>OZ026516.1:110089615-110754615 GCA_964019695.1 Loripinus fragilis
AGATGTACAGTAAGACATGCTCAGTTACGCTATAAAGGATTTATTAAGGCACAATATTATACTTCGGCCCGATTTCAAATGTCAAAATAGGATATTGAATGCCAAAATACGATATTCGGCCCCAGTTTAAATGTCAAAATATGATTTTGAATGTCAAAATACGATATTCCGCCTCAGTTCGAATGTCAAAATAGGATTTTGAATGACAACAAAAACGATATTCGGCTCTATTTCGAATGTCAAAATAGGATTTAAATGTCAAAATACGCTGTTCGGTCCCTGTTGGAATGTCAAAATAGGATTTTGAATGTCAAAATGCGATATTCGGCCCCTGTTTGAATGTCAAAAAAGGATTTTGAATGTCAAAATGCGATATTCGGCCCCTGTTCGAATGTCAATATACGCTTTTGAATGTCAAAATGCGATATTCCGCCTCAGTTCGAATGTCAGAATAGGGTTTTGAATGTTAAAATACGATATTCGGCCAGATTTCAAATGTCAAAAAGGATTTTGAATGTCAAAATACGATATGCGGCCCGATTTCAAAAGAATTTTGAATGATGAAATACGATATTCGACCCGATTTTGAATGTCAAAATAGGATTATGAATGTCAAAATACGATATTCCGCCTCAGTTCGATGTCAAAATAGTATTTTGAATGTCAAAATACGATATTCGGCCAGATTTCTAATGTCAAAATAGGATTTTGAATGTCAAAATACGATAATTGGCCCCAGTTCCAATGTCAAAAAAGGATTTTGAATGTCAAAATACGAGCTTCGGCCTCAGTTCTAATGTCAAAATAGGATTTTGAATGTCAAAATATGATAATCGTCCCAATTTTGAATGTCAAAATAGGATTTTGAATGTCAAAATACGACATTCGGCCTCAGTTCGAATGTCAAAATAGGATTTTGAATGTCAAGATACGATATTCGGCCCCATTTCGAATGTCAAAATAGGATTTTGGCCCCATTTTTAATGTCAAATTAGGATTTTGAACGTCAAAATACGACTTTTGGCACAATTTCGAATATAGAAATAGGATTTCATATGTCAAAATACGATATTTCGCCCCAGTTCGAATATCAATTTAGTATTTTGAATGTCAAAACACGATATTCGGCTCAATTTCGAATGTTAATATAGGATTTTGAATGTCAAAATACGATATACTGCCTCAGTTTTAATGTCAAAATAGGATTTTGAATGTCAAAATACGATATTCCGCCATATTTCGAATGTCAAAATAGGATTTTGAATGTCAAAATACGATATTCTGCCTCAGTTCTAATGTCAAAATAGGATTTTGAATGTGAAAATACAATATTCGGCCTTATTTCGAATGTCAAAATAGAATTTTCAATGTCAAAATAACATATTCGGCCTTATTTTGAATGTCAGAATAGGATTGTGAATGTAAAAATACGATATTTGGCCCTATTTCGAAGGTCAAAATAGGATTTTGAATGTCAAAATACGATATGCGGCCCCTGTTCGAATATTAAGATAGGATTTCGAATGTCAAAATATGAAAGTCGGCCCTAGTTGAATATCAAAATAGGATTTTAAATGTCAAAATATGATATTCCGCCCCCGTTCGAATGTCAAAATAGTATTTTTCAATGTCAAAATAGGATATTGAATGTCAAAATACGATATTGGGCCCCAGTTCGAATGTCAAAATAGGATTTTGAATGTCACAATATGATTTTCGTCCCAAGTTCGAATGTCAAAATAGGATTTTGAATGTCACAATACGATATTCGGGCCGATTTCTAGTGTCAAAATAGGATTTTGAATGTCAAAATACGATATACGATTTGGAATGAAAAAAAAAAATAAAAACGAAAAGCGAAAAACGAATAGCGAATAACAAAAAGTGGAAAACAAATACTGAAAAACGAAAAGAGAAAACAAAAAGCGAAAAATGAATAACGAAAAGCGAAAAACAAACCAACTTCACCATGCTTAAGATTATTGAAGTGTTAAGAGAAGTGTAGGTACGGTAAATGTTCTAAAAGTTCTAACACTAATTTATTATCATTATTTCAGCTGTTCGTAATTTTATAAATTACGTTTCAGAAAAATGCCAGTGTTCGAAATTTTAGAATGTGGTCTTTATCATGAGAAAAAAAAACGGTATATATGCATGTCAAAATATGGTAGAAACGTGTTGAAAACACGGCAATATGATTCAGTAAAATATCCAGCGCGTGCGGTATTCGCCAAGTCGAGAGCCAGGCACGTGCATGTTATGTCACTCAATTTCTTACAAGTCATAAAAGCCCACTGATTTAACTATTCGATAAGCCGGGTCTCCTACGTTCACTCGTCACGAGCTTCCTTCAGAAAACCAAAACGCTTTCGCTCGCTCTCCATCTGCGCAAATGCCGACTTTGACTTCCAGTTAATAATGTCACTCAAGAATTGAAACCGCTAGACATCTCGTACGATCAGATTTTTTTGCAAAGAACTACACTAAACTTTGAAATACATAGACGAGTTCCCAGAGTAAAGCAAACTGACGAAATTCAAAAAGAACACAAACACATCTCTCTCTCTCTCTCTCTCTCTCTCTCTCTCTCTCTCTCTCTCTCTCTCTACTTGTCGATCTGCCAATGCATTGTTTACTTTGATTTTCCTGAAAGGATTTGCATGCACCAGTCTCTCTCTCTCTCTCTCTCTCTCTCTCTCTCTTTACGTTTTCAAAAACGGTTTGGATCTATATCAGTCACGAATGGTATTCAGGAAAGAATGTGATTACTGTTACTTAATGACCTGATATTTCAAATTTAATATACTGCTCAACTATATTTTATAACTTTAAGCAATTTGCTCAAATAGAAATCAATTTTAATTTATCCGTGCTAAACTTTTGTTGAGCAGTTTACATGTATATCTTACAATAGCATATTCAAAGTAAATTGTTCCCCTACAACAAGAGATTACATTTATTATTCATTCACATAGTATGTAACCTGTACCTGATTATCAATAATAGATTACCTAGTGAGATCATCCTTATGAACAAGCATGTGGTAGGGGGCACAGTGTTTCAATAACACAATTTCTAGTTTAAATTTTATTTTGGTATTGCTACTTACCGTCCTCTATCTGAGGCTACTAGCTGTAATGGTTTTCAAGATTACTTTTGTTTCAAGTTTTCTATGTGCAAATTTGCAAAGGGCATTAACCAGTAAAATGCATTATCCTCTATCAGCTGTCCAAGTTTGAAGCTCCTAGCTGTAATCGTTTTTGAAATATAAAGCTTTCTATGTCCAAATTTTCAAAGGGCAATAACTAAAAAAAACAGTTATAATATCGTCAGATAATCTTCTCAGTATCCTCTATCTGCTGACTAAGTTTGAAGCTCCTAGCTGTTAATCCTTTTTGAGATATCTTGATTATAAAACTAAATTTGCAAAGGGCAATAACCTGTAAAAATGCAAAGGGCAATAACTCGAAAAAAATAAAATAACGTTTCCTTACATTTTCACCAGGTCATCTACTTATTATCTATCCTCTATCTGCTGACTAAGTTTGAAGCTCCTAGCTGTTATACTTTTTGAGATATCTTGATTATAAAATTAAATTTGCAAAGGGCAATAACCTGTAAAAATGCAAAGTGCAATAACTCGAAAAAATAAAATAACGTTTCCTTACATTTTCACCAGGTCATCTACTTATTATCTATCCTCTATCAGCTGTCCAAGTTTGAAGCTCCTTGCTGTATTATTGTTTTAGAGATATCAAGCTTTCTATGTCCACATTTTCAAAGGGCAATAGCAAAAAAAAAAAAATTGTAAAAATCTTTCACCAGGTAATCTACTCATTATCCTCTATTTGCTGACTAAGTTTGAAGCTCCTAGCTGTTATACTTTTTGAGATATATTGATTACAAAATTTCATTATGACCCTTTAAAAGGGACATAACTCCACAAATTTGGACTAGAAAATACGGATCAACTATTTTTTGATAACAAATCTATTTATGAAATTTCAAAACTGTAATTCAATTTTTGTAACGGACGCACAAACGGAATGACCGACGGACCCAAAGCAATAACTTGTTAAAAATGTTTGGGGCATAAAAATCATTTCTCCCAAATCATGTTATCAAAGTAACCAAATGATCATACCATCAGCGATTTCACAAGAAAGGCTTATATTCAAAGCAAATTATCTTCTTCCAGAAAAGAAGAATATGAATAGTTATGTGGGCGACATATTGCTTTTGGTGCAGATCCCATTGGCGTTGGCTTTCATTTCCGTACATTATTGTCTGAACCAGTTGACTGATTTCGACCAAACTGGAATAGATACATTGTTAAGAGGCGGGGAAGAATTGGTCAGATTTCGATGACCTTTGAAATGTCTTATTAGGTATTGGCAGTATGAAAATATGTCATTATCACCACCACTATTAGGAATACTTGCTTCTACAGGCTAAACTTATTGTTTGTAATTATTTGGTTAATACCCACCGACTTTTAACTACTATATTTACCAAATAAAACTTAACTTAATAATTTAGCTTAAATCATATAGATTATGTTAATCATCTCAACTATCTTTATGCACATTGCGCAGATAACGTGTCTGGCTACAGATGCGTGTCTGACTGCAGATCCAGGGGTCGCGAGTTCGATCCCGGTCCGGTCCCATACTTTCGTGGAGATTGATCATGAAATAATTTCTACGGTCATTCTCCTCCCTTCCGCTGATTTATTCAAGAAGGGTTGTTGTCAGTTACAAGCGAAAGTATGTGCACGAATTACTGGTTAACCGCTTGCTTCAAGCCTGCCCAGGAAAAAGTGTGGTTAGGTGAACTGACCGTCCCACAATGACCATAGCTGTTGATTTGGGACGTAAAGCAACAAAACAAACAAAAATTTATGCACATTGAAGCTTTGCAGTATTATGCATTTTTCCAGTGGAATTTTTAACCACTTTAAGAATTCAATTTTCATTTTACAATGCCTGTGCTTGTTTCCATGGTAACGGAAAGAGGGAGGTAACTCCCTTTACATGTTTTTACAGTTAACAAAACCTGAATGCCCCTTAAAGTATTGGCAGTATGCAAATATATCATCATAGCCACTGCTATTGGGAATACCTGCTTAAAAATCACCATAATTATTTTTGGCTATATATCTGGTTACCCCACCCACATTTAACGTCAATGATTGCTACTTAATTAAACAAAACATATTAAGTATGCTTAAATCGTATTGGTAATGCTATATAGCTCAATTCCACTATCTTTTTAAAATATTGAAACTTGCATTTTAGTCATCTGGATTTTTTTTGCCACTTTAAGACCTAATTCATTTAATCTCCATTTCGCAACAATACTATGTTGTTTCCATGGTTACGACCAATGTGTGGCACTGTCCTTAGCATGCTTTACATTTAATGAAAGCTAAATACTATCTAGAACATACCATCTATTGTTTATGTCTCTATGTAAGCGAGGAAAATGACTGCAGTAGTTCAAAAATGCCTAAAAATAGTTTTTTTTTCATATTTGGCTACCCCACCCACTTTGGTTGCCATGGTTACAAGGAAAATGAATCATTTTGAGCATTTTTATTTTTTCAAAAATAACACATTGCATCAGTGAAAAATTCTAAAGTCAGATTCATTTGTTTTGCCAAGTCTTGTCTCAACAATTATCATTTAAAAATGAACAAAAAGTGAAAAAAATCATATATAAGCCTTTTAACGTTTTCGTTGGTTTGCGAAGAGTTATTGCCCCTTGTTCCTTTTATTTCTTCAAACTTCGAAATTTAAATGGTATTATAAGAAAACTAGTTTAATGTTGTTTTCATTATAGTTATTTTCTTTTCAAGATATCTTTAATATTAGAGAAAAATGCCCACTTTATTTCCCCTCCCCCCTGTTTTGTACACATTTTGGCTAAAAAAAACATGGAAAATCCATTTTTGCTCTATCCGTAATGACAAATATTGCCGATCTGTATTATGTTTTTACTAAGTTTATCAATTATTACCAAAACATAGCTCATGCTGAATCTTTTTGCAGTTTAATGTCCAAATTATGTGACCACCCCTTAAGCTTCTTTTTTACAAAAATGGCAAACAGTGCAAATTTCTTGGGATGGTTTTATGATACAGATGTTTTACCCCACTCTAATTTTTACACGTTTGCAATATATACACTTACTAGCTTCCAACAAATGTAGTGAGAATATTGAAAGCGTGGTGCCGTTTATGATATACTCGTTTAAAAAAGGCCTAAATTTGAGAATCTGAAAGTTTCTAAAAAGTTGCTTAGTAGCTATAATTTACGGTGATAGCAATTTAAGTCAGATGTATTTTTAACTCTTTTAACTCTCAATTTGTATTGGAAAAACATTGAATAATTTAAGAAATAAAACGGTTTTGTTATGTTCCATTCTAAAATACTAGATATTTCAGCCAGAAAAGGTGCTAAATTCAATAAATTCATTAGTGAATTTTGTCCAAATTTGGCAAAAAGTGATTTCCTTGGTTACCATGGCAACGAACGTTGATAGCAAACTTTTGGCAATTGTTTTCCTATTCTTGAGTGGTACTGACCATTCTGTGAAAGTTTCATCCAATTCCGAGTCGGTCCGTGCCGGGGCCCTATTGGAATTTTTTGGTGGTTACAGAGAATTGATGTTAAGTTGCAGGATCAATTATATTGCTGCTTTACGAGGAACATTCATTTTGGAACTGATGCCCCAAAGCATGTACGGGCCTTTTTTATAGCTATCGTGAGAGAAAATCTCGCGAATCGTGTCGAATCGTCGCGGATTTCTGTTAATTCGTGCCCAATTCGTGCTGCATGCCGCATATTCTTAACTGATTCGTAATTGATTCCTTAATCGTGTAGCATGTTCTAATGTTATTTTCTAATCGTAATGAATTCTTGCGCGATTCCAGCCGAATTGAGCCGATTCCCCCGAATATTCGTAACGACATCGCATCTGAATCGGGAATGACTCGTAGCTCATCAAACCTCACGAATCCCCCCCCCCCCCCCCCCCCCCCCCCCCCCCCGAACAAGAAAAAACTAATTCGTGGCGATTCGGGCGATTCGTGGCCTGTGTGGAATAGGGTCATAAGAGGCTAAGACAACGGATCAAGAACCGCAACTGGCTGTTCAGGGACTAGCGGATAGCCGCACAAAAGTATGGAAGGGTATCGGGCTCATAATTCAAATACGCATTATGCCTTATACCTGATTCCATTTACGTGTTAAGGATGTTTATTATGTTTTACCACAAAGTGTCTATCAGTTGTATGCAGTTTACATTCTACAAAATGATCGTGGTGATAATTCTATTTGGGTGATCTGTACCCCCAATTCCCTGTCATAATTCCATTCCAGTAATGTGTATTTCTTATTTGCTATAACAGACAGAGCGTTTCAGCAATATGCATTCTGCATTCTACAAAATGTCTTTACGCTTGATGCCATTTAGTCATTATGTTATGTGCTTCATGGGTTTTCTCAATCCGCGAAATTAGCTCTTTCAAAGTTTCTTATCTCTCTAAATAGCTGTTATTTGCTTTCTTGCAATGTAGCGCGTTTCAATTGACAACAAAGTCTTATTTCGGCTTTTCATGTTGTCGCAAATCGATTTATGACTGAACACAATACGTTGTACATGTATGAGACGCCTATGCTGCTATAAATGATGACAAGAATACTTCTGGGCAGGCATAGATCTTTTTTTGCGGCTATCTGCTAGTCCCTGAACAGCCAGTAGCGGTTCTTGATCCGTTGTCTTAGCCTCTTATACCCCTATCCCACACAGGCAACGAATCGCCCGAATCGCCACGAATTGATTTTTTTCTTGTTCGGGGGGGATTCGTGAGGTTTCAATAATTTTTTTCTTCAATCGTGATGAGCTACGAGTCATTCCCGATTCAGATACGATGTTGTTACGAATATTCGGGGGAATCGGCTCAATTCGGCTGGAATCGCGCAAGAATTCATTACGATTAGAAAATAACATTAGAACATGCTACACGATTAAGGAATCAATTACGAATCAGTTAAGAATATGCGGAATGCAGCACGAATTGGGCACGAATTAACAGAAATCCGCGACGATTCGACACGATTCGCGAGATTTTCTCTCACGATATCTATAAAAAAAGGCCCGTACATGCTTTGGGGCATCAGTTCCAAAATGAATGTTCCTCGTAAAGCAGCAGTATAATTGATCCTGCAACTTAAGTGTTGAAAACGGCTTCTTATATAGCTAGAAGAAAACAACTACGTTAAAGTCGAGAGGCCCTGACCCAGACTCTTTGACTTTGAAAAATATGGCAGTTCGCCATTGGCAAAATCGCCAGCCAGGAGCTACTGACTGATCCTGATTGTGCTCCAGAATCTGCCAAATCTGTTTCAACTTCTGTTAGGACTGCTCACATGCGCGAGACGGGGTAATTAACCTTAGGGAAAATCCTTCTGCTATCTCTTCCTTGGTTTTATTGCTTGACTTAATCTCCCGATTCCCCACGAATGAGCTAAGAGTAGCTACGAATGCCCAAAACAATGCAAAAACGCCCCCGAATCGATTACGATTCAGTTACGATATCCAAGAATGCCTTAGGAATTTGGTACGAATCACGCACGATTTTTCGAATCGGGGAATTCGTGTCCAAAGTTTTGAACAGTTCAAAACTTTTGAGCCGAATTCCCGATAGACCTACGAATTGCAAGAACCCACTACGGACTATGCGAATCAGTTAAGACCATCACGAACTGAGTACGATTCAGCCACGAATCAAAATATTTGTCAATTCGTGTCAATTCGTGGGATTCGGGGCCTGTGTGAAATAGGGGTATTAGGTAGATTAGTATTCCTCGTCAGTCAGGGGTGGGTCCAGGATTTCTGGAAAGGGAGTTCATGTGTATAAAAGAGTGGAGCTGGAACCTTTGAAAATTATAGTTTTCGTCAAGATATAGGTTGTAACAATGAGGCCCTCCCGGGAGTTTTGGGGAACAGGGGAAGAAGGACATTAATTTAAGGGGAACAAAGGCCAATTTTGAGGGGAACAAAGACAATATTGGGGAACAGGGAACATAAGAAAGCAAGTTTTGATTTTTTGGGAGCAGGGAAAAAAGCCAATTTATTTCAGGGAACGATGGAACAGGTACCCCCCCCCCCTCATTCCCCCCTCCGGGAGGGCCTCAACAGTTAAGACAAGGCCGTCGTCGGCGGTACGGCCGGTCCGGCCACTTTTTTTGGCCAAAAAAGGTTTTAGCCGGACCACTTATTTTAGGCTGAATATACCTTTCAATCTGGGTCATTTTTTTCATTTTTCGATTGACTTTTTTACCTTGATTTATATCAACTCGGACATGTATATGTCTAGATAAGCAAACTTTTCCAGCGTAATATTGTGAATATTTTCTTATCCATCAGTTTTAACATTTGTTTTCAGTGCTCTAAAGAATCGTTCTCATCGAGACGGTTCTTTTGAGTATCCACAACCGGGTCCACAACATATGTTTTAGTAAATATTTAAACATATGTTTTGGGTGCATAAAAGAACCGTCTCATTGAGACAGTTCTTTGAGTACCCACAACATATATTTTAGTTGACAAATAGGAAACTTATTTTCAATTACGCTCTCTTTTCTAGAGGCCTGGGAATGTATGATCATGTATGTATAGAACTGAAAAAATCAAAACAACACCCCCCCCCCCCCCCCCAAAAAAAAAAAAACAAAAAAAAAAAAACAAAAAAAAAAACAACAACAAAAAACAAACAAACAAAAAACAATAACTAAAACAACAACTAAAACAACAACAGATATCTGTATCAGAATTACTAGCAAACTGTCAAGTTTGATGCCATCGCTTGATGAGACCCACCGAGGGTTCAAAACAGTTGTTAATACATTGCTGGTGGGGGTTCAAAAAGCTGTCGTTAGCTTCTGAAATGCAGCAAATGCTTGTAAAATAAGCTTGGTATGACGAGAAAGAAATGCCTCAAAATGCATTAGAATCGCTTCTACAGACATCTTGAATTAGAAAATTTTCTTGGGGCCTCCCCCACACCCCTAACAAGTGGGGTCATCCACCTCTCGTACCCCCCCCCCCCCCCCACCACCACCCCACTCATGCCTTTGACACTCAGAAAAACGGCTACGACGTTCCATGGCCGTACCACTTTTCAAAAGCCGACGACGGCCCTTTAAGAAGTAATATCACACTATTTGGTAGATCTAACCTCATAAAAGTTTTTTTCTCCTTCCACAGGTAATCAGGATAACTCTTGACGGGCAGAATTTACCTGTACACCGGGTCTCGCGTGCATTATCTTCCGAAAGTATAGACATGCGCAGACAATCGTCTCGCGTGTTTGTTTGTTTGTTTTCATAAAATGAGGGTCAAAACGTAGAGAAGAATACTACTGCAGAATTATTTATTATTTTCATTATTTTAATTTTGCGTTTAGCAATTTTTGGTGAAGCTAGTAATTTAGTTGCGTAGTCGAAATAGACTTAAGCGTATTGCGGTTTGACAAAAACAGGTTTACCGGAAAACGCAAGTTCAGGTGAACCAGAATATGGAAAGCCATTCCGTAGAAAGCGAATTCCGAATTACAGAAATGCAGTCACTGTTATATTTTTATAGAAATAACCAAATGGAATTATCGCCTCGACCCTTTTCATAGAACGTAAAATGCATATTACGGAGCATGCCAAGAAATCCCTACCACTTTAAGACTCCACAGAATCCTGCTACTGATCGATTTTTATGTGTAAAGGTGCTCTAGTACACTAGCGTAGCCTGTGTTTACCCTTAGAGGCAGCTATAGGTGTGTTATCTCTGCAAGGCTGCAGAGTTTATCGATAATTCTGTAAAGAAAAAGTCTTGTGACTTTAGGATATTTATTTCAGAACAGAAAAAATGAGTTTTTATGTTTTTTGTTGTTGTTGTTTTGTTTTTAATCTGACGGAGACAGTGTGCCAATATTGTATACCGTAGCAACAACTAGACTGGTTCTCTCCCTTTAATAGCTTGTCAGCATATTAAGACAGGTAACTACTAAACGCCATTGCGTCTATTTATAGCATATACACTGACGTAGTAATGGAAAAATATGTAGTGTTGGAAAATACCTGTGACGTCTTGAGTCCATCTGTGGTATTGAATAAAAAGTGCATTTGCGATTTTTAAACAACTGCTCCCAGCTAGCATCCCATCACGAGCCACTATCGGCCCGCCGACGAACCTATAGAAATAAGCATCCCCAACCCAACACTGGATGCGTGGATCCAGAGGGGGTTAGGTGGTCCGGACCCTACCCCCCCCCCATCTCCCTAAAAAATCACATGTTCTATTGGTTTCTATAGAAATAAGCAGCCCCCGCCACCCGAAAATAAACAAAAAGACAGTTACCCCACATCTAGTCAGACGCAACGCGGCCCGGTACAACTATTTTCTGGAATTTCAAATGTTCACAGGGGAAACACTTATGAGACTTTCAGTTTGCACCTACAAAACTCAATGCGTGACGGGGAAGTGGGCAATTACTTATTTCTAACCGATGTGCGGATCCAGAGGGGGATAAGTGGTCCGAACATCCCCCCCCCCAAAAAAAAAAAACAATAGATAAATAAATAAATAATTACAAGTTCTTTAGGTTTCGTTGGAAATAAGCATTTGCCCCCCCCCCCCCATCCCCGAAAAAAAAACAAAAAAAAACAGTAGTCAGACATGTTACCGACTGCGCCAGCCGCTAAACCTTCTGAGATTTTCAGAAAACTCAATCCGTGACAGGGAAGTGGGCAATTACTTATATCTTACCCATGCGCGAATCCAGAGAGGGATAGGTGGTCCGGACCCCCCCCCCCCCCCCCCCCCCCCCCCCCCGAGAAATCACAAGTTATATAGGTTTCTATAGAAATAAGGATTTGCACCCCCCCCCCCCCAAAAAAAATAAAAAAAAAAAAATAAAAAAAAAAGATAATAAAAAGTTGCACCGCCCCCCCCCCCCCCCCCCCCCCCCCCGATAAATGTTTCGACCCTTTTGAAACGTAAAAAAATATAGTTGCAAAAAACCCCAACAAAAAACACCCTTATCAGAGTTATTTCTGTTATTTGAGTCTGGACGCCCCCGGCCCCTGTTTCTGTCTGCGAGGAGAGGGTGGAGGGGGGGGGGGGGGTACTATAATATTTTCATTCATACGTGGGCTCGCACCATTTTGGGGTTCAAAATTTAGAAATTCAATATCTTTGAGGGTTTTCAGAAAAATGAATATTTTTTGGGGTATGAAGATTTTGTGGATATCTTTTATTACAAAATCCTCTGTGCTTGTATTCTGAATAATGTGTTTGGTGTTAAAAGAAGTTTATGTTTCCGGAGCACATGACATTGGGCCAGCATTGCGAAGGAGATTTGTTTGATTTGATTCTTACGTCCCATCAACAATCTTTCAGTTATGTAGGGACGGGTCTTCCTGGGTTGAACCGGTACTAAGCTATGATTAATGTGTCTTGCTCAAGGACACAACGCAGTGACGCCTGCGAGGCTCGAACCCGCGGCCCCTCTGTCTCATGTTCATTAAAGAAGCCAGGTTACGAGGAAAACTATCCATGCGCGGATCCAGAGGGGGCCGGGGCTCCGGGCCCAGCAAAATCACAAAGCTATAGGATTTATTTAGCAATACTCGTCTGGATCCACTTGAAAATCTCAAAGGCAAGCCAGAATTCAATGTTGGGCCATTAATTCGGCCGCTAGCGAAACGCCATTGAAATTGGCCGATGATGATACACCTTGAAAGGTATTTGGATTCTCACCATAAAAAAGTTGTTAAAGATAAATTGGACTCCCTCTAACAACACTTCCTGGGTCCGTGCATGCCTGTGTCGGGGATTTCCGATCGGATGGGGGTTACTCTGATATTTCGTAGCCTATGTGGACTGGGACCTTTTTTAAGGAGGGGGTCTAACTTTTAATTTCAATAATTTTAGGGGGTTCAGATTGAATAAATATTTTATGGGATCTATGATAAAATTGTGGATATTTTAGGGGAGGGGGCGGGATGGTCATCATTCACAGTTAGGGAGCGTGGCGAAAAAGGAACGCATGTGCGCGACCCCCGTAATATGACTTTAAAGCATATATAATATCATGCGCGGATCCAGGAATTTTTGACAGGGGGGGGGGGGGTCCAGATTGAGACGTTTTTTAGTCCTCAGCTTATTTTACAGAGGGGGGGGGGGGGGGCAATGGTTTTATTGCAGAGAAAACTATACTTTCCCAAGGATCCAGAGGGGGTCCAACATTTTCAGGAGAGGTCCATCCAAGAGGGGATCCAAATGCTAATTGCTATCACAATAACTTGTGATTTTTAGGAAGGGGGGGGGGCTCCGGGGATCCATAGGTTTTAGTTACGCGGTGTGCATTCTTCTAAGATCATTTTAAAGCTGTTTAAAAAAGAAAAACGGGGGTCACTTAAAACCTGGAAACACATCCTACCAGTAACAAAATCCACTTTAAGGCCAATTTCCTCGGGTGTGGTACTTTCAGGGGTGGCACTCTCTTTAAACAATTGTGTTTTGCGTTGTGTTTTGCGTGTCTTTGTTGGTGTTTTTGAGAAGTTAATTCTCTTTTGTGGTCCAGAGAGAGGAGAGGAGCGCATCATTCTTTTAGTATTAGCACGTATCACTATCCTTGCATTTTGTCTACATCTTTGATCGAGGTTCTGTAATTTCGAGTAACAGTTTCTACACATAAGGCCTAAATGAAATATATGTGTGGTTCCTGTTTTATGCCAAGAAAATTCAGGGTAGGTAGGTAGGGAAATTATTAAATTTTGTTATAACATTTAACAAAGAAAATAGTGACAGAAATTGAAAAAGTGCCCATTTTTTCTCCAAAGACCATTTTATTGTTTAGGGTATATAGGGTTAAAAAAATTAGGGTAGGTAGGCAACAGGAACCACACATATATTTCATTTAAGCCTAACGCCACTCTCTACATTAATGTCCCCATATTTGGCGAGCAATGCTTTGGCGTTGATGTCTGATCTTTTTGTGGATTCGATCCTTCGGCCCTCTTGTGCGCTCTTTCCACAGACCATGCAGACACGCTCTGCAGGGTGCAGATTTTTGTTTTACGGGAGTTCTATACATTTCTATCCCATGCTGTAGCCACGATGATCCACGGATGTATTAGTTTGTCTTCCTGGTGTCTCTTGATGGTTGTGTGTCTCTTCCTTGCAGTGCCATGGGGTTGTCTGCTGTTTGTGATTGTGGTATTTCCTGATCATGCTCACATACTATTTTTAGGTAGTGAATACCCTTTAAACCTTCTTTACATGAACCACAAGACTGGTGACCTTGAAACATGGTTTGCGTCATTGGATAGTAAGTGAGTATGAGCTGGCCCACCCAGTCCACTTTCTGTGCCTTTTATATAGTAAAAAATTTAATTGAATTTGGGTCACACTGGATTCATATAATACCTGGCCTATTTATGAACTTTTTCAACACCGACGCTCTTTCTGGAGCATGCGCAGGTTTTCTACTTGAAAAAATACCATATGCGGAAGAAAAAAATCAGGTGAGTGGTATTCGATCTCTAGACCCTTACCTCGTTAAGCTAAAGCGCTACCACTTGCGCTATTTGGGCAGATATCGTCGCTTGATTACATTAAAATCTAAGAACATTGAAAAAATTATTAAAATCGAAATTACCAATAACAGCAATATTTGAAAGGCTTTGTATCGAAAAGAAAGTGCGGCAAATCTTCTCAGTTTTCTAGACTGGTTCTCTCCCTTTAATAGCTTGTCAGCATATTAAGACAGGTAACTACTAAACGCCATTGCGTCTATTTATAGCATATACACTGACGTAGTAATGGAAAAATACGTAGTATTGGAAAATACCTGGGACGTCTTGAGTCCATCTGCGGTATTGAATAAAAAGTGCATTTGCGATTTTTAAACAACTGCTCCCAGCTAGCATCCCATCACGAGCCACTATCGACCCGCCGACGAACCGTCACCTGCGGATGGCGGTTCGTTGGCGGGCCGAAAGTGGCCCAATTGTACGTGCGGATTGGATTTTTTTATAAAGTTTATTTTGTTCTATTATCAGGAATATGGCAACTGAAAAATTACAAGTTCTATAGGTTCCTATAGAAATAAGCATCCCCAACCCAACACTGGATGCGTGGATCCAGAGGGGGTTAGGTGGTCCGCACCCTACCCCCCCCCCATCCCCCTAAAAAATCACATGTTCTATGGGTTTCTATAGAAATAAGCATTCCCCGCCACCCGAAAATAAACAAAAATACAGTTACCCCGCATCTAGTCAGACGCGACGCGGCCCGGTACAACTATTTTCTGGAATTTCAAATGTTCACAGGGGAAACACTTATGAGACTTTCAGTTTGCACCTACAAAACTCAATCCGTGACGGGGAAGTGGGCAATTACTTATTTCTAACCGATGTGCGGATCCAGTGGGGGATAGGTGGTCCGGACACCCCCCCCCCCCACAAAAAAAAGAAATAAGTAAATAAATAAATAAAAATAAATAATAATCACAAGTTCTTAAAGTTTCGTTGGAAATAAGCATTTGCCCCCCCCCCCCCCCCCCCCATCCCCGAAAAAAAAAACACATGTTACCGACTGCGCCGGCCGGTAAACCTTCTGAGACTTTCAGAAAACTCAATCCGTGACAGGGAAGTGGGCAATTACTTATTTCTTACCCATGCGCGAATCCAGAGAGGGATAGGTGGTCCGGACCCCCCCCCCCCCACACACGAAAAATCACAAGCTATATAGGTTTCTATAGAAATAAGGATTTGTACCCCCCCCCCCAAAAAAAAAAAAAATAATAATAATAAAAAGTTGCCCCCCCCCCCCCCGATAAATGTTTCGACCCTTTTGAACCGTAAAAAAATATAATATAGTTGCAAAAAAAACAACAATAAACACCCTTATCAGAGTTTTTTTCTGTTATTTGAGTCTGGACGCCCCCGGCCCCTGTTTCTATCTGCGAGGAGAGGGGGGGGGGGGGTACTATAATATTTTCATTCATACGTAGGCTCGCACCATTTTGGGGTTCAAAATTTTGAATTTCAATACCTTTGAGGGTTTTCAAAAAAATGAAAAATTTTTGGGGTATGAAGATTTTGTGGATATCTTTTGGGGTCATCACAAAATACCAAAAAGTTAACCCTAAAAATGGTCCGGGCCTACGTATGTTTGAAAATATCAGAGTACCCCCCCCCCCCCCTTTCTCACCCAGATGCGAGTATGCTTGGATTTCGTGAACAATATCAGCGGACGTCATATTTTGTGTTTGGGGTCACTACACAGATAGCAAAGATACGTTGGGCCCACGTTGGTAGTTGGTGGAAATGTGGGCGTCGCCGCATACCAACCTTGTACCAACATCGAACCGATGCAACAATGTCGACCATTCTCTCATTATTAAACACCACTATATTATTACAAAATCCTCTGTGCCTGTATTCTGAATAATGTGTTTGGTGTTAAAAGAAGTTTATGTTTCCGGAGCACATGACATTGGGCCAGCATTGCGAAGGAGATTTGTTTGATTTGATTCTTACGTCCCATCAACAATCTTTCAGTTATGTAGGGACGGGTCTTCCTGGGTTGAACCGGTACTAAGCTATGATTAATGTGTCTTGCTTAAGGACACAACGCAGTGACGCCTGCGAGGCTCGAACCCGCGGCCCCTCGGTCTCATGTTCATTAAATAAGCCAGGTTACGAGGAAAACTATCCATGCGCGGATCCAGAGGGGGCCGGGGCTCCGGGCCCAGCAAAATCACAAAGCTATAGGATTTATTTAGCAATACTCGTCTGGATCCACTTGAAAATCTCAAAGGCAAGCCAGAATTCAATGTTGGGCCATTAATTCGGCCGCTAGCGAAACGCTATTGAAATTGGCCGATGATGATACACCTTGAAAGGTATTTGGGTTCTCACCATAAAAAAGTTGTTAAAGATAAATTGGACTCCCTCTTACAACACTTCCTGGGTCCGTGCATGCCTGTGTCGGGGATTTCCGATCGGATGGGGGTTACGCTGATATTTCCTAGCCTATGTGGACTCGGACCTTTTTTAAGGAGGGGGTCTAACTTTTAATTTCAATAATTTTAGGGGGTTCAGATTGAATAAATATTTTATGGGATCTATGATAAAATTGTGGATATTTTAGGGGAGGGGGCGGGATGGTCATCATTCACAGTTAGGGAGCGTGGCGAAAAAGGAACGCATGTGCGCGACCCCCGTAATATGACTTTAAAGCACGTATAATATCATGCGCGGATCCAGGAATTTTTGACAGGGGGGGGGGGGGGGGTCCAGATTGAGACGTTTTTTAGTCCTCAGCTTATTTTACAGAGGGGGGGGGGGGGGGCAATGGTTTTATTGCAGAGAAAACTATACTTTCCCAAGGATCCAGAGGGGGTCCAACATTTTCAGGGGAGGTCCATCCAAGGGGGGATCCAAATGCTAATTGCTATCACAATAACTTGTGATTTTTAGGAAGGGGGGGGGGGGGGCTCCGGGGATCCATAGGTTTTAGTTACGCGGTGTGCATTCTTCTAAGATCATTTTAAAGCTGTTTAAAAAAGAAAAACGGGGGTCACTTAAAACCTGGAAACACATCCTACCAGTAACAAAATCCACTTTAAGGCCAATTTCCTCGGGTGTGGTACTTTCAGGGGTGGCACTCTCTTTAAACAATTGTGTTTTGCGTTGTGTTTTGCGTGTCTTTGTTGGTGTTTTTGAGAAGTTAATTCTCTTTTGTGGTCCAGAGAGAGGAGAGGAGCGCATCATTCTTTTAGTATTAGCACGCATCACTTTCCTTGCATTTCGTTGGCACCCCTCATAAAAAAGTCTACATCTTTGATCGAGGTTCTGTAATTTCGAGTAACAGTTTCTACACATAAGGCCTAAATGAAATATATGAGTGGTTCCTGTTTCATGCCAAGAAAATTCAGGGTAGGTAGGTAGGGAAATTATTAAATTTTGTTTTAACATTTAACAAAGAAAATAGTGACAGAAATTGAAAAAGTGCCCATTTTTTCTCCAAAGACCATTTTATTGTTTAGGGTATATAGGGTTAAAAAATTAGGGTAGGTAGGCAACAGGAACCACACATATATTTCATTTAAGCCTAACGCCACTCTCTACATTAATGCCCCCATATTTGGCGAGCAATGCTTTGGCGTTGATGTCTGATCTTTTTGTGGATTCGATCCTTCGGACCTCTTGTGCGCTCTTTCCACAGACCATGCAGACACGCTCTGCAGGGTGCAGATTTTTGTTTTACGGGAGTTCTATACATTTCTATCCCATGCTGTAGCCACGATGATCCACGGATGTATTAGTTTGGCTTCCTGGTGTCTCTTGATGGTTGTGTGTCTCTTCCTTGCAGTGCCATGGGGTTGTCTGCTGTTTGTGATTGTGGTATTTCCTGATCATGCTCACATACTATTTTTAGGTAGTGAATACCCTTTAAACCTTCTTTACATGAACCACAAGACTGGTGACCTTGAAACATGGTTTGCATCATTGGATAGTAAGTGAGTATGAGCTGGCCCACCCAGTCCACTTTCTGTGCCTTTTATATAGTAAAAAATTTAATTGAATTTGGTTCACACTGGATTCATATAATACCTGGCCTATTTATGAACTTTTTCAACACCGACGCTCTTTCTGGAGCATGCGCGGGTTCTCTACTTGAAAAAATACCATATGCGGAAGAAAAAAAATCAGGTGTGTGGGATTCGATCTCTAGACCCTTACCTCTTTAAGCTAAAGCGCTACCACTTGCGCTATTTGGACAGGTATCGTCACTAGATTACATCAAAATCTAATTACATTGAAAAAATTATTAAAATCGAAATTACCAATAACAGCAATATTTGAAAGGCTTCGTATCGAAAAGAAAGTGCGGCAAATCTTCTCAGTTTTCAGTACATGTTCATTTCTCATTTTGAAGTGCGAAATTGACCCAGGATGTAAACAGATGCTCTTTCTGGAGCATGCGCAGTCGGATGAGTGGGATTCTCTACTGGTAAAAAATTACTAGTTACCAAACGTAATATGCGTAGCGGAAGTGGAGCTTTATCAACGTGGGGAACCAATCTACTCAGTTTTCAATACATGTTCATTTCTCATTTTGATGTGCGAAATTGACCCAGGATGTAAACAGATGCTCTTTCTGGAGCATGCGCAGTCGGATGATAGGGATTCTCTACTGGTAAAAAATTACTAGTTACCAAACGTAATATGCGTAGCGGAAGTGGAGCTTTATCAACGTGGGGAACCAATCTAAGCAACAACAGCAGCTTGTAGTCGCAAAGAGAAAATACTTTCCTACTTCAACTTCAAATGAAATACCTTTTAACCGTTTAGTTCTTAAATCTAAGTTTGGTTTTAAAAACTGTATAGAAACATTATTCAAATGTTATATAAAATACTTCAAAAAAGTGTTTTATTTCTGTCCATGGGTTGAGATTAGAGCAAAATCGAAAGTAGTCGACCTTCAACTTACGCTGCACTTTTAACTCTTTGCATGCTGGTTAATTTTCATTTTTGTCGTCTGCCGATTTGCTTCTTCAAAATTGAAAGTGTTCAAAAACTCTTTCAGGATAAGTTTACCATCTGGGTGTCAAACAGTGTGGTATTTTGTTGGGCCTGAGCTGGATCCAAAATGTTTGCAAAGATTATCAACAGACGACAAAAGGCACCTGTGAATATTTTTTTCGGCACGGTCCACAAACAAACCCTTGTAAGATTTTGGTCAGCCTTCATCTACAACCATACATGGTGGTTGTCTGGCGAGTTTGCGCATTTGTGCCAACCTTTGTGGCTTTACCAAAATCAGATGTTTGATGGGGAAAGAAAAATGTCGCATATTACAACAGAGAATGTGGTCTGCTGCGTGTTTTTCACTTCCTGACTCTCCTTGCTATAGTGGCGACGTTCGTCATCATATGCTTATTACTTTGCAAACAATGTTGGACCCAGATCAGGGCTGACAGAAAGTTGGTCCAGATCTGGATCCAATCCATCTGACACTGTTAGGCCTATAGGCCCTAGTGTTCATGAAACAATTTTATGAAAAAGTTAATGTTGAAAAAAGTCAGCAGACGACAACAAAAGCATGAAGCCGTGAAAGAGCTAATTTTAACTTTAGTGCAAACAGAATAGACTTAGATCAGTTGGCCTATAGAGCAGTCTATTCTGGGTCTACATTGGGCATTGTTTTCTGATATACAACAGCGGACATTAAAACCGTTCAATGACTGGTTGCAAATGGTATGCTAGGGCTTAGCAAACAGTGTAACCCCAGATAAGACTGCTCCTGGGGTCCTCTAATCAGGATAGCATTCTCGAATTGCTGCCATTACATAGTAAAATGGACTTGTATTTAGATATAAGGAAAATAGCAGGAACCTATATTAAATATATGTCCGGCACTGGTAATAATGGAAATTGTCCGAGTGTTTTGGCCCGGTAAAGTCTCAGATGTAAAAAATGTATATGTGAAAATCTCGTTATCCATCACTTTTTGACATTTATTTTAGTTTTCAAATTGGACCAAACTGTTTGCTAAGATCAGCAGACGACAAAAGGCGCCACTAGCCAGTATTTCCTCTTAGTCAATGAAAAAATTGAGCCGTGGCATGAGATTTCCAACAATGTGGCATTTTGACAAGTGTAGACTCAAACGAGCCTGTGAAGCCTCCTGTTAAGCTTAGAAACCTCAAATGATGTTCAGTCAGTAGCTTAACAGTCATAGAATATTCAAGCGACTAGCAAAGGCTCTGACCAGACTGCGCAGGCTGATCTGAGGCTTTGCTGGTCGCATATACCACATTGTTGGAAATCTCATGTCACGGCTCAAATAATTGTTATACATCTCGGACCCAGTAATGTTATTTTGGGTCCGAATTTTCATGTACCCACTTTTTATTCATGGGTTTATTAAAATAACTCTATGCATGTAGGCTAATGTTTTTTGTCAGCTGATTTAAAAAAATATTTCAGGAAATATAACCATTGGAGTGACAAACAGATTAGATCCAGATCAAGCCCCGGGCCCCTTCTCTGCTTTAAGGAATATTTTCCCGCTATCAGCTAAATCTACCTGATTTCTTAGGTGGTTTAAATCTGCCGCTAAATTCGCTCGCAGAAAGAGTTTATGTGTAAATATAAGCTGTGTTTATCACAGTGGAGAGCAGACCTAGTTGGTTACCATAGTAACAACACTGATGTGTGTATTAGCTAGCTGAAATCCTTATAGTAGCATTTCGCACTGGGATTTCTTGGCATGGGCACTTTGTGTTAAAGCATAATTAGGGATTAGGGATACAGAACACCCAAATGGAATTATCACCACGCTCATTTTGTAGAACGTAAAATGCATACAACTGACAGACACTTTGTGATAAAGCATAATTAACATCCATAACCCGTAAATGGAATCAGGCATAAGGCATAATGCGTATTTGAATTATGAGCCCGATACCCTTCCATACAAAAGATCTATGCCTGCCCAGAAGTATTCTTGTCATCATTTATAGCAGCATAGGCGTCTCATACATGTACAGCGTATTGTGTTGAGTCATAAATCAATTTGCGACAACATGAAAAGCCGAAATAAGACTTTGTTGTCAATTGAAACGCGCATAGCAAGAAAGCAAATAACAGCTATTTAGAGAGATAAGAAACTTTGGAAGAGCTAATTTCGCGGATTGAGAAAACCCATGAAGCACATAACATAATGACTAAATGGCATCAAGCGTAAAGACATTTTGTAGAATGCAGAATGCATATTGCTGAAACGCTCTGTCTGTTATAGCAAATAAGAAATACACATTACTGGAATGGAATTATGACAGGGAATTGGGGATACAAAACACCCAAATGGAATTATCACCATGATCATTTTGTAGAATATAAACTGCATACAACTGATAGACACTTTGTGGTAAAGCTTAATAAACATCCATAACACGTAAATGGAATCAGGTATAAGGCATAATGCGTATTTGAATTATGATTCCGATACCCTTCCATAAAATGGTACATGGGGCAAAATGAAACAGCGCGATTTTTCAAACGATGATGCCATATATGACATTTCTTACTCAAACTGAATGCGCATATTGAAATCCGCCATATTAAAAGAAACATTCAGCCAAAACAGAGCAAAGCTTACCTTGTTATATAAACAATTGACTTTTGAGGCACCCTAAGTAAATTTCGAAGGTATCAGTTTTTTTATGAAGGTGAAAAATCTCTCCAATATATATCTTTATTTCACTCAATCCATACATAATATGGCATAAGAGGTACAAAGATTAGACAAATTAACAACAAAAAGATGCATGCGCGTTGATTCAATAGTGATCGTACCCTCTGTTGTTGTTTGGTGATAACTTTTCGTTGAAGTATTTCTTCATTGGTAAAAGTAGGACTGTTAGATATATTCAATTAATTTGAAAAATCTGGTAGAAATATATTCTTATTTTATCGTGTAAATTGAACTATATAGATACTGTTATGTCTACAAATAATCAGAACTATTGTGGGGTGTCGTATTTTTGGATGTTTACGAAAACAGTAAACAAAAGGTCACTGGGGCAAAATGATACAGCGTGGTCGGGGCAAAATGATACAGTCTGAAAATAATCTAATTTGACTCTGTTTTAAAGTATTTTCAAGATAGTTTTATCGAAACTATCTATTCCTATTACAAGAAAATTAAATGATACTGGTATGTCAGAAAAGTACCATTTCATTTTTCAGAATGTTAAAAATGTGTGGTCAACTGTATCATTGCCCCGTGGCAAAACATGAAACATGAAGGGTAACAAATGTGACTCAGAAAATTCAGAAAACTGTTCGTGTTCAATCATATTTCCGTGGCAATATATAGCATTATAAATTGTTTAATTGTGCTTATAGTTATTTCTGTGCTACGTCTTGAATATATGAATCTGCGATGAGAAAAGTCCTATTGTATCATTTTGCCCCGTGTACTGTATCATTTTGCCCCGTGCATGGGGCAAAATGATACAGCTGACCACACATTTTGTATGTTTTGTTTCAAGCACTAATGTCACTTTATGTCTGTATTTCTTCCTCTCAAGTTGTAGCCAATACTTGACAGTATATTATACATTTAAAAGCAATAAGATATATCAAGTCATAAAAGCAGGAAAAAAATATTTCAAAAAAGTGGATCATTTTGCCCCGGTCTCCCCTACATTGTGGACTCGTTAAACTTTTCTTATGACTCCAACGTTACAGACTGGCCATTACGGCTTCTAGGAGATAGCGTCAATTACCATTTTGATTACAAAAGCACATGTAAATTATTCATCGAAATTTAGACAAAGGGCAATAACTACTGCATAAGTAATGACATGATCAAGAAACTTCACATGCATCTCTTCATTACGTCATACATGTACAGTAAATTCCATTGGTTATTATATCATGGTTGAGGATGGATGGACGGAAAAATGGAAAATGCCAAAACAACATCCCCTCTGCCTTAGACAGTTGATAACAATGACGTACTGTACTGACGACCGTACCGTACATAGAGAATCTTACATGAGTGTTCATGTTTCATTGAATTTATAAGATGAGTTCAGGAAAAGCAATCAAATGCGAGGCTTGCCGAGCATTTGATCGCTTTTTCGCAACGAGTTTGATAAATTCAATAATACAGGAGCACGAATGTTAGTTTCTATTTATCACATGATATTAAAATTACTTAAAAATCGCATATTTGGCGGGTAAACGTCAATATTTTGTCATCTTTTACGCAACGTTATAACGGACGTCATTGTGCTACGTTGCTAAATCTAAACCACAAGTGTTTTTTTTTCGATTTTATTGCATGGCGTTATATCACTCCCATACGCGACGTAATGTGATAAATAGAGGAACTTACATGAGTGCTCATGTTTTATTGAATTTATTAAACGAGTTGGGGAAAAGAGATAAAATGCGAGGCTTGCCTAGCATTTCATCTCTTTTTCGCAACGAGTTTAATAAATTCAATAATACAAGAGCACGAATGTTAGATTCTATTTATCATATGACAAATTCTTTGAAATCTCATTTCTGGCGTAAAAACGTTATGATTTTGTCATCATGTACGCAACGTTGTTATGGACGTAATAACGTTTCCCGTAAATCGATAAACCACTAGTGGTTTACAGATTTTATTTTATCACAAGCAGTGAATTCAATGCATATCAAATGTGAGTAAAATTGGTATTTTCCTTCAGTGAAAAAATATCGTATTTTTTCACTAGTGACTGATACGATTTATATTTTCACTGTAGAATAGAATAGAACTGTAGCAAAACAAGGCTTTTTTGGCAATTTTGTGACTGGGATTTTTTAACATAAGGTTATAAGTGAAGTATATTTGTCAAAAATAACGCTACGCATGTTGTGACGTCAACATTAAACATAATGACGTCACTGTTTGACCTGGCGTAGCGCCAGTTTGCACGTGACGCCTTCCCCAAGGCACACTCAATAGACTTTCTTTAAATGCTGATTTCTTGCGTTTCGTTCGTTAAAATATGATTCTAAGCCATTTTCAAGGTGCAAACTATGTTTACACCCAATGTTATACCCAATAAACACACTGCAAAAGTCAAATCGAACGCGAAACGACCTAGTAAAAAGTAAGGTTGTGATTTCTGTATTTCCGTTGAGTATAAAATAAAAAGAAAATTTACTTTTTTTCGGCAAATACCAAAAATATTTCATCTCGTGCGGTGAAAATATCAGCATTTTCACTCGTGCTACGCACTCGTGAAAAATACTGATTTTTTTCACCACACTCGATGAAATATATTTGGTATTCACCTCAAAAAAGTAAATATCCTCTATTTATTGCATGGCGTTATTTCACTCCCAGACGTGACGTCATATGATAAATACTTTTCCGTCATTGTACTTTTCACAAACAAAACCAAAAGGTTTTCTCATGAGGATATTATACTGATTGCTTATATAGGTATTCCAGGGCCATCTAATAAAGAATGGAACTTTCTTCATAGTCTGAAAATCTGTATGTGCATTTAGTTAAAATTCACCATGATAATAGTATGACATCTTAGCAAATCAGGAATAGAAACAATATGTTTGTGATTGATCAGTTGTCATAGTAATGGGGTGTTTTGTGGAAGGACTTGAAGACGCATGGCCATGTTTACTGACGGACTTTAAAAACGCAACACTTGGATACCAGCTTTACCAGCTTTAATTTATGTCTCGAACAAGAAGGCAGAACAATAATTTTGATTGAATGTTGAAGAGCATTTGTTTGGTAGTAAAACATGGAAAACTTGTCCAACTAAGATTGACTTAACATATTAAAATGTAAACTTTTTGAGATAGGGGTCAACTGTGACCAAAAGTTATGAGTGAAAGATTCCCTACTTCTTTAAATCAAGAAACACGAGAAGCATCAAATTTGTATCATGGACTTTGTCAGTCATCGATGAATCACTCTTATATTGATTGGCAGGTCTGTGATACAGCTTATTTGCGTATATGACGTTTATCTGGGCGTACACTTTCATTCAATAACTTAAAATCTCCTCTACTTAAGAAATGTTTAAATGGCTAAAATTCATACGGAGCAAATAACGTCGTCCAGTTTAGTTGTACAATTAAAACTAAAGTGTTTGCTGAAGAAGTCAGATTAGGTTGACATCATCGAAGCAAAGGAATTTTACATACAACTGTATTTCAAAAGATATAAAGGAGGGTCTGGATGGGGGGGGGGGGGGGGGGGGGGTCTGGTATTCACTATTCATTAAAATTTAGCCAATTTTCATCTCATTAAAATTTTGGGTTGTTCATTAAAATAAGACCAATTATTCATTAAAAGTAAGAAAGGTGGCAAAGAAATCTGATTATTCACTATTCATTATTCTTTTCTTCAATTCATTAAAAAATAGGATTATTCATTAATTTTTAGGTTCTCAATATTCACTATTCATTATTTTTTGGGCTCATTATTCACTATTCATTATAAAAAAGGCCATTATTCACGAATCATTATACCCCACCCAGACCCTCATAAAGGAAAGTTAGTGTTGCGTTTTTAAAGTCTGTCAGTATATCATTTTCTTTTGCATTCAAAGTCTTTTTTTCGTCCATAGAGAGAATCTAACCTCTTGATATCATTTCTTCTACTGAACAATCGCAGCGTTACATAATGATGCTATAAAAGAAGAACCAAATAAACTCAACAAAAAAGTTAAGGAAATCTCAGAAAACCATGGAACTAAAGAACATCAAAACAAACAATTATTCATTTTTTTTATTTTTTTGTTTAGTTACATCGGATGAAAAAATGCTGCCTTTAGTCTGCTAGCTCTAATACCCTTATCGTGGCACTGTGTCGAGTAGCCTAGGGGTCAAAGTCATTTTTCGCAAAGAAAAGTGTCTATAGAGTTTTCCTTCGCATGTTGTCAAAACTTGAAATGTTAATCCTTTGAATGTCTCATGAAATTAACGTGATAGCCTTAAATGTCACGTTTGGAAGATAAGAATACCCCCAGTAACGAGTGTGTCTCCTAGTCAGTTGCAAATTAGGGCGTGCACTGACATCACATACTTCGAATAATTCTGGTGATTTGGTACCTAGGGATCAGCCTCGCTTTCTCCTGTAACGCCGCATTGAGAGCCTGTGGGTTTCTTGGTGCCAGTATCACGTGTCGGACCCTCTGTCCAAAAATATCCGCCACATGTTCAATTGTAGACATGGCTGATGAGCTCACTGGCCAGTATATATACGCACAGCATTATTCTGATGAAAGAGCTTTTGCTGATTTTGGCGAGATGTGTTCTAGCGTTTTCATCATAGGCCTGGTACTTGCATTGGATCTGGCACATGTGGTTTAAATCAAGCTAAGAGTTAAGTATGATTTTTTTTATTTATTCAATTTTCTACAATCTACTTATTTTTTTACCAAAAGAACCAACCCAGCTGTGAACACCCTTAGACTAGCTTCGTACTGTGTAATCCAGTATAGCAAGATCAAGCATGGGCAACTTGAAGGCCCCCGTAGTCTCAGCTAGTCTGATACCGTTAAACTGAAGCCAACCATCTTAGAGAGCATATACATTGAGTACCAGGCAGTAGGTGGTTATGTAAGTTGAGCAAATCTACAAACAGCGGGCAGGCGGTGGCCCAGAGGTGAACCAGCGCCACAAAACTGGTTATGAGACTTCTGAGCTGCCTTATCAGATATCAGTAATCTAGTCAACACAATACTATATCAGGATCAGTCATGACAGGTAGTCCAGGCGGGATCAAGACCATCAAAGTCAAGAGGCAGAGACTCCTGACTGATCAGAACAGGTCATCCATGTTCAACAGGAGAATGAAGGAACCGTATAAGGATCAAGGCGCGATGGGTCGTCAAGAAGATCCTGGCCCGATCACTGTGATGGGTGGTCTAGACGATCCCGCCCGATCACTGATCAAGACAGGTTAATAATGTTTAAAAGTTTGTTTAGTTGATGTCTCATTTAGGGGGAAATTTACATTGGATTTCATTAGATGTCAAATGAATCCCCAATTGAGTAAATATTTCTTTTCAAATAGAGTAACAAAATTAATTATCATAAAAATAATGGTTAAGTATAAGATCTAACAAAAAAAAGAAAAGAAAAGATAAGCTGGGTTGATTCTGTGACATGTGCCGAACACAGTGGGCTGAACCTGGTGAGTTGAAAATGGTGGTGATAGGGGTGGATTGGAGGGATAGGCTAGAACCATCCATGACCAGAAACTGAGCTAACTTAGTGCTGTGAATAGAATTTTCACCTAAACAAAGATGACCTAAAGTAACCTGTTGAGATGTCAGAGCCGGTCCCCTTCAATGTATTTACTAGCTTATAAGGAAGGCTATACTGCAATGTGATTATCTCACCATCATGGCAGTGAGTGTAGTTGCGGAAACAATAAAAACCCATTTAAACTACATTTAAATTCATAACAATTTAACTTAGTCTAACTGGTTTCGACAATTTGATATTAACTTCTAAAGTCAAAATATATGTCAGCAAAATACCAGATATTTCTGGAAAAGTTGATTGTTGAAGCTTGGTTTCCATAGTAATAGCTGAAGGCTCTGGAACATTACTTTCCCAAGACTATATGAGCACATATAATTATCAGTTTGTTTGTTTAATTTGATGCTTCATATCCAAGTCATTTTATGCCCCTAAAGAAACTTTGGGAGGCATATAGTAATCGTCCGCTTAGTGTCCAGTGCATATCTCCTATACTCTTTGAGGTAGGGATTCCAACTTTTGTGAGTGGATGCATCTTGGGATGGCGGAGTGTCGCGTACCATTTTCAGGTCACTGTGACCTTAACGTTAACCTCTGACCTAGTTTTTAGAATAATCGTGGCGGAGAATATCTCATATTATTTGAGGTAGAAATCTCAAATTTGGTGTGTGGATGCATCTTGGGATAATGAAGTGTCACGTACCATAATTGGTCACTGTGACCTTGAACGTGACCTCTGACCTAGTTTCTAGAAAAGGCATCGAGTGTGGAGCTTATAAGATTCCAAATTTGGTGTGTACATGCATCTTGGGATGACGGTGTGTCACATACCATTTTACGATCACCGTGACCTTGACCTCTGACCTAGTTTTAAGAATTATTGTGTCCGGAGCATATCTCTTATATGTTTTCAGGTAGGAATTGGAAATTTGGTGTGTGGATGCACCTTGGGATAGTTGAGTGTCGCATACCATTTTCGGGTTACTGTGACCTTGACCTCTGACCTAGTTTTTAGATTAATTGTGTACAGAGCATATCTCTTATATTACTTGAGGTAGGAATCTCAAATTTTGTGTGTGCATGCACCTTCGGATGACGGAGTGTCACATACCATTTTCCAGTCACTGTGCCCTTGACCTCTGACTTAGTTTAAAGAATTATTGTGTCCAGAGCATATCTCTTATATTATTGATGGTAGGAATCCCAAATTTGGTGTGTGGATGCATCTAGGGATGGCAAAGGGTCGTGTACCATTTACGGGTCATTGTGACCTTGACCTCTGACCTAGTTTTTAGAATAATCGTGTCCGGAGCATATCTCTTATATTATTGAAGGTAGGAATCCCAACTTTGGTGTGTGGATGCATCTTTGGATGGCAGAGTGGCAAGTACCATTTTCCAGCCACTTTGACCCTGACCTCTGACCTAGTTTGTAGAATTATCGTGTCCAGAAAAAACTCTTATATTATTTGGTATCTCGAGTCAAGCGCTCTACCACTGAGCCACTGCGCTCCCATGGAGTGTCATGTACCACATATGGGTTACTGTTACCTTAAACTTTTGCCTCATTCTTAGAATGATTATATCTGGAGCATATCTCTTTTATTATTTGACCTTGACCTCTGACCTAGTTTCTAGAATAAACATCAAGTCTGGTTCATTTCTTATATATTCTTTGAGGTAGGGATTCCAAATTTGGTATGTGGATGCATCTTGGGATGGCCAAGTATCCCATATTATTTTTGGGTCACTGTGACCTTGACCTAGTCTTTAAAACAATCATGTTTGGGGCATTTTTTCAATGTTATTTGAGCTACCGATCCCAAATTTGGTGTTGTTGTGTTTTACGTCCCACCAACAGCTAAGGTCATATGGAGACGGGGTCACAGCTTAATGTCTCATCCGACAGACTGGCGAATCTGGAAATCGAACCTGCGACCCCTGGTTTATCAGGCAAGCGATTTATCCACTACACCACAGCGGCTCCATCCAAAATTGGGTGTGTGGTTGCATCTTGGGATGGCAGAGTGTCATGTATCAGTTTTGTGACATTGACCTTATTGCTAGAATAATTATGTCAGGAGCATATCTTGTATATTTTTGAGGGAGGAATTCCGAATTTGCTGTATGGATACATCTTTTGATGCTGATTTGTAGCATACTATTTTTAGGTCACTGTGATCTTGACCTATGACCTTATTTCTAGAATAATCGTGTCTGGAGCATATCTCCTATGTTATTTGATGTAGGAATCCTAAATTTGGCATGTTGATTCCTTTTGGGATGGAGTAGTGGTGCATACCATTTCAGGTCACTCTGACCTTGACATTGACTTCTGGCCTTATTTCTAGGGTTTTCAAGTCTGGAGCATATCTCCTATATAACATCTAACTTTCCTCAAATGTGTCTTATGCTAGACCAATTCCTTTGGGGGCATTCGTCACGTTAATGTGACATTTCTTCTTTCAGTCATGTCAGGATGATTTCCTGGGTTGAACCAGTATTAAGCACACATGTACAGTGTCTTGATCAAGTACACAACAAAGTGACCTGGCTGTGGGCGAGTATTGGACTAGCAACTTTTCCATCCAAAGTCTAAAGCTCTATCAATTTAGCCACTGCACTCCACTGATGAATAAGCAGTTTCAAAGAGTTTAAGTTACATTGAGTACAGGGTTCATACAGGCAAGTTTGAGTAAAATTCAAGAACTTTTCAAGGACTTCTAAAGACTATCCTACAGTTTTTAAGACCTAAAAGTTTATGAAAAATCCTGATTTAAGTGTTGAAATTCTACTTCAGAAATGGTAGACTGAGAAAATGGAGAAATAAGTACTAGAAAATAAGTATAAAATTGTTGTACATTTATTTGGTGCAGCATATGCTGCACCAAATAAAGGCACAGCAATTTTATACAGATTTAGATCTCTATCATCAATGTTAAGTTCTACCGAAAATAGGAGAAATCAAGGACTTTTCAAGGCCTTTGAATGATTTTCCAATACTTTTCAAGGCAGATTTAATTTCCAAGGACTTTTCAAGAAAGCCATTTAAATGCAAGTACTTTTCAAGCCTGTGCGAACCCTGGAGTAAAATAAAAGGATGTGAAACCTCAATAGAAATTATCATTTAAACAAAAGGTAAAAAAGTCTACTCATTGGCTAAAGGGATACAGATCCATGGTGGCCATGTTTTCAACAGTTTAAATCAATTTGAACAATGAGTCACCCAAGGACCATTTCTGCCAAATTATTTCCAAACCAGCCCGATAGATTTTGAAAAGAAAATTTTCTAAATGTTTTCCCTATATATACAAAGTAAAAACTGCCCTGTCCCCTGGAAGCCATGCTTTTCAGATCAAAATAATTTGAGCAATGTTGATAGAAGGTCACCCAAGGAACTTTTGTGCCAAATCAATTTCCTATTGGCCCAGCAGTTTTTAACAAAAAGATTATTTTATGTTTTCCTTTTTATATACATATGCTGAAGTACTTTAGAAACGCACCATTTTACATTCACTGTCTCTTCCACATGGCTGATTTGAGGATGTTTCCTTTTATCATTTTTTATCTGCTTACACAATGGACCATGATTTGCCATTATTTCGATTTGCTCCTGCTGTTCATTCTGACGTAACACTGACATTAGTGTTTTTCAACAATTGTCATCTGACAAATGTGAGTTTAATTCAAACACTTTTAGCTGGTAGCCAGATGTCTTTACCAATGGAAAAACACAAAAGTTTTTGGAATTAATCGGTTAATTACACTTCAAGTCACAGCATTTCTTTGGCAACGTCGGTCTGAATTTTTCAAACAGCAATGACAGGTGGATGACGTTCGGGCATGTCACGATACTTTGTCTTTTATGAAACGAGTTGAGGGTATCTGGTGGGATTCCTGTTCTTTATGATATGCCAAAAAGGAATGACATCACAAAGACAAAGTGAACGTTGCCAGAGGCCTAAAACTTCATGGTTTGATTTTGTCTTTCCTTTTGCTTTTGAGAACAAACATCAGTTCCAAAACTTTTTTGCACTCATTATGCAAGGTATTGATACTCTGAATTATAATGAAGTCAAGGGAAACATAACCCACAGCGTTTTGTCTTTCTTATTGAATGCAAGCTAAATGACGGGAATTGTCAATTTTATTTTTCACATAATTAAAATATTTAATTTTTGACAAAAAATTAGCATTTTAGCAGGTGGTGCATTTCTAAAGTCCTTCAGTATAGGAAAAACTAACTCACCCCCCTGGCGGCCATGTTGTCAACAGATCAAAATCATTTCAGCAATCTTAGTAGAATGTCTTTTAAGGACCATTTGTACCAAATGGGCCGCGATGCGAGAAAACCGGTCTTCGGGGTTTCCAACATAGCGAGACTCAAACCAACCTATTCAGCTACAAAGACTAGCTAGAAAATTGAAATTTCGCTTGTATCAGGCCTGGATATGATACTTTACAATAAGTGAATAACAAAGGCGCTGATCAGACTGTGCATATGCGCAGTCTGGTCTGCGCCTTTGTTGTTCGCAAACCAACGAAGACAGGTTTTCTCGCGGCGAGGCCCAAATTATTTTAAATTGGGCCAATAGCTTTAACAAGAAGATTATTAAAGCTTTTCCCTATGGTTGCCATGTCAACCAGAACTTTGCATGGAAAGATTATCTTTGAGCAAGGACCTCTGGATGAATTTTTAAGAATACTTTTCTATTTCCTATATGTATAATACAAAAAGTGACCATTTTAGCCCAAAAATAAAGCCGTACATTTATGGAAATAAGAAATCTAATGCAAAATCATAAAATAGAGACCAACAGCGAGCTTATATGTGAAGATGGAAGCATTTGATCGACCTTTTTTTTCCAAAATTATAGCATCGATACACTGTGATTCCCATTACCACCGTCAGAGGTCTTTTTGAAAGGGGACCAATCAAGAATCTTTCCTGTGAGGTTTAGGAGATGTAGTTTGAAGCGCATGTAAATTGTTAACATGCTGGATCAAAGACAGACATCCTTTGATCACAAAAGCTCACCAGGAGCCATTTTAGCCACAGAACCACAATCACAGGTTAAGATAAACAAAAATTTTCAGCGTAAAAATGTAAATATTTTCTTACCCATCAGTTTAAACATGTTTTGGGTGCTCAAAAGAACCGTCTCATTAAGACGGTTCTTTTGAGTACCCACAACATATGTTTGGTTGATAATAAAAAAAATAAAATTTTCGTTAAGCACTCTTAACTAAAGTCCTGCCATAATCCAAACAAACTAGGTAAAGTGCCATAAGGTGATGTCTATTATCAAGGCTCTAGGTCTTGGGGTTTCAGAGTGTTTTCTCTATATAAACCTACATGTTATTGTACATAAAATATGACATCCAAGGGATGGCCATTTTTGGCCCCAGGGCCAAAATTTAAACAAACTTAGCACATGCTACCTACAAATGGGCCTCGACGTGAGAAAACCTGTCTTCGGGGTTTGCAAACAACACAGGCGCAGATCAGCCTGCGCATCCGTGCAGTCTGATCAACACCTTTGTTATTCGCATTTTTGAAAGTACCACACCTAAGCTTGCTACAAGCGAAATTTCATATTTCTAGCTAGTCTCTGTAGCTGAGCAGGCTGGTTTGAATCTCACTTTGTCCGGAACCCCTAAGACAGGGTTTGTTGCGACGAGGCCCAAATATCAAGACTCTAGGCTTTGTGGTTTCAGACAAAAAGTTTCTGTTGATGCTTTATGTTCAAGACAACAATTTTTCCGTCATGTCAGATGATTTCCTGCTTCCTGGGTTGAACAAGTACTAAGCAGCGTATAATGTGTCTTGCTCAAGTAAACAGCACAGTGAGGCCGGTGGGTCTCCAACTAACAACCCTTCAATACCCAGTCTAAAGCTCTACAAACAGAGCCACTGCGCATCGTTTCAGACAAGATTTTTTTGAAGTTTTCATTCTGAAAATCTATTTTTAGCTATTTCACCTAGTTATGCAACAGACTAGATTATGGAAGAGGACCATATACATTGGCATAGCTCCCATTACGCATTTACGCACCTGCGTAATAGAAATTGTAACATTCAAGGGAGGTCACCTAATGTGGTAAAAGTGATTTTCCATGACATAGGGAACTGCTCTAAAAGGAAAGAATTGGCTCCCTCTGGGAGCAAATTCTTTCCTTTAAGAGAAGTTGCCATTTTGAAAAAAGAAGCAACTGAAGAGAATCTTTGCTTGATCCAGTAGACTCTCTTTGATGTACCTAGCCTTCTCAGCATTCTGTCTACCCATTCACATACATGTACAGATTGTTAATGTCAAGTTCAAAATCCATGCAGTAGTTTTTGAGGTGTCCTTTGAAGCAACTGTTGATGACGGACATCAAATTATAACAATAGCTCACATTGAGCCAATGGCTCAGGTGAGCTAATTAACCCTTTACTCCATAATGACGCCTTTAAAATATCATGTATTTGAAAATATTATGGAAAATGGAGCATTTGCTCATTTGGAGCAAATGCTCCATTTTTTAAAAATGTATTCAAAACTTTACTTATATGTTTTCTTGATTTTTTAATGTCTAAACAAAGAAAATGATGTCATGATCTAAAAATAGCCTTTGGAGTAAAGGGTTAAAGTGAAATGAGGGGACAGTAACAAATTATATAAATTTATATTTTTACGATTTATTTTTGTTTTCTACCACATTTAAAACATGATGAATTTTCCCCCATTCAAAATGATACCTAAGGTCCTTAGATTATACGAAACAGCTTGAACATTGGAGCTGAAACATACATGCAATTGAGTACCTATTTCAGAAGCTACCCCAAAAAGTAAAGTTTATCATTTATGTAAGTCAGCTCTAAAATACTTATGCATCTATATTTCATTTTTTTTTCTGCAATACGAACATCTTGAACCAGTCCAAATGCAGTTATACAAGAACAAACCAGATTTAATCTGATAAGTACATTGTGTGATCCCTTAAACCTGCTTTACAAATGGTGTAGAACCAGATCAGCTGGAATTCTGACTATTTGCCAAAAGGAATACACAGATAATATACAACTAAGTTGCCTAGAGTAACCTTAGAACTTCCCAATCATAGTAAAGAACTATTTTTTGAGCCATAAACCACAAATAGTAAATGTTCTAAAATTCTGATTACCACTTCACCTAAAGGCTTAGACTGTGCAGACCCAGATCAGACCGCTCCTGTATGAGCAGTCTGATCAGGGTCTTCACATTCAGGCAACATTTTGTAAATCCAAGACCAGAAAAGTGAGAAGTGTTAGAAATTTAAGGACATTTACCATGGTAGGCTATGAAGGTCATTTATAAATAGCACACACACTGTCTATTGAAACAACTACATAGTCTCTGGTTAGTTAAAGTAGGGTCTATCTGTATTCGGAAGATCTGTGTCTCTGATAACTGAAAAAGAAAAAAAAAAGGGATTTTAAAGCCATGCTACAAAATTTACCCAAAATACCTGTGCTACATAACCAAGCATGGATCAAGAAATTCTTGTCAGGGCGGGTGACGGAGGGGGGTCCTGGTCCTCCAGCTCATAAAGTTTTGACGTCTTGTTTTGAGCAACATTGGCAACCAAAGTATGTCATTAGATTTGAGAAACAGATAACAATCATCTTGAATGGCAAAAAAAGGATCATAGTTAGTTCTTCTGGGAGACAAAACACATTTTGGTTGATAGAAGAAAAAAAATAATTCAGATTAAGCTACATTTTTAAGACCAATGGAATTTTTCATAAAGTTTGATACAGTTTAGTAATGATGGTCTATTGTATATATTGAGGGTTAGCAGGTTGAAATTTTAGAAAAATATTATATTTCTTTCTCTGAAGATCAATTTTGTCTTAGCAAACAGTGCAGACGCTGATGAAATGCCGCATTGTGCGGCATTTCATCTGCACTGTTTGCAAAAGTGAAGGGGTTTCTGGTCTTCAAAATGTTAAATGTATTTGTGCACATTTTACTGTAGTCTGTCTTTTTCAGCTTTAAATTGGCTTTTACAGAAGAAAAAAAATCAGGAATACCATTAGAGTGTCAAACAGGAACAGTTAGAAATATTTGATATTTCAAGTGAAACATCTGTAGGTAAATAAAGTCTGATATTTCATGAGACTGATTCACAATTCCACATGTAATATCAAGCCTTATATGGTTTCTTAAGGCAGCAATTTTAAAAAAAAAGACCTCTTCACTTAACTTTTTACCTGCTTTTGTCATCTGCTGATAAAATTTGCTAACAGTCTGGACCCAGATCAGGCACACAAAATGTCAGGCTTGATCTGGATACAAACTGTTTGACACTCTCTAATCCTGGAAGAATTATTTTTAAAAAGTGAGTTTTAAAAAATCAGCAGAATCCAAATGACAAAAAAATCAGATGACAAAAAAAATCCTGAAAATTTTTCCAGCATGCAAACACTTAACCCACAAAAGCATCCTTTTTGTGGAACACAGACAAACAGTGCAGACCCAGATCAGACGCTGCAGAATGTGGCATCTGATCAGGGTCTCCACTATTCACTTACAGAATTTTATATATTCATATTTGAATAAAGTTGAAAATTACCACTCAGCAACTCTTAAAATGAAAAAGGCCTGGTCCTACTGATAAGAGAGGGAATTTCCATTCGGCTTGAATGGATTAAGGGCAAATACAACCACACTTAAAGAAATGTTTGCTGTCACTCTTCTCATAGTTTTCCAGGTGGTAGATAAGTACAAATGAAATATAGGTATTTTTTCTATTGATTTGTTAAAAAAAACATTAAAAAAAAGAAGAAAAAGGTTTTCTCTCTTAATTTAAATGACCATGAAATATTTTGGGTAGGAGTCGGTCGGGTGACAGCAAACAAGTTTTTTAAGAATGGCCATATCTTACTTGGTTCTCGTCACGAGAAAACCTGTCTTCGATGGTTTGTGAACAACAAAGGCGCACACCAGCCTGCGCATCCACGCAGTCTGATCAGTGCCTTTATCATTCGCTTTTTTGAAAGTATCATGTAAACTTGCTACAGGTGAAATTTCAATTTTCTAACTAGTCTCTGTAGCTGAGGTGGCTGGTTTGAGTCTCACATTGTTGGAAACCCGGAAGACAGGTTTTCTCGCGACGAGGCCCACTTACTTGTGTACTCAGATTTATACTTATGCACTTCGTCTACGTCAGCATCTTTAATGAAGGCATAATATCGTACTGTTCCCGCTATCAACGCTGTAATTATAAACAGAGGGAAAGTAGAAAAATTTAACTCTTTGAATGCTGGGTATGTTTCCATGATTTTTTTGTCGTCTGCTGACTTCTTTCAAAATTTTCTTTTTCAAAAAATTCTTTCAGGAACACTAGCAGAGTGTCAAGCAATTTGGATCGCTATCAGGCCAGATCAGGGTCCAACTGTTTGCAAAGATCAGCAGCTGACGACAAAATTTGGCGCTGGCATGCAAAGAGTTAAGGCATTTTTTATTCAACATATTAAATATTATAGAGCTATTTAGTCACTGTTAAGGCGGCAACTTGAATATTCATATCTGGGCGTGGTTCGGTTACTTCATTTGCTCAAAAAGGGAAACCAGGTTCAATCTATTTGGTATAAGGTCAATTGAGCCACGCAGAAGTGTGTACATTTCATGAACATCCTGACTGTTTATACACTGAACTCACATTTATTGACCCGTACAGTGCCAATACAACAAAGATCGTCTGCTACTTTGACAAACAGTGTTGACCCAGATCAGACAGCTCCTATGGGAGCCGTCTGATCTGGGTCCACACTGTTTGCCTCTATACTTACATCAACCAATAAACAGACATTTTCAGAATCACTAACTTTGTTGGCCTTTTAAGGATTAAATAGTATGTTTTGCCTCATTACTGAGGTAGTGGCGCAAGATGAACAGTTATTTTTTAATAAAACCATACCTAATTTTCAGCGTTTACCTATGTCTAAGGTAGATCAGTCCTACTTACACGTTCATGAGGTGCCGCCTTTACCCAGTTGACCAAAAGTTCTATAATACACTATAATACAATGTTATCACTTATACATCTGATTTATAAGGCTTTGAAAACTAGACTTGTCAGAGAATATGACTATAGTCCCGCTGTAGCGCTTTTCATGCTGTAAAAACCATCAATCAAGGGCCATAAGTTACAAATTTGAGAAAATGACAGGTAGATAACAATCCCAACCTACATCTTGCCAATATAAAATTTGGTCAAATTCCATCCATTTGTTCTCAAGATATTGAACAGATTTTTTTTCTGATATCAATCAAGGGCCATAACTCTGTTACAAATGCACAAAATGACAGGTAACAATTCCAATCTAGATCATGCCAATATCAATGCATATACAAAATTTGGTAAAACTCTATCAATTTGTTCTCAAGATGTTGCACCGAAATCAAAATCTAACATCAATTAAGGGCCCAAACTCTGTTACAAATATGCCAAATGGTGATGTTACAATCTCAATCTAGATCTTGTCAATACCAATGCACATACAAAATTTGGTCAAATTCTGTCAAATGGTTCTCAAAATATTGAGTGGAAATGAAATTCTGAAAGAAATTCTGATATCAGATTCTGTTAAGGATTGTAACTGTGCAAAAAATGATGTGTAACAATCCCAACTTAGATCTTGTCAATATCAATGCATAAACAAAATTTGGTTAATTCTATCAATGTTTTCTCAAGATATTGAGTGGAAACCAAATTATGACGGATGAACAGATGGACGGACGAAATGACAACAACCCACATCCAGTATAGCCACACTTTTTCAAAGCGGGGCTATAAATACTGATTTATATTATTTGCCAGAGTTGATGTTTTACATTCTGGTCAACAATTTTCCAGTCATGTTTGGTCTTTTTCCAGGTTTGTGATAAACAAGGGCACAACACTGCGACGATGGTGAGATTCTTACATGCCAGCTTTTGGTCACGGGCCTGGCAATCATTGTGCTACTCTGCTCAATTAACATTCTATAATTCAACTTCTTAAATGCTAGAGAGGAGTATACAATTATTCTGCCTTTCTTTGGTGCAGCAAACATGTAAGTCATACTTTGTTTTGATTCTTTACACTCCAGTATACAAATTTTTCAGTGATGTCCAGACGGGTCTTCCTGGGTTGAACCAGTTCTAAGCAGAGGCTAAGAGTCTTGTTCAAGGAAAAAAACATAGTGACTCCACTCTGCTAATGGTGCAACTTGAACTAGCAACCCTTTGATCCTCTGTCTAACCCTCTACTCCGCATTACACTGGTATCAAACTTCATAAACAGAGCTGCTGGCTCTGTATATGGAGGCTGAAAAAATTGCATAAAAACTAAAAAAGAGGATCTTACATGAGTGCTCATGTTTTATTGAATTTATTAAACAAGATGAGGAAAAAGAGATAAAATGCATGGCTTGCCGAGCATTTTATCTCTTTTTCGCGACAATATTAAAAATTCAATAATACAGGAGCACGAATTTTAGATTCTATTTATCATATGGCATTAAAATTATTTTGAAATTATATTTTTGGCGAATATTGTTAGGGCTTTGCCATATGTGTGACGTTAAAAGCGTCATTTCATAATGTTTTGCAAAAAAAATGTGTTTATCGATTTTAATGCATGGCATTATTTCACTCCCAGACACAACATCATATGATGTGGGTGTTTCTCTTATCTTGTAAAATAGGGAATTAATGTAGTGCTCTTCTCTGGTCTTTCAACTTTTAAACCAAATGTGAGCTGCAAATTGTGTATGGTTTTATCTGAATCGTTGTTGTCCTCAGGTTAACAACCTTTATGCAGAGTTGGGGTAATTAAAATTGCAATTAATTGTAATTTAATTACATTTTCTAAAGTAATTGCATGTAATTGTAATTAAGACATTTCTTTAATTACAGTAATTGAATGTAATTAATTACATGGCCAAAAATGGGAGTAATTAACAATTACTTTCAATTACTTTTTAATTACTTTTCAGATCAGTTATGAACTTCAGTTACTAAAGATTATCATAGATACTTAAAATACTACTAAATGAATTGTTCTTGGCCTTTGTAAATGCATATATCATTTGCTGTACTAGTTGAATGCAACTTGAAACAAATGAGAATTGGGACTAGTCATGTTTAATAGTATCTATAGACATTAAAATAGAATATAACAATTTTACCGCAGACACAGACTGTATGTTACTTCTACTATTCCTTTTTTAAAGCAAATTATTTATTTTTTGTTCATCTGCTTATTGTGACAATCAACCTTTAATAGTTAAGTTACCAAAACAATACAAAAACAAAGAATGTGTGAAAATCGAAAACAATAGTATTTACTCAGACAATAGTGTTGGTTAGTGAATTCACTCCTTGAAGGCATTTTGTTAAATTTTCACACCTAGGATCAACACACTCATATGCTAAGGTGCATGACCCAATCTATCCACTACACTATTTAAAGCCATTAAACTGCTCATTTGTCATTTCCAATAATAATAATAATAATAATAATAATAATAATAATAATAATAATAATAATAATAATAATAATAATAATAATAATAATAATAAAATTAATAATCATAAAATGTGATTCAGAAAATTAAAATGAATTTCACTCATTCAGTGAAACTGGGGCCCATCATTGTTAATATAATAACAAAAAATAAAAATAAAATAAAATAGATGTTCTGTGGTGACCGAACTAGCAACCTCTTGCTTGCCAAGCCAGCAAATTAACAGGCTAGTAATATTTTAGTTTGTCACTATCTGATATTCCTTTTTGTACTTTTGTTTGCCAACTTCAGAACTCATAGGGCCACACAGATTTTTATCAACACTTTTTGAAAACAGTTATTCTCTGGCATTTAAGCTAGTTTTACAAAATAATTTCCATGGTTTATCGTCCAAAGTTGTAAGACTTCTAAAGCCAATGTGTATTCATGAACTTTGTTCTGCGGTTAACAGCTAGTTTGAAAAGTTTGGCAATTTATCCCCCCCCCCCCAAAAAAAAAATAAATAAAATAGTTTCTGTATTTTCTCTTGTGTGACCATGTCATCAATCACAAAAAACCTCATCACAAAAAGGATTCAGACGAAATTGTACACAATATGCAGCTTGCATCAGCTTAGATAAGCCGAGCACTACATTCTCCTTTTTTCGTTATTTTACACCATAAAAACACTGAATGGAAAACTTGTGGTTTTTAGGCCTTTTTTTTCAGCCTCCATATACAGAACCGGAAAGACCCTCATAACATTGCTTTTTTAGAGCCTTGGCCTTTTTTTCTTCAGAAAACCTGAAAAAAATCAAGGTTTCACCAGTAAGTTTAGGTAGGGTCGGGTTACCCTAAACACAGATATTTTTTTTATTTGGCCCAATCTGAAGTACATTTTTACTTACCAAAACTATAGATTGCAGTTGGAAATACGATGTAGGGATAGTTCAGAAAGGCATTCTTCCAAAACAATGCTAAAAATGAAAAATACATATGTTAAATCAGATGTTTAGCTTCCTTCCCATTTTTTACGACAACAACTGTCATCTGCTTTCTCTTATGCTTATGTACTTTGGTGGCCTATCTCTTGCAAACAATATGGACCCAGATCAGACATTGAATTTAGGAGCAGTATGATCAGAGTTAATTGTGTTTGCTTCTGTGATAGAATTAGCCTGGAGTGCATTTAAATATATATGCAGCAGATATGACATTTTCTGGAAGGAAATAACACACTGGATAGGTGGCAATTGAAAACGTTTATACTATCTTCAAATGTAGATAAAAAATTGTTAGAAGCAGAGTTTTGATTGCCATTTGTCGCCTGATTGGAGACAAATGGCAATCAAAAACAATGTTTCTAGCAATTTTTTTATCTGCGTTCGTCGATTGTGAAGAGCGTTTTCGATTGCCACCATACATGCCATACACTGTGGACTGAAATCCGTGAGGTAAACCAAAATTATAAGCGAGATTTGTTAAAATTCTGTGAGATTTCCACAATAATCACTTTGGAACTCCCCCAAAATAACCAAAATGCTTTTATTTTAATGTAAGGAACTTGTGATAACCACAATAAAGTGTGATTTATGATTATTTCTTTATAAAACATGTTTTTAGATGGTCTGAAAATTCTGTGAAATTTGAAAATCTTATGAGAATCGGCTTTCAGAAGCGCCAATTCTGTGAGATTTTATCCCACAGTGTGAGGTACGGCATGTATGTCCACCTATCCGGTGTGAAAAATATTAGCAGAAGAAGTGTTAACTTCTACTACAATGTATATTGATCAAGTCCATGAGGTTCAAGTATGTAAAATACAGTGATTGAATTGCAAACAGTGTAGACCCTAATCAGACTGCTATTATAAAACATGTTTTTAGATGGTAGAAAATTCTATGAGATTTGGAAATCTTATGAGAATCAGCTTTCAGAAGGGCCAAATTCTGTGAGATTTTATCTCACAATGTGAGGTATGGCATGTATGGCCACCTATCCTGTGTGATGGAGAACATCCAGGTACCATGTTCCCTGCCCCCTAGATATATGATACAAAGGCACTGTTGACAAGTACCAACATATGTTAAGAGTTTGTAATCCGGCAAAAACATCCAACATTCTTCTTATTTGACAACCAAAATATATACTCCTCAAAATAATTAAAGGACCAAGATTTTAAAATGCGAGTTTAATTAGCTCATACATTTAAATTCTGTAAAACTTGGCCCAAAGCTTTCTATTTTTTATGTCCACAAGTCAAGAATCATTATTACTGATTTCCATGCCTAATTCTGCCATAACTGTGTCTCAAATGAACATACCCTCAAAAACACACTTTCAAAAGGCAGTGGGTGGGGTGGTGAAATTCTTCTGTGGTCATTCGAGTAGAATGAAAGTGACATCAAATTAAACTGTGTTTTAAACAGTTCAGCTTGCATGCAAAAATTTTCTTCAAACAGTTTCAATATACTGGGAAGCAAGCATTTTCATCTCTGACAATGGAGTTTTGACATTGTTTTGTTTCCTGAAAATAATGGGTGTACTTGGCCTTCAAGAATCAGATTTTCAACCGTCATTCTATGCATCTGAGTGTTAGAAAGGTGTCCCGACGAATTGTTTAAAGATTGTCACAGACAAACGCCAAAACCAGTAGTCTGAACCCATAGTCTGGCCATTACGCTGTAGCCAAACGGGACAATTTTCTCTCACAGGAAGAGATGGGTGGTATCGACGGGATTTAAGCACCATACAATCATGTGAAACAGAGAGTTCAGCATCTAAAAGCATTTTTCATTCATTTTATGCAGTTCTGTGGTCCATGGATCACAAACAAAAAAATGGCATTCCAATGCATTTGGGTCAAGTTTTAAAATGACAAAAAATCCTTGTAAGTAACTTTTTCTACCATTTTCTTGTCCCGTTTCACTTGGCAATTTGGGCGTCAAAGGTGTCCAAAAAATTTAAGCTAGATCGTAAAATTGGTTTTCAAAATACGTTCTACATAAAATGCGTCAATGTTATATTTGATAGCATTGGTCCTTCAATTATTTTGAGGAGTATATGTTGTGGGTACTCAAAATAGCCGTCTCAATGAGATGTTTTTTTCTGTCACAAACAACCTATGTGGACAAAAATATTGACACATTGACGCTGTAATATTTTGTTTGTCTTGACCTATGGTCTACGATAAGGTCAGAGACTCAGATATAAATATGCAATTACACCGGGCCGAGTTGACCCAGGACAAGTTTACACAGGGGACGACTTGACTTCAGGCCGAGTTGACCCTCTACCATTACATCAAGGTCCTTTGCTCCAGATCTATACCACAAAAATAACATGGCCGACTTGAAAACGAAAAAGCTTCATCAGGGTTATTCCTAGGATGGGCCTGATCCATTTTGTGAGAAAACTATTAATATTTTGCTAGAATGGACTTTATATTTGGCTGGGCCCCATATAAATGCTATTTAAATCTCTGTTAATCTCATGTCAATTATGCTCTAATGTGGATATTAAGCATTGTTGGGCCCATTAAATTTTGCAAAGGGCCCATAAACATTGCAAATGGCCCATTAAAATTTGGAAATTTGCATGTATTTGAATGGGATATGGGCCATTGGCCTATTTTAAGGGCCCTTATCATTTTTGGCTAGGATTAACCCTGTTCATTGTTATTTTATTAAGTTTTGTAGCGGTATCTACAGTTTTTTGTTATAATTTAGGGCACAAGTGATTATTATTTATGAAGATACTGAACACTGATAAAAGTTTTCCTTGCGTTGTGCCCTAGAATACCCTGGTTATCTAATGACAGTCTTGGTGTCAGCGAGCAGACATGATTAGCTACGAGTAAGAAATTGTGACGAGTCCTGGACTTCATGTGACCCTGCTCCTTACCACAAAGACTAGGAAAGAGATAGCAGGTACTGTTACATACATAAATATTTTATTACGGTCGGCCGTATATATAAACTTTGTGAAAAAACATACATCAAATTCAGGTTTTGACCGAACCTTTATGCTGTGCTCAGGCTATTTTTTATGCGCTACGAGGGGGGTACCAAATATCGTGGGTTGACCTACAGCGCGAAGCAAACTGTTTGTGAAATCTGTAGAACCACCCATAGCGCAAGCCAAATCCGTTTGTGAATTTACTTAACTGTTAGCCTAACGGTCGTGCAGTCAATTGAAACACCCCTAACCTCCACCAAACCCAAACCATTACAGTATATACTAGCCATATCATATAATGCGTGATTTTTTTTAGGACACTCATGGCCTTTTAGGGGGATGGGGGCTCCGGGTCGGTACTGGCATTGTGCAAGAATACATACAGGGATAGGGCTAACGGCCGCCAGCTTTTTTGAAAAGCTAATACTTGTGTTCTTTAGTACTGGTCAGGTCTAAGAAACGCATAAAAGGACAGAATTTCTGTCAAACGATAGAAGATCTGTCATTTCATAGATTTACCAATCTATAAAACGACAGATATGTCATTATTTTATCACATTTTTTATGTGCTACTTTCTGTTTCAACAAAACCGCAAGATGTCGCAATGAATACACAAGACTAGACAGGTAAAACATCATTTTTGAGAACATTCCAAGTTGATCTATTGGTGCACTTTACAGAAAACGGTTGTAATAAAATAGTTTACACACTTAAATTTACCGGAAGTGCCATTTAAAACTGCAAATACAGATTGAAATTGTCTCGGTTTTCACTTCTCACATCTGTCAGCCATATTGGCAAAGTTTTTTGTCACGTGATATAAAAGGGTTGACTGGACCCCTTTTATTTTTCTTGTTTTGTTGCCCTTTTGTTCCTCCGTTTTCCAGCGTCTGCTGTACTACCCAGCAACCGTTGTATTGCATATTTACATTGACTACCAACCTACGGAGGCCGTTATGGGTTAACAGATGGTTTCAGCCTTATTTAGTTTTGCGCATTGAGCAATTGGAGTCGAAGCAGTCCCAAGTCAAAACATACCCAAGTATACAAGTATCCAATTCAAAATTGACCAACCTCTGATCCAAAGAAGAAGAATACTTTAGGATCTTATCCGCCAGAAATGACACTTATTTGCGTGTGCTTTTTTGTAAAACACCTTCGTTCTGTGTATGAGAATATCCCTCCACATCCACATAAAACAATCCAGAAACACGTTTTATTCCATATCTGAGCGTGTGGAAATGCATTCCAATGTATTTTGAGATTCTAAAGTAATTTTCCAAATGTAATTATGTAATAGAGGTCTGTATTGGTATATTACTTGGAAAGACTAATCGATTGAGCATAGCTTAGCCAGTAGGGGTAGGGTTATATCAATGCTGCTTACTCGCGGAAGATTGTTCGTTTATTCGTCAGAGGAACTGTTGAACAAAATGTCAGTCTCATTTATTTGTAGTGAAATTTGCCTATCAGTTCCCAGTAAACTACTAAACATATAAAACTATGCCAGCATCCGCTCCCCAGCAAAATGCCATTCCACTATCCAAATGGAGTTTTGATGATGGGCCGAGAGATTGTGTTTGCTGGGTTTCCAAAACCTACCCTATCCTAATCCAATCATGCACGGATCCAGAAATGGGGATAGGGGGTCCGGACCCCCTTGAAATATCACAAGTAATATCCGTTTCTATAGAAATTAGCATTTGGATCCCCCTGGAAAAAGTTGGATCCCCTCCCTGGTAAATGTTGGAACCTCTCTAAAACCTTGGAAAATTATAGTTTTTCTTTGAAATAACCATTGGACACCCTCTGTAAAACAGTAAAATAAGTTGAGGACTAAAACAAACGTTGTCAGAGCTGTTTTCTGGCAGTCGGGCCTGGATCCGCCTGCAAAAATTCCCGCATCTGCAATTGCCAATGCACATGTTAATCAAATACGAACAGAATGACAAACAATAATGGGGCAAAATGAGCCATTTGGCGAAACAATCAAAATGTGTAACAAGGGCCTACTCATGGGTGAAGCGGCTCACGAGCGAAACTACCAATAACCTAAAAAATATATAAATGTTGTACTGTCTTGTCTACCGTAGTTTCAACCAACTAAACGAATCCAGCTTCTGCAACCGAAACGGCCAAAACCGAACTTTACCAGAAAAAAGGAGACAACCAGTCAAGAAAGATGGCGACTTGCAGGTAGATTGACAGAACGCTGTTTCAATTTCAGCAAAATAGCGGAGAAAAAGACAAAAAATACCTGAAATTAGAGTGTTTTCAAGACCAGAATACAAGGGAAAAAGGGAGGGTGCGTATTCCTTTATTTCCGCAGAAAATGCACTATTCTAGACGCCCCTGGTCTTCTCTAAATGGTAGTTGATGTTAATATGACGAGTTTTCAACATGTACCAGTATGCGGTTTTTTCGAATTGTACAATTTATTTGATACTGTAACATTTCAAACAGCATATATCTGTCGTTTGACAGATAACCAGATCTGTGAAACGAAAGATCTTCTGTCGTTTGACAGAAATTCTGTCCTTTTATGCGTTTCTTAGACCTGCTGGTGTAGATATTTTTCTTGGGTGTTGCGAAAAACCAGAGATACACAATTTTATGCATGAATGGGTATATTTTCCCTAAGGTATCCTTGTCTTTTTTTATAGTATAAAATTTTTTCTCTCAAAAGTCTTGATAGAAGTAGCCCTGAGACTCAGCAGTCATTGAACATTGTAAATATGAAGGTCAATAAAACAATGGTTACAAACGCATTATTCAACAGATTTAAACCTTGTGAATGGGGCTCGCCAATATATTCAATTAAACATAAATATCTTTTTAATGGTATTGTCTCAATTAACAAATAAAACAGGCGAAATACAGCAAAAATATTACTAACATGATCCAAATCTACCCATTTTGGACCGACCGGAAGTAACTTCAAGTGTCAGCGAAACGGCCGAATCGAAACGGAATCGAATTCAGCGACAAGATAACTCACTGACAAAAATTTCGCCAGGTTTCAAATCGTTGTTTTGTGTGTTTGGAGAGAAATCACGAAGAAACATTTTCATTGACCAACTAGTCTCTACATAATAAGGCATACGCAGCTATGAGATGAAGCTAGATTTTTCAGACCTACACAAATCAACACTTGGTGTATTCATAAAGTGTAGGCGCTGGCGAGTCTTTGCCAACACGCAGGCTTGTCTGGGCCTTCACTGCTAGATTCTTCACAAGCTATGAGATGAAACCAGTTTGCTTGTTTGGATTTGACCTGCATATGCATTGTATATGTAAAAATTATATTCGTATATATGTTTGCTTTCAAAAATCAAAAACATTATGTCACAAGAACACAGTGTTCTATTTTATAAATCTTACATGCAGCCTCACATTGCATTGGTGTATCTCCCATTTCGCAGTTACGCACGTGCGTGATAAATAGGTAGCATTCAAGGTAGGTCACCTAATGTGGTAAAAGTGATTTTCTATACCACAAGGAATTGCTCTTAAAGGAAATAATTAGCTTCCTCTGGGAGAAAAATCTTTCCTTTACGAGAAGTTCTCATATGAAAAGGGACGCACTTGAAGAGAATCACTGCTTGTTCCAGTAGTCTCCCTTTGATGTGTGTTACTTTTTCAGCGTTCTGGCTACGCAATCATATTGCTTTTGCAATATTATCTGAGTCAAGTTAAATGAAAATCCTCAAGATGCAAAAACATGCACGTAATGTAATTTTATATTATAATGATTATGATGATGGTTTCAATGCAGCTTTTCATTCCTTACAACTTTATCTGTTTCCTTTTGCTTATTCTTTCGAAAAAGCAAAACTAATGTACAAAGTATATCATGGACCATCTTCACCAGCGAAGGTTTCGTCGTATCTACCTTTCGACAAACCCTTCGCCTCACGACCCTCAAAAATTATTATTAGCGCAGACTTATCGACCAATGAAAACGCCAGGAAGGATTTTTTTCCATAATCCCTTCCTGCAAATCAGATTAAATGTAGCAGTTTATCAGCATCTAATGTGCACCGCCTGCTAAGTCTCCATAAGTCCAGATAAGCAAAGATTTTGGTCGTAATTTTTTTCTTCTATAAATAAGTTCAAAATGATGTTATGGGTGCTCAAAATAACCATCTTAATGTGACAGTTCTTTTAGGCACATTAAACGTACATTTTAGTTGTTAAATTAGAAAACTGAATGTAAATTAATCACGCCGTCTTATCTGGAGGCCTGGTGTTTATCGAATTTTTGCACCGCTTTGTGATTGATCATATTAATTGTTACTATTTTCGGCTTATGACATATTCAATCGGAGAAAATCAAAGCCATGAGGCCAAGGGTTAGATTAGACAATCGCAGCCCTTGGTAGGTCAAGATGATCATGGACTAACTTCCCAATATATTTCTGAAAATTTTGTCCTCAGAAAGGAAATTGATAGTATAGTTCATTTAAGGTCAACGGCAGCAGGAAAAATAGTAAGTGAGTATGATCAGGAAATACCACAATCACAAACTGCAGACAACCCCGTGGCACCATGAGAAAGAGCAGCTCAACCATCACGAGACACCAGGAAGACAAATCAAGCAAAGCAATCAGCTCTCTCTTCCCCATCAAGATGATTGCAATACTAGAATGGACATAAAGTAACGTACAACAATGCATAGAACAATTACCGACTCCCACAATGGGAGTAACAATAAACAAAAAGTCAACAACAACAGAAGCACCGCCTTAGAACGGACAGCAGCCTAAGCCACCGGGGGGCTTAAATGCATTTTACTGGTACCAAATCTTCGCCCTAGATTCTGCTGTTGTTGAAGTCCAAGAAATGTTCAGCTCGCATGGAGGCCATCTAACTAATGCAATGTATCATCATGGAAAACACTCTAATCAAATTAACACTCCATGATGAAACAAAGAAAAGGGCTCATGACTCACAGATAGTCAGAGCTAAAGAAAACCTCAAGTTGAGCCACGGTGGGTCCAGCTACAGATAAGCATCAGGCACCAACAAGTTTTGTTCCATCACTTCCAAAAAAGGAATGCTTTTAGCAAAGTATGAGATACTACTGGATGTCTAATATGGAATAGTATACCTAGTTTTGTTTAAAGTGCACAGACAGCATAGATGTCTAACTTGGTTGTTACAGTAACTTGCCATATATACCATGAAAATGATCTCTCAGTCCATCTTGTTTTGCTAGTGTTTTTTCTATGTGGTTTCTTTTTATTCCTTGTAAATTACCTCATGAGTTGTATTTGACTAATGCACCTTTCCAACACTTTTCTATTATTCACCCGCATTATGCTTTAAGAATGCTTATTGTTGGGCTCATGAATTGCAGCACCACATATTTTGATGAGTAAATATGGTAATCATATTTTAGCATTATAGTTTTGGTAATTTGTTATCTGTAAAATTGTATAAATTGTATATTATTCATTGAGGACCTCCTGGAAGATTAACCTTTATATGCTTTATGCTGTCACCCGCATAAAATAAAGTCATTACTTACTTATTTGGGCAATTTTGGCAGAGGGCTATATGAGGAACATTTGTGTGAAATTATCTTAAATATTGGCCACCAGCTGATGAGATGTTATATAAACATTTCCTATTTTTGGTAGGGTTCCTGATAAAGCCCTTCTGCATGAAATTATTTTGAATTTGGGCTAGTGGTTTAGGAATTGTTGTGTGAAATAGTTCTTATCTACAGCTCTGGTGGCCATCTTATTCCGCGGAGCAAAACCATTAAGGCAATTTGGTAGGCAATATGCCGAACATTTCATTTTGAATTCGGACCAGTGGTTCAGAAGATGTTGTTTTATTATATATCTTATCTTCAGCTCTGGTATCAATCTTGTTCTGCAGAATGTAACCATTTAGGCAATTTTGGTAAAGGGCATTATGAGGAACATTTCAATGAAATTATTTTGAATTTGGACAAGTGGTTCAGGAAGAGCTATTGTTCAAAACATTTCTTATCTACAGCTTCAGCAGACATCTTTATTGGCAGAGCAAAAAATATTTAGGTATTTTGGTAGAGAACATTATGAGGAACATTTCTGTAAAATTGTTTTGAATGTGGACCAGTGGTTTATGAGGAGAATTCATTTAAATATATTTCTTATCTACAGCTCTGGCAGCTATCTTGACTGGTGGAGTGGTACCTCAAGGCAATTTTGGTAGAGGACATAAGTTCAAGAGGAGATGTAGTTTAAATATATTTCTTACCTACAGCTCTGGCAGCCATCTTGATCTGCAGAATAAAAATAAGTAAGGGTGCAAAGATCAGGAATCGATAAAATCAAGTACCACACCTGACCCAGGATACCAATGAGAAAGTGACAAACTCACAGTAAGACACCACAAACGAGAGCCAAGAGGTCAGCCCTTTCCTAGCAGGTGACCACAAAGCACATATAAATGGACGCACACAAAGACATAGCAAACACAAGACAGGAAAAACATAAAAGATCCACAAAAGAAGTACCGACTTGGAATGGTCAGTAAAATATTTTACTTGAGGGCTTAAACCGGTTTAACGGCGCCAACCTCACCCTTAATTCAGATGTGGATCAAGACATATAGATTTTTGGTTTGCATGAAAGACCCCTAACTTATCAATGCATCATCTCTCAAAACATATAAAACAAGATAAAACAAGGAGATAAAGCCAAGATAAGGACTCAACAGTAAATAAAACAAAATACCAGAGCAAAAGAAATCCAACAGGTAAACCCTTAGAAATTTGTGCACCCCTGGTACCACCACGAAAGCTAGATTGGACGGAACAAAAGAACTGAATGCATTGGACAATCATTACAAATTCTTCTAACTTTCCAGTCAACTCTATTTTTGTTTTCACTTCTATCAATCCTATCATTTATTTTCACTCTTATTAAGATGCAACAAATCTCGCTTCAATATCATCGTCAAATTACAAGTGTGAATGACATAGACATAGATCACAGGAGCTTGAAGTTCGATCCTTAAATCACCCCTATAGCCTCAAAATCAAAAACTCACAATGTCATTACGTAGTAGTAGGAGTAAATAGTAGGAGTAATAGTAGGAGTGAAACTAAATTTCAGGCGCCTTTGAATCGCTGTTACCAGGCGGTTTTGGCGAAAACTGAACATCTAACCATAAAAACTATGTCAACGGGTCATGCGAGGCATGGATAACTTTTTCTGACATATCGCTGAGTCAAAATAATGAGCATTTGAAAATAAGGAAAAAATAACGGTAGCCATTCCGGCTCCGGTATCCGGTTTGACGCAGTGAATCCGAGCCTTCGTCACACTTAGAGAAAATATATTTCATAACTTACAAACTCTTCAGCCAAAAAATGAAACAATCAGTGAAATGTGTTCAGAATATTAAATAAATCAAACCCTTACATTTACTTATCACAAAAAGTTCTGTTTTTCATAAACTTTGCGGAAATTCAAAACTTAAACCGTTGTTTTTCAAAGATCGTGTGACGTTGACGTCGCGCATGATTTGGCGTACAAAGCCTAACGTCAAGTCATAGCATCTTGGGGCTTATTCCGTAGATGAAAACGTCATTGTCTCATTGTTTATGCCCTAACAAATAGGTTTCCCGGTACTATATCGATTTAAAGTATATTTGAGACATTGTTCTGTTTTGTCTTAACGTTGCCATCTTGATCATAAGGTAGAAGAAAAGTTATTGAACATTTTGACGTTGCCGTCGCAACATTCACTGCCGATTGACCGGACACTGGAGCCAGAATGGCTACTGAGAGCTTAGTTTCACTCATGGTCATTACTACGTAATGACACCATGAGCATTTGGTTTTGAGGCTATATAGGTTATATAAGAATCCGGGTCGTTTCGGCCGTGGGTCGTATCGGCCAGGTCGTTTCAGCCAGTTTGAATATTGGGGCAAAATCCACTTAATTTTGTAGTCAATAAGTTAAAAATAAATATCACGAACATACTAGTTAATGGAAAAATAAAATGACTACTTCAAGCGTTCATTTTCATAATGGTGATGACCATAAAATGTAATGTAAACTGGTCACCCATGTCATGTTAGCTAAGCCATACAGTAAGCTAACAGTGTCATGTGGATATTCTTCACATGTTTAAGTTCCAGTTGACAATACATTTCAGCTAGTCTCCGTAGCTGCACATATCAGTTTAAGTGCTGATCAACATGAGGGCGATTTTTGATAAATGCGCTGCCTTATCTATTTCAAAGGCCACTGTTATGGTTTTTTTATGATGCTGGATAAAAGTTTGACGCTCTGGAACGATTGAAATCATTTTATAACAACTTGCATCAAAGCTGTATTCTACTGCGTTACAATGATATTGGCTGCGTATTTGAAATATAAATCATTATTTGTTGCAACCGCACATGTACAGCTGTATATATAAACTGAAAGAGCTGGTGCTTGATTAGAGTATTTAGGCAATCTCGTGTAATTTTCGAATTTGTATTAACGGTCATCCTTTGAACATGTATGCGAAGCCATCCACTGAGCCCAGACGTCTAAATTTCGGTGCAATGTTCTTGCGAGAATGCGCGTTTGCGCAGTCTCGTCCGGGTCTTCGTTGCACGCACACATGATATAGCAGGGGTCATTGCTTCAATTGACACATTTAAGCCGAATGGAATACCCCACTCTTTTCAGTTGGACCAGTCCATTACCGTTTTGGGTTAATATATTTACTGACCATGTTTATTGTCAATGTGTCAATGTGTCAAAGATTATGATAAGCTATTATCATCTCAAAGCTCTAATCTGTTTATATTGATTGATTGCTCAATATTAACAAATCAGTGAAATGACTTCTGAGTAATTATGCCCTTTAATTAACGACACGCGTGGTAAATGGTGGCACAAATGAAACACTTACAGCTAGCTAGTAGGGCTAAAGCGCGAGCAGTGAATGACTTTGCGAGAATGTGCATACGCAGAGTTTCAGGGTATTAGCATCAGCTGATCGTATATACACACATATATAGGCACTCCGGATTTGTGCGCAATAGTTAAAACGGTCTCATCCACAAATATTTCCCCACATAGGCAGGGAACTTCGCAGAAATAAAAAAAAAAGCTGCTTCGAACCATCATGGATACAGCGTATAAATGAGGTTTGAAGATTCTTTTTGCATCTTGCATTTTCTTGTTCATTTATGCTGATTATCGCGACTTAATACAAATGCGATACATTACATCTAATGCTGATGCTGATTGTGGTAACACTCAAATTAGTTATGTTGCAGAAGGTACAAGAAACCAAACTACAATTTAAGTATTATATCCCTAGAAGTTAGATTCCCTTATTATATTAATGCTTCGTTTCAGTAAACCTAGGGACCGCCAAAAATTGGGCTAACCTCATTAGACAATATATTTCTACCAAATCCTTTAATTACTCAGAGCACTGCTATCAACAATTAGTTTAAAATCTTAGTTTATTTTCAACTGTACATGTGCAAGAATCGACTGCTGGGTTCTTTCGAGACTGTAGCGCTGCACAGGCGTGTAAGAGACTACATAAAAAGAACAAAGTATCATGAGTTATATAAAATATTGGGGGGGGGGGGGGGGGTATTGGGCCGAAACGACCCACCAAAATAGGCCGAAACGACCCACCCTAAAATCAGGCCAAAACAACTCGGGCCGAAACGACCCAGCCGAAACGACCCACGGCCTAAACGACTCATGTCCGAAACGACTCACGGCCGAAACCGTTATATAAGGACCGAACTTCAAGAAGCTCCTGTGCATAGATGTAGACCATGCCGCCATATCATATCGGGATAGGTAGGGTACTCAACACTTTCCTGATATAACTCCTACGGCGGTCCGTAGAATTACCGAAAACCACACATTTACCGAAAACCACCGAAAACCACTTGGAAAATCATATTTATAGGGGAATTATACCCTCCTAGTATTTATTTTTAAATAGTTTATGTTTATATTTAATAGGATGGATAGAAAAAATAAAAAATGAAGCCATCTTATACCGATTTTGATCATGTAAAATGTATCGCGTCTACCGAAAACCAAAAGCAATCGCGAAAACCACTTAGAAAATCAAGTTTATAGGGGAATTATACCCTCCTAGTATTTGTTGTTTAGTAGTTTATGTTTATATAATTATTATTTATGATATTTTGTTACAGGGTATATGGTGAGGCCACTTTATCATGGATTTATAGACTTATAACATATAGCGGTTAGCGAAAAGCTTAGTCCCTCGACCGAAAACCATTATCTATATCTTAGTCCCTCGACCGAAAACCAACTTCTATATCAAATTCAAGTACTTAATTTACACTTTATCTGTAAAGCTTCGATTTATTCTTTAGAATGTATGATAATATAAGTAAAAATTTATTAATTAAGCCAAATGAACGTGTTTAATTATGCAAGTTATTACATCGCGGACGCCAAGAAACAATTTACAAGCAGTATTATTAGGCTTATGTTCTTAAGTTTTGTTCATTAATTTTATTTTAACAGACTGATATATCATATTTTTACGCCAAGTATTCAATATTTAATCCAATTAACTGTGTACTTCTCAGGCAGCATTTGACTCCTTGATCATCGCGCTCTTAACGTACATGCAAATCTGAGTTCAGGAAACAAATTCCATTTACCGAAAACCAATTTATATATAAAATAAAAGAACTAAATTTACCATTGGATTATGAAAATGCGATGCACTAAGTCAATATTCTATAGAAAATGAAATGACCGTTTATTATTAAAAAAAACGACGTTGAGTCATTTGACTGAGTTTTTTGAAGCATATTAACCTAACGTACAGCAACGGCCCTCAGTCGGAAGTAACTAAGCCACGGAAAAAAGCAATTTAGGTGTTTCTTATTTTTTGCATTTAGTTCAGATTTAACATAATATATGATTGTTTGTTTGAAAAGCGAATAATTAGGCCATTTTTCTGTAAATGTGTTCGTAGGTTCATTGGATACAGTGGACATTGAGATGCTGGGATATTTAAGTGATCCAATGCCTGATGCTTATTATTTTGTAATATTCCTTTGTATAAAATAATAAAGAAATGTGAAATTATTCTTATTAATATTCTTTACAATTGTTGTAGTCATATTGCTGAATAATATGGGCCGAAATACTGAACAGCCTGTTCCAGGTTGAAAATCCCAATAGTCAGAAATATGACACTGATTGAGTACCAATTACCAGTTAAACCAATTACTCAATTATTAACTGCAATTAATACACACACCTCCCTTAATCCTCTGAGTGATTGAAAGATAATGCCTTTAAGCAAGAGTCAACGAGGCGTTAACGGTTACACAGTTTGATTTTAATCCCCATTAATGAAATTGTGAAACAGCATTATTCATCCGCCCTTATTCATCTGGGTCCTTCCTAAAAATGCAACGTCTGCTCCCAATCTACAATTTTACAAGGCCGAAATTAGGCAAAGCCATATACATTATATTGTTTTACGACACGAGCAGTTTAGTTTACCTGAAGCATAGACCCAGTATTCATTGCTTACTAATATTGATAATTGAGCCCTGACATGTGATTTCCAGCAATGAGGCATTTTGACATGTGTAGACTCAGGCGAGCCTGTGCACCCTCCTTTTAAGTTTAGAAACTCAAAATGATGTTCAGTCAGTAGCGTAACACTAACAGAACATTCAAGCGACTAGCAAAGGCTCTGATCAAACTGCGGTTATGCTGGTAGCACATACCACATTGTTTGAAATCCCATGCCACGGCTCATATATGTTGAGGAGGTTCTATAAAAAATTCTCATTAAACATTGAAGCGTAGACCCTGTGTTTAGTGCTTACTGATATTGATATATGTTGATGAGTTTCTACATGATAATTTGTCATCTTTGGAGCGTAGACCCGGTATTCAGTGCCTACTTATATTGCTATTTGTTGATGAGGTTCTACAATAATTTCTCATTTAACATTGAAGCGTAGACCCTTACTGGTATTGATATATGTTGATATTTCTCATTTAACAATGAAGCGTAGACCTGGTAGTCAGTGCTTGCTATTATTGATATATGTTGATGAGGTTCTACAATAAATTCTAACAGAAAATGAATAAATGTGGGGTTAGTCTTAATACAGAAAACAATAGAATCACAAAAAGTGACGTAAGGCACATGAATGAAACAATATAGGAATTAAGGTCACTCTCCATCGAACATGACGTCTGTCTCAGGCTAGTATTCGACGTCGTCATTGTTTGAACTCATCTATGTGATTGTGCCAATGTTGAACTACATCAAAGTGACTAGATAGGTTTACTAAAATGACTCGATAAAAAGTGTTGTTCTCTTAATCATACATTTTAGTGGTTGTAACTTTGTAATTTTTCACTTAACATTGTTCTTCTAAAGCAGTATGAGAAGTATGTACCTGGAGCGTTGACATCATTTGATTTAAGCTTGCTAATATTGACATATGTTGATGAGGTTCTACAATAAATTCTAACAGAAAATGAATAAATGTGGGGTTAGTCTTAATACAGAAAACAATAGAATCACAAAAAGTGACGTAAGGCACATGAATGAAACAATATAGGAATTAAGGTCACTCTCCATCGAACATGACGTCTGTCTCAGGCTAGTATTCGACGTCGTCATTGTTTGAACTCATCTATGTGATTGTGCCAATGTTGAACTACATCAAAGTGACTAGATAGGTTTACTAAAATGACTCGATAAAAAGTGTTGTTCTCTTAATCATACATTTTAGTGGAAAAAACTTTGTATACTAAAATTGTCAAGTTAGCAGCCGACTCATGAGAATTTGGTCCTATTGCATATTTTTATTAACATCATATTCTGCAAAACTTGAAGATTGACTTAGTTATTTGAACTAATGTTTGTGAATTATTTTACTGGAAACCTAAACGCGGTATACCAATTGCTCTGCCGCGATTGAGCTTTGGTCTGCCGCAAATCACAATATAACCAAACGTCTCATGGGCTGGCTCATGCAAATATATTTTAAACTGTTAGGATTGCTAAATGTATCGCACATCATGTAGGTCATTATCAGATGTAGCATCGTATGCCTGTTAATGGTTTAACATTAACTTCTTTTGTGGATCTTTTATATTTTTGTTCTGTCTTGTGTTTGCTATGTTTTGTGCGCGTCTGTTTATATGTGCTTCGTGGTCACCTGCTGGGAAAGGGCTGACCTATTGGCTCTCATTTGTGGTGTCTTCTGTGAGTTTGTCACTTTCCCATTGGTATGCTGGGTCAGGTGTGGTACTTGATTGTATCGATTCCTGATCTTTGCAACCTTACTTACTTATATTATGAGCATTTCGTCAAATGTGACTCCAGGTTTTGGCAACATTTTTATATATTCATTCGACGTAAATTATATACACCCAGTACAGGTGTCTAAAGCAGTGTCTGTCCTGGGTATACATCATTTACGAATGCATTTTTGCAGAGTTCAGTCACGTTTTATATTAAATATACGCATGGAGTCTGCGGCATTAACTGATAGGAAAAATCTAAAGTGGCCAGCAAATGGTTGAAAAAAATTAATGAAATTACGACTCTTTGAAATTTCGTTAACTTTTTTTAACAAGACCTAGTCATCCCTCCTCGTTGGTGCTGGCTGGAAACTGTGGATGTACGTTCATAGGCAAACATGACAGGTCGAATTAACCTTAAGACTTTAATATTTTAGCAATTTATATTGGTTTTCGGTGGGTGGTTATTGGTGTCCGAGAGTCGAAATACATTATATATTCGTCAAATTCAGTATGATATGGATAAATAATGTCTATGTTTTAATTGTCGTTTTTTTAAATTAAGCATACTTAATATGTTTATAAATTAACTTGATTTATTCAAAACACATCCCATGAGGGCATAAAAGCCCTATAGATGGGATATTTCGATTGGTTTTCGGTAATTGATTTATGATTTTCGGCCTGCCGCTGTACGTTTTAAAGCATTTAATTAGGTATAAGATGGTTTCAAACTTGATTTATTTTATCCTTCTTATTCAACATACTGCTATAAACATCTGTATTATCAAAAACAAATACTTCAAGAACATAGTAACTTATTATATCAGATATTCGGATTGGTTTTCGGCGATTGCTTTTGGTTTTCGGTAGACGCGATACATTTTACACGGTCAAAATCTGTATAACATGGCTTCATTTTTTATTTTTTCTATCCATCCTATTAAATATAAACATAAACTACTAAAAACAAATACTTGGAGGGTATAATTCCCTTATAAATATGATTTTCCAAGTGGTTTTCGGTAAATGAGTGGTTTTCGGTAATTCTACGGACCCCTCCTACGGTGAGGAAACGACCTGTCTTGTCGGTGAGCTATCTTGTTCCCAATTTGTACATTGTGTTTGATATAAGTGCGTGTTCGTTAGTTTCTCTTTTCAGGACGAGAACCAACAAACAAAATGTCATCCTCCAACGGAAAGCCACATTTTGACGGTTTTAACGAATATAGGCGAGATGGCAAACCGTGTCGCGCGTGTACAGATTTTAAGACGTGGGCAAAAATGACGAGAAAAGAGTCGAAGCACAAAGAGGTATTCCTGAATTACCAGTTAAGACTTGTATGATAAGGTCACTAATTGGAACTACAGTAGATCTTGTTGATGCAATCTTCCTCTGTTTCACTTTTCTCATTGGAAATGCAGTATGATTTTTAAGGATCGTCTGAGAATCTATCTAGCAGTATTGTAGAGAAACCAGGGGGAAAAAGTGCCACCCGAGGTGGGGCTCGAACCCACAACCCCTGGAACACTAGTTGAGCCCTCTAACCACCTGAGCTACCCGGGTGGTCCTGTCCTAATCACCACCTACAGACTCTACACTTCTCCCCCTTTTCTCTTCAGAGCTGATCCAGCTCTGTAGAATACCGGACGGCTATCTGCCAGCTCTCAAGATTACCTTTTCCATTGCATGGACTCGTCAACCAACAATAATCTCTTCTTCTTCTTCTTCCTGTATAGTGCATGGCCTTCTCTGAAGCATCATTCTGACACCATTGTAGAGAAACCAGGGGGGAAAAGTGCCGCCCGAGGTGGGGCTTGAACCCACCACCCCTAGAACACTAGTCTGGCGCTCTAACCACCTGAGCTACCCGGGCAGTCCTGTCCTAACCACCACCTACAGACTCTACAGTAATTTACATCTATTAAAAGGAATCCATAGAAAGGTTATTCATTCAGTTCAGTGTAGTTGTTTGGAGTGCCTGTGTGTGGGGGGGTGGGTGAATGTGTCTCGGCAGGCAGACTCAGAGACTAGAGGGTGTCAATTAGTGGATTATGGTCCTAAAATTTAATGACTAGTGAATAATGGCCCTAAATTTTGATGATAAGCGATTTTAAGGAAAATTTTACAGAATAGCGGTATGAGCCTTGCCAGTGATTAGCGAATTTTTGCAAAAATATATTAATGATTAGCAAATTGTGCACGGAAAAAATACTGAATAGCGGAATGGCGCATTTTAACGGTTTGCAAATTCGACGAAAAACTCCATTTTACAGTTAGGCCTTAGAACTAAGATGTTAAGAAAATTTATATTTCTACCCCAAAACTCAGACCCAGCATCCCAGGGGGTGGGGGAGGGGGAACTCTCATTTTTTTTTTTTAGTAGGCTCGGGCCAAGCATCTACCGTTCACCCCCCAAAAAATATCAGGAATTTCAAGCACCCCCCCAAAATATTTGAAAGGACATGTGACGGTTTGGCCGTTTTTTGGCCCACAATGAATTTGACTGATATTTAAATATAAGGTAGTTTGATCTTTGCCCTTTCACATGAGTATGTTTTTAATTTAACGAGGGCATATACAATTACTTGAATTAAAGTTTCTCACTAGTGTGTATAGACAGAGGTTTGTTCATGAATATGGATATTTTAAAAGATGCAAAAAGCAAACTGACCTCAAACATGATACAAAACATGCGGGTGTTTATAGTCATCATGTCTATATTGTGGTATGAGTTAACAGTCTAAAACTACCATAATTAATTACAACTCTACTAAAACTTGGCTAAAACGTTGTTTAAAATTACCTTGATGAGATTTTTTTTTCAGGTGTAATATATATTGAACATTTACGGCTATAAGTGTTTTTTTCCAGTTAATCTCCAGCACAAACAAACATATTCCAGTCTATTCATATAATTAGTAGGACATGCACACCATCATGCATATGTTAAACGCATTACATGCCCAGCCTTATTTGCTGGATTGGTATTTAATTCACATAAATGTGCACCTATTAGTAGAGGAGCCAGGGTTCAAAAATATCAAAAATAAGCATTTAGGTATGCCCCCTTTTTAGCAGAATTTTCACTAGTTTTATCCTTTAGTACGTAGTATAGGCAGTATAAAACCAGATATTGCACTCAATTTAAGTCTTGCAAACATACCTTTAACAGTGTTTTTAATACATTACCCCTCATTTTCTTAAAAACAAAAAAATGTAATTAAGTCTATTTAGGTAGAAGTTGAAATGTTCAAATGAACTAAACATTTATGCAATCTGTAAGAACATGCTATTCTCTACACATATTGATGTTTTTAAAAGTTGTTTGGGTCCATTATAATGTCATTTACGATACATTTTCAACTATACCCTTAAAATTGTTGATATTTTGTTAAAAAGTTTCATTTGACAAACTTTTCAATATGTGTTTAACTTCACGATAACATGTATTTAAAAGAACGTTAACTGACCATATCAAATCTGCAAACAGATACGTTCTATCATAAATACTTTGTCTGTTATAAGCTGTTTAATCAGATGACCTTAGATAAAATGTTGTATAAGTTTAGAACCTCTTAAGTTTGAAAATAAGCATGCATTTTTTCTGTTAGCTTTTAAACACCTTATGGTAATTGTTATGATATCACCGACTTTAGAGTAATACTTAACAACATTTCTGAGGTAAAATATCGTTTTGTTGTTTGATTGTTTTAATATGTAACGTATAAAACAAAGTTGAAGACAAACAAATATTGCTGTATAGCTTAAATTATATATCACTGGAAAGTTTATTTCATTAAAAAGGGGGGAGGGGGCTGTGATTGATAGGCATAAAAAGAGCATTTGTACCAAAAGAAGAAGTTATCAGTACTAATTAGAAGACTGTGTATATGGTTGTAATTTTTCTTTTAAGAAATGGTATACTTCTTGACTTAAAAACAAAACACACTGTTTGCTAGTTTTCTATGTAATAAACTTATAAAATGATAAGTCTGATGCAACATCTCAACTAGGATACATTCCCTTAAGCTTGTTCAGTCAAATTTGCTAAAGTAACATATATAACTATAAATAAACGAATTATATATCATGATTGTATATTTGTCTCGACCGATTTCCATTTTCAACTGAGCCTGAAAACCTAAAACAAATTTAGATATTTGCACATTTTATTTTCTTTTAATTGAACCAAACAATCTAATAAGCTATTCAGAAGCAGCCAAAGCTTTGTGTCGAACCTGTTCACACCCATCACAATATATAAAAGAGTAATAACATATCTGTTATATCAAATCAGATTCATTTATGATAAAATACTAAGAATTTTTGAAATGATATGTGGATGTTGGAAACATTGTTTGCTGTTGTTCCTATTGGTTGTGGGAGTTTTGTATCGGGCCTTTGTTTTCTAATTTGTTTCTAGTTCAGCAATCATCTTGACAAGGAAGAGAGCTAGTTGCTTTACTTTAATTATATTGTAGATATCTGTGTTCCGTGTCCCTTCCTTAAGGTGCAGTGGGTCAGCCAGGAGTCTGTGATTGTGACATTTCCTAGTCATGTTCACTTATAGAAAGAAGATGTTTGTTGGCAATCTTGACAGCATCACTCCTTTAAGAATATATAAAATAAAATGTTGTTTACGTTACATTAAATTTACGGACACATAAGTGTTTGTTATCATTTATTCTTTAAGAGAGTGGCTCTGTTATGCAAAATGTTTGAGCCACATCTATTAATACATATATCAAAACTCAGAAGGTGACTTTTAAATTTATTCTAGTAATGAACTTTAATTTACGCTCATTTTTAACAAGGCTTTCATTGTTTGATTAATGAAACTGATAGTCCTTTTAACTTAACACTACTAATCATTTGTCAAAGCAATGCAAACTTTAAAACTGAATGGGTTATTCAAAATGAATTAATGCCGTTGAAATTGGTGAAATCTTCCATAAGTATGGGTTTTACATGGCAAGGCAGTGATCATATCCAAGAAATCTAGAATTCTTCAGTTGTTAGTAATGATACCAAATTTAAAATGAAGTTCCAACAAAGAGAAAATGTTTAAGCCAAATTTAACTAGGACGCATTAAAATTACCGTTTAAAAGATTATTGACGTTATCAGAATGTTGATAGGAATAGCTATATCTTAGAGTAAAATAGCAGTCATAAGATCAAACTTAGTTTTAGCAATTAGTGCTAATATAGCTGATGTTAAGTTCTATCATAAACCCATAGCAGTCATTGGACCCCATTTTAAACAAACTGTTGCAGGAATCATTCAGTTGATTCCTTTTATGTGCGTTAAATAATAGATGAGTTGTAAACACATCAGGGTATAGAGACAAAAAGGCATAGATTAAATTATCTACTGTGCTAATAAAGTAATAATTATATGGACAATAGAGAAGGCACAATAGTTAGTATCATTACTTACACAAATAATAGATTTACATGTTATGCTAATAAAGTATGCATAAAACGAACAAATAGTATGTATGCATGTTTAATTTGTCGCTCTTTTTTATCAATCATCTGCATAAGAAATTGAATTTCTTTCCATTTGTAAAAGTATCAAAATACATCTCAGATAGTGATAACATTGTCTCTATTGCCAATTGCACTATATATAAGTATGATACAGCATAGCATTTGTTGAGTATACTATCTGAAAGTATTCTTTGAAAGTAGCATAAGTATGGATTTTTGTTTCTATTACATGAACTATCAATATACCATAAATATAGCATTATTTAACAAGTTGGTACATGTTTTATGGGTATTAATTAGTTAGTTTAAGGCCTGAATGACGGTTGTTATGATTACTTATTGTTAGTGTAAAAATACATAGTGTCCTGAATAAAACAGACATTAAAGCAGATTCTATCACGTATGCATATAAGCTATATAGCTAAAAAGCAAACATCTGCAAACATTCTGGAATATATAACCAATCAAGTCCTATTCTAGAAACTTGTTTATTCAAGGTCCTGATGATCAAAGTCTGATCATTTGCTGTCCTGTTTCATTGCTTCACAAACATGTAGAATCAGGCAACACAATGATTAAAGCATAGATCTTTATATTTTGTGATATACGTTACCAACATAAAGAATACTCTTTTTCCAAAGCGGACACGCTGTAGATACTAAAATACTATAACCCCAAGGATAGGGGAGCGCAGTGGCTCAGTGGTAGAGTGCTTGACTCGAGACTGAGGGGCAGCGGGTTCCAGCCTCACCGGCGTCACTGCATTGTGGTCCTTGAGCAAGACACATTTATCCTAGCTTAGTACTGGTCCAACCCAGGAAGACCCGTCCCTGTTTAACTGAAAGATTGTTGATGGGACATAAAGAATCAAATCAACTAAACAAACCCCAAGGATAGCTAAGGCGGGCGCTAAATCAGAGACAGAAATCATCACAATTTCCACAAACTTTAGTTTTGTTTCATATGACACCGATGAAGGTATTTTTGATGTTTCACTTCTTGATTTGGACTTCTGCTTAGAATATCGTACATTTCTTTTAGAGTTTTAAGGTATATTTTGTGCCTTATTGTTTTAAATATAGCTGTAGTAACGAATAACTGTTTATAAATGCATATATTTGATGGCTTCTACAATGTATGATGGATCTGACTATGTTACTGCATGCTTTTTATTTATTCATTGAGTTGTTGACGGTGAAAGAAAATGTCTTGTATACGCCATTTAATGCATAAAAAGAATCAAATACATGGTAGTGGCACAAATTTTAAAGAATCATTTAAGCTTTTTAAAACAGTTTAGTTATGAATAATAAAAAAGGTGTCAATTATCCTATTTACATGATTCCTAAACATATACTTAATGGCATTTTTGTGCTTTACTTTCAAGTTTTTCCCTTTTAACCAAATATGATTTTGTTGATGTTGCATCTCATTCATATTAAATGTTTAAAAATACAATATTTCCAATCTCATTTTGAGCACTAAGATGGTAGTCAATTTCATTTTCACCAACTAGCTGTTTAAACGCATATAAACATAACATTGCACAAAAATATTGTTTTAAAAGAAAGTAACGTATATAACAGAACATCCAGGTGCCTAAATTAATATTATTCTGCTATTTAGCTTCAACTCATTAAAATATCAATCATAACGATATGTAAGAAAACGATGCAAATTATAATAACACTATACTAGAAGTTTCCTTTTTATCTAATGGTAACGTATTAGACTTGGCTATTGCATGGTAAATGCACATGTTCATCAAAAGCTAACAGACACTTTATAATATAAAATGTAGCTAAGAAAATCTTAATGTACAAAAATCTCCCTCCGCAAGTCTTTTGGCAGCCCATGGCCAAGTAAACAATAGTAATATATTTGAATGTAAGTAACGTATATAACAAATACGTAAGCGTAAGCCATTTAAACTTATTGTCAGTTTGGTGCTTTTAATTAAGTTACTGTAAAGCAATATGCAGATAGTAGGAAATGTGACCTATCTTGTCTAAATAACTTTTCTTTTCAGTAATGTAGCGAATAGCCTACTACATGAAGCCTGCATGAGGCTAGCTATGGTTACCCCACAAATAAACATCTTTTGCAAGACTTAAAATTTGTGCAATATCTGTTTTCACACTTCTGAAACACCATACTAACTGAGTATATAGTCTAAAATTCTGCTACTTTCAGCCTTTTTTTTTCCAATTTTTGAATCTCTGGCTCCCCTACTATATGTAGGAAATGTTTCAGTTGCTACAATTTAAAACCATGGCCATTATCATAGCATGGGATCATAGGTTACATATACAGAATGCATATCTGCTCTATATTTTAATGCATGTCCTGGCTCAGATATTCAACAGTCATGATAGCTCTTTAGTCTACAGAGCTCTCACTAGGATTTTGAAAACAGGAGTCCCAGAGCTTTTTTTGCCAAAAAATGGGAGTCCCACCATATAGCCTCCTTCAAAAAAAAGGAGTCCTAGCACCAAAAATAGGAGTTCAGGACTGCAAATCAGCAGTAAATGAGAGCTCTTGTCTATATCACCTACCTTAGCAATGACGTAGGGCATTAAAACACTTAGCTATGTTTCAAGCATTTGTGGCAGATACAACTGTTTCAAGGGTGACAACTTCCGTCGTAGCAGAGATTTCAGATCCGTTTGTACAGCCTACATTTTGTTTTGATAAAGGTGAATGAACGTCTAAAATAGAGTATTTTGATCATTTAACATTCAATGTATTTGTGTTTGCTGGTGCTGATGAATATTTACCATCTGCAGTTAAGTGGTTGTTGCATATACACTGCATTTAGTTAACAAATACTTCACTAGAGCGATATGTATTGAGGAAAAGAACAGTTTAGCGCAGATATTGTGCACAAAAATAGTAAGTTTGCATTAAAAGTGCATTACACGCTAATTAAGAAAAAAATGCTTGTGGCGTTTGCATTCAGGCCATTGACTTTTGTGTTGTACACACTTTCTTGTATAAATAACAATGAATTGAAATGGGGGAAAAAATAAAAGAAATACAATGATTTACCTGACGACGATATCTGTGCTACCTATATATATTATATATGTACATGAGAAGTTACTAGCTTCAATAATTATAGCTAGATGCTAACTTTGGCATTCCGTTACAATATATATAAGTTGATCGTTTGCATTTGTAGACATCACATCAGCTCCTTTTGTTCAAATGACCTCACTTAGACAATATTACCAGAAAACTGACACAGTTCTTTCAAAATTGTGGAATATTAAATGGTCCGATATCTGTGCTGTGATGTAGCTTTTTGTCTGTGCTCTAATTATGAATCGTTAGATGAATTTTTAACTAAATTTGCACAGATACCTCTTTCTCTCTCTCTCTCTCTCTCTCTCTCTCTCTCTCTCTCTCTCTCTCTTATATGGCTTGCATTTACTGAAACATTGTTGTATTTGCTTTTCAAACTCAACATATCCATAGACTGTTTGTAAAAAAATAGTATTGATACGAGCTTGATGATATGCATATTATATTCCATTTTCAGACTGGAATCTAAAGTCTTTCCAGTGATTTTTAATACTCTCAGTGCTTTGATAAGCATGTATTGAATGGTACATTCCAGGATAAAATTTGCAGAAAAAGTCTTCAAATGGTAGTTGCAGCATGCGGAACCGACTGGCAGCTACCATTTTATGGTGTATAACTATATGCACAATAATATGAGAAATAGTTTTATCCGGTTCCGCATGCAGACATGTATGTAATTTAGTCACAAAGTACAGGAGGGTGTTTGGTTTTACCATAGGCTTAGTGTTAAGTGTGGTTGATAGGGCATGCATTTAACCCCAAAATTTATCTTTAAAATACATTTTAATGAAGAAAATAAACTGTGAACATTAAACTAGATTGGTAATATTTTGGGGGGATTTCTTTGCTATCGATTTTTTACTGTAAAAGTGGGCCATTTGTAATACAAAACAGTTACACTTCCTTTTAGTAATCTGAAAAAGTATCCCACATTCTGTACCTTGACCTTAAGAAATTGAAAAGACCCTAAAATGTATAGAAATGACCCCTAAATATAGTCCAATTTTGTGATGACCCCCCCAAAAAAAATATTCATTTTTCTGAATACCAGAATACCCCCCCCAACCCTGGACCCAGTATATGTGGACTGGTAACTGACGTACATGTAAATGTATATATTGGAAACATGTTGTCTTGGCAGAGCTATCTAAACTGTTTTTGCTGAAGTTCAAATGCTCATTTCTCAATTATTTCTCTGTATATCTGATTTTTCTTCAAAAAGCAGTAGTTCAGTATAATAGCTTAACGGCTGTATGGTTATATCTATTAAACATTTATTAGTTTTTATTAACATCAACCAAGTTACCTAGTTTAGCTAATTTGGGCACTTTCAGCCATAAAACATCAGAAATCGACCTAAAATTTTGACAAATTTCATTTTGTCTTTACTTTTGCTGTGATATTTCAGCTTCACATAATCTGAAATAACGTATCATAATGTTATTTATAATTCAGAATCAATTTTAATGACCGTAGTTTTTATAAATAGTGCTAAACAGTCATTCTCCAAAAATGGGTACAATTACAAAAATATCTTGTCGCTAAAACAAATCTATGAATTACTGTAATAATTTAATAGAAATGGCATACAAAATACATTTTCTTGCATGACAGATCATATTGGTAAATAATTAGTAAGCTTTGAATGTCCTGAGATACATACATTGGGCACTATCATCTCATAAATTGCTGGAAATGCCTTTTTAGCCTGTCGCCAGTATTATACATGATACTTGCATGTATGTTCTATCTTAAAAATAGATGCAGACAAAAAGTTTATTCCACTTTTTGATCTGACACAACTATCTTTTGCATTCTAAATACGCTTTTTTGATTATTTTTAAATATTATTGTTTTTATCTCAAAAAATTGCTTGTCGCCAAAACATGTCTAACACCCATAACAACATTTTATCCTTATAATTTAAATATATTTCACTGAATTGGCTCAAATTTTTATTGTATGCTGATTTTTTGCTACCAACTGAGGCATTTTTGCTGATTACCGATTTTTGGGCCTTAATTTTACTGATTAACAATTTTTTGACCTAAAATTTACTGATTAACTATTTTTGGGTATATACTTTACTAATGAGCATCTTTTGGGCCTAAATTTTACTGATTACTGATTTTCGGGCATAAATTTTACTGATTACCATGTTTTGGGCTTAAATCTTACTGATTACCGATTTCAAAGGTACCCCATTGAGACCCTCAAACTAGGGTATGGTACAGTATCTTGGATCAACTTCGTGTCTGACCACCACTTTATCTGTCCAATCAGTTTGTGGAAACACCCCACACCCCAAACCTGTGAAACCCCTGGAATTGGGAAAAACATACTTACTACATGTATTATCACTTTAAGTAATGCAGGTTAAAAGTATTGCAGAATGCTCCAAAAGAGCATTCTGCAATACTTTCGACCTTCATTAAGCTACCATTTGTCTTAAAGACCTTTGTTTTGTCTGTTTTAGAGTGGCTGCTTAAGACAGGTTTCACTGTAATGATTTATAACATTTGTAATTGCTTTTATTTTTAATTCAATCGGGTAATTCGCAAAAAAGGATCTGTCTGCATACACATAATGCTAGTTACTACAACGAATTTGAAAGTGTGGTCATTGTGTAGGATTTATGGGATTGTAACTGTTGCTTCTTCTTTCACAGTACTGTGATTGAAACTCTGCCGAAGGATGCTGTACACAGCTAACATATTCAACCCAATAAGTGCACTGTGTGCTATAGTTTCGAAATTTTGGACCAGAAATTGAAAACAGTGTAGATCTGGATCAGCTGGCTACAACACTGTTTTTAATCAACACAATGAATCCATTGAATTTTCAGTGATTACAAAAATTCTCCAGATTAAGACCAGAATTATTTTTTTAGTTGATTTACAAACCTTCGAGAAAGTGGAAAAAAAATTCTAATTTTTCTTTATTTTATCCGCCCACTCTAAATCTTATTTGTTTCTTAGAAAAAAAAAAAAAATTGAGGTTCTGTTAAAAGTGATTTTTAGGAAAATGATGAAATATTTAAAGATTTTATACAGAATGTTGGTTACCTTTAATACTAGGGTAGTTTTACTGTTTTTGTAGAGATATCAAAAAAAAGCTCTGAAAATGACCAGTCATGACCGATCCTAAATCTGATTTTTTTCCTCCATAAATCAACAATTAAAAAGTCTGGCCTAGTAATAAGTGAAATATAATATTTCTGAAATTTCACAATTTTCTTTTGTGAAATTTCACACAAAAATAATTCTTTGAATTTCATTGAGAATTCAGCTGATTTGGATCAACACTGTTTTGCTCTCTCACGGCCTCCAATCTCGGCCTCCTTCTCCAAAAAGAGCAGAACGTAAAGTGAGGCGAAGGCCCTTCCGGGAAGCAGGCAGTGGGCATAAACAATGGAACACGGTAAGTTGTGTTGACACATTTTCAATCATAAGTAAATTTTCAGCGCAAAACTCGAAAATCTAAGAATGCTATGCTTCGGGCAATTGTTCAAGCTATCCGTAGAGCATGCTGTTTGCACATTTGAACTTAGTTTGTAAGCGTGAGAGTTTTTCTCCCGTTGCACAGTTGTCCAAGAAACGGTGGTTTCCGCATGGTTTTGCCTTCTAACCAAACGTATAGTAGCGTTTGGACCCTTATTCATACTACCGAGGCCCCTCCACACCCATGTTGTCCCAAATGCAATTTTTCGAGATATTTCAATGATAATTGAGTGATTCAGAGCCAAATTTCTTTAGGAGCAGGAGGCAAAGGACAGGAGAAGGAGGCTGGGAGAGGAGAAGCAGGCGGCGATGATATCAAAATTTGCATTGATTTTGCTTATTTTAATAATATACTTATCCAATCTATATCAAACTTGCATGTATGAATATTTCAAACCATTTAAATAAATCGAAATTACTTCGCTTTAAATGCCACCACCAACGTAATGTGTGGTTCACTTTTTTTCTCATTGGAATCATGTAATGCTCACAGATTAGTGATACTTGTGTATTTCTCCCTAAGTTCTTGGGAAACGGATTATCAAAAATCTCAGACAGGGTCGAACCTCTGTTTTATACCCACCCCCTCTCAAGCTTTGATTAAGAGCAACAATTACTGATGGTGCGAAAGACTTAGACGCAGAAAAAAGAGGAATTCAAACCAAGTGTTCCTTGAAATTTGAACATCGGGGCGCCCCACTGACCGTTCTACGAGACTCCTACGCCTATAAATCATAAATAGATAGTCCAAATTGACAGACTCTTACTTAAATCAACATAATTATTAAATATTTAAACACATCTTTTTACCGATGGGGGCCTACAAACCCATTCTTGCCGACTCTTGACGTTTATATAAAAACGGCATTTGGTTTGTCACTTACTTATCTCATTTTTATAAACCCATTTTGTCCTGGTGATGCATTCGGTCTTCCTAACATACAGCTGTCAACTTTTTTTGATAGCGAAACCGAATGCATCACCAGGACAAAATGGGTTTATAAAAATGAGATAAGTAAGTGACAAACCAAATGCCGTTTTTATATAAACGTCAAGTGTCGGCAAGAATGGGTTTGTAGGCCCCATTGGTAAAAAGATGTGTTTAAATATTTAATAATTATGTTGATTTAAGTAAGAGTCTGTCAATTTGGACTATCTATTTATGATTTATAGGCGTAGGAGTCTCGTAGAACGGTCAGTGGGGCGCCCCGATGTTCAAATTTCAAGGAACACTTGGTTTGAATTCCTCTTTTTTCTGCGTCTAAGTCTTTCGCACCATCAGTAATTGTTGCTCTTAATCAAAGCTTGAGAGGGGGTGGGTATAAAACAGAGGTTCGACCCAGCCTGAGATTTTTGATAATCCTTTTCCCAAGAACTTAGGGAGAAATACACAAGTATCACTAATCTGTGAGCATTACATGATTCCAATGAGAAAAAAAGTGAACCACACATTACGTTGGTGGTGGCATTTAAAGCGAAGTAATTTCGATTTATTTAAATGGTTTGAAATATTCATACATGCAAGTTTGATATAGATTGGATAAGTATATTATTAAAAATAAGCAAAATCAATGCAAATTTTGATATCATCGCCGCCTGCTTCTCCTCTCCCAGCCTCCTTCTCCTGTCCTTCGCCTCCTGCTCCTAAAGAAATTTGGCTCTAAATCACTCAATTATCATTGAAATATCTCGAAAAATTGCATTTGGGACAACATGGGTGTGGAGGGGCCTCGGTAGTATGAATAAGGGTCCAAACGCTACTATACGTTTGGTTAGAAGGCAAAACCATGCGGGAACCACCGTTTCTTGGACAACTGTGCAACGGGAGAAAAGTTCTCACGCTTACAAACTAAGTTCAAATGTGCAAACAGCATGCTCTACGGATAGCTTGAACAATTGCCCGAAGCATAGCATTCTTAGATTTTCGAGTTTTGCGCTGAAAATTTACTTATGATTGAAAATGTGTCAACACAACTTACCGTGTTCCATTGTTTATGCCCACTGCCTGCTTCCCGGAAGGGCCTTTGCCTCACTTTACGTTCTGCTCTTTTTGGAGAAGGAGGCCGAGATTGGAGGCCGTGTCTCTGCTTGATTTTATTACTGGAATTCTGTATGTTAATTAGATAAAGATTAAGTTTAAACATATTTTATTGCCAAATATAATACAGCAACGGGGTTGGGTCCCGGGTTGGGTCCCAAGTTCTCACAATATTAGTTACGCAACCCTTCCCCTATTATATAAAGATAGGGGAGGAGTGTAGTAAATAAAAATATACAGCATGATAAGGATTAAAACTATTGTGACTGTATGTACTTTTACTTTTGAATGAGATTAAAACTTGAGTTATTATTGTTCAGGACTTAGGCCAACCCAATAAGTTCAGCTCAAGCAATTTTTCTGAATACAGTCATTTTAAGTCCTTTAATGGAGTAAAAGTGGTCAAGCAGATATGTTATGACCCAGAGGTCCAGCGGATAATCCTTTATATCATGCTGAGCCTCATGTCATGCTGAGCCTGATATATCTTCTAATGCAAATAGTGACAGTCTAATTTGCTTAATTCTGGGGAGGTCAGCTGATCAAGATTTACACTGTTAAATTAACCCTTGTCATGATGCATATTTTTATGTACTACACTCCTCCCCAATATTTATCCTGTTAACCTGCAGCATTCCAGTTGTAAAACAGAGTAGATCCTGATCAGATGGCTTCGTCAGAAGCCAGCTGATCTGGATCTACAGTGTTTTCAAGAAAGAATAAATCCTGGTTCAAGGGTTAACAGAATACAATGTCATGTACTTGTAAATCAGAATAGGTAAAGCATTTTAATCTTCTTTTAATCTTTGGGCAAGATAAGAGCCAGGGATTTTCCAAGGCCATATTTGGGGCCGAAAACAGGCCCCTTTCCAATTCAAAATTGAGCTAATTTTCCCAAAATTGTGAAGATTTTCTCAATATCTTGCAGTAATACAATCCAAACTAGAAATTTTGGGATTTTGCCAGCCAGATATGCCTGTTTCCATATAAATCAGCTGGATAGATACTGATTAAATTGAGGCTAAACAATTTATTTCAAATTTTAAGATTAATTTGTTAAAATGTAATGGGTATGGTCAAACTTAATTTTTCTGGTTTGACAGATTTACAAGTTAATTTCCCCAAAATCATTGGCCCTTGGCCCCAGATTCAAAAGGATAGGAAAATCCCTCAGACCTGCTAATGTTGTCTGCTGACTGTTTTCTAGTCTCAAAAGGTCAAAACTGATCTCTATTTTTCAGTCTAATCAAAAAGATGTCCCAAAGCAGACTGAGTCTAAAACGGAAATCCCAAAGACAGAGGGTACTGACTGTCCTCTTGATAAAGATGAACTTGGTCGCAGCACCTGGTCATTTCTGCACACCACGGCAGCCTACTACCCTGAAAAGCCAACCGCGACAGAACAGAAGGATATGAAAACAATGATTCAGATATTTTCCAGGTTCTACCCATGTAGTTACTGCGCCGAGGATCTCAGGGAAAGGTCAGTTTTGCCTACTTGGTAATTATAGCCCCGCTATGAAAAACTGGGGGCTATATTGGATTTGGGTTGTCCGTCATTCTGTCTGTCCATCCATCATGATTTAGTTTTCGCTCAATATCTTGACAACAACTCTTAATTAAAGAATTTAACCATATTTTGTATGTGCATTGATATTGACATGATCTAGATTGGGATTGTTACACATCATTTTTCAGACATTTGTACCAGAGTTATGGCCCTTGATTTAAGCCAGAATTTCGTTTCAGCTCAATATATTTAGAACAAATGGACAGATTTTCACCAAATTTTATAGATGTATTCATATTGACAAAATCTAGCTAGGGATTGCTACACATCATTTTCCGTACTTTGTACCGGAGTTATGGCCCTTGATTTAGGCTAAAATTTTGTTTCCGCTCATGACAATATATTTAGAACAAATGGACAGATTTTCACCAAATTTTATGAATGCATTCATATTGACAAGATCTTGGTTGGGATTGGAACAAATCATTTTTCGCACATTTGCTCCAGAGTTGTGGCCCTTGGTTTACGTCAGTATTTTTGTTGCCGCTCAATATTTTGAGAACAAATGGGCAGATTTTCACCAAATTTTATATATGCTTTGAAATTGACAAGATCTACATCATTTTTCAAACATTTCTTCCAGAGTTATGGCCCTTAATATATGCCAGAAATTCATTTCCGCTCAATATCTTGAGAACAAATTGACAGAATTTTTCTAAATTTTGTGAATGCATTTATGTTTACAAGATCCAGGTTGGGATTGCTACCTTCCATATTTTGCTTATTTGTAACAGAGTTATGGCCCTTGATTGATGTCAGAATTTGTTTCTGCTCAACATCTTAAGGACTTGGCCTTTTTACAGTATGAAAAGCTCTGCAGCTGGGCTATAGTCAGATTCTCTGATGATTCTAGTTTGTCTGAAAATGTTGTCTGTTTATTGCATTTGCTGCATGCCAGAATACACATAAGTCATATGCCTTCCAGAAAACTTTTATCATTGAAGCAAACTCTATGGACCCAAATCAGACTGCTTCTAAGGGAGTAGTCTGATCCAAGTCCATATTGGGTGCAATATAGACTAACAATGTACATAAGCAGAAGACGATTGCCATGAATGGTGGGAAGAGGGCAAAGATTGGCAATTAATTAATAACATGTATAGATACACAAGTTTGCTGCAGTATCATTTAGAAGCTTTCTGCGACCATATATGTTTTAGCTTAAAATGAGCCGTGACAAGTGATTTCCAACAATGTCGCATTTTGACAAGTGTAGACTCAGACCAGCCTGTGCAGCCTCCTTTTAAACTTAGAAACTCCAAATGATGTTCTGTCAGTAGCTTAATAGTCATAGAATATTCAAGCAACTCGCAAAGGCTCTGATCAGACTGCGCGTATGCACAGGCTGGTCTGAGCCTTTGCTGGTTGCACATACCACATTGTTAGAAATCTCATGTCAAGACTCAAATTTAAGCTATTTAATAGCAAATGAAAACTACATTGACGTTTTTAGCTAGGTTTATTGGAGAACAGGCCTCCAGATAAGAGTGCGTATTGGAAAATTATTTTCTTTATTTCTCATCGGAAACATATGTTGTGGGTACTCAAAAGAACCATCTCAATGAGACGGTTCTTTTTAGCACCCAAAACACATGTTTAAATTAATGGGTAAGAAAATAATTAAAATTTTACGCAAATAAAATTTCCTTATCTGGACCTATGGGAGAACACACAAACCAGTTGTCTCTAAGCCAATCTTTTGGGTACACTCGTAATAATTATATGATTTGTTTAAAGTAAGGAAATTAAGGATTTTTCCCTCTTGTCAACAGCCTTTTTTTCCTTGCAGCTTGAAGGCGAGTCCACCTGATACGAGCAATCAACACAACTTCTCTCAGTGGATGTGTCGTCTACATAACGAAGTAAACGTTAAATTAGGGAAACCAGAATTTGACTGTAAACGGGTCAACGAAAGATGGCGAGATGGTTGGAAAGATGGAAGTTGTGATTAGAGTGTATTTTCTTGTTTATATAATCTGTGATATACAAAATACTGAAAAGCATTTAACCTTTGAAGACCAGGTCACCAGAAACCCCCAGACAGGTACATTGGCGAACAGTGAAGACCTAGATGAAATGCCGCATGATCAATCTCCAGAGAAAGAACTATAATACTTTGTTTGGAAATAATAACCGTTGACCCCTAAATATGGACAATTCCTGACTTAATGGGAAATTTGATCGGTGCACAAAGGCAGGCTTTCAAGTCAACCCTACTTTTCCCTACTTTTTTGTTGTGCTTTTACTTTTTCATGAAAATGCCCTACCATCCCTACTTTTTCTCTTTAATTTGAATGTCGTTTACTCGAATAATTTTAGAAGTTTTCCTTGTTCACTTATGATTTAAAAGTGAATTAATAATTATTTTGCGTGTGGCAGACCGCTTAACATCTCGGTTTGTAATTTTCAACTCAAAAAAGTCATTCTGTGCTATTGTCACAGCTATTATCTTGCTTGTTTTTTTTTTTAAAGAATAAAGATTATTATTTAATGTTTTCCAAACAACTCATGATGACTTTTGAACATGGAAACTCCCTACTAGCCCTACTCTTTTTTTATGCTGATAATCCCTACTTTGCCCCTAATTTTTGTGGAAGGGCACTTGAAAGCCTGCAGAGGGGTTTATAATGATACTTAACCCTTTACTTCATGAATATTAATGCTAGGCCCCACCCACTATATATAATTATATAAATAAACTTTCATGTTGGTACATAGAACAAAGAAATTTCTTGTCAGTTGCACTAGTGTAGGATCAGCTATATCATTTCCATAAGCAAAGAGTAGACCCTGATCAGGCAGCTCTTAGAAAACAGAGAAGACCTTGATCAGACAGCTCTTATAAGAGCTGTCTGATCTGGGTCTACTCTGTTTTCAAAAGCGTTAAAACTTGCCTCTATGAAGTAAAGGGTTAATACCATATTGAACCTCATAAAGGCACATGCTCTTATTAATCATAATGGCACCAAGCTCAGTGGTAGAGTGCTTGACTCGAGACCGAAGGGCCGCGGGTTCCAGCCTCACCGGCGTCACTGCATTTTGGTCCTTGAGCAAGACACATTTATCCTAGCTTAGTACTGGTTCAACCCAGAAATACCTGTCCCTGTAACTGAAAGATTGTTGATGGGACGTAAAGAATCAAATCAAACAAACAATAATTGCACCAAGCCTCCAGATAAGACTGCATAAATTTAAAGTTATTTTTCTTGTTTCTCAACCAAAACATATCGTTGTGGGTACTCTAAAGAACAGTCTCAATTGAGAAGGTTGTGGGTACTTAAAAGAACAGTCTCATTGGGAAGGTTCTTTTGAGCAACCCAACACTGTTTTCAGATGAGGATTTACAATTTTGACAATGCTATGAGCTTTGTGCGCTTAATAGAACTAGTACTAGTAGTAGGGTATGTGTTTAGCCCTATCTGTAGTTCAAATATTTAGGGTGAATATAGAGAGTTTAGTCACAAAACAATTGAGGTCAAGCAAAAGGTCCCAGTCAGAGAGAAGTTAAGCAACTTTTTAACTCTTTGCATGCTGGGTAAGAGGTCCATACTTTTGTCGTCGTCTGCTGACTTTTTTTCAAGATCAACTTTTTCAAAATGTCAAACTGTCAGTCCTGATCTCGGTCCAAACTGTTTGCAAAGGTTATCAGCAGACGGCGAAAGTTGCTGCTGGCAAGGTAAAGTTAAAGCATTGTCTGCGTATGCTTGATATATTCTAGATCTACCTGTCCGGTTAGTCACATCACCCTCGGAAAACAGGTTTTGTGTTAATATGTTGTATGGATTACTCAAACATGTTAAAAAGTAGCAAGCGGCGAATGGCTATAAATAATCATAAGTCACCTTTGATAGCCAAACCATAACAATGATTGGTACTGATATTTCAAAGATAGATGAGAATTGTTGAAAACAAGCACTGGCGAGTTTACCTTGCATTTAGGCGTACAGGTAGTCTCAGTTTACAGTAATAATGAACCTTCCACAGAATACTGCATATGCACGTGGTAGTGAATACGTCATCTTTACCTGTTTATAAGAAATATAGAATCGCCTCATTACTATGCATCAGTATTTAGCGATAGAATGATAATATTTTTTACATTAAAACATTTTCATACCCCCTGCAAACTTTGTTTGTGGTGGGTATACTGTTTTCACGTTGCCTGTCTGTCTGTTCGTCCGTCCGTAACGTTTTGTTTCCTTAAAGGCATAAATTACTGTCCAGTAGAGGTCATTAAAGGATTAACTGATAAGGGACAGTTTCAATATCTTACAAATTTAAAGGGGCCTCAAGTGGGGAATTACCTGTATACAACACAATTTTGTTCACTAAGATAAAGATCAATATTTAATCATAAATTACCTAATCCCTTCATGGGACCACTTTATTGCCCCTGTAGGGAAGTCATAATCACCTCATTATGACTGTTCTTTTGATCTGCCCAGTATGACCCCTGGAGAGAGTCATAATGAGTGGTACCAGTATTATTGCTAAAATTTCTATGTCTTTAGTATCTTGAAGAGACATTGCTAGATTTTCATCAAACCTTGCAAACATGATCATATATGCAAGACAATTACATTAAACAAAAGAGTTAGGGCTAGGGCCAATTCTATTACAGTTATTTCCCTTTGTAGTTCTAAATGGCTTTTTATATAGGGGTTTATGCTTATGCTATTATAGTCCATACACGGGCCGATCAACTTCTACCACAGCTTTAGATGGAACAATTTGATACTTTTCCTATGCAATGTAGACACATTGAACATATGCATGAAGGAGTATGGTGCAGAATTTTTTTTTGACAAAATGACAGCTGTGAGAACTTAGATAATTTATCCCTAATAGGGCTTTTGTATATGCATTGATGGTGCCTTCATGGGCCGATCAACTCCTACCACAGCTTTTAATGGAGCAATTTGATAATTTGTCTATACAATATAGACACATTGAACATATGCATGAAGGAGTCTGGTTGAAATTTTTTTTTTGACAAAATGACAGCTATGAGAACTTAAGACAATTTTTCCCTTATATGGCTTTTGTATATGCATAGATAGTGCCTTAATGGGCCGATCAACTCCTACCACTGCTTTTGATGGAGCAATTAAAACTACACTCTCATAGAGATCAGGCCCCCAGATAAGAGTGTGTAACTGAAAATTGTTTTCTTATTTCTCACCCCAAACATATGTTGTGGGTACTCAAAAGAACCGTCTCAATGAGACGGTTCTTTTGAGCACCCAAAACACATGTTTTAACGGATTGATAAGACAATAATCGCAATTTTACGAAGAAATGCTTTGCCTAACTGGCCCTATGAGAGATAAGGGAGACTTTTCTCCCAAGCCTCTTGTACCTTAAGCCATGAATGCTATTAAACTTTTGTAAACACAGCTTTGTTGGGTCTGGAATAGTGGAAACTGAGTGGTCAAATTTTTGCCTAAATTTGGGATATATAATTAAAAGATCACTAGAAATTGTCTCTGTTACTCATTACAAATCATGCTGTGCATACTAAAAGAGCGGTCTCAGTGAGTTCCCAACAACACATACATTGTATTTTGATAGCACATACGGTAAAGAATTATTTTTAAATTATATGGGCCAGCGCATGAGATTTTTGTACTTGGGAATGCAGTGGCTCAGTGGTAGAGTGCTTGACTTGAGACCGAAGGACCGCAGGATTGAGCCTCACCTGCCTCACTGCGTTGATTCCTTGAGCAAGACACATTAATCCTAGCTTAGTACTGGTTCAACCCAGGAAGACCCGTCTTGACGTAACTGAAAGATTGTTGACTGGGACGTAAAGAATCAAATCAAACAAAATATTTTGGTACTTATCGCACTGGCTCAAATGCTTCTAATGAACACCCATGCTGACATATCCATTAGTATAGAGGTCTAAATTATGGCCTTCATATACACCTATGCTGTGTGGTTGTGAGCTGCAAAGGTTCTGGCAAGGCTGCACATATGTTCAGTCTCACAGGGGCCAGTCCAGCTTAATAATATGCCATCTCCGATAATATACTGAAATAGACTATAAACTTATTACAATTATACTTTGTGTCATACTGTTAACGTTGGAATGGCCCCTGTGCATAGACTTGCCTAGGCCTATGTTGCTGGATAATGTAATAAGTACAAAAAACTCATACGCTTGCTCAAGTGTTGTTTGTCCTAGCAATTACTTTTAACTGGAACTGAAACATGGGGGCTGTGGTTACAAATGAATATAGTAAAACCTGTGTAAAACGGCCACTCAAAAATAGACAAAAGAAAGATCTTGATGACAAATGGTAGCTTAATGAAGGTCAAAAGTATTGCAGAATGCTCCAAGGGGAGCATTCTGCAATACTTTTGACCTGCATTAAGCGATAATTGGTCTTGAAAACGAATTTTAGGTCTTTTAGAGAGTGGCTGTTTTACACAGGTTTTACTGTAGTACCAAAAGTGTGTGTTGTGGTACATGTACTAAGGACATGAATTGTTTGAGTTCCTAAATCTTTGTCTTGCTGAACACAGATAAATCCTTTTTTGAAAACACATTAGATCCAGATCAGCTGACTTCTAACAAAGCCATCTTATCACGATCCACATTTTTCCATGCTGATTAAAAATACATGCTAAATTGCTTACAACTTGAATTCTGCAGGTTATGGGGAGGAGTGTAGTACATAAAAATATATTCAGCATGACAAGTGTTAAAATGGAGCTTGGCTGAAAAGTAATTTTTGGAAAAATGTTCAGAATTTTATTCACCAGCTTTCTTTCAAGCCCTGTTCTTTGACCCTTTACATCACAGGGGGAGAAAAGTGTTTGTTTGCCAAAGTCTGCCTACAACTTTGTATTTTTGCTACATGTAGGTTTAATCTTACTGTGTCTTTGTGTGAAATTTTGTGTGGAGTGGTGCTCAATGAAAAAATAAATAGAATTTAGCAGTTAGCATTCTGAGCAGTCTTGTGAACTCAATAACAATCCAAATGATGTTCCCCATAATTTTAGCTTGCCAGTACGAAGTAGAATTGTACTAAGGTCTAGATAGGCAAAAAATTTCAAGGTACAATTGCAAAAGTTTTCTAACCCATCAATTTTAACATGTTTTTTGGTACTCAGAACCGTCTAAGTACCCACAACATATGTTTGGTGGAGAAATAACTTTTTGATTATGTACCCTTATTTAGAAGCCTAGCCTTGAGGTCATAAAACTTTTTATATGCATAACTCAACTGAGCATTAAATTCATCATGCTAATAAATGTTAAAATACCAACAACAATAGCAATTTTTCAGCCTATTAGTTTTTATAAGCAGTTGAAATTACATGCTCATTTGAGTTGAAAAAGTTTTTATAATTTATAACCTCGGGACCAGAGTAGAGGAGAGTTATAGCAGTAACCACAGCATCTGCATTATTTTTTTTTGGCTGATCTGTAACAAAAATATGATAGGATATTTCCATCAAACTTTACACAAATGTTTAGCACAACGATTAGGCCAAATAAAAAAGAGATGTGTGTTTCGGGTAACAGGACTGGTATGAAAATTTCAGGTAGAGTAGGCACACATATTTTTTTTTATATTTTTTTTCTTGAATTGGAGTTATGGCCTTTTTGAACTTTGAAAATAGGTATATTCTGCCAATAAAAAAAATGAGACATTTTATGGAACTTTACACAAACTGAAATAACAGCTCAAGGACTGTAACTCCCTATTGTACACATTAGGGACTAGACCATTCAATTTTTTTTATTTGTGGAGGTATATTGTAGGAAATATGGTCTTAAATTTAGATTTACAGAGTTGGCCCAGGTCAGAATGGACAAGGTCTGCAGAAGAAGGATTTTGTGGAAATTAAAAAAAATTGTCTGACAATCAAAATTTTAGTTGAGAGCAACAGGACTTTAGTTAAGAGTATGTACCGAAAAACTAATTTTCTTATTTCTCAACCAAAACATATGTTGTGGGTACTCAAAAGAACCGTCTCATTGAGACGGTTCTTTTGAGCACCTAAAGCATATGTTATAACTGATGGGAAAGAAAATATTTTATTTTACGCTCAAAAATTTTGTTTATCTTAACCTTTGTAGCAGTGATTTTTAGAACATTTACAGTTATCATTGATTAGGCCAATAAAAATAATGAGGTTCAGGTTTCCCGACCTACCCTAAATTTTTACCCCCTACCCTAAACTTTTTCTCCAAATTCTGGAGTTGGAAGAGAATAGCCCGTCTTCCAACTTCAGAATATGGAGAAAAAATACATATCAAAATGACCATCTGAAATGAAAATCTAAATTTCCATGCCATCCCATTCAGTCTTTGGTATTGGAAGTAAAAGGATTAAAACAAGGTTATATCTTCAAAATAGACCATTTTATATCAGTTTTGTCTTATTTCATTTCCAAGCAGGTCTGAATATTCCAGGAAGAAAAGTTTTCAAAAAATTAAAATTATTATCTTACCTATCTACCCTAATTTTTTTCAGGGTGTAGCCTGAACCACATATATTTTTTTTTTATTTGGCCTTGGATCCAATTTTTGATCTTGAAAGAATCATTCATGTGTTTTTTTGTGTGTATTAATGTCATGTTTCACATACAGAAAATATTTTTCATAGTACTAATAAAATTATACATCCAAGATTCAGTTGATTAACCCTTTCCATGCCATCTGCTGATAACCTTTGCAAACAGTTCGGACCCAGATCAGGACTGACAGAATATAAATACCGAACAAGCACTTAGAACAGCAAAAATGCATTGTTTCACGTAGGTACAGATAATAAAATATTTGTGTGTAAAATTGTGAATGTTTTCTTACCGATCAGTTTTAACAATTGTTTTGGGTGCTCAAAAGAACTGTCTCATTGAGAAGGTTCTTTTGATTACCCACAACATATGTTTTGATCGAGAAATAAGAAATAATTTTTTGATTATACACCTTTATCTGGAGGCCTAAATTTCAGTTGTTCAAAGCACAGAAGCTCACTAATCATCAAAACAAATAAATTGTTTAAAAGTTTGCCTACTAGTGTTGTCTGCTGATAGCTTTTGCAAAGAATTTGTACCTAGATCAGGCTGGACAAAACATCAGGCCTGATCTGAATATAAAACTGTTGGACACTGATGGTATTCCTGGAAAAGTTGACGTTGAAAAAAAATCAGCTCACAACAAAAAGCATGCATATTTCCCACGGCAAAGAGTAAATTTAAAAATGAAACTCCAGTTCCCAGCTTGCTATTTGTATTAATCCAATGGTATTTTTACCCTATTAGCACTCAGAACAGCCAAAAGGTAGTGTTACTGTCATTTTGACATATGCGTATCCAGAAAATTCCATCAGGGGGGTCCTGAAGTTTTTTAGTCTTCAACATTTCCCAGAGGCCGTAATGACCTCCCTTGAGAAGCAATTGCATCAGATTGCTCCTCGAGGGGGGTCTGTACCAGATTTTATTATGAAACCTATAACCACTTATGGTTTTCCAGGGGGACAAAACCCCCCTGTCTTCCACTCTGGATCGGCTCCTGTTTGAGCAGAAAGCTGACCATGTTAGAGTAGAAAGGGGTGTATCACCAATCATCAAAACAAATAAACTGTTTAAGAGTTTCTGGAATTGGCAATGAATACACAGAGTTTAAGTCTAATTTTGTAGTTTGTCCACAGAGTGACTGTCTAATCTGAGAACAACATTGAGCTTGATCCAATTTTTGATCCTGAAAGAATCATTCATGTGTGTTTTGTGTGTATTAATGTCATGTTTCACATACAGAAAATATTTTTCATAGTACTAATAAAATTTTACATCCAAGATTCAGTTGATTAACCCTTTCCATGCCATCTGCTTATAACCTTTGCAAAGTTCAGACCCAGATCAGGACTAACAGAATATAAATACCGTACAAGAACTTAGAACAGCAAAAATGCATTGTTTCACGTAGGTACAGAAAATAAAATATTTGTGTGTAAAATTGTGAATATTTTCTTACCGATCAGTTTTAACAATTGTTTTGGGTGCTCAAAAGAACTGTCTCATTGAGAAGGTTCTTTTGAGTACCCACAACATATGTTTTGATCGAGAAATAAGAAATATTTTTTTGATTATACACCTTTATCTGGAGGCCTAAATTTCAGTTGTCCAAAGCACAGAAGCTCAACAATCATCAAAACAAATAAATTGTTTAAAAGTTTGCCTACTAGTGTTGTCTGCTGATAACCTTTGCAAACAGTTTGTACCTAGATCAGGCCGGACTAAACATCAGTCCTGATCTGAATATAAAACTGTTTTACACTGATGGTATTCCTGAAATAGTTGATTTTGAAAAAAAAAATCAGCACACAACAAAAAGCATGCATATTTCCCAGGACAAAGAGTATATTTGAAAATGATACTCCAGTTCCTAGCTTGCTATTTGTATTAATGCAATGGTATTTTTACCCTATTAGCACTCAGAACAGCCAAAAGGCAGTGTTACTGTCATTTTGACATATGTGTATCCAGAAAATTCCACCAGGGGGGCCCTGAAGCTTTTTTAGCCTTGAACATTTTTCCCAGAGGCTGTAATGACCTCCCTTGAAAAACAATTGGACACATGCATCCAATTGCTCCTCGAGGGGGATCTGTTCCAGATTTTTTATGAATCCTATAACCACTTATGATTTTCCAGGGGGCACAGAACCCCCTGTCTTCCCCTCTGGATCCACCTATGTTTGAGCAGAAAGCTGACCATGTTAGAGCAGAAAGGGGTGGATCACCAATCATCAAAACAAATAAACTGTTTAAGAGTTTCTGGAATTGGCAATGAATGCACAGAGTTTAAGTCTAATTTTGTAGATTGTCCCCAGAGTGATTGTCTAATCTGAGAACAACATTGAGCTTTTAAACTGGTCACTGACGGCCTTCCATAGAGCGCTGTAAAAATGCACTTCCTGCATTCACAGTCTATTTCACAATTTTTGAACGATGTCTGTGGGTGAATTACCAGTCCATGCTGTACAAGAATTCTAATCATTGAACAAGCCCTTTGCTTATGAAGCCGTCTGTAAGATTCCTGCTCCACTGTTCCACAGAAACCCAACAGCATTTGGAGTAATTCATTCTCGCCAGAACATTTCGTAGCAAGACGGTAAGGTTTTGTTGCATGTTTAGTCAAATCTTCCCACAAAGTGTCCTCTTCTTGTTTTGTAATAAAACCTAAACCCTTCATTTGAAAAGGATTATGATAGAAGCTTAGAAGCAATTTGGCAACTTCAACTTTCCTCAGAATACAGGCCATCAAAAGATGAAAATGCATGTTAACATCTGTGCTGTTCCTGAGAAAAATTTCCATGAGTTCAACATCATTAAGTAAATGCTTGTTGATTTTCGACCTGAAGTTAGTGTAGTAGCAAGATTTAATATCAGCACCATTTTGTAACAGGAGAATGCACACATCTTTTGAGTCTGCATAAACAGCTTGCACTAACGCTGTTTCTTTACAGTAATTTTCCATGTTGATACTACAGAGTTTCTTTGAATTTATGATCATTTTCGCTGCTGTAGCGTCGTTATTTCGAGCTGCCATCATCAATGGTGTCATGTGTTGATAAATCTCATTTACGTCCGCACCATTTTCTAATAATGAACTGAGACAGGAGTTGTCTCCCTGTTCAAGAACTGCATGAATAGGTGTGCATCCTTGGTTGTCTGGTATATTCACATCAGCACCGGAATATATAAGCAGGGATGATTTCTCTTGAAACTTCTCCTTCAAGCACTGAAAGGTAAGATAATATGGGCATCGTCACGAGAAAACCTGACTTAGGGGGCTCCGACAAAGCGAGTTTCAAACCAGTTTCCTCAGCTATAGAGACTAGCTAGAAATTGAAATTTCACCTGTAGCAAGTTAACATCTGATACTTTCCAAAAGCGAGCAACAAAGGTGCTGATCAGACTGGGCGGATGGGCAGGCTGGTCTGCGCCTGTGTTGTTTGCGAACCCCTGAAGACAGGTTTTCTCGCGTTGTGGCCCATATTGAATGCATCAGGTCCCGAGGTTATAAAACTTTTTTCGTGCTCAACTCAGCTGGGAATGAAATTTCAGTTGCTAATTAAAGCTAAAATGCTGAAAAATAATGTTTTTTCTTGCTGTCAAACTCTTAGTTGGTGTATTTACCCTACTCATAAATTTCTTGCTAAGCTGAGTTGAGTATGAAAAAAGTTTTATAACCTCTGAGCCAGGAAACAAAATTACTTGTTTTTGACCTAATTAGACTAATAATAGTGCACTGTGAGCATAATTATTTTATTCAAGTTGGTTCTTTACATCCCAGTAAATAATTTTTCAGTCATGTTAGGACATTTTTCTGTCTTTTTGGAATGACCCAGTGTAAGCACAATCATATGAAGCGTGGTAGCTCAGTGGTTAGGCACTTGCCTCTGGTGCTAGAGGTCCCAGGTTCAATCCCCGCTCTCGCAAAGAAAATTTCGGTGTCCAAACACGCTTTCTCTAGTGTCATTTGCAGGGATGTCACCAGATAAGTGCATCGTCCTTCGGATCGGGACATTAACTGGATGTCCCCTGTGCAGGGAAAGTCACCCCTTTGCAGGTTAAAGAACCCTAAGGTTATTTAGATATGGTTACTTGTAGGCTTTCATCCTGCAACCAGTGCACCAGCCGATAATACTCGAAAGAGGGTCTAGAAAAAGAAAAAAAAGCAGAGGATAAAGAGCCTTGCTCAAGGATGCAACAAAGTGGGACTGAGCCTCTGGTGAGTCTCTAATTAGCAACCATTCAATCCTTAGTCTACCACTCTACCACTGAGCTACTGCGCTTCTCGTGTGCATAATTAATTATATTAACTCTTATCCTGCCAATATTTTTTTTCGTCCTGAAAATGGTTTCTGGTTTTTACATCTGCTGCATATATTAAAGAGCGCTTCAGACTAGATTTTATCATGGAAGCAAACACTATGAACCCAGATCAGACTGCTCCTATGGGAGCAGTCTGATCTGGGTCCATATTGTTTGGAATAAAACAAGGGTCCATATTGTTTGGAATATAACAAGAAAGGAGCACATAGGGATCGGGTGTGAGATCTGCTAAGCGTGCAGCTAGCCAGTTACCTGGAAGGGGCCCACTGATGTGGATGATGCCCCTGACCCCCGCACGTTAATCAACAATCCGATTATGATTATGATGATGAGGCAACAAAAGCAGATGAGAAAACAGACAACAAAAATGGTGACTGGCTGGAAAAAGGTTAAAATTTTATATACTCTTATGAAAACAGTGTAGAGTCAGATCATTGTTTTTTTTTCACCTGAACACTGATCAATATTATTAACTCTTTATCTCCTAGTATCATCTGCTGATAAATTTTGCAAACAGTTTGGACCCAGGACAGAACCCACCATATGTCAGGCCTGATCTGGATCCAAACTTTTTGGCACTTTGATGGTATTCCAGAAATAATTTTTGTAAAAAGTTGAGTTTGAAAAAAATCAGCAGACGACAAACAAGCATGACAAATTTCCCAGGATGCAAAGAGTTAACTAGGTTGACTGGTAAGACCATCCTTAATTTTTTGTTTGCCGTCACCCGACTGAAAAAAAATGTCTACCTACCTACCCACCTGGAAAATTATGAGTAGGGTGACAGCAAACAAAATATTTTTAAGGATGGCCTCACTAGAAGTTCATATAGGGTAAATAACCTATAAGACCAAATAGAAAAAAAGCTGTGGTTGAAAGTTCAGGTAATAGATGTGTTGCCTAGCAAAACCGAAGTCGAAAAAATGGCCACATCCCAGTCATAATTTTGCAGATGATCTCCAAGTTCAAATTTGACATATATTTAACAACTTTTAATGAAATTGATATGCCCTTTCAAAAATTATTGATTGGAAACCCAAAAGTGTTACACCGCAGACAATGACGTAGACATGATCCGTATGTGTGATAACGGGTGATAATAAGGGTTTAGTTAATGATTATTTTAACCTGTAATAGCAAGGTTGCCCCATCAGGTCCTCTGAGATCAACATTCCCTTTCTTCCCGAGGTAACTTTGTAGCTCTTCAACTGTTCCATTGACCAGAGATAAGAATAGATCATGAATGTTGTTCAAATTGTGCCTGCGTCTCATGTTGAAAGTTTCTCATTATTTTTCTGAAATATATATACACAAGTTACGATAAATACAAGTTTTTTAGCATAAAATTGTAAATATTTTCATTTTAGTATTGTCAGGCCCAAAATTTTCAGTTACATCTCTGATATTTTAAGGGTTGGTACCGTAGGTAGGCAAACTTTTTTTAATAAAAAACCTTTTTGTATGGAAACGAGTGATTTTATTTTTGGCCTCAGAGCAATATGAAGTTTCATATAATACATAATACTCTTGGGGTAGAGACATTCACAAGGGATTTGGCACCCCTTGTGCAGGTTAAAGAACCCTACAGTAATTTCGATATGGTTACTTGTAGGCTTTCATCCTGCAACCCGGAGTGTACATAGTACACCTGCCGATAATACTCTAAAGAGGGTCTGGCAGTATATAGAGAAAAAAAGAAAGAAATTGTTCCTGCAGTGCAGGGCATATAATACTGCCTTCTCATAGTACCGAGGGTTCCAAGGTATCAAGGTAAACCAAATTTTGTTGGATTGTGAATGTAATGCAATATGCCTGGCTTTAATATTCTCATACTAGTAAAACAGGGTATTTCTCTTCAAAATGAGAAATGCTTTCTTAAGAAATGGGTCATTCTCTTCAAAATGAGAAATGTTTAATTAAGAAATTTATGATAAATATCTGGATTAATATCTGGGTAAGTGAAAGACTGGCAAAATATGATTTCCTGTCTTTTAACTCAACGTTATGCACCAGCAATTTGCATCCACGCCCCCCCACCCACCTACGGCGATAGCAGGGAAATGGCAGGGCTAATGAGTGGTATTATTACCAATTGAATGTCCCAGCAGTGCTGTGTAAGTGGCACGCTTAGGGATGTCTGTTACAACACAAGGTGGTTCTGGACGACAATCCATTACTGGTTCATGACGACTGTGTTCTTGTGCTGGACGACAAATAACAGGTTTTAGACGACAGATTTTGGGTTTTGGACGACAGTTGAAAGGGGTAACATGCAAATTAGTCGCAGAAAATGATAATATAGTGTTATTTGCTTGTTTTGATCATTACTATCATTTAAATGTTTGTTAGATTGGCATTACAAAGACAAGCTTCGAAAATATTTGTAGTTAAATCGTAAAACTATGGTCCGGAATAGAACTTTCAGAAATACGTAATTTGTGGTCAATTACTTGCATTACCGCCATAGAACTAGCATAAATTGTCTAACAATATAATCCACACGACTTTTCAGTCAATTGTAACATGTTCTGCTCTAAAGAAAACTGAAAACCTCAGATTTCCTTTTTTTTAGATGTTACTGGTCAGAGACGACTGTGTAACAGGTAATAGACGATGTCATATTTTCTGTAACAGGTTAGAGACGACAATTTTCAATCTTGAGCAGATGTAAATACTGCCCTGAAACCTTTTCAACGCTGGTCAAATACAAGGTCGGAGTCTTCAAAATACAGGGCTGTGACATTAAGTGTATTCTTGATAATATAGCTCTTGATTCTGCAAATTTCAACTGGATTTATCAGGTATTTCAGTAGCTGTAGGTGATTGTTTGGACCAAGATCAGGCCTGCATTTTGTCAGTGGCAAAAATGTTTAGAACCTGTTAGCATAAGACATTCGCATGCAACAAAATCAGATTTTCATGCGACTAGGTCAATGCATTTCACACTTATTGTTCAAGAGCATGTTTTCAATCCTGACCAAATCTTCCCTATGTATAAAGTATTGCTGGTATCCTTTTAAATAAGAAGTTTGACGTATTATGAACGAGAATATGTTATAATTAGATAAATATATCCCTGTGACAATACAGGAGATGATATCAAAGGGGTGGGGGATGCATATAAATATTTAGTATTCTTTTATTTTTCATTCGTAAGGGTAATTAAACATCAATACCCAATTAAAGTCACATTTGGAAGTCTTTTAAAGTCTAAATCGTCTATATTTTTGTTGCTGCTGCTGCTGCTGCTGTTGTTGTTGTTTGTTCTGTGCAAATAAAGTATGATCTACCTTGATGACAATGCATATACCTGGTGTATTTTTATGCAGTAATGTACCATAACAATTCACCCATGCATACAGTACACCTATTCAGGGGCCATGTAGCTTATCTGTAAGTGTATGTACAAAATTATATAACAACAGAATTTAATAGCGTTAAAAGGCCAATTTTCATAATCTAAGACAAATATGCTAAAAGCTGATATATTTCAGGACTAAGGAGTTATAGAAAGGAAACTTACTCGTACTAATTATAAAATTTTATATTTGAAGAAAAGAGCTTTAAAAGAATACACATGATAACCTATATACATTGTATTGGGTTGGGGAGGAATGGTGCTAAAATAGTTTTCTATTTTCCTATATATTTAATACAAAAAAATGACCAGTTTAGCTCACAAATAAAGCTGAATATCCATTAGAATAGACACTTACAGCGAGACTTTATGTGTAGAATAAAACATTTGACCAACTTTGATTTTTTTCCAAACATATAGGCACTGTGAATTAATTACCACTGTCAGAGGTCCTTTAGACCAGGAAAGTTAGGATTTCGCAAATGATCAACCACTGTACACATTCTCAGTACGTTCAAAGACTTCTTCAGCAGGTCCCTCATTAGCGAAAATATTAAAGGGTATTTCACCTTCACCCAAAATAGAAGATATTTCGTATAACAGAAATCCAGAGAATCCATGAGACTGTCGTCTCTACCTGTAACACTGTCGACATTAACCTGTAACAAACTTTTTGAAGTCGTTACGCACCTGTAACATTATAAAATGACTGAGGTAGCTGCAGTTTGGTTTTAAAAATGTGTTGGTCTCAAGTAAGCTGATTTACAAGAGAAAACTTATTTCGCTTATGTGATCGACAATGCAATGCCTCATCATACTAAGTCATAAAAATTACAAAGAAAACGAAAGTGATTGCACAAAATAAGCATATGCGGGAATATGTAATATAAAAATACAGTTTCAGGAGCAATAATTGTATCAGGTAAGCGTAAACTGGATAAATTTGCCTTGCTACTGGATTAATTAAGTTTTGATAAGTATCCTGAATAAATATACAACGACAAAATAAGATTATTGCGGTTTAGTATGTGTCTAGGCTTCCAAACTCATTACACGTTCACAACATAACTCTTTATTTCGTCAGGAACCTGTAACATATTGTCGTCCAGAACCAACATACTGTCGTCCAGAACCACTTTGTGTAGTAACAGACTTCCCTAAGCGTGAGTGGGGGGATAGTGATTTCCTACCAAGCCCATGATAGGGTTGATCTCAAACGCTCACGACTCATGCAGTGCTCGTGCTCTTGATGTCAGTGGGTGATAGCCATGTAATTAGCAGAAAGCGCGCCTAAAAATCGGTACCACGTCATTTTTAACAATTGCATATGGTCAGCGAATATCATAACCAGAATAAACAGGTATGCAGGTTTTCTGTAATGTTTTTATCGGAAGAAAAAAGAATGCAAGTCAATTAAAAATATCTTCAGACGTTTTATGTCATACCCTGGGAGGCAAGGTCATCACAACATCGACAATATAAGCTCTAGCAAGACTGTTTGCGTGTTAAAGATCCCAATTGTCTTTGTTGAGCACACCTTTGTATAGCCATTTCAGCAGACTTGACGTTTCAAGGGACTTGGGGTGGGCTCGAACCAATATGAGGAGAAATAAGTGGGTGGGGATTAAGATTTAAGAGGAACCCAATAAGACTTTGGAACCGTCCTACAGAACAGAATGGGTTACATTAAATTTTGCCATTATCACTTCAATGACTCTTAGATTATTAGTAAAAGGCATGCCTGACAACAGTGCAGCTACATAAAGGCACAAGCTGATCAGCATCTTAACTATTTACCATGCCATACTGTAAAGCAAATTTTATGGGTCACTTGATGACGATCCAGCTGATTTTTGTAGATTCAGTATACCAGCAGCAATGTTCTTAAATTATAATTATATATATTTATTCATACCCTTCATCAGCATAGAGAAAAAGAAAAAAAACAAGGAAAAAGATATAATTCAGTTCTTTTGCCCCTTTCTCAGTTTGGCTTCAAAATCAATCGATCAAATTGCTTATTCCCCATAGAAATCCATATAACTTGAGATTTTCCAGGGGTGTGTGTGTGTGTGTGTGTGGGGGGGGGGGGGGGTCTGGACCCCCTGTCCCCCCTCTGGATCAGCGCATGCATCATAATCAATATCCTGGCTCACAGGAACTTGTCACAAACCCTTAAAATAGAAAAAGTAGGCCTATATTTACTTTTATAGATACACACGCCTACTTTTTCATGAAAATAGTTTGCGACAAGTTCCTGTGTCCTCGCTATTCCCCGGACTAAGTCCCAGTTACCGGCCTATTCAGTAAGCCAATGGTTCTGTGGTTACATATGACAGGTACATTAATCAGAAATAAAATATAAAACATAATCTATATTTACCAGTACACATGCATAGGCTAATATGCTGGGATCCTGGTTTATCGCGGAGCTAACTAGCCGTTGTGAGATTAAGTAAGATAAAAGCAAATGAACTTTTATTTAATTACTCCACATTGTAGATTGATCATTCCTATACAATCTTACAAGAAAAGAAAATGTTTGTTGAATTATTCATTCCTAGATTGAGCGCTTCTCGGCAGCCATGTTTGTTTTGATGACGTAATCGGGTCACCCTAGTTTATCGCGGAGTTCACTTAAATTAAAAAAAAGTTCCAAGAATAGGATCCCAAATTCTTAAAAAGTCTTATTAAATGTTAAGGAACATTTTCCCATGAATATTAAAAGTTTCAATCAATTCACAATACTTAAATGTTATCCTTAGCATCAATTTGAATTGTTATTTAGTTTTTTTTTTCAGTAATACGAATGCATAGTACATTTTCAACACAGGGAGGGCACCTAAATGCACTACTTCTTCTTACGACTTTCACTTTTGAACATAAATGAAGGTGGATCCAGTGAGAGCAATGGTCGCATTTTGCACATTTAACAAAAATGAATGACAAACAACCTCTGATGGCTCCTGACGACCATTTTCCAGTGCATTTTAATTTAGGTGAACTTGTCTATACAAATTGACATTTAGCGCTAAACAGCTGTCCATTATACCGGGAGTTTTATGACTTTCTTTATAAAGAGAACATGTGACTTTTTGTACACGTGACATCTGTCAGATACAGACGACAACTCTAGCTGAGGTAAACAAACTGAATCGCTTGTATAAAAATACCCGAGCGTCTTTTATAAGGGGAGGGGTAGTGAATAGCAATAGAAAAGGGTAAACTTCGTAATGTATATATGAAAATGATTTTACTCATCAGTTGACTTGACATATTCAGGTAGAGGAAAGATTTTTATTTATAGATATACTATAAATTTATAGTACATCTATAAATGCATAGAAAAATCGTTCTATATATTTATAGAATCACCAGGTAAAATTGCGTGAAAATCGTGCATAGCGAAAACCGCAACGCGATATTTGGTAGAATGAACATCGATAAGGTAAGAATTCACAATGTACATAATAATTTCATTTGAAATGCCTAATTTTTGAGAAAACATAATCTACATTAAATGTCACCATCAATGCAGGCTACAAGCCCTTAATTTTGCCCAAACTTGTTGACATTTTATTACTTTTTAAGTTTTTATCAGCTTCCACACTTAGGTCCTCCATTTTGAATTTGCTTGATCACGTGATGAGGCTGGATCTAGACTGGTCCAGTGGTTAACATGATTCGTCGTCGCAAAAATGAAAATACTGACCGTAGTAAAACTACGAGGTCAAAAATATTATCCTTATAAAGCATCTGGGTCTGGTGCAATTATTAATTCTCTGTGGCTCAAACTACCCTATCTTGAACATATTTCATGGTCAAAATGTTTTTGAGCTGAAGAAGTTCTTATGTAAAAGTAAGTTGTCGGCACAATCATTTTGTCAAAAGCCCTTTCAGAATGTTAAAGGATAAGATCAAGTACAGTCTGAGGTTGCACATGCGAGCATGGACAATACTGTGACTTAACTGTCTAGCTTGCTGTTAAATAATCAATAAGCTCTGAAATAGTGTTACTTTGCCCATGCAACTATCGCATAGAACAGGTATAATTAATATATGACCACGTGCAACACGATCCCAGGAATCTTGAAGTGGGCTCCAGATAAATTGGCTGGCATAATTCCGGATCCGTTTTAAGTTTTAATAGTTCTCATTTAAAAGCAGTTAGATGTATATATTTAATTGGACCACTCATGTCCAAAAGGGGCATATGTCATTTTACGCAACCATATTGCATTGGCGTTAGTTGGCAGGAGAAAAAACTCTTTTCTGGAAGACCGTACTTATTTGAGGTCAGCCGCAGTATCAAATTAATTGTAAACCAGTCTACGGAATTTAAAGAGGGCGCACAATCGAGTTTGAGAAAGGTTCTGTTCCAGAATATCAACAAATTTCTGCTTTTTATTAGCTATTTCAGTAAAAAAGACACAGTAAAACAGGAAAACTAGCGATGACATGCTTTTTGGCATGCATCCTCTTTCGCATTTTACACATCCTGTGCCAGAAAAAACGGCGCAACAGTGTTTCTTTAACCCTAAACGCATTTGTGAACGCACAATCGGAATGCGGTTTTCATTTAAAACCAATTTAGGGACGATCCTTCTGTTATATCTATAAATTTATAGAACGATTTTTCTATGCATTTATAGATGTACTATAAATTTATAGTATATCTATAAATAAAAATCTTTCCTCTACCTGATATTGTCAACTTCACCTGGATTTGACGAGCTGGGGGCTTCCTTCAACTGTAGTTAGCGTAAACATTCGTGAGGGGGCGCCATGTGGGAGAAATCATGAGATTTGTAAAATCCGCGGTAAACTACGATCCGCGATAAACTAGGAAGGGAGTATACCTGTATACCAAGAAATAATAAATAGAAACAAATGATTTTATCATTTTTTTTTGTGAAAGCCAATACTTGCAATTAATCAACAAGAAAGAAAAGCAGACGCTTTTCTTGTAGATAACTTATCAATGGTTTTATAAAAAGCATGAACTAACATGGTTAGAATCTAATATGGCAATTATCATACGAAATTTAGGCAGTTTCTAATGATTTCAAACTGAAACCGATTTTCACAAAAACTGATAAATTTATACCTGAACACCGGTTAAAAATATTAGAGTTCACCGACAAGATAGTTCACCGACAAGTACTTTTTTGGGAACGATCAGATTTAACCTTTAACTCGATACAGTAGCAGTTACTATCAGTGGCGGGAAATCATTTGCAGAATGAAAGCCTACAAGAAACCATATCTAAATTACCGTAGGGTTCCTTAACCTGCACAAGGGGTGACTTTCCCTGCACAGGGGACATCAAGTTAACACCCCGATCCGAAGGACGGCACACTTATTCAGTGTCATCCCTGCAAATGAAACTAAGGAAAGCGTGTTCGGACACTAATATTTTCCTCGCCGCAAGCAGGGATCGAACCTGGGACCTCAAACACCAGAGGCAAGTGCGCTAACCACTGAGCTACCACGCTACTCAGCAAAAAAGTTATGCAAATCTCAGAAAACCACAGAACCAAAGAACACCACAACAAAAAAAATTCAATTTGTACTTATTTGTTTAGGTACACTTCATCGGTTGAGAAAGATGCTTCATTTAGTTTGCTAGCTTAAATACCATTGTTGTGGCACCGTGTCAAGTAGCCTAGGGGTCAAAGTCATTTTTCGCAAAAAAAGTCTCTACAAGGGTTCCCCTTTTTGATGCAAAACACGTGAATAAGCCGTAAATTTTCAAAACTTGAAATGGAATTCTTTAGAATGGCACATGAAATTAACGTGATAGCCTTAAAGGTCAGCCCTTTCCCAGCAGGTGACCACAAGGCAGCAATGAACAGACACGAAAGCATGACAAACACAAGATATAAATAATACAATTGATCCACAAAAGAAGTACTACTGCCTTGGAGCGGTCAGTAAAATATTTTACTGGAGAGCTTAAACCAGTTTCACAGCGCCAACCTCGCCTGATGAGCCCCAGTGCCAGTTTATGTGCACAACATTGGTCTGATGAAAACATTTTGCTGATTCTTGCGAGGTGTTCTGGCGTTGTCTTCCTAGGCTGTATTCTTGCACTGGTTCTTGCACAGGAAATGCAGGAGAACAAGCCTCAGCACCTTATCCATGTACGATTTGCTGATCAAGTGTCCTTCAATAACCACCAGATCTGTCACCTTCCTGAGGGACATGGCAAATGTTACTTGAAAACCCATGTATGATCTGAATATTGAATTTTTGCGAAAAATGGTGTGAACACTTGTCAACTTTGACATTGGTTTTTAAGCCACTATAGGTGCTACAAACCCAAATAAAGCATCCATCTAGAGACAATTGGACACACTGTAACACTGTGGAATTCAAATGTCAAAAAATGTTTTAGATGTTTTGTCATAGCCCCATCAAACACAATTTCCTTAACTTTATTGTTGAGTATATATACTGTTATTTATAAAGACTACTGATATAGGCAGCATGTTTTGATATCGATTGGAAAAGATTTAATTGTGCATTTGAAAATTTAGGGGATTTTTAGTGTTTTAATGAATGACCAGAGATTAAAACAAAGATTTTTTACTCAGGGAAAAAAGTTCCCTTAACTTTTACTTTTATTTGGGATAAATTCAGTTCTCAAAAGACGAAATGCATTCTCTCAATATTTTATTATACTGTACAGAGCAGTGAATGATTATTTTATGTGAAATTTTAACTTTTTAAGTGCGGAAATCAACATTGAAAATTACTATGCACTCCAAATTTTGGCACAGTGTGCTACGGCTTTCATATTGAATATCGACAGTTTTATGGTATTTGGTAAGCAATAATAGCCTCCCACAATAAAGACCTGACTGAAAATTCACCCAAAGTCTCAGTTACCTTCAAAAGACAAATCCTTGTTTCCACAAATTATGCCTTGAACAATATAGACCGAGCCATTAGAAAGAAATTACGAAGTTGTAAATAGATTTCGGTTGAATATGAATACCCAAACAGAGGAATTCGTGGTAAGCTTGACGATGCAACATTTGAGCTTCTAGATAGTAACTGCTTTGGGCTGTATAGTCCCCCCATGAAGGGAACTGCATATTCACAAGTACGGTAATGTACTAAGGACAAACCAGGTGAGACGTTACTGTGCTTCCAGGCTTAACGTGACCCCCGTTTTTTGCCGTTTATTCCTTAATGGTTATTTCAATTAAAACAGAAATTTCAGAAATGAATTTAGATGTAGACCGCATATTTGGATTATTTTTCTCACGGAAGTATGATCTTTTATATAGGCTAGAATTAGATAAAATTTCTGGGCGTTTTTGTTCGTCCACTTTGAATTAGTCCCCAAGTGTACCTTATCGATATATAAATGAACTACCGATCAGTAGTGTAAAACTCGTGCATTAAGCTTATGATAACTAATATAGAGGCGTAAATGGGTATTTATCTCAAGGAAAAAGACTAAGTTATTCTGATTTGCATGGTATTTGGGCCTTAGTTCAAAATAAGGGCTGCTCCCAAAAATAAGATTTAGTTACACTTTGAGCATTTACATACGCATGCTAAATAAAACGGCAATCGTATAAGTAAGGGTTAAATTTGTTAAATAAAAGAAAAATGGGGGTCACTTCAACCCTGGAAACACAGTAGTTCAGGATACATTAAGAATACGCCATATTGCCAATAATGGTATTTGTTGAATCTGTACCTTACAAACAATACCATACTACTAGGTGTCATTTGGGCTAGGTTAAAATAACTGATATTGGAGGAGAAAAATTGCAGCGTGGATTCACAGAAAAGTCTTCGCCAATGAACACAGCATTGATATTAGAGGAATATATTCGTGACCCTCATGACATACATGCCCTGGCTTATATAGCCTTTCTTGATGCTAAATCCGCTTTTGATGTAGTATCACATAAGAGTTCAATGGTCAATCTCTTCAAATTGTAGTAGAGGGAAATATGTTGACCACTATTAATAGTCTTCACCAGGACGCCAGGTCAGCTGTTAAATGGCAAGGAGTGATATCAAAACAATTTCGAGTGGAGCAGGATGTACAGCAAGGTTGTATTCTCTCTACAGACTGTATAATGATGGTCTCCTTGATCGCGTAGCAATAGCAAAAATAACACAGGAATAGGACTGGTCATTTGCGTGGCCCCTGCATCTGCCAAGGATACTGTTGTGGCGGCAGACTGTCCTGAAGTTCTTCCATCACTAATGAACATGTCCTTTTGCGTGACAGATCACATTTGTTTTCTAGGTTTTGCAACTTAATATGCAGACAGTTCAATATGTAATATAAACATTGAAAACACGTTTTTTTCGTGTTCCCACCATTTTTAAACTGGTGCTATGGTAAACATTGTTAAACAAGTTTACGCTTTCGAAAAGAGCTCGATAACCTACATTATAGTTATCTAACGAAAAATCTCTAGCTTTGCTGTTTTTGGCGCTAATGCCACCCTCTTCGTCATTACCATGCATGCCAAGCTGTGAGTATTTTTTTTCTAAGTTAGTTGTAAGCAAATCAAAAGGCCCATGTTTTAGAGAGCCAGTTAAAATAAGATAAGAAAATATCCCCAAATCAAAGTGTCCCTAACTTTGTCGAAACGTCCTCATCTGTTCATAATATACCTACCAATACGTTCCCAGTTTAAAAATCGGTAAAAAGAGTGAAGAGATTTATGTAGAGTGCAGATTTTTGAGCTGCCCCCGCTAGCACCAGACTTGGTGCTGATAACATGCAAATATAATCAATTACAATTACAATTAGATAACTGATTACAAATACTTTTAAAAAAATGTAATCTATTACAATTACCGATTGCATTGCAAAGTAATCATGATTACTTTATGATTACTTTTGAGCAGTAAATTAACTTTATTTTATTAGAATGTTAGCCTTAAGAAGAGAAAACTTAGCTATATTTCTCATTTCTACATACAGATATAAGTAAGCTACAAGGCTGACTCAATGGAATAAAGAATAAAACAGCAGTATTCGAAAGTCCCATATAACATGGATACAAATTTGTGCATCTCATTTAACAAAAGAAATGCACTTTTTTGGTGATTTTTTTCTTATCTGGTGCACTGCATACTGGTAATAAACTTCATTAAAAACTTCGGAATTTATCCTCATTTTATCATATCAAAATATGTCCTATTGAAAAGAAAATGAGTTCAACTTGCTTTATTACCTAATATTTTGGACATTCTTTTTAATTTAAATATGATAACTGGAAGCTATTTATTTATATATATTTATAAAAGGAATGACAAACTAATTTTCTAATCAAACCATAACTGAAAATGAGGTCATATTCAACAGGAAATGGTCAAGATTAACAATTATCCCACCAATTTCTTGCCAAGAGATGTTAAAACTATACTGAGTCTGTCATAAAAGTCCACTAAGGATTAAATAGAAACTTAAGAAAAGGGTTCTTATTTCATTTGACAGCACAGCAAAAAGAAAAGTTGATCTGTAATGTCAATCAATGTGTACATTTCAGAAAGGTGCAATTGGACGGAGAAAATTTTGACTTTAAATATGTATCTGACGGCATAATGTCTAATATGAGTTTAGCTGAAGACTATCCATCTATATTTACCATGCAAGGGACATTTTCTCGTCTTTGATATACCATTGACATAAAGTTAAGCATATTGTACTTCCAATGACCAAAAATAATAAATTGTGATAGTCTATCATAAAATGCTTTTTACATTAGCCTACTATGCTTATTTTGAGTCAAAAACCGAAATTTTGGTATTCGGAATCATATTCATTGACTCAAAAGAACGGTTTTATGGGTCATCTCTCATAATGGTAAATGCCAAACTTCGATGCTGTGTACAAACAACGGATAGGAAAGGGCCAAGTTTTTCAGACTTATTAGACCAATGTTCCCTCGTTACAGCAAAGTTTGACATGTCAGACGATCTGGTAAGAAGCATTTTGAAAGCAAAAATGTACCATTTTTTGTCATGAAATGTGTTAATGAATGCAATTCATGCAATAATTTTGTTATTTGACTGTTTAATCTGTCCCCATTTGCTGCAAAACATTTCTTTGCGATGTGAGAAGAATCGTTGTGGCGTTTACAGACGATAAGATCCAGGAAACAGGATTCCTAGCTGTTATCCTAAATGCACCCTAGTCTCAAAGGGCGAGGCTGCATTTAGAATAATGGCTAGGAATCCTGTTTCCTGTAACTTATCGTCTGTAAATGCCACAATGATTCTTCTCACATCACCAAGCAATATTTTGCAGCAAATGATGACAGATTAAACAGTCAAATAACAAAATTATTGCATGAATTGCATTCATTAACACATTTCATGACAAAAAATGGTACATTTTTGCTTTCAAAATGCTTCTTCAACTTAGAGGGAACATTTGTCTAAAAGTCTGAAAAACTTAGCCCTTTCCTATCCGTTGTTTGTACAAAGCATCGAAGTTTGGCATTTTGCATACTGAAAGTTAACCCTGAAAACCCGTTCTTTTGAGTCAATGAATATGTTCTTCGGTTTTCGACTCAAAATAAGTATGCTAGACTAATGTAAAAAGCATTTTATGTTACATCATCAGAATTTATTATTTTTGGTCATTGGAAGTACAATATGCGTAACTTTATGTCAATGGTATATATTGAATCTCCTTATTTTGACCTCAAACTTTTTAAATTTGTCTATGAATTGAATGAAACTAAAATCCCGAATGGAATATCAATCTCTTCATACGACATACACCCTCAAATGAGTATTACATGCTGGGAATATATAAACTTAAAGCCAATCGAACTTGGAATGGAACAACATTAAATTAGAATAAAACAGTACTCGGAATGGAACAGAATCAGAAATTTAAAGGAACTTGGAACAGTGCAGAGTTTAGAACTGAATGGAACTTAACACAGAACGGAACAGTATCTGTAGTAGTCTGAGCAAAACTTGAAACAGAACAGAGCATAGCTTGGAACAGAATTTGCAATGGAACAGCAAAGTTATGGCATGGAATACATGTAGGTCCTGGGAAGGAGCAACCGAATATGGAACTGTGAATTATGTAATGTCAGTGATGGAACTGTGGATGGCATTCATTACCACATAGATCACTAAATATGTCAGGTATCATGTGTTGCAAATACAGAACAGTACTAGCAAATAATAATAATAATAATAATAATAATAATAATAATAATAATAATAATAAAATAAAAATAAATAAATGATAATAATAAAATGTTGTTTGGCTTTTATGTATTTACTGTTTGTTGTTGGAAAAGGCTTGAGTTGTTTATTCAAAATCTAAACAATGCTTAAATGTTCTAAATGCTCTCTCATAACATATAATTGAGTGGATAGGTTTATAACATGTGCTTAGGCTGTTGCATTTGTGATCGCATATATGCCGCAGCCATAATCATAAGTCTGAATAAGCAACAATTTAAAAAGATTTTTTTGAGATTGTCCCTTGTTGACAAGAAACATGGTACTACCATATACAATAAAACATGTGTAAAACGGCCACTCTCAAAAAGACCGAAAATTGGTTTTCAAGACCAATTATCGCTCAATGCAGGTCAATAGTATTGCAGAATGCACCAAGGGGATCCAAGCTATCATTTGTCATTAATATCTTTGTTTTTTCGGTTTTTGAGTGGCCGTTTTACACAGGTTTTACTGTAGCTTCTTCATGTGACAAATCGCTAATTGCAGAGTCATGTGTTTTATACCACCTTTACCAACTTTAGCATGAAATATCTCGTAATGTGCAAGGTCTACACTGATATGGGTGGTATAAAATGGTTATACCATGTTTGTCCACCTGTACGTAAGATAATCCACTCGCTAAAGCTCGTGGATTATCTCCACGTACAGGCGGACAACCCATGGTATAACTATTAATTAACAGTCAGATGATACTGCTGACAAGTAGCCAAAAAGCCTCCATCGTATGGAGTCCTGTTTGATCTTGTCATGTCGGTAAAAGTTCAGTTAGCGACAGCTCATTATTTAAGTGTCAGGGGGGCCGGCTTAAATTTTGATCCATTATCCAAATTTTGGATGACCCCTCCCCCCTCCTAACAAGATGTAAATACAATGACCCCCCTGGAAACAACAATAAATTTAACCTGACCCCCTCCCCCCCCCCCCCCCCCCACACACACACACACACACGCTCACATTTTACACTAAATTGTCAAAACGCATTATTTTGTTTTCATATTCCTGTAGTTTAGATTGTATGTTTATAAAATGCCTTTTATACTTTGATAGTCACCATAAATACACTTGATTAATGCTAACATATAAAGGTACATGTAGTTTAGAAATAGACCAGAACTCAACTTTAGAACCATAACTCCAAGTTAATGACTCAAGAAGCACAAAGTTGAGTTCTGGTCTATTTCTAAACTACATGTACCTTTATATGTTAGCATTAATCTAGTGTATTTATGGTTTTGACCATCATTTATGAACCATTAGGAATCTTTTAAATATGAGATAATGATTATTTTGTTTGTTTTGATTCTTTACGACCCTGTCAACAATTTTTCAGTCATGTCGAGATGGGTCTTCCTGTGTTGAACCAGTACTAAGCTGCAGATAAAAAGGCTTTCAAGTGCACTTCCACAAAAAATAGGGAAAGAGAAGGGATAAAAGTTTTGAAACATCATGAGCGAAAAAGTAGTGATTTTGGATGTAAAACAGTTGGGATAAAAGGGCTTTTTTCAAAAACATAATTCATAAAAAAACAGTCAGTAAATAGGCTGTCAAGTCAACAAGAACGAATGGATCAAAAATTGAAAAAAAGAAGTGAAAAGTATGAAAAAGTAGCCATAGTAGGGCTTTTCCAAGTACAAAATCATTACTATAAGTTGTTAGAAAACATCAAAAAAGAAATTTTAAACTCAATAAATAAGCGGTATGATAGGTGTGACAATAATACTAGCAAAAAAGAAAGATCTTTTTAGCTAAAGATTGAAATTTGAGGTGTTTTAGCTGTCTGCTTCCTGGAACAATATAATAGCTTATTTCTAAAATACGAGCGAGCGAAAAATCTGTATTTTTATCGTGTAAATGATATTTTAGAGGGAAAAAGTAGGGATAGTGAAACAATTTCGAGAAAAAGTAGAGAAAAGTAGGAACATAACATAAAGTAGGGGAACAGTTTTCAGTTTTTTTTTTATCATAATCAGCATGATAAAAGTTGCAACAATAAAACCACCAAAACAGAATAACTTTTACACTTGCAGAAATAAAAACTGCGAAATTTAGTGGCCTGCTTAAGTAAATATAAGAGTTTTAATTATAAAAATCGAGTGAGCGAAGCGAGCGAGGAAAATTTTCATGATTTTATTGGAACAATTTAAACATGACCCCCCCCCCCCTGCTGGGAATCCAAAGTTAAAGGTGACCCCCTACTAGCCACATGGAAGTTCATATGACCCCCCCTACTTTTTAGCCGCCCCCCCTGACACTTAAATAATGAGCGGTCCCTTAATGACTCGATACCAGACTGGAACATACTATCCCAATATGTCTGTAACAATTCCTAGACCCTTAAGTGGTTGGACAAGAGCACATGCATATTCTCTGAAAATGTCATGGGTTCGAAGTTTTCTTATGTATGTGAAGTTAGCAGTACATCAGTACTTAGCGTGCTGCACTGTTGGCAGTACTGCTGTGATGTTGGCAGTAAGAACAGAGAAATATATTTAAAGTTGTCTGGGATCTGTTTAACTGCAACTGCATTTGTAAACCTGGTATAGCTCATGAAAATTAACCCCGTACTGATGAATAAATTTCACGGTCGAAATAGTTTCCGACGACACTACTCGTTATATTTCGCAATTTTCCGTGTATTATCGATTGTGCAGATAGATGAACATAGTACAAATACAGTATATGCAATCAATATGGTGTTGTACTGCAGAGTAGGTAAGTGGTTGTAGCGCAGTGATACGAACTCGGAGGCTGCGAGTTCGAGTCTCACCTGCGGTGTTTTTTTTTAAAGAATAAAGTATTTAAATATTTTTTTCCGCCAGTTTCCCGTGCATAGTGAAATTATCGTTCTACCCAAATAATTATTTAAGTTTCACTGAAATCTACATTACTGTTATAGCGTCGCGACGTGTCAGACAGTAAACTGCAGTCTTTAGGCTCTCTAGGGTCGAAAGCAAAGCAGATCGTTGCAAACGTCGCAAAGTACTTTTTGCAGGAATCAAAGAAGGAAACGTCACCAGCCTCTTACATAGGACGCACTGTAGAAGCGACGGGGGTTAGCCGCACTACGGTGTTCTATAGTCTATATACTTTAGAATTAGATCATTTTTAAGTATTCAGTATGTGCATGGCGATTTATGTAAGCATTTAGGAATAGATTCGAGTACCGATGATCAGTACTCGAATCTATTCCTAAATGCTTACATAAATCGCCATCTGCATGCCGAATACTTTAAAATGACCTAATTCTATAGTCCTTTAGGCATATGGCATGTTTTTGTTTGCTGCTTTCGAAGCAGCAAACTTTCAGATTGACTTTTTCGGAAATCCGGTCATGCGCACTGCAGATTAGCTGTCTGACGCAACCCCTGTCATTGTTAAAAATAGTCGGCCGATAACGCAATAAGGCCGCCTGAGAAACTTTGATTTGGGACGATTTATTGTAGGATCCGCTAAGGCCAAAAAAAATAATATGTGTGTTTACAGTTTGCCAACCGACCCTGTTTTATAGCCGCCGACTGTACCATTTTTTTCTCCGAAAAAACAAAAAACGATTTCGTTGTCCGGCCCTGCTCGATAGTCATGTAGTCGCCAGCTATCGAAAACGTGAAAATTTTCAATATCGATTGTTCCAGTTTATAAATTGACCTACCTGGTATTTCACACTCTCCACTTATTAAAACTCCAATTAGCATTATTTTAAAACAGCAATACTCCGAGATCAACTAATAATATATTCCCGTTAACACAAAACTTGACACAGTATTTTCTGTCAAATCCACTATTTAACTGCTAGCGGCTAATTTTGTTGTCGCAAACAGTTTGAACCAAGATTAGAACGTCAGGGCTGATCTGGGTCCAAGCTTTTTGAGACGCTGATGTTATCCTGAAAGGTTATTTTGATAAAATTAATGCAGAAACAAAAATATCTGCAGAGACGAAACATGAATCTCCCTTTGAAGTTTTTGAGTCATCTTTAAGTACCAACAATGAATGAAACCGCAAGTTGGTCTGGTCATTAAAAGTTGCAGCATGTATATTTCTGATGCAACTCACTGATTTACCCTTTACCTGCTAGTAGCTGTAACTCTTTGCATGCTGTCAGCCAGAAATCAAGTACTCTCTATTTAGTTGTTATCTCGAAGCAGTATTTGTTCGAGGTTGTTATAGAAAGTCCCTGACGGATATTTAGTTTATTTACCTTTAATAAGCATGCAATAAACTATCATGTCGGTCTTGCATGATACATGTGTGTATTGATTTTCAGACTGATGTGTCGGTCATGTCAAATTAGTAAGGTCAGCTCAATACAGACCTTCAGATAAGTTGGGGAAAGCAAGATTTTTTGTGTATTTGAAATGTATTTATGATATTGAAATCGGTTGGACCCAGATGAGGCCCGACATTATGTAGGTCCTGATTTAGATCCAAATTGTTGACACTCTGATAGTGTAGCTGGGAGATTTATTTTTATTTTTATTGAAGTCAGCAGGTGACAAAAATCCAGCATATAAAAGAGTTGGGCAGGATTATTGAAGGAGAATTATAAAAAAAACTTTTCTGCACTAACTTATATCTATCACATCTATCACCTCTCCCTGATTTCTCATCCTATGGAGAAGACTTATCCCTAAAGTTGATGGCCAGCTTGGTCCCTGATTATAAGGTCACCATAATTTTAACAATGAACTACTATTTTTATGTAATATTCTAAATGGATCTTACTAACCCCTTGTCTCCAAGTTGTGACTTTTGACACCTGATAACCTTCGCAAACAGTTTGGACCCAGATCAGGACCCACAGACCTTGACCCTGAACTGAGTCCAAGCCATTTGACACTCTAATAGCGCTCCTGAAAGGTTTTTTTTAATGAATTGTAGGAAATGATTTTGGAAGCTTTAATAGAGTATAGATTGTGTTTGTGTGTGCGTAGGGGGGTGGGGGGGATTTCGTCTGAGAGGGTTATGTCCATGTTGTAAAATTCATAGGGGGGATTATGTCCATGTTGTAAAGTTCATGGGGGGGTGGGATTATGTCCATGTTGCAAAATTCATGGGGGGGATTATGTCCACATATACAAATTTTAGCAGGGGGGTTGTCCGGGGGGATATTGTCCTACACTAAGCCACTGCGCTCTCAAACATTTTAATGCTCCTCATCGGGAGAGCATGGGGTACTTGAATGTTTTACAACTCATAGATGTGTAGCTAGATGCGTAACTGGTTTATCACACGATCATTTGAAAACAATAAAATAAAGTGCGAAGTTTTGAGATTTTTTTTATTTTCATTCCGACTGGAAGTTTTTGAGCGTTTTATTTTTATTTTTATTTCCTACTCCTAGCCTATTTTATGCAAAATGGCCTAACCCTTACACACAATTTACGATCTAGATCTTGAAATTTTATTATAATTTTCTTAAATTTCAGAGAGATTTAGCCTTGGCATTTTCAAATGTGTATCATATGCAAGCGGACAGTTCACATGATATTGTGATTTCCCATAGCCACAAAGCAAACAAATACTGTCTGTTGCAACTTTTGTGGCGTTTTAACAAGGATGAACAGGATGAATAAAGGTTATTATGCATGCGCGGATCCAGAGGGGGGGGGGGGGGGATAGAAAATCACAAGTTATATATAGTAGAGCAGACGACTGGCCAAAAGTCCTCTCCTTAAGGACTTTACTGGTCAGATCTGTGCAACATCTAGTGACATATACCAAAATGTTTGTTTGTATGTTCAGCTTCAGAATCCGGTTGATGACATCGTCGCTGATGAGTACTAACAGAGTTACGGCCCTTGAACCGTACATACCCATTATAACAGGTTATTAGAATTTTGCATACAGTTGGCAGATAGCATTGCATTTATTTCTAATAAGCATACATAATTGAAATATTTTTATGATTTATATGGTATTGGATTAGAAAACAACATTGAAATATAGTTTCAACATGTACGATACCTAAAGGTGTGTTTGTCCGTGTGTCTTTTTGTAAATAGTGTCAATGTAAAAGGGCAATGCTAATATTTCATAAACACAATTTTCAACCATAACTTAGTTCAAAATGCAAGTTTCATCTTTTTATTTTCATCAAGGTAAGCAACAGCATACACTTGTTTTAGGTCAAGCTTCAAATCAAGTTGTGACCTTTCTCAAGGTCAAAGGTCAAGGTCAAATAGGCATACCCCCCAAATCACAAAAAATGCGTATTTTATGTAATCTGTTTATTAGTAAAAGTATAGTTTGTGCCTGTTTGAAGCTTAACTTATAAGTACTAGTCTTACATACTTAAATTCAACATATTCTTTGCCACCAAAGAGGAATAAATACCCCAATCAAGCGAGGCGTGAGCTATTCCGTAACGGTCTCAGTTTGAATCACGTCAAGATGATAACCGCTTTATACTACCACATACGACTGGCCAGAATTCCTCTCCTTATGAACTTTGCTGGTAAGATTGTGCTAACATCAAGCGTCATATATACCAAAATATTTGTCTGTATGTACAACTTCAGAATCCAGTTAATGACATCGTCGAAGATGAGTACTTACACAGTTAAGGCCCTTGAACCGTACACACACGTTATATAGGATTATGCATATGCTGTATACAGTTGGTCTAGAGCATTGCATTTATTCATAAGGACACGTTAATACAATATTGTTATGACTTGTATGGTATTGGTTGGAAAACAACATTTAAAATAAATTATCAATACCAATGATACATGTACCAAAAGCTGTGTTTGTCCGTGTGTCTGTTTGCAAATAGTTTCAATGCAAAAGGAAAATGCGAACTTTTCATAAAAAAAAATCTTTATCTATATTGAAATAGTTCAATTGCCATATTTCGTCAATTTTGTTTCATCAAAATAAGTGATAGTCTACACTTTTTGTATGTGAGAGTTAAAATTTGTGTTATGACCTATTTAAATGTCAAGGGTCAAGGTCAAATAGACATATTTAAAATCTCAATATTTAGTATATTTTATTAGCCCACCTGAGTCATAAGCTCAAAGTGAGCTATTGTTATCGTTGGATGTCTGTTGTCCGTCGTGCGTCATCAACAATTGCTTCAAACGATATCTCACCCTAAAATAATGGCTTGAATTTAATCAAATTTGGCGGACAGGAATAGTCCTTATATGGCCCTCTCAAATAATTGATGAAATAGTATATCTAGATCACATGGGTAAAAATAGATAAAATCTTCTCGTCTGAAACCACAAGGCTGATAGCCTTGATATTTTGTGTAGGATTATTTAGTAGATATTTTTCTTTTTTGTTCAAATTATGCCCATGGGGCCACAAATTGTCCCGCCTCTGGGTTCACATGTTTTACATAGGCTGTGGGTTGGTCTGCAGAGTGTGATTGTGGTATTTCCTGACCATACTCACTTGCTTTTTTTAAAATGGGAAACATGAAAAAATATTGTCTGAAACCATTTGAGCCTTGATATTAAATATGTAGCATCATCTAGTAGACCTCTACTAATTTTGTTAAAATTATGGTCCTAGGGCCAATTGTGGCCCGCTCTAGATTCACATGTTTTCCATAGGTTTATATAAGGTACACATAGCAAATCTTCTTGTCTGGAACCACTTGGCATACAGCCTTGATAATTGGTATTTGTATCATCTAGTAGACCCCTCCACCAGGTTTGTTAAAATTATGCCCATTTTGCCAAAATGGACCCATCCTGGGGGCCACGTGTTTTACATAGGCTTTAATAGGGAAAGCATAAAACAATATTCACAGAGTTATAGCGTCACCTAGTGCTACTTTACCAAGTTTGTTCAAATTATGGCCCTTGGTTTTATATAGTTTTTTACAGCAAATATAAAAAAATTGTCTGAAACCACATGGCCCAACGCCATTATATTTAGTATGTAGCATCACAAAGTAGACCTCCACTGAGTCTGTTCAAATAATGGCCATGCAGACAAAAACAAGCCATGAAGGCTATATAGGTTTATCTAAATAAAGCACAAATTAACCCTTCTTGTTTGACCCACAAGGCCTGAAGCTGCCAAGTTTATTCAAAAATGGCCCCACCCAGGGGGATCACATGTTTTACATTGGCTTGTATAGTTAAAACATAAAAAAATCTTCTCTGGAACCACTTAAGTTCTAGAACAATGTAGTATCGTCCAGTGGTTCTCTTTTATTATGCTTTATTGTTGTCACCTTTTTGGAATACAAACGCGAATAGCATCAAAGTACTGTGAGGTTTCCATTATATAAACGTTGCCATTAGAGAAACATCATACATACTGTATATGCTAAATTTTCTGAGAACTGGACAGGTTCAACATAATTTTGATTGTACTGTCATCACTAACAATGACTTAAGATTCAACACATACAATGTTTTGTCTACATCTTGGTGTGTTATAATCTAGATCTGATAGAAATAGTGTCAACCATTTGCAGGCCCTGTTTATTTGGTGTATTTTAGAAACATGTTCTTGGAAAAATATGAGTTATTTATAACTTTAATTGCAATAAGGTAATTGAAAGTGGTATGAAATTGAAGTACATTTATTTCTGAGTAAGAAAGACTAAAACCAGCTCATTGTAAATTTATAGAGCGGACTTTTGACGAGAAAATGTGAGTAAGTAAGGTTATCATTTGAGGTTAATGAAATAATCTGTAGGTTACAGTATGTCTTGCAGGATCGTCCTGAAAAGGATGTTTAGCAAATTAATTTGGTTTATCTAAAGTGTTAGGGTACCTAAAACTAACAAGATACAAAAAACATTAGTTTTCCAAAGCATAGACGAAAATCTAAGCAAAGCAGGAAAATGATACATAATATCTGTATATAGAAAACTTAAAAGCTACAACCTGTTTAGATTTAGAATCGTCATCATTTCTGATGAAATATGAAGCCATTAAGATTGTCAGTATATTCGTACCTCATCCACTTTGTCAATGATCGTTTACTCTGATTTGATGAAAGAATAAAATGCAGATACACATTTATGTTGGGTGATACAGGAAGACAAATGCAAACGTCATCAAATTATATAAAATGAAGGAAATTTCAATATTTCACCAATATTTTGGGACCATTGATTCATTTATTTATAAGGCCTATTATATTGATTTTTAATCTTAAAACGACGCAAAATCAAGGGCAATAATGCATGTTCCATGCAGTATTTTATATCGCTAAAGCAATACAAAAGATGCTGTAAAGATGTGTAAAACCAAATGTCTCGTATATTTTATTGCAATCAGATCCTCAGTAAGCAAGTTATTGGAGGAAAATTCGATTATAGATCCATTTTCTATGTGTGAGTCTTGCCATTAAGGGACAACAACTCGTGGTTCAAAAAAATAGAAATATGTAGCAGAAACAAAGGGTACATGCATTAAGGGGCTTTTTTGGCCCCCTCTAGAGCAAAAAAAACCCCTGAATGTTCCTGGGTCAGGTGTGGTACTTGATTGTATCGATTCCTGATATTTGCACCCTTACTTACTTTCACCAATTTCATCCTAGTGTTTTGTTAGAAGAATAGCCCAAGTGAAAAATTCTTGCCTTTATTTTCCTTTTACCGGTTGCTATGGTAACCAAAATGGCTAAAAAATAGGCTAAAATAGAGAAATTGCTATTTTAGGCCAAATTGGAGGATTTTGGAGACCGATTTTTTAAGAATAAGATATCAGCACAAGCAAATACCAAAAAAACCTTTTAATATATTATGTGCCGTGATAATTCTCATCATCTGTTAAATTTTTTGTTGGTATTTGCTTGTGCTCTATATTAATTCCTCTGTTACCTGTCTCAAATTTGCTCCAAAATGGCCATTTTCCTATTTTCAGCCTATTTTGGTGGCCATTTTTGTTACCATAGCAACCGTAAAAGTCGAATCAATACGAGAACTTTACACTTTGGCTATTGTTCTAATAAAGTGATAAGAAGAAACTTGTGAAGAGCAAATTTTATTTTTTGACTTCATAGGGGAGCCAAAATAGCCTCTTAATGCACGTACCCCTTTTAATCTGCAGTTTGGCATAGTATTGGTTCAGGATAGATTTAATCCTATTTAGAAAATAAGTTTTCAAATTTAACTTATTGAGCTATTATTATTTACCTCATTTTTCCATGCAAATGGTAAAAATAATCAAGGGCAGTAACTCTTCCTAGAATATCTAGATAGTTAAATGCATTATAATTGTGTTTAGCGTACTAAGTATATTAACCCCAGTAAGTTTCAGGTATAAATGGTAACATATATTCAAGTTATAAGGTAAATTGTGTTTAGCCTTGCAAGAGTTATGGTTATTGGTGCCACTAGTGACCTAAAATGATTTTCTTGGGTGTCCTTGACAATCTTAAGAAAGATCGTGTAAATGCACTTGCAATACAGTTACACTGTCAGAAATTATTCTCTTCGTACTTAGGCTATAAAAATTTGGGTGATTTAGTATAATAAGACTTTTATCAATGTTAGCGTTTTCACATCATCTTATAGGTGGGTGGGGTATTTACATGCTAGTAGTTGCCCCAGAGCATTCTATTTGTAGAAATTAGAAATCAGAAACCCTGTTGACATAACTGAGGCACTGATCTTTAAATTTTTATTCATTTTTAAAGAAATAAATCTAGCGGGCAGTTTCTTTAGTTGAAAGTTTCTAATATATGTTTATTCAAAGCAGCTGGGTTTTGAAATAGGATATAACTATAATATACGAAGAAAATAGTTCCAAACCCTTTTTCTCTGACTTAAACTAAATTTATTTACTTCTTTAAGTGCTGTCATGAATAGTGATGGCTATATCTATTTCCTGAATGCATGATTTTGATTATATTCCAAAACTGACACCCAAAATCTCTCATAATATGATAAAAAATGGATGGGGTATATCAAAGGGACTTAACTCGGTCAGTACTCAAAATCAGCGGTGTCATCAACTGCTTCTATTTTCTAGAGACTCTACATTTTTGTTTGGTACATGAACATGTAAATGACACTAGATGTTAGCAAAATTTAACCAAGTTCACCCTCAAACAGCCCTGAGATCTGCAGTAGTAATAGGTGGGTGGGGTATTTACATGCTTAGTATTGTCCCCAAAGCTTATCCGTATACAGAAATTGGAATAGAGAAACCCTGATAACATAGATAAAGAAGTGTTCTTTAAATTCTTAGTTATTTCTAAGGACATAACACTAATGGGCAGATTCTTAAATTGAAAGTTTCAAATATATTTTTATTCAGAGGAGTTTTGACACCAAATTTACTTTTAAAGACGAACAAAAAAGTTTGAAAGCCCATTTCTCTGACTAAAACTTAACTTTTCTACTTTTTCAAGTACCGTTATGAGCAATGACAGGCATTTTTTTCTTACTGGATGTTTCATCTCAATTATTTAACGAACTAATGATCATAACCTCTTATAATATGATCAAAATGGGTGGGGTTATTCAAGGGGAGATAACTCGAATAGTACTCAGAATCAGCGGTGTCATCAACTATTTCTATTTACTAGAGACTCTACATTTTTGCTTGGTATATGTACATGTATATGACACCAGATGTTAGCAAAATATGACCAAGGTCACCCTCAAACAGCCATGAGATTTGCAGTAGTAATAGGTGGGTGGGGTATTTACATGCTTATTATTGCTCCCAGAGCATTCCGTATACAGAAATTGGAATCTAGAAACCCTGATAAGATAGATAAATAAGTGTTCTTTAAATTTTTAGTCATTTCTAAGGACATACCACTAATGGGCAGATTCTTAAATTAAAAGTTTCAAATATATTTTTATTCAATGGAGTTTTAACACATAATTTAACTTTAAAAGACCAACAAAACAGTTCAAAAGCCCATTTCTCTGATCAAAACTTAACTTTTCTACTTTTTCAAGTACCGTTTTGAGTAATGATGGGTATATTTTTCTTCCTGGACGCTTCAACTCAATTATTTAACAAGCTAATGATCATAACCTCTTATAATATGATCAAAATGGGTGGGGTAATTCAAGGGGAGATAACTCGGTTAGTACTCAGAATCATAGGTGTCATCAACTACTTTTAAAAACTAGAGACCCCACATTTTCATTTGGTATATAACACTAGATGTTGCAAAGATCTGACCAGTAGACCCCTCTGACAGCCTTGAGATCTGCAGTACTAATATGGGTTTCTATAGAAATCAACATTTGGACCCCCCCCCCATTCCTGGAAAAAGTTGGACCCCCTGGAAAATGATAGACCCTCTCTGAAATAAAACCATTGGAACCCCTCTGTTAATAGGTTGAGGACTACACACAAAAAAAAACACTGTCAAGGCTGTTTTCTTGCCGTTGAGTCTGGACCCCCCCCCCCCCCCCAGCTGATTAAAATTCTTTGAACCGCACATGTTATGTTTACTTTGACTGGCCCAAATCCTGAAACATTTATATATATTTATATTCAATTTGTACTGATTAAAATGGTACTTTCAGCTACCGTTTTTATTATACATGTAACTTTAATGTAGACTGGCCCCAGTCCTGAAACATTGGTATATCAGAGAAATCCTCATATGATAGACCCTCTCTGAAATAAAACCATTGGAACCCCTCTGTTAATAGGTTGAGAACTACACAAAACAAACAAACAAAAAAACGCTGTCAAGGCTGTTTTCTTGCCGTCGGGTCTGGACCCCCTCCCCCCCCTCCCGATAAAAATTCCTTGATCCGCACATGTTATGTTTACTTTGATTGGCCCCAGTCCGGAAACATTTATGTATATTCAAATTCAATGCGCACTGATTAAAATGGTACTTTCAGCTACCGTGTTTGTTATACATGTCATTTTAAGTTAGACTGGCCCCAGTCCTGAAACATTGGTATATCAGAGAAATCCTCATACTCTTACAATTTTTGTACCTTCTGAGGCTGCCAGGAAGTGTCATTTAAATGAGAACGTAAACAGAATATGAAAAAATGTTCTGCTATATAAATGTTTCAGGATAGGATCACTGGCCCCAGACCCGTTTGTCTAATTTTTATAGCGGATTTCTGTCTGAAATTCCATTGAATTTGGAACAGTGGTTCAGGAGGAGATTTCTATTTTAAGCTTTGCAGGACATTTTGTTCAGTCAAGGGGAAAAGTTTGTGAAATTTTGAAACTATTTTTAGCCCTCCAGTGCTTTTCTTACTGACCGTTCCAAAGCAGTACTTCTTTTGTGGATTTGGGTTTGTCTTTGACATATTGTCGAGCCTGTGTCTTGCAGTTTTGTGGTCACCTGATGAGAAAGGGATGATCTCTTGCCTGTCCTATGTGTGATGTTTTTTTTATCACTTTCCCATTCAATGTCCTGAATCAGGTGTGGTACTTGATTGTATTGATTCCTGATCTTTGCATTCTTCCTCACTTTGGGAGAGGGCATTATTAGGAACATTTTGTGAAATTATTTCTATTTCATTGGAATTATTTTGAATTTTCATATTTCTGATCTCGAGCACTTCTTAGGATGCACATTCATGACCTGGTTTGTGCAGTCTAGCTCTTAGTAGGAGTATCTCCAGTGATGCTTGAATCATTCTTACAATGAGCCGCTGTACTCCCCCGATTTAATATTGAATGACAACCAAAGTAGAGCGCAATAGCCAAGAACTATTCTAGATAAGTTCTAGAATTTTCTAGAACTATGGTCAAGAACTGCTCTGAAACTGTTCTAGATATGTTCTAGAATGTTTATGGGACAGATGTAGAACGTTAAATGGGACAATTTTGTTCTACAATTGCTCTAATCAAGGTCAAAAGATTTGTTCAAGTAAAGTGCCAGAAAAAATATTTCCTAGAACTGTTATAGAACACTTCAAATTTGTTCTAGAACAGTTCCGGAACAAATCTTTAGAACTTTTATGAACAATTGTAGAACATCCCTCAAAAATGTCCCATTTAACGTTTTAAATATGTTTCTGAATTTTTCTAGATTATTTTTAAAATGGTTCAAGAACAATTCAAGAAATGTTGTAATGGTTTGTTCTAGAACTGTTCTTGAATTAACCTTGGTTTGTTCTAGAACTGATCTAGAACAAACCTTTATTATTTTTCTGGAACAATTTTAGAACACCCCTCAAAAAATGTTCCATTTAACATTCTATAAATGTCTCTGAATTATTCTAGAACATTTTAAAATGGTTCCAGAACAATTTTAGAAATGTTCTAATAGTTTGTTGCAGAACTGTTCCAGAGGAAACCTTGGTTTGTTCTAGAACTGTTCCAGAACAAGCATTTAGAAACTTTCTGGAACAATTGTAGAACACCTCTCCCAAAGATGTCCCATAAAGGGTTCAATAAATGTCTCTGAATTATTCTAGTAGATATTTTAAATGGTCATGGTCAGGAATGTCATTGAGCAGAAGGCACATTTCCCTAGCCCTAGTAGATCATTTGGAAATATGATTCTGTGAAATGCCACTTTATTATATCTGAAATACTGTTAACAAATTTGGGTTAAACCCCAATAAAAACTAATACCAAAGTGTATTTCATGCTCATGCAGGTGACTCAATAAAAATAAATAAACATCAACTGAGGAATAATTATTATTGAAAAAAAAACATAACAAAGGCCCTACGTTGGCCTGAATGTTGTCAGTTGTCGCCACCCTATTACCCCACCCATTTCAAAACACTGCAATGCATTTCAGCTTGAAGACGGCAGTAACAATTAACATTAAAAACTGTGTCTCGGGCCTACTCACTGTCTCAGACACTCTATACTACTATCATGTTTGCATTCTAAAAGTTGCCAAACAAATATTTTTGGAAGAGCCTCCATATTATCCCTCCAGTTCTGGCAGCCATGTTTTCCCATCATCCATCTGGCTATGACATATTTGTTCTTTAAATGTTCTAAAATGTTCTAGAACTTTTGAGAACATTTCTATAACTTTTTGGTTCTACAAAAGTACTAAATAAGTTCTAGAACTAAATTTGAATAGTAAATGGAAAACAATTCTTTAACTTATTTTCCCTTTGAGAAGTTCCAAAAATGTTCTAGAATTATTAGTATATTTTTAGAATTAACTAGTTCTAAAAAGTAAGACAAATGTTCTAGAACTTAATTAGAATCATTTTCAAAAGTTTCTTTCAACTTATTTCGTTCTTGAAAAGTTCTAAAATTGTCTAGAATATTATTAGAACATTTGTAGAACTTATTAGTTCTTGATTTGTTCTAAAATGTTCTAGACTATTTCAAGAACAGTTTTCGAATAAAACAAGTTTTAGAATGTGTTTGATTTGTTCTAGAACATATTCTAGAACAGTTGTAGAACAAGAGTTCTAGAACAAGCATATTTACCTGGTTAAGAACAGTTCTAGAACAGTTCTAAATGTTCTAGAACAGTTCTACTACTAGAACACCTCCAATTTTTAGAACAAAATTTTGCAGAGGATAGTCTACACAGATACCTGCTCTGATCTGAGCGGTGAAGTTTCAATGTGATTATTGCATGTTTGTAGCTTCTGATAAGGATTCCTAGACTGGTATCAGACCAGTAAATAGAGTAATAGTAAAATATAAAGCATTCGCCTAACCAAACACTACATCTGTGTGCCAGTTAACACTGAATGAGTATTTTGGTCAATGGGAGTTACAGAGCTTTCGGTAAGCATAACCTGAAGCCCCAGCATAGGGGTCATAATCACTCCAATCGGATAAGAACGCATGCGAAATTATTAAACAAAAAAGTGCATCTAAATACAAATTTTGACCCAGACAATTCAGAGAGAGAATGAGACTAATTAGTAGCATGTGTACAGTTACTCAGAAGGTAACAGTTACTTAAAATCGAATAGCTACTTAATGTTTTATTGACATTGAACAGAAAACGGATACTTCACCCATCTTTCAATTTTATGTGTTACTTAATGTACTTATCTCACTTTTGAGATTAAAATTGATCAAACTTGAATACTGCATCTTGGGTGGTTTCCTAGGAATCAATAGGGCAGTAATTTATGAGGAAAACTGGGCAAACTATCCTTTTAAAAGGAAACTTTATTCTATATAGTATTAACACCTATATCTAACACTTCCGGTCTATGTAGTACCGGCAATACGCGTAAATACCACCAAATCGACGTATACATTTATCAGTGTGATAAAAGATGTCTCGGATTTTACAATCTGATTAAAACCCGATCTAGCCGGCGGACATAGTAAGCGTAGATCGGGTTTTAGTCAATTTGGGGTTTTCACAGCTGCAACTGAACGTGTAAACATAATAAATGGTTATGTTTGAATTTATTAAAAACTGGTTTCGATTCAAAAAGACGACCATTGTGTTATATTATAAATTGTTCTCTGTCGACTAACTACTTCGTGGACGAAATGAAAACGTTATCACAAATGCGACAAATTGTATTGACTTTAGTTTTGGTAATGTAACTGAAGATTCGTCAGGATGTCTTTAGCAATAGAGGCGTTATTGCCCTTTGATTTAGCAAAAGTCAATAGATTGTTCCATCCTTAGCAATAACTTAGGAAGCAATAGAACTTAAACGGAGTATACATGTATATGATCACCTATCAATGGATGTGTCTACTCATAACTTAGGGACCAATATATGGAATTTCTCGAAACTTAGTTATGAAGCCCCGGTATATAGGGATATTTGCCAAATAACTTAAAGGACATGGGATACTTTTGTGAAAATCTAAGGTATTTTAAAGAATATGGTGATACAAAGCTTTCTGAATTTGGTTGAATTTTGGTGATTTTTGCCAGTTTATTTTAAGGGATATGGGATACTTTAAAAAATTCAAAATATTCAAAGGAATATGGGATGCTAGGGACTCTCTTCCAGGACCTCAGTTATTTGTATGGTGACACATATCAAAACTTGTAACAATGTATTCAGATATACTGGAGTAATTACCCTTTAAATGGCTCAATTTCAATAAATTGGGCATAAACAGCCATAACTTGGTAAGGAGTATATCGAATTAAACATTAAAAGTATACAAATCGGGGTGATACGCGTGAAGTTTTATTAGAATGTCATTAGATATTCACGAGTCATTGTCCTTTTTGCCGTAATTTCAATGAAATACTCTTAAAGACATATGCGGCTATTTCCAATGCGCACCTTTTCGTTGTCTGGGTCCTGTCTTTCGACCCTTAACGGATTCGGATCAACACAGCTTCCGATATTCTTATGTCATATCGGTGTTCCGACATTTTCTTCACAAAATAACTAATTAAAGTGTGTTCGAAATATCTATTGACATCTTTTCAGAACTGATCGTTTCAGCACTAAAGACAGATAAATGTAGCTCAGTCGAAATCAAACGACGTACACAATAACCCTGGTTACGAATACGATAGTGGCCGAGTCTATACTATTTGTATGGTTACTTAGAGCGGCGCACGACCTGACCTCGTGGCCTAGTGGTTAGCGTGTCTGGCTACAAAGCCAGCGGACAAGGATCGATTCCCGGATGCGCAAATATTTTCAGTGTGTTTTTTCTTTCTTTTTTAACATTTTAATGCTAAATTACTTCATATTCTAGTAAAATGGCATAATCAAAACGACCGAAATGGTCATCCCCGAACTTTTTATATTGAATTACGCATGAAACCTATGGGGTGGGGTTAAATTTGGCCCTCTAGAAAGAGAATTAGTTCGGTGACCCCAGATTTTTATTCTTTTTTCTGAAAGGTAATATAATAGTCCATGAATTAAAAATTAATTTTCAAGATTTTCAATATCAGATTTTTTAATGCATGATTTATTCTAAAAACAAATTCCATTTTTCGACGAATTGCCAAAATATATCATGCAGTATCTTGTCACAGCATGGGATGACAAGTAAACATGCACATTTTCTTAAAAGTTTGAGGTCATGAGCAGTAATTTAAGTTAAAAGAAAGAAGCTGGCTATAGATTATAACCGTTTTAGCTCGATAATTAGGACTAGTGTTATCATTTTATATTTCTAGAAAATTGGTCAAATGCTGTAAACTTCAATATGAGATTCTGAAAAAATAAGCACGGTGACATATCCTTTTTATTTCAAAAATGGATAGCCCATGCATAAAACAAACTGTATGCAAAGTATTGAAAATATTTCAATATGGGAAGTATTTAGTAGCATATGTCCTTAAGTGAATTCGAAAATAGCTATTTATCAGTTTTACAAATGCAGTTGCAGTTATACAGGAGGGTCTGGATGGGGTATAATGATTAGTGAATAATGGCCATTTTTATAATGAACAGTGAATAATGATCCAAAAAAATAATGAATAGTGAATAATAAGAGCCTAAAAATTAATGAATAAATCTATTTTTTTAATGAATTGAAGAAAAAATTAATGAATAGTGAATAATCAGATTTCTTTGCCACCTTTCTTACTTTTAATGAATGATCAGTCTTATTTTAATGAATAACCCAAAATTTTAATGAGATGAATAATGGGCATTTTTTTTTTATGAATAGTGAATACCAGACTCCCCATCCAGACCTTCATACAGATCTGAAACGATTTCAGTTCCTACTGCCAACATTACAGAAATAGAAGAATAGCAGTAGCATGAGTGCTCATGTTTTATTGAATTTATTAGCCTAAACGAGTTGGGGAAAAGAGATAAAATGCGAGGCTTGCCGAGCATTTTATCTCTTTTTCGCAACGAGTTTAATAAATTCAATAATACAAGAGCACGAATGTTAGATTCTATTTATCATATGACATTGAGATTACTTTGAATTCTCATTTCTCGCGTAAAAGCGTTATAATTTTGTCATTATGTACGCAACGTTGTTATGGACGTCATAACGTTTCCCGAAAATCGATAAACCACTAGTGGTTTACAGATTTTATTGCATAGTGTTATATCACTCCCAGACGCGACGTCATGTGATAATGATAATAAAAAAATGATCGTCTTTGTGAAATTAAACCAGTCTAAAGTGAATTCGAAAATGAGCCGTAACATGAGATTTCCAACAATGTGGCACTTTGACAAGTGTAGACTCAGACCAGTCTGTGCAGCTTCCTTTTAAGCTTAGAAACTCCAAATAGCTTAACACTCCTAGACTATTCAAGCGACTAACAAAGGCTCTGATCAGACTGCGCGTTTGCGCAGGCTGATCTGAGGCTTTGCTGGTCGAACATACCACATTGTTGGAAATCTCATGTCGTGGCTCAAATATCTATTTATCAGGGCCCGGAATCACAATGCTTCCTTAAAGTAAAGGAAGACTTAAGTAAAGTATTGATATTTCAGGATGCGAAAAATAACGTTTCAAACTGATTAAAATCAAAATAGTTTCATTTTTTCTGTAGATCACAATGATATCTTTGACCACAAGTACAACATCGATACAGGCCATTTATTTAGTATTTAATATAGCATGTTGAAATATCAATATTTAACTTAAGTCTTCCTTAACTTTAAGTAGGCATTGTAATTCAGGACCCTGGTTTTACAAATGCAGTTAGAGTTCAACAGATAAAATATTATAGGGTTCCTACTGCCAACATAACCGTAATGGTAGTATAGCATTGGCTGGCAGCAAAATACTGCTACTGCTACTTCCAGTTTCAAGTTGTTAGTCTAAAGTAAAAATATATAATTAAAATATGATCGTCTTTGTGAATCAAAACCAGTCTTAAGTGAATTCGAAAACAGCTACATTTATTTATCAGGTTTACAAATGCAGTTGCAGTTATACAGATTTAAAACAACTTTTAAAATATAATAGGGTTCCTGCAGCCAACATTACAGTAATAGTATTATAGCATTGGCTGGCAGCAAAACACTGCATTACTACTGCTAGAAGTACAGAAGCAGTACTGCTACTGCCAACAGTGCAGTTGGTCGGTTATGAGTGCGGTATTTAGCAGTTGGGGAAACGTTTTTTTGTTTCATTAGCCTAAAGTAAACACTTTATAATAAAAAATGATCGTCTTTGTGAATCAAAACCAGTCTTAAGTGAATTCGAAGACAGCTATTTATCAGGTTTACTAATGCAGTTGCATTTAAACAGATCTGAAATGACTTTTAAATTACATCACAGTTCCTACTGCCAATATTATAGCAGCATATGTCATCAGTATACTGATATTGCTAGCAGTACAGCAGCAGCTGCAGTAGCAGTAAGCTACTGCTACTGCTGCTGCTGCTACTGCTACTGCTACTTCTGTACTGCTTACTTCAGCATAATATTGTTGTACTGCTACTTCTGTACTGCTAACTTCAGCATAGTATTGTTGTACTGCTACTTCTGTACTGCTTACTTCAGCATAATATTATTGTACTGCTACTTCTGTACTGCTTACTTCAGCATAATATTATTGTACTGCTACTTCTGTACTGCTTACATCAGCATAATATTGTTGTACTGCTACTTCTGTACTGCTTACTTCAGCATAATATTATTGTACTGCTACTTCTGTACTGCTTACTTCAGCATAATATTATTGTACTGCTACTTCTGTACTGCTAACTTCAGCATAATATTATTGTACTGCTACTTCTGTACTGCTTACTTCAGCATAATATTATTGTACTGCTACTTCTGTACTGCTTACTTCAGCATAATATTGTTGTACTGCTACTTATGTACTGCTTACATCAGCATAATATTGTTGTACTGCTACTGCTGTACTGCTTACTTCAGCATAATACTGTTGTACTGCTACTGCTGTACTGCTTACTTCAGCATAATACTGTTGTACTGCTACTGCTGATTTCACACTGGTAGTTTTCTTTCAAAAATTCAAAAATTAATCCAGCCATTTCTGGATTTTTTAAATGCATGTAATCCATTGAAGACGCGTGATGAGACATTCAATTTACCCAAACTAAAATTGTGATCATACTCACTTACTTTTTGTACATGTGCCTTAAAGCTGCATACTCTGTAACTATGAACATTTTTCGAAAAAAAAATATTTTCTTTTTAAATCATTTGTAAAAGTAGAATTAAGCTATGTTTTCACAATAAAAATGTTCACTACAGCTGAAAACTGCATGGAAAAGTGATTTATCTTACCAAATAGGTGTATTTTTTTCTTGTTGGTAATTATTTGCGCCCCTCCAATAATTCTAGACCGTTGAATTTTAACATAAATACAGTTGTTTTGATAGTGATAACTTGTTAAGATTTACGAAAATGGTGAAATGTTTGCCTGAATTTTAGTATTTTTACTGTGTTCTTGAAAAATAAAAACATTATCTTTAAAATTAGAAGATCAAAAGTTACAGACTATGCAGCTTTAATTAAAAGAAATCTTTTTATTCATATTCTGGCTCTTCAGAAATATTGGGATCTGGTAGAAATCAGACGACCACTAAAGCCGGTGATAGGGGTGCGAGATTTTGAGCGGCGACCTGAAATTTCTAACACTGTATTAATAGACTTTTCGCTTACTGTAAAGGCGGCAACTTGAATTTCATATCTGGGCGTTGTTCGGCTATTTCATCTCATAAGGAAGGAAATCAGGTTCTATTTATAATTTGGTGAAGAAATAATAAGTTGTTTGGGCCGCACAAACGTGCGTGCATTTCATGAAAACCCTATAGTGCGAATCATGTTTACTATCGTCGCCCTGGGCCCTGTCACCTGTTAAACTAACGGTACCGGGAGCCAACTCACGACGGTAAACAAGAAACGGATTATAACCGTGTACATTTATTAATCCTTAAAGCGCATTATCGCCAAATGTTTGTTTTTTGTCGTCCACTAAAATATTAGAAGCCTCATATTTGAAGCCCCATAGACAAACAGTGTGGACCCAGATCAGACTGCTCCTGTAGGAGCAGTCTGATCTGGGTCCACAATGTTTGCCTCTATGCTTATGTTTAATATACATTTTTCGATGCAGTTATTTTGCTGGCGTTTTAAGGACTAAATATTGAGTTTTGCGTCTATACTGAGGTAATGGTGCAAGATGATACAGTTACTATTGAATAAAACCACGCCTCATTTTCAGCTTTTTACCTATGTCTCAGGTAGACCAGTCCTAATTACGCATTCATGAGATGCCGCCTTTACAGTAACCAAAAAGTCCTATAATATGAAAATACTTTTATTCGTCTAAATACACAGCCTGGGTAAGAAAAAAAGTTATGAATATACAAAATTAAGAAATATGATACATATTACATTAAACTATACTGGCCAAAATTGAAAACTTTACACTTTATTTGTTTGAATATCTATTTTGTTGGCATACATGTTGTGATAAGATTTACACTGAATATCATGATTCCATTACGAATAACAATGCACTTGATTTCCAAATCCAAAGTCTATCCCTGCTTCCAAGACTGAAAATGTTACACTTTATTTATTCGAATATCTGTTTTGTTAGCAGCCATGTTGTTGCAAAATATATACTTTAATTTGAACTATATGTAAAGTTTTCATTTTGGGTCAATATATTTTGACTGAATACTTTGCACTGTTCGACGGTGAACTTTTAAAATAGGGTACTATTGAGATCCCATCATACTCTTGTTGATGGGAAGACAAATTATCCTACCAAATAAATTATAAATACATCAGCTCATAATTAATTATAAGTTCTTTAGAATTATGAGTCACTGTAGCAAATGTGTCTCTAAACTGTACTGGTGAAGAATTGTCTTGATCTGGGTTCAATGAAACTAGAAAAAAAAACTAGTAGAAACTAGAAAAAGACATGAGAAATACAGAAAAAACGTTATGAGATTGGCATACGCCCTCTTAAATATTAAAATGGGAACACTTAATAGCATTTATATACTGACTGACAAAAGAAGCGCTTTATTCTTTCTGATTGTGTAGTACTTATGAAAAGCTGGACTTCATAAGTGAAGTTAATAGTCTAGAGTCCAGATAATATTTTGTGTAGTTATCATTGCAGTTTATGCCTGACGTTTGACGTAATGATGTGATTTGCTAAAAAGTAATTTTACAGCAAACCCAAAGTAACAGGTAACCATTTCGACGATAAAACATGGTAGCAGGCTCAGTGAGTGACGCATAGTTTTAGAAAAAACAACAACGTATCATTACATGAAATACTGCCAGCGCATGTCTACGACAATTTCAAAATATACTGAAACTGACGTTTATGGGGTTTTCATGTTTACCTCAAAATGGCGAGGGATAAATGATAAATGGATTATACCGTGCAAGTGTTTTTTTCAACATGTGTAAGCAATATCTGTCTTGTACTGTAAAATGGCGACATCTGTTTTCATGTTATTGCAGACGTTGACTTCAAACTTTACATATCATCTGTATGTCGGAAACAAAATTGTAGGCGATGCAAATTTGTGTCAAAACTCAGGAATCCTGATCATCTTTCTTTGGCATTAGTATTGTTCTCTTCCAGATTTCTATATCACGTGTACACCTTTTTGAATTCTAAACAGAAACTAAGAAAAGACGACATGAACTTTCAAAATTCTGATTTCCACCATTTATTTTCGGACAGATCCTTTTGATGTACAACAAAGATATGCCATTAAAAGTTAATATTTATTACCTAATGTATAAACATATAATCAACACGACTTTGAACTTAGATGTACGTAGCGTTTCTTTTGTCAGTCGGTATACACAGGTGTTCGAATTTATGAAAATTTGCTCTTAGGCCTTCTCAATTCCATCCAAAAATTTCGAGAAAAAACAGCCACTGAAAATTTTTTTTTTTTTTTGACCAAATCATAACTTCAAGCCCCCTGTGTCGGTATATAACATGAACGAAATTGTGGAATGGCGAATGCAGCCTAGATAATGACAAGAGCAATTCATATGTGCAATACTTTGTCAAATTCATTCCGTTTGTTTTAAAAATATTAAGCGGAAACGAGTCATATGAGGACGGAAAGACAGAAGCAACAATGACACACACACACACACACACACACACACACACACACACACACACACACACACACACACACACACACACACACACACACACACACACACACACACACACACACACACACACACACACACACACACAGGGGATGTAAATATGTACACAGGATGTAAATATGTACATGCATGCATTTTATGTTTTTATGTTATTGCGTCTCTATCTGTATTGTCCTTAGTATTTGCATATGCGACCGTTCTTTGTGAGGAGACTCCTCGTTAGATGAATAAGGGCTTAAGCATTAAATTATATTCAGTTATGTTTTCTTTATGGATGCAAGTAGCGAAGGCTGTGGTTAGTCTGTGCATGTACACACCCGCCACAACCGTTGCTCCTCCCTGATATGATAAGTTTCAAAATCTCGTGCAATGTCCATATGTTCTCCCAAGTTTCAGCACATTCATTCGCCAATGCAAAAGCACGGGAAAAACAAATTGTTGCAAAGAAAATAGTACGAGTCAGGTTAGAAAGCCCCTGAAAGTTTATGCTGATCATAATACCTAATTATAAGCCTTATTTGTTACATGCTTCAAAAAGTTTTCTTGGAATAGCTTGGTCATGGTAACTTAAATGTGAAGAACACAAACATTGAACAGCTTTGCGCATATTATCTCGGGTATATGTGTGCAACAATGCGTCAGTGGAAGCCTTGTTCGAATGGTATGGCCATACCACATATTCCCGCTTGTTTGTATTGCGGATTTGGCAAGATAACTGCAAGTGGACATGCATTTGCTTTCTGCAAAAGTCGTTTGCTGAAAACATTTGCCAAAAGTTCGGATTTGCCATATCACCAGGCCTAATCTGAATTCAAACTGTTTGACACTATTATGCTATTACTGAAGGCATTACTGGAAAACAACAACAACAACAACAACAACAACAACAACAACAACAACAACAACAACAACAACAACAACAACAACAACAACAACAACAACAACAACAACAACAACAACAACAACAACAACAACAACAACAACAACAACAACAACCAAACAAACAACAACAACAACAACAAATAAAAAATGAGACAACAAAGATATGCAAATTTTCTCAGTGCGCTCTGCCAGATTCCAATGCTTTTAAATCGCTAAATTTATTTCTAGTCATTTCGATAAATTCTGTGATTATGATATGACGCCGTCAACAAAAAACACTAAATACCAGATGAAATGTCGCAAAAGCTCTGCACTGGCTGTTTAAACTATCCCATTTAAGCACCTAAATATGCAATTATAGGTACACTGAAGTTGAATGAACCATATTTTTTTTGTATGAATCCAGATGGACGACTCGTCATAATACAGTTTAATTGAGCCAAACCCTGGTTTTCTGACACTTATCGCAAAGTTGACCACAAACGCGAGCTCAGAAAAGTACTGTCATACCAACCAAGGGTGACAGTGGCGTCATGTTTTATTTACAAAGTTATCATGGAATCGACATAGAAAGATCCCTTGTGTATTAATCCTATCCACAGGAGAGGATTAATACACAAGTGATCTATCGATTAGCGTTAGCTCAAGTGGAGTGTACGAGTTAGATTTCACTTAACAATTGTAAACCAAACATTACTTTACTGTCACTCTTGGTTGGCACGACAGTATATGCATACTGGCGTAGTGTCGCCGGAGCCACCACTGCTCCCCAATATTGACTGTAGTTGGTTTGATTATAGACTGACAGGCCCTTGCATCAGTTGTGGTACCTTGAAGTTTGGATGGTCCAGTATACACCTTAAGGACATATGCTACTAAATACTTCCCATGTTGAAATAGTTTCAATACTTTGCATACAGTTTGTTTAATGCATGCTCTATCCATTTATGAAATAAAAAGGATATGTCGCCGTGCTTATTTTTTCAGAATCTCACATTGAAGTTTTCAGCATTTGACCAATTTTCTAAAAATATAAAATAATAACACTAGTCCTAAATATCGAGCTAAACCCGTTGTTATCTTCAGCCAGCTTCTTTCTTTTAACTTAAATTATTGCCCATGACCTTATGCCTTTTAGAAAATGTGCAAGTTTATTTGTTACCCCATGCTGTGATAAGATACTACATGATATATTTTGGCAATTCATTGAAAATTGGAATTTGTTTTTAGAATAAATCATGTATTAAAAAATCTGATATTGAAAATCTTAAAAAATTATTTTTGATTCATGGACTATTATAATACATTTCAGAAAAAGAATCAAAATCCGGGGTCACCGAACTAATTCTCTTTCAAGAGGGTCAAATTTAACCCCACCCCATATGTTTCATGCGTAATTCAATATAAAAAGTTCAGGAATGACCATTTCGGTCGTTTTTATGATGCCATTTTACTAGTATATGAAGCAATTTAGCATTAAAATGTTAACAAAGAAAGAAAAAATCACACTGAAAATATGTGCGCTCCCGGGAATCGATCCTGGCCCTTTGGCTTTGTAGTCAGACACGCTAACCACTAGGCCACGAGGTCAGGTCGTGCGCCGCTCTAAATAACCGTGCAAATAGTAGAGACTCGGCCACTATCGTATTCGTAACCAGGGTACTTGTGTACGTCGTTTGATTTCGACTAAGCTACACTTATCTGTCTTTAGTGCTGACACGATCAGTTCTGATAAGATGTCAATAGATATTTCCGACAAACTTTATTTACTTTATTTTGTCAAGAAAATGTCGGAACACCGATATGACATAAGAATATCGGAAAGCTGTGTTGATCCGAATCCTTTAATGGTCGAAAGACAGGACCCAGACAACTTTACCCGTTTCCAGACGCGGGAAAGGTGCGCATTGGAAATAGCCGCATATGTCTTTAAGGGGTACCAGTTTAATTTTAACCCTTAATACGCAAATCACAACAAAAGTCGTCTGCTATTCTCGTCTGCTGAAATGTTTAAGAAGCCTCTTTAGCCAAACAGTGTGGACCCAGATCAGACTGTCCCTAGAGCAGTCTGTTCTTGGTCCACGCTGTTTGCTTCTATACATCATTCATCAGTAATGCTAGACAATTATTTGCAGCAGACGACTTCAGCAGACGACATTTTCAGATGCATTTTTTTTCTTAGCGCTTTAAGGGTTAAATGAGTACTATTTTTGTATAAATGTTTTTATAAAAGTAACTAAGGATGCAAAGATCAGGAATCGACACAATCAGGTACCACACTTGACCCAGGATACCAATGGGAAAGTGACAAACTCACAGTTAGACACCACAGACCCTGATAAGACACCGCGTTCTGCGACTTCTCATTATGCATCTTAACTGTTTGTCAATGGACAGAGCCTACCATCCCGGCATGACTAAAAAGTGTTGACTGAGAGGTAAATGATCAACACAAACAAACAATGGACAAGGTAAAGAAAGATTCTTTTAAGAGAGTATACACGATATTCGAACCCAAGCTTCTCCTATATTTCGGAATCGACAAGAAAAGCGTGCATTAGAGAATTTCACGTATATAACAGACCCTTGCGGTAATTCCTGGGCCATTTAAAAGCGCTGGGAAGAGGGAAGGCAAGTGTATCTTTGGACTAGCATTCTATGTTTTGTAGGTTGGCATTCGCGAATAAAACACAAGCCCGTTAGGAAAAAAAGACTGGAGACAAATTTAAAGTAATACTTGGAAAGTAACAAGGTAAGCATAGGTTTAGATAAACAAAAAATTTGAGCGTAAAATTGTAAATATTTTCTTACCCATCAGTTTTAACATATGTTTTGGGTGCTCAAAAGAGCCGTCTCATTGCTTAAACAATTAGCCAGAATCTTGAAATTTGAAAAGCAGATAACTGTTACTCTTATCTTACAAATTTTATGCGCTGGCTCATCTACATGTAGATAGTTCGCATAGACAAAAAGCAGGGTTTCTCACGACGTGGGTTAGTTCTATTTACGTATATCTATGCCCGTCCCAACCACACCATACAACCGGCTGCTTTGATGACAGGTTACTAACAAGGATGACAGATACGGGATTTTTGGTCGCATGAAGGGTAGGTTATAATTTTCGATTGGTCAAATTCAAAGAGAAGCCCTCTGGTACTCTATGGTGGATAAGTACACTTGCTGGTGTTGAGAGATCCTACAGAAACAAGCTGACGTTATATCTCTCACAAATAAAGCCACACTTGATCATCATTTCAGAGCTTTCCTAAAAAAAGTCGCAAAAAACGTTTATCTGTTCAGGTTGTGCATCTCTCCGTCAAAGTCTGCTGTCTGCACATGTATACAATAAAACTACTATCATTCAGCTACATTTCTGCCAAATTTGAAGCCGCAGTTTGATTTTATAAAGTTACTGGACCCCATCAAAGACGACAGGTAGAGGAAAAATGGCTGCCTTTGTCCACAGGTCGATTTTTAAGAGGCTGTCTTGGATGACAGGTCATGAATTTTAGTGGCTAACATTGATGACAGGTCATTATTTTAGAAAGATACTTTAAATCAACATATTTCTTCAGCCTTTGCTCTCAATGCTCTCAACTGAAAGCATAAATCATAGCTCATGTTTCTTTAGACTCATATATAAGCGATTTGTTTGTACTTATAAAGGACATACCCTGGTATTCTCGTTTGAATGAGCACAATTCTGTCAAGTTTCTTCACCTGAACTGATATTTGGTATGCAGCATCACCTAGTAGACCTTTACCAAATTGTTCAAATTAAAGCCCTTGGGCCAAAATTGACCCCGCCCTGGGAGTCACATGTTTGACATTGGCTTATATAGGGAAAATGTGAAAAAAATATTCTTGCCCGAAACCAGAAGGCCTCGACTATTGATATTTGGTATTTAGCATCACCTAGTGGACCTCTACCAAGTTTGTTCAAATTATATCCATGAGGCCACATGTTTTACATAGGCTTGTATAGGGAACATGTGAAATAATCTTCTAGAGCCTTGATATTTGGTTTGTAGCATCACCTAGTAAACCTCTACCAAGTTTGTTCGAATTATGACCCTGGGGCACAAAATGGGCCCACCTTCAGGTCACATGTTTTGCAGAGGCCCATCTTGGGAAAATATGAAAAAAACCTTCTTGTTTGAAACCACAAGGGCTAGAGCCTTTATATTTGGTATGTAAACAAGTTTTTTGTGTGGTGGGAGGGTGTAGGGTCTTATTAAGCGCTTAAAGACTATACTACATGTACCGAAGAGACCAACTTGATTGCTCTCCAACAAATGGTTTAAATCATTACCTTCCACTAATCAAAACTGGTGCACATAGTACAGGTGAGCGATTCAGGGCCACAACAATATCTCCATCAGCTGGGATGATGTTTGAATGGGCCTTAGTTCTGTATGATGCTGAGCCAGTTACCTCATTCAACTCTAATTCATGATATTTTAAACACTCTTGCTTGTGAAATGAAGTCAAATGTTCAATTATGCACTGGAAAGTATCAGACTTTACACCACAGTAATAACACAAGTATTGTTTCATTGTGTTAATTTACATAAGAAGCAAGGAGATCTATAGAACATCTGTATGTCTCTACATGGCTTGTGATATCTGAAATTAAATGGTTAACACTGTGTCAGCTTAATTCATATACTGAAGCGTCACATACAATGTCCCTATGATTTTAGCTCCAGATAAATATCTTAAAACGCTGTTATGTATTTTTATTGCTTGACAGACAGCAGACAGCCATATGCTCAATGGATTTCATGTTCCATCATTAATAGCAGATTGATCAAACAGCGACTGAAAATGCACCAAGCAGTTTAAAATGTGCAATGCGCATTTGTAGGCACATCAATTTGATTTCATTTATAGGCTTAAGTCAGCAATCAAAATCTGAATAAACAATATATCCTGCATTACTCGGTTTTAAGAAATTTAAAGTCTGGACAATAATGTCACAATTGTCTCTTTTGCAACTAAGTATATAGCATTGTATTACCTCAGAATTGTCTGCACATTTCTACTACATTTTCAACTTTAAACAATGGATATTATTCATCCCAGTGAACTGTGTCATATCAAAATTTCAAACAATGTTCTCTCTCTACCAATTGGTTTATCAAATTGATCCATTGTCTACAGGGCATTTTTTTTTCTTTTTTTAATGAAATCCATATTGCATGATGACAAAGAATGTCTGCAATGGACTTAAGTGCACTATTCCAAACTAAGGCCTATAGAGGCCTTTGCATTTGATGCAGTCTTTTAAATGTCTTAATCACAATCAATGTCTTATGAGTGTGAAGTGCAACGTTAAAGCCAAGAAATTTTATCTAAAAATAGCTTTGATTTCAAATGTGGACTCTGCCTAAGTTCACTCTCCGTTTGAAACGTTTCTTGTGATATTCATTTTCGATGTTTTCAATACATGTCTTTGTTGAGTCATAAAAGCAAAATTGCGAAAATTTATATCAGTCCAGAGAAAAACAAGCATTAAACCATAATGTGATGTTTCTTTTTCTGTGCAGTATACATTGAAGGCTCAAAAAGAATTATGTTGTTATATGATCTGATCTGCAATTAAATTTATATGTTGAATTGAAACAAATGAAGTCGGAGGCAGTTTAGGTGAAGAAACTTGACAGAATTGTGCTCATTCAAACGAGAATACCAGGGTATGTCCTTAATAAGTACAAACAAATCGCTTATATATGAGTCTAAAGAAACATGAGCTATGATTTATGCTCTCAGTTGAGAGCAAAGGCTGAAGAAATATGTTGATTTAAAGTATCTTTCTAAAATAATGACCTGTCATCAATGTTAGCCACTAAAATTCATGACCTGTCATCCAAGACAGCCTCTTAAAAATCGACCTGTGGACAAAGGCAGCCATTTTTCCTCTACCTGTCGTCTTTGATGGGGTCCAGTAACTTTATAAAATCAAACTGCGGCTTCAAATTTTGCAGAAATGCAGCTGAATGATAGTAGTTTTATTGTATACTAGTGCAGACAGCAGACTTTGACGGAGAGACGCACAACCTGAACAGATAACCGTTTTTTGTGACTTTTTTCAGGAAAGCTCTGAAATGATGATCAAGTGTGGCTTTATTTGTGAGAGAAATAACGTTAGCTTGTTTCTGTAGGATCTCTCAACACCAGCAAGTGTACTTATCTACCATAGAGTACCAGAGGGCTTCTCTTCGAATTTTACCAATCGAAAATTATAACCTACCCTTCATGCGACCAAAAATCCCGTATCTGTCATCCTTGTTAGTAACCTGTCATCAAAGCAGCCGGTTGTACGGTGTGCCAACATAACTGAAAGATTGTTGACTGGGACGTAAAGAATCTAATCGAACAATGTGGTATACGACCACCAAAGCCCCAGATCTCCCTGCGCATACGCGCAGTCTGACCAGAGCTTTTGCTAGTCGCTTGAGTATTCTATGACTGAACACCATTTAGAGTTTCAAAGCTTAAAAATAGGGTGCACAGGCTCGCCTGAGTCTATTCATGTCAAAATGCCACATTGTTGAATGTCGCATTTCACGGCGGAAATATAATCATTATCATTCAACATTTAGGGTTTCATCCTCGGTAACACATGAATGACGCATTCAGCTCCTCTTTATTTGACACCCCTGGGACATCTCGCTAACGTTTGCTCGTCATTTATAAGCGAGGCAATCTGATTGGTGGTTTGAAGCTGCGGATTTCGTTCGTTTGGATCTTTGATTTTTAACCGAGTGCTCTAGATTTCATTATTTAGAGCTCTGATTTTTCTTATCTGGTCTCTCTTAGGCTTTCCAGCAGCATCTTAAAAAAATAGGAGAAAACATGTAAAATCATTTACAAAAAACTAGGGCAATCTAGGAAGTTTGAGGTAAAAACTAGGAGTTATTTCGTGACTTTTTTTTTTACTTTTCCCTACCTGATTACCACAGTAACTATACACAGATCACTCTTAAGCTTACTAAGTTTTCTTTTGCAGTCAACAGGCCCCTAGCAGACTCGCATAAAATCAAAGGTTCTTTTATAAAGGCTATTTTAGGCAAAATAAAGGATTCTAACAAAAATAAAGAGCAAATTAAAATTTTCTTGGACTTTGAATAGATTCTGGTCTTTAAAACCCGACTATGATTGATAGATGATGGTATGGCATGAGCTGTTTATTATGGATACTGCCTTATAAATTGAAACCTCAGAAAACAAACCGACCATCTACAACAGAGTTTGATTTACATACATGAAAAAAGTAGACACTTTTAATTGCTGAGGATGAATACACGCATGCTGTCCCCAATATTACATGTCAACAAATATTATCTATTTCTTATATAACTCTCCAAGGTTTACCAATCAAAATAAAGGTCTTTATAGGGGTTTAAAGGATTCCAACAAAATTAAAGGGTTTTAATAGTTCCTCTAGGGGGCCTGAGTCAATTGTAGTCATCATAGAGCATAGTCCAAACTTCAGTTCTAGACTATGTACCAGTGACACCAGACCACATAAAGAAATGAAATTTTCGATGTTTGAATGTAATGAATTAGTCGAAAATTGATTTCCTTTGTTTCGCTATGCTCCGATAGGTAAGTAGCCGTGTTAAGAAATCACGAGAAAGTTGAGTTTAAGATTTGAAATGGTCATTCAGCTGTGGAACGACTGACTAGCAAGACGTGTTTTATTTAATATGCATGTATATACATGTAGCATGCGATAAGAGGGCTATAGGCATTAAGGTACTGGTTTACTATATAACGTAATGCATGCATCCTTCTTATCGTAGTTCAAAAGTCTGTAGAGTGTTCTGTCCAAGGGGCTGTTATGTGGTAGATGACTATGTATGCATATAGATGTTTTAATAAACATCGAGAAAAGTTTCTTATGAAAGAAATGGAAAAGTTTATGGAAAATATAAGGTGAAGTCGGTCGGTAGTTCCAGCGGCTTATACCAAAAAATAAGATTTTTGTTCTTGTTGTATTTATAAGCTATCGGAGGTGGTGTTGCAAGGGAACACCAAATACTGTCAGCTCAACACACCATAGGTCTTATCCTGAAACACAAATCTCCTAAACACATTAAAAGAGTTTTACTTACCCCAAAAAGTGCCAAATTTATGAAATTAGGAATACTAGGAGGTTTTAGACAAAACTAGGAAAAACTAGGAGCACATTTAAAAAACTAGGAAAAAGTAGGAAAACTAGGTAAAACTAGGAACGCTGGAAAGCCTGCTCTCTGGATGATGTAATTGGAGATCTGCTATGCCTTATCTGGGAGCTCTGGTTTCCGGTTGTTTGGGGCTCATTTTATCTGGGTGCTCTGGATTTCGGTTGTATGGAGCTGATTTTCCCAAGATATGTTTCGAACTCTTTCTTATCTGGATTCTCTGAAATTTGGTTGATTGGAGCTCTGACCTGCTTATCTGGGCGCTCTGATGTAGTGTTCTGCTCGGCCATATTCTTGCTGAATATAATATCGTAATGGGTTTGACAATTTTTCGCAAAACTTGGGAAATAATTTCTTGAACTGTCTGACCACGTTTCCTGAGAAAACGATGGAAAAGAAGAAAACGGACAGTCTTCATTCAATCTACACTGCTCAAAATATTTTAAGGTACACCTGATAGTTTTCCATAGGTTATAATGTTAACCCCTGTCCAATAGACAAGTAATGCATTTCATTATTCAATAAGGCAGAAACCCAGTTTCTTTTGCAATTTTTGCTATGATAGTCAAAGTTTTGGATCAAAAAAAGTTTTTGATAAAACAATCGCTGCTTAAGAGCATGGCTAAAATTTTGTAAATTTTTAATTTTCTTGAAAATGACGATTTTTTCTGGAACTGTAGAATCTTCCGAATTTGTTAATAGCATAACCTAAGGATTTCTGCAACATTAAGAGACTATTGACTGTACAGAAATGATGCTGTTGTGGCGCCTGATTGAAAAAATTCGTCTTAAAATTTGGTTTTGATAAAGGGGTATTTTTAACAAAATTCCATTTTTACATAGAGCGTTCCATAGAGATTTCTGGAAATGGATTACTTCATTTTTATTAACAAGCATCATCCTTGATGGGTGACCAAACTAATCACAGGAGAAACATACTTTTGCCTTATTAATCCAACTCTCGTTATGAGTTGGACTATGAGTAACTTTGTATTGTGATACATGGCAAAATACGCAGTGTTCCTTAAAATAGTTTTGAGCAGTGTTTATATTTGCCAACAACATGCTTCAGTGAGGTGCAGGCGATTATAACTTGCGCGTTTAATGGTTTAAGCATTAAGAGGGGTAATCAAAAGATATTGTCCAGTTTTAGTAACCTGACACAGCTGCATAATTTCACGGTTAGTGCACAAGGTATTTTTTTACCTTCCGTCGACTTTCGGTATTTACCGTAAGTTTTACAGGAATTTTGCAATTACTTATGCAGATAATGAAACGTTTTGTACCGTCCTACCGACTATTCAAGTGGTTATGATACAGAGTTTACAACCAAAAGATCGTGAGTTCGAGTCCACGTGTGTGTGTGTGTTTTTTTACCTTTATTTGATTCGTTTATTTTCATTTATTATAGATGTACCACGACCTCTGAGGAATGAAATTTTGGATCTTTCTATTTCAAAAGGTTGATGCGTAACGCGTAAAACGAGCCAGTCTGTCCGAAACATCTTCAGAGATTATTGGAAAATATTGTTCCATATTATAGTCAAAACATAGGGTTAAAATGTATTCACTATACAAGTTGTTTGAACATAAGTTCAGTGGGAAAACGTCTGAAGAAAAGTATACAGCAAGTCTTGGCACTAAGGCAAAGCAGATTTTTTTTAATATCTGCGATAACTTTGAAAATATGTCAAAAGCACAGAGATTCATCTTCACATATCGAGCGTACGGTAAACGTTCTCGGTGAGGGTCCTTCAAAAATAACAATAACAAATGCAAGTATAGATAAACAAATAACTTTGAAGCGTGACTATATTTGCAAAATTGAAAATACGGATCTAGAAATAGGGGTTTCAGGCGTTTTATTACGTATACTATTCTATTTTGAAGCACGTAGTTGTTCCAGACAGACTAGCTCAGTGTATGCGTTACGCATCAACCTTTTGAATATAATAATCCAAAAAGACATTACTCAGAGGTCGTGGTACATCTATAATAATGAAGTTAAACGAATCAAATAAAGAGGTAAAATACAAAAAAAAAAAAAGAATTTACGTGGATTCGAACTCAGGACCTTTTGGTTGTAAACTCTGTACCAAAACCACTTGACTAGTCAGTAGTACAGTGCAAAATGTTTCATTATCTGTATTAGTACTTGCAAAATTCTCGTAAAACTTACGGTAAATACCGAAAGTCGACGGAAGGTAAAAATATCTTGTGCACTAACCGTGAAATTATGCACCTGTGTCAGGTTAATAAAATCGGACAATACGCGGTAAATGTGTCACCATGTTTGTCTTTGTATAAAAATAATTTATCTATTATTGTTTCACTGCGCATGCATGCTCACCCTTGTTTCACTGCGCATGTTATGCTCACCCTTGTTTCACTGCGCATGCAAACTATATATGCTTAACAGATGAGGTCTTTTCCGGGCTCCGAGTGTTGTGTTGTCATGCAAATAAGTATGAGAATACAAATTTGGGTACTTGTGAGCATGATGAATTTCATGCCTGGTAAGGGCGAGCATGAAACATGTATTTTTGCCACTTTTACGGGAAAAGCGGTGCGACGTCGTGGCGTTACGTTCATGTCAACGTGATGTCACACATCAATATAAACAAATTCAAAATGGTGGAACAGAGACTATGTAGTTGATACAAAAGTGCATGTTTTTTCTTGAAAAAGGCCTTTGGCCGAAATATTGGAATAGAGTAAATTTATCATATGTGTAAAAAAATAATTGCTAACTTTTGACGCGTTACCATAACGTCATGATACGCTGGTGCCATTAAATGTCTGTTTGCATGGTTTTAGTGGAATTGGCAATCACATGTGTACATGATAACAAGGTTGTAACTGTGACAGTTACTAAGATCTATGGAAAAATTAGGGGATAACTGTATTCAAAATTTTCATTTGGGGAGGTCTATCGTCGGATATACGGTCGGAAATTTAGTTTTACGGTGACGCGCGAGCGGAGACGTAAAACGTGATTTCCGAACGTATATCCGACGATATACCTCCCCAAATGAAAATGTTGAATATGGTTATCCCCATTCTAATGCACTTCTGCTGTCTCGTTTCAAATGCCGCATAAAGCCGCACGTCATCCAACGAAATTTGACGTAATTACTGACGTCAAGCTATTTCCGACAGTATATCACAGGATATACTGTCGCAATTTTTTGACGTTATCCAATCAAACGTCGCGTTACAAAAGCAAGTGCATTAGAATGAAATTTAATAGGTCGGCCCTCGCAATTACAGCTGTGCCAACAACTCTCACATTACGATTTCCGACAACTGGTTACGCACGAGTGCTGTTCTTCATATGTATAAGGCAAGAGCTAGGAGGAACGGGTACAGGATGTTTATTTCAGTTTACATACTGAGTTCCTAAACAGATTGAAGCATGTAGTATTTCCGGATACTTATCTTCCCTCGCATTTTCGTGACAGTTGGCAAATTTTGACTTCAGGTTTGAGGTCATGTAATGCTCGTGCGAGTTGAATTGTACAGAAACAAGTGATGTTACCGCGAATGACATATGCTAATCAGACTACGTACATGTAGATGCATTGACTGCATAATCTACGCCTGATTGTTCGCAAGTGGGCTTAATTTTATCATGATGCCTTCCCCTAGTTCTTTCAAACATGTTGGTTTCACAGCTCAAACTAGAAAATACCAAAATTCTAAAACTTGTTTTACTACATACGAGTGCAATTTTTTTCTTTTTATTTTTGAACACGTCATTTGCGCGCGCACTCCATGTAATACTCACGAGAGGTGTTCGGAGTACTTGGCAGATTCAGATTTATTTGTGGAACTAATTACGCTTATTTTTTCTAGTGATCTATTTTGAATCTTGCGCACTCTCATCCTAATGTACTAATTAAAACATTTAATTCGACTTAAGCAGGTATTTATAGTTACCAGGGTTTGAGTTAACGAATCCTTTTTATTCCTTGCAGGATGATGTATATATACGTAGCTGTTGTTTTAATTCTAACTCTTACGACTAAACTGTGCTCTGCGGATCTTGTACACTGTAAGTATTCAATTTTTTCACCACCAAAGTGTACACTTTTAAGCCAGCAGAAAGAGATTCTGGTACTTATCGCATATGAGCCGCGACATGTAATTTCCAACAATATGGCATTATTACAAGTGTAGACTCGGATGAGCCTGTGCAGCCTCCTTTTAAGCTTTGAAACTCCAAATGATGTTCGGTCAGTAGCTTAACAATCATAGAATAGTCAAGCGACTAGCAAACGCTTTGATCAGACTGAGCGTATGCGCAGGCTGGTCTGAGCCTTTGCTGGTCGCACATACCACATCGTTGGAAATCTCATGTCGCGGCTCTATGTGCAAATGCCTTTAACAGCCCATGCTGGCGTATCCATGCCATATGCATGCTCTTTGCCCACTAGCGTCGTCTGCAGGTAAACTTTGCGAACATTTTGGACCCAGATCAAAAACAGTGGACCTGATCTGGATCCAAACTGTTTGACACTCCGGTGGTATTACTGAAAGAACTTTTCCAGTTGATTTAAAAACAATTAATAAGCAGACGACAAAAGCATGCAAAATGGCCCAGCATAGCTATAGTGAAACGTTGCGCCTCTGAACACTAATGTAAAGCAGTGTACCAAATATAGCAACCCGAATTTATTATATGCCACTTTCTCTAAATCATTGTAAATGTATTTATATGCGCCATCCCTGTTCTGAAGCTTTGTTTTCTAAAAATAGCAACACTGGGATGGAATAGTTTGAAATAATCAGTTGTAGGTCATAGTCCTGTAATTGTAAAAGGGGCAGTGATTGGCTCAAGATGTGGGTGGAAGCTCAGCTGTACTTTTTGAAACATCTCATTGCTTTTGTTGATTAAGTTTACTGGTGTGGCCTAGGAAAAAGGACCTTGCACTCTGGTATTCATTTCAGTAGAATTTTCCTCTCATGTAGGGCGCCTACCTTCAGGTGCCAAAAAGTGGTAAACATTCTGGTCACCGGTGTATGTCATTCTTGTTTAATGATTGAACTAGGTCCAATCTGTAACTCTATGGCAGCCTCATTGTGATTGTAGAGTTGTCAGACCAAAGGCTACTTAAAAGCTATAATGGAGGTCTATGGAAAAACAATTACAGGTTTGGGCCCTGTACTTTCTTCTCTAATATGGGAAGTTACGCTCGTCACGATCAGTCCCCGATATAACAACTTTTTGATGCTCAAATAAGCATGAAATTTCAACTCATAGTAAGCAAAGAACTGAATAACGATTTTCCTGCCCAAAATACTCATTTACTGTATTAATCCTGCTAATGTTAAAATGCAAACAATCTGGATCCAATGTGTCGTATAATTACTTGACTTAGCTTGTACAAAGTCATAAAATTACAGTGGCCGTGTGCCATGGATACAATACGAATATCAAATAACTTGTGCCAACCAAATGTTTCAGCTTGCCTTCCTGATGGAACTGTACAAGTGACCAATCCAAACAGTGCCTTCTATACGAACGTGTTCGCAGTACAGGATCAAGGGGTCTCTGCAGCGGTGAAATGCACAGTTTCTACAAGTGGCGCAGAAAGTAACATAACCGGATGTTCCCAGGTAATAGTCAGCTTCTCGATCGTGTATTGAGACTTTTTGACTGGGCTAGCCTAAGAAACCACGCATTTCACTGTCTAAATATATAAGGGACTTTGAAAACGTATCACCCGGATTAAAAACGCTGTCCAAGACAGTGGAACTCGAATCCCCTCCCAGCCCGTTTTTAAATATCATAGGAAAAAGAAATAATTTGTCTCATTGTGACCAATTTATAGCATTTGCATAGGATATTTAAGAAATGAGAGAAAATCAGCAAAGTGAACCCCCCCCCCCCCCCCCCCCCGCACCTTTATATACTTAAGGAATAAAGAAACGCAACAAACACTTTGATTCATTGTAAGCATACAATATGATGCAAGTTTTAGTGCAAATGATATCAATTAATGGGCGCAATTTGTATCTGTCAAATTACAGCAGGTTCAACGTAATTATCGATTACGTAATCATGCTGATATGCGCGTAACCAGCCTGACCCCCGTAGTAAACTGTTTAAACAGGATCAATAAAAGCAAAATTTGATTCAACCTTCGGTTTGTTGTTTTAAAAAGTCTTGGCATAGATTACGGATCAAGGAAATGATCAGCTGGCAACCATTCAGTCAGATTCTGAAACGGCTTAACGTCATTAACGTCAACTCTGAATACTGCGTGAAACACGAAAAATTTATTTTCCGCTTGAGCTTTATTCATAACAAGGCCGTATTCTTCGAGAATTATGTCTTGAGACTTTCAGATGTCCAAAAACGTCAATTCTGACGTCAAAATTCGATATCCTACATTTTAATGGTTTCCATAATGTTTGAGTGTTCTTCAAAGGAGAAAATGGTCCAGTGACAAAGTTTAGGTTACAGTTAACAAGTTTAGTGTTTACTTTGGGCGTGTTATCATGTGTTTTTACTTGCATTATAACGTGCTTTGTTTGGCTAACGTCAATGTAAACACCCTATCAGCGTATTTCTACGGTATCTAAAAGGTCATTTTTTTCCAAAGAAAGCATGTTTTGTAGTCTCTAGGTTTATCTTATCCCGTATATTCACCAGCGACACAAACCCAACGACTCTAAGTGACGTTTTTCGCTTGTTCACTACCGTTGTGTATCTTGCCATTCAAGTAGCCTGTTTTGACGCAATATTTGACTGCATTACGAATATGATTGGACGTTTGTTTTGTTTGCACATTGTCAATTCGACGCCAAATAACCAAGCTTGCAAAAGACAGGGTTTCTTAATCTTTATTCTGACGTTCACGTCACATTTTACGTTTTCATATGTTTTCATCTTGTAGCGTAAAATGTAGCGTTAAAACGACGTTTTGGTATTTCATCACATGCTATTCATACTCAATTTTAAATTTTCAAAAGAGATTTCATCAAACGGTCATTTAAACACGCAAAAATTATATTTCCATCTGTTGCGTTTCTTTATTCCTTAAGTATATATGAACCCCCTTTCCAGAAATCCTGGACCCGCCCCTGGAAGTTGTCGCGAGCTTTTTCAAAGTCTAGCCAGCTTTGTATGTATCCTAGAGAATTTATAATTGTACAGTTTATGGTATCGAAAGAGTATCCGTTGCAAATTATTGAATCATTTCTGAAGGACACCAATTCATTTGCACATTACAGTCGTGTACGTGATATTGTGTAGACTTTTTTTGGCTGCAGTATAGATTTTTAAAGATGGCGGACGTGAGAGACAGCAAATCGTGAGTACACAGCGGATGCAAACCCTAATAGACTTGGTTGCCTCTCATATTGATCTGAGCCTTCGCTGCACGCATATTCCATTTTAGCTTACATACCTTAGCCATATGCTCAAAATGAACATAACTTATGGCTGTATTTCTTACCAAACTGGACTTAAATGATCATTTTATGGTCCCTTCATAAGTTGTTTGTATGGTTACAGCCAATTGCATGTCTAGGTCACATGAGATTAAAAGGAATATTAAGAAATACCTAGTTAGCCCTTATATTTGTGCATCTAGCATTACCTAGTGTACCTCTACAATGTTTGTTCAAATTATGGATCTGGGACAAAAAGGAACCCAATCTAGGGGTCTTGTGCTCTACATTGGCTTATATAGGGATACAATAAACATTTTTTTATCTGAAACCTCAAGATCTAGAGCTTTGATACTTGGTATATAGCATCTGCCAGTGGACCTCTGCCAAGTTATGAAAATATGGCCCTGTGACCAACAAAGCCCCCACCCCAACAATCTTTTACATTTGCGTTTATCTGGACCACTACATGCAAAGAGCCTTGATATTTGATATGAATTATCATCTGGTATACCTTTGGAGCGCAGTGGCTCAGTGGTAGAGTGCTTGACTCGAGACCAAAGGGCCGCGGGTTCGAGCCTCACCGGCGTCACTGCGTTGTGTCCTTAAGCAGGAACATTTATTCTAGCTTAGTACTGGTTCAACCCAGGAAGACCCGTCCCTTTATAACTGAAAGATTGTTGATGGGACGTAAAGAATCAAATCAAACAAACAAAATCTGGTATACCTTTACCAAGTTTATGAAATGTCGCCTGGTTCAAAAATGGCCACACTCTTTGGTCACATGTTTTACACAGGCTTATATAGCCAAAACATAAAAATATCTCTACTCGAACTGCTTGTCATAGACTCTTTATATGAGGTACATGTATGTAGCCTTTTTAAAGTTTGTTCCAATTATGACCTAGTAGCGATCCACTTAATGATTTTGCATACCTAATACCAAGACTTTAGGGCATATTGGTTTCAGGCAGGAAGATACTTAATAAAACTATAAAATGTGTCCATTTTGTCCATTTTGCATTTTAGGGGTCAAATGTAGATTTTTCTAAATTATATACTAAGAAAAACAATTGAGGGATATTTAGTTTCAGTCCCATCTCTTACATTCAATACAATAAATAATAAACTAATTATACATGCATTTCATAATGCCAGATATCTGCAATCAAAATGGATGCTTTATTTCAGTCACGCTACAATGGTTTAAGTACAGTACACATCAAAATAGTGCAACCCTCTATACTCAAAAGTCACACACGTTAAAAACTGATTAAACCCCATTTTTATCGTTTGTATGCAATAATGAATGGCTCCAAAATCATTGCTGGCCCTCCCTCAAAAGTATGACACCTAATTTTGTAGCTTTCAGTGTTTAACTGCCAATTTGTGGTCACATTTGCCAGGGTATGCCATATCCGTGCATTTTTGTTGAAGTTAGCGACAATGACTGAAAAAATGCGTGTGAACATTTGTCTGTGGTCGGAATTAGAACATAAGCAATGACCTGGTTAAGTTTGCAGCAAAAAATTTAAGCGCTAAATTTATTGCTTGTGAACTTTGAGTAGAGAGGCCAGTGCATTTGGTGTGGTACTGTATCGTAACCAATGACCTGTTAATTTCATTTTGCCTTTTGGTGAATTGCATAGTGATAGTTCTATCAGATACAAACTTACTTTGTTTGAAAATTATATTCCCAAATGTAATATAGTCAAAAGAATTTTAATATCCTTCAATTGTTTTTTTGAGTATAGTTTATTTCCGTCCCTGAAGGTTTGTTTCGATCTCAGCAAAAAGTGCAAACCCTGGTGAAATGCAGCATGCTGCATTTAATCAAGTTCTTCACTGTTTTAAAAAGTACCCGTTCAGGGGTTCCAGTATTCAAAGGGTTAAGTATGCATTACGTTTTCAGTTCCTTGTTTAGTCCGTACTCTAGATTCGGCATTACTTAGTTTCTGCATTTATAATATTGGTCTACAAAATGCATTTTCGAATACTTGTAATTAAAACCTTTTGAACAATTGCAAATTATCGCATAACCTGACAAGATGTTATCGCAATAAGCCACGCCCCCTGGCGTCCATTGACTGACCCCAATAGCTCACTTTGAACACTTCCTGTTCATGTGAGCTAAAGCTGTTGGAATGATGCTTTACATCCCAGTCAACAATTTTTCAGTCATGTTGGGAGATTTCTTATCTCCCTGTGCTCAGCCAGAACTAAGCGGAGTATAAAGTGCCTTGCTCAAGGACACAAAACTGATGGCCTTCGAACTAGCAACCCTTGGAAAACGGGGTAAAACGCTTTACCACTGAGTCACTGTGCTCCCTTTAGGAATAAACAGTTAAATAGGTGTATATAAAGTAGATTAACCTTTTTTCAGGACAACTCAATTGTTGTGTGGTTCTCTAACCGACCTGCAGGCAGTGTAGAGACGTTTGGTGGTCAAAGTGCTATATCGTACGAGGTTCAATGTGATGACCTGCCAGATGCCGGAGCTGTGAGGACTGTTGCTAACAACCTTAATGCTGTGTATGTATTAATAGACTTTTCGCTTACCGTAAAGGCGGCAACTTTAATATTCACAACTGGGCGTGGTTCGGCTATTTCATCTGCTAAGGAAGGGAAATTAGGTTCTATATATAATTTCGTGAAGAACTAATTAGTTATTTGGGCCGCGCAAACGTGCGTGCATTTTATGAAAATCCTAGCAGTATACACACTGAACTCGCATTTATTAACCCTTAAAGCGCATAATCACAATGTATGTTTTTGTCGTCCACTAAATTATTTGAAGCCTCATAAACAGTGTGGACTCAGATCAGACTGCTCCTACAGGAGCAGTCTGATCTGGGTCCATAATGTTTGCCTCTATGCTTATGTTAAATAAACATTTTCAGATGCAGTTATTTTGCTGGCGTTTAAAGGACTAAATAATATGTTTTGCGTCTATACTGAGGTAATGGCGCAAGATGATACAGTTACCTTTGATTTAAACCACGCCTCATTTTCAGCTTTTACCCATGTCTAAGGTTGACCAGTCCTAATTACGCATTCATGAGGTGCCGCCTTTACAGTAGCCAAAAAGTCATATAATATACGATCATAAGCTATAGTTTAAGAACTTCTGGAACCTAACCCATCAACCCATAAAGCACCACCTATGATTTGTAGCAGACGGCAATTTCTAATTTGCTGCTTTTTCAAAAATAACGAATAAGGCATGATATTTCATGAGAATCGTCTGCTGGCTGCTGGCAGACGATTCTCATGAAATATCATACCTTTTTTTTCGAAGATTGGGAAATATGTCGCCAAATTTGTCGTCTGCTGCAGTCGTGGTTGGCGCTTTAAGGGTTAATAAGCTAATTTGTATTTCCTACCCTAATCAGTACTTGGACAATTGATGGGTGTTTGGTGATCACGTTTTGGGGTGTTTGGGGATGGTGATTTTAACTGCTCTTCAATCTGTTGTCTTCAGTCAATAAACTTATAGATAAAATACCATCTTCTGAAAAGCATTACTTGCAGACAGGGAAGTAGAAACAAACCATGAAAACAATATGACGTTTTCTCGACGTCATGCGTTCGCTGGGAAAGAAAATCCAGCTATAAGGCCAAATAGGCATTAGATTCTCAAGCACTTTTTGAAAAAAAAAAACCAACAAAAAAAAACAGATGAGGACGCAGTTTTATTTCCTCAAAAACAGAGGAGGCATGTATTTTTTCCTTTGATAAACGGCCCTCTACACGCCATTATAAAGTCAGAAAGATGCGACGCTTGTATACCTGCACTAAACCACAAAGAAAATCAATACCAAGTTCAGAAGATCGGGTAAATGTATGAGGAATAAATATTAGACGAACTTGGACGAAACGAAAAAACGATTTTTTTTAATGCAGATTTTTTTTTTGTAAAAAAAGGACAATGCGGCGGTGCTTAAGAATATAATATATTTTTTGGCCTAAGTAACGATACTTCTAAAGATTTGATAGGGTTTGGTATAAAGGAGTTGTACACAAAACTCTGAACACTTGTAATCACATCATGATTACTCATCATTTAACTCTGAACAAAATTCAGATTGGGAATCCAATTTAATGAAAATGGATTCCATAAAGAGCGCATCGATGAGTTAATTTCGGTAGTTTCCTATTGAAAAATACCCAGCAGGCTCATGAAGTCGAAAGAATGTCGTAGGCATGTATACGTTGATGCGATGTCAAATGGGAAATACTGAGCTTTAGGGGTAAAGTATTGAATTACCCCTTCATTTGAACTACTGATAATTAGAAGCAATTTCTGGCTGTTACAACTTCTATGTTAACATGGTTAAACAGAAACCAATACTCATAGAACATGGCAGCATTTCTTCTAAAATATTAATGTAACCATTTCAGTATTGAAGTGACAACAATGGACTCTGTCACCCCGTCTTTTGTCATCTCGTCTGCTTTAAGAACTGTCAGTCAACTTGGTTCCTCTACATCATCAGCAACTGTAGGCGACACCCTCTACTGGACAATAGACATTCCAGGTAGGCTCTAACCCTTAATGCGCCAATCACAACAAAAGTCGTCTGCTTTTCTCGTCTGCTGAAATGTTTCAAAAGCCTCTATGGCAAACAGTGTAGACCCAGATCAGACTGCTCCCATAGGAGCAGTCTGTTATGGGTCCACGCTGTTTGCTTCTATACTCAATTCATCAGTAATGCTAGACAATCATTAGCAGCAGACGATTTCAGCAGATGACATTTTCAGATTCATTTTTTTCTTGGTGCTTTAAGGGTTAACTGACTTTGCCCCTGCTTTTTTTGTCGTCTGCTGTTTTTTTTTTTTTTTTAAATCAACTTTTTCGAAAAATTATATAAGAAATACGATCTGAGTGTCAAACGGATTCATTCCAGGTCCGGCCTGACATATCGTTTGGCCTGATCTGGATCCAATTTGTGCACAAAGGTTATGAGCAGACCACACTAGTCGACATGGAGATAAAGCTCCACTATTTATCATCAGCATGAAGAACCCGTATTTGAGCCACGATATGTGATTTCCAACAATGTGGAATTTTGACAAGTGCAGACTCAGACGAGCCTGTGGAGCTCCCTTTTAAGCTTAGAAACTCCAAATCCTGTTCAGCCAGTAGCGTAACACCCCTAGAATATTCAAGCGACTAGCAAATGCTCTGATTAGACTGCGTGTATGCGCAGGCTGATCTGAGGCTTTGCTGGTCGCACATATCACATTGTTGAAAATCTCATGTCGCAGCTCATTTATAAATTGACGTTAACCCATTTAAACCTAGCGTCCTTTTTATGGGACGTCGGCAAACGGTGTAGAACCAGATTAGACGTTGCTTTATGCAGTGTCTGATTAATTTCTGCACTGTTTGCTACAAAATGTTCTTTTAAAATTTGAATGAAGTTCAAACTTACTACCCAACAACCCTTAAATGTGAAATGGATTTGTCCAATTGATAAGGATGTGAAATTCTATTAGGCATAAATGGGTTAATTATAAGATAAACTACTGTCGTGCAACCAAGAGTGACAGTGACGTAAAGCATTGTTTACAATTGCTAAGTAAAACACTTACGTGTACCCTTCACTTTTGCTTACTCTAAACGATATATCACTTGTGTATTAATCCTAAAGCTAGGGTAGGATTAACACACAATTATTACTCAGCAATTCACACACTAGAGCTGATCTATTTCGATTCCAACACTAAACGACGAAAACGCACTTGAAATATTCAGCTTCTTCTAACTTTCCGCCATTGCACTGAAGAAATCTGGCCAATAGGTGGACTGTGTCGCATACATTTACATGAATATGTAACATTTTTCAAGCGTAAAAGCGACGTTACACCGTCTAACGTCACGACTGACGTCATTTAGCAGTAACAATTGACGTCACCTAGTCCGCCTTTTCCACTGGCTTTCAAAACTGACTATATCGTTTGATATGATACGTTTTTTAGCATTGGCTCTATAGGCGAGGTGTGTTAGAACTTGAGCCGTGGCATGGGATTTCCAACAATGTGGTATGTGCGACCAGCAAAGATTCAGATCAGCCTGCGCATCCGCGCAGTCTGATCAGAGCCTTTCCTGGTCGCTTGAATATTCTAAGAGTGTTAAGCTACTTACTGAAAATTATTTGGAGTTTCTAAGCTTAACAGGAGGCTGCACAAGCTCGTTAGTCTACACTTGTCAAAATGCCACATTGTTGGAAATCACATGCTGCGGCTCATTTCTGTTTTGTTACACCTGATCACAAAATCCCTTTGCAAACAAAAGGATTCTCTCCAAATGTGGTTTCCAGCAAAAGGTACAAGTTGACATGTGTGCATATAGAAGTCTCCCATCAGAAGTCACATGTCTATAGGTAGCCAAGGATTCAATGTTTCTTAAGTAAGGGTGCAAAGATCAGGAGTCGATACAATCAAGTAACCCTTAAAGCGCGAATCACGACTGCAGCAGACAACAAATTTTGTGACATCTTTCCTAATTTTTGAATGAAATAAAAGATGATATTTCATGAGAATCGTCTGCCAGCAGACGATTCTTATGAAATATCATGCCTTTTTTGTTATTTTTGAAAAAGCGGCAAAATTTGAAATTATCGTCTGTTGCAAATTATAGGTGGCGCTTTAAGGTTTAATTAAGCAGAAAACTAATGACTCCGACCAGATTGTGCAGATATGCAGACTGATTTTAACTTTCACTGTACGCACATGCCAAACTGTACCTTATCCTGGATGTTGGCTTACTTGATCATTTTAAATCTTTGCAGAGGAATACTCGGCTAAAATGGATTGTTATGCCTACTCTGGAACCTCGAACAGTGGCAGCCCAAACAAGTTCCTAGTTGATGATGGGTAAGTACTGTAGTGCCAACCAAAAGTGACAGTGACGTATACTTTGTTTACAATGGCTGAGTTCAACACTAGCGTTTACACGTCACTTGAGCTAACGTGAATCGAAAGTTCGCTTGTGTATAAATCCTATCCTGTGGATAGGATTACTACACAAGTGATTTGTCGATTCGAAGTCCCTAATAGCTTTATAAACAAAATATGACGCCACTGTCACTCTTGGCTGGCACGACAGTACCACCAGTTTAGTTCATCACAAAGTATAAACTTACCAGAGCTCCACTTTTTTTTCTCGCAACGCATTCATAACTCCGCCCACAAACACATTAGGGTTCTATACTATACTCTGATAACCATTTGAAGGATATTAAAATTCATTTCTATCTCTAGCAGTCAATACATTAATAAATTTTCCTTTTTAAAAGGAGGGCTTGCCTAGTTGATTACTTTCAAATAAATAAACCAAAAAAGTGTCAAATTATTCTTAGCATGCATGTATTCAGAAATAGTGAGTATGATCAGGAAATACCACAATTACAAACTGCAGACAAACCCATGGCACCACGAGGAAAAGTCGCAAAACAATCATGAGGCACCAGGAAGACAAACTAAGCAAACCAACCAGCTCTCTCAAAGCAACCAGCTTTTCTCAAAGCAACCAGCTTTCTCTTTCCCATCAAGATGATTGCAAAATTAGAATGGACATAAAGTAACGCACAACAAAGCATATAACAGTTACAGGATCCCACAAAGGGAGAACTAATATACAACGAATCAACAACAGAAACAGAACCACCACCTTAGGATGGACAGAAGCTAGAGCCACTGGGGGATGGGGGCTTTAATTCTTACTGGAATCAAACTTTCGCCCTAGAGTTTGCTTTTGAAGCACAAAAATGCTATGCTCGCATGGAGGCTAGTCACAAATCCTTTCTGGCCTTAGATTAGGAAAAGGTAGGCCTATATTTTAGTATGTTTTTACAGAAGGCCATCTCTTTAACGAGTCGAACAAAGAGATCATTTTATGTACAATTCTAATTAGGTTATTTCTTTTTTGAATGCATTCTAAGCTGCAATAGTGTTGAGGAGTATACAGTAACTTAGACTGACAGTGTATGCATTTGGACAGTGATTATGAAAATGATGAGAAAAAGGCTTGCTTGGGCCTATAGCAAGTACCCTACTCATTCTATATAGATGGAATTTAAACTATGTTTATGCCTCAACAATTATAGTCGATCATAAACAGGATATTTCACAGTTGCCTGACAAATGCAAGACATTAATGGAAAAATCATTTGAAAATCTGGACATACAATTTTCCTCTTTTTTTTCTAAAAGCAAGGCCAGAGGCCAGTGTAAATGTTATCCAGAAGCAGTATGTGACACTCTGCAACCCCAAAATGTATCCACACACCAAAGTTTGGATTCCTACCTCACATAACATACAAATATTGTCTGGGCTATACCTGTCTAGAACTGTAGCCATAGGTCAATGTCACAGACCTGAAAACAGTAGGTGGCACATCGTGGCTAATAGATGTATCCACATACCAAATTTGAGTTCTATGTCATATTATATGGAAGATATGCTCAGTACACGATTTTAAGACAACTGAGGTCGGAGGTCACAGTTGCCAAAAAGTAATACGCTACAATTTCCAACAATGAGACGCATCCAAAAACGAAATTTGAGATTGTTGCCTCAAATGATGTTGGAAACACGGCCACATTTAATCGGAGAGTCTGGCACAAATAGAGAATCAAATCAAACCTTAAGTGCACGCAAAGCACATTGTGCGTAGTACTTTGAACGAAAAAGCTCCATTTTGTTAGCCGGTACTGGCGTCAGGAAAATTAGTTCTAAAGCATGTGGGCTCAGCCCTGTTGAAACCCATTTTTTCTGATTTCTCGAACAGTTTAATTAGCAGAAAAAAAAGTTTATGTATTTCAATAAAATATTGCTATAGCAATATTTTAAAACAAACATCATTTATAACCATTTGATTTGCTGCAAGCACACTTGTGATTGTGCTGGCATGGTTTCTGTGACATCAGCATCACACTAATCAACGTCAGCGTCACGTTATCAAAGTAAATCCTGGATGTACATCAGGTCTGATTCCATGGAATTCCATGGGATTGGCATAGGCAGTTCCGATTGAACCACATTGTTTTTCTCATGTAGTGATTTAATCTGATTTTACATAGGTTTAGATGAACTAAATTTTTCAGTGTAAAATTGTAAATATTTTCTTATCTCTCAGTTTTAACATATTTGGTGTGCTCAAAAGAGCTCTCTCATTGAGAGTTCTGTTCAATACCAACAACTTGTTTTGGTTGAAATTATTTAATTTGGTGCGCACTCTTAACTAAAGGCCTGATATTTTTCAGATGTGAACAAGATAGCAACTTAATGGGCAGTGATTTCGACTCTGTTGAGACCAGTGTTTCTGGTATCAAACGCTACTGGGCCTTACTCTACGTCTTCAAGTTCTACAACAGTGGCGATCTTTATTTTGAGTGTACCGTGACTGTATGTCCAAGTGGTTCATCTAACTGTGACATTGTAAGTACAGTAAAGATCTTGGTAATAAAACTTTTTCATGCGAACTCTACTGAGCATTAAATTACAACATCTCATAAACCAAAATGCTAAAAGCTTTTGTTTAAAGACTCTCGGGTGTTGCATTTATCCTGCTAATGAATGTTAAAATACCCAAAATCGTTGGCATTTAAACATTTATCATCAGGATAAGCTTCATGCTTGGTTTAGTTGCGCATGAAGAGTCTTGATAACCGCAAGGCCAGATAGTTTAAATTCTAATGCACTTGCAAATGCAACGCGACGTCTATATGGTTAACGTCATAAATGTGCGACAGTATATGCTGCGATATATTGTCGGAAACACGACGTCATTACGTAACGCCGCTTTTCATTGGTTGACAAGAGAATGTATGCAGCTGGCAAGCGGTTTTATGCAGCTGGCAGACGCTGGACGTATAGGATTTTTACTGTCTTTTTGAGGGGAAAATGTTAATAGTGCATTAGAATGGGGATAACCATATTTAAAATTTTCATCGGAGGTATATCGTCGGATTTACGTTCGGAAACGACGTTTTACGGCTCCGCTAACGCGTCGTCGTAAAACTAAATTTCCAACCGAATATCAGACGATATACCTCCCCAAATGAAAATTTTGAATACAGTTATCCCCGAAGTATCTGCTATATTGTAATGTTCTTGCATACATTTTAATTAGATAATGACATTTATGAACCAGTTGATTACTTTTATATCTTTATATGCATCTTGGAATCTTAAAGGATGGCAACAAGCCCTTATTTTACTATGCAATCTCTAATTCAACTGTTCAGAATATTGGCCGGTTTTCGATGATGTAGCAATTGTGGAAACACAGATCATTTCTGTTGCAACCCCCCCCCCAAAAAAAAAACAAACATGAAAATAGAGAGTATGATCAGGAAATACCACAACCACAAACTGCAGACAACCCCATGGCACCACGACGAAGAGACTCTCAACCATCACGAGACACTAGGAAGACAAATTAAACAAAGCAACCAGCTCTCTTTTCCCCATCAAGATGATTGCAATACTAGAATGGACATAAAGTAACATACAACAAAACATAGAACAATTACAGAGTCCCACAATTGGAGTAACAATAAACAAAAAGTCAACAACAACAGAACCACCGCCTTAGAACTGACAGCAGCCTAAGTCTATTTTTCACCCTAAATAATTTTTCTGTAAATATTAAAAATTGGCAAATAAAGATTTAGACTTAAGGTTAATCAAATTGATAGTACCATTGTTATTGATAAACAAAGACAAGTGTGATGTTATGAATGGAGTCAATTTGTGCAATTTTCATGTTCCCATTAGCTCTGAAAATGGCTAATCATTGAGTAAGCATTCATTTGCTTTAATTGTCAAAATTTGACTGACCATTCCAAGGTGGTACTACTTTTGTGGATAATTTGTGTTTCTCATGCTTTCGTCTGTTAATTTGCTGCCTTGTACTTACCTGCTGGGAAAGGGCTGACCTCTTGGCTCTTCTTGGTATTGTTTATTTATATGTTACTTTCCCTTGTGGTATCCTGGGTCAGGTGTGGTACTTAATTTGATCGTTTCCTGATCTTTGCTGTCTTTCTTACTTTAACACGTACGTTTATATTAGATGCTTAAATGATGGCATGGAGTCATAGATATAAAGAAATAGTTTACAAAGGTATTGAAGTTCTAAACTTTATCAAAGTATTATAGTTGATTAAAAAATGTCTAATCAATCCGTGCAGAAGATTTAAGATTTACCTGTAGCTATTTGTAGATTGAGCAATGTTAAAAACAAGATTGTGCCTATATATACTCAAACAAAAAAGAAACGTCCGATTTTCATGGTACTGTATCTTTCGATCCAGTTAGGATGTTGCAATAAAAATAAAACCAAAACGTTTATCAAACGTCCAACACTCAAAAAATCGAAATTATTTGATTTTTTATCTTCTGATCTTGAGTTATTAAACCTAATATGCACACAGCTTTTTCCATCATCATCAGGAAGTTAATCATCAAAACGTGTCACATTTTACGTTAAATGGCAACCAGAAGCGTCCGACGATGAAAAAACATCCAAAAATCCCAAGTCTGCTTATTGAACGAGCGAAATTGCAGTGCCAAATCTTTCATTTACGAAATTTACTAAAATTACCTCCCTTTGAATTAAACAAATAACAATTTAAGAACTTTCAAATCTCCTTAACCTATATCATTTTGATGCCGTTTTTGTTTTAATTTGTTGTGTCTGTTTATGACAACAATTACACAATAGAGAAAAACAAAAACTATGGCTGATGTCCGGCATCAAATGTTTACTGAATCTGTGTTTTATACCCCTCCCCTAACTGCAAAATCATCAGAATTTTCATTATCTATTTTTTTGATGCTGATTAGTCTTAATTAATGTTAAAATGCTTGTGGTGACGAAAAAACATCAAATTTGTTCGAGTTTGTTGATTATCAAAATGCTGGACCAATAATGAATTTTCTGATTGTTTTCACGCACGCTCCTGATCGATGTTTTGTGACGTCAGAGAATGTTACAGACCAATGGACGTGGTCGTAAAAGCAATGTATATAACTAGCCAGCTTATCCTACTAGAGAGTTTGTTCAGTGATGTTTAAATATGCTTAAATAATTCGGAATTATGATAGACACACAAGCTATTGATGTTGTGACTTTTGATTTTAAGGGTACTCGTGTTCACAGCTTTGTCAGCGGCTACACTGATTATCAAACGGATTACTTTTAGGTGCAAATCATTTCTAAATGATTAAAGTTTGTAAGGTGAGGATTTGAATGAAATGCGTTCGTACATTTGGAACTGGCAGACATAAACGTCAAGCGGACATAACTTTTTTGTTTCAGTATATATACGCAGATGCTCTTTCCTTGCTACTGTCGACTTTTGACATCTTAACCTTTGCAAACGGTTTGAACCTAGATCAGAACCGACGGATCCTGATCCGGACTCTAACCGCTTGACATTTTAAAAAAGTCTGATAACAAAAGCACATAATTACCCGGCATACAAAGTTAGATTATGAGACACGACATGCACATTTAATGGCATAGTTCAATTTATTGGTTATTCCAGAGTTGCAGTAGGAGAAAGCGAAGTGCTGGTGCTAGACAACTTACAGGACCTGATGACAAGGTTTTCTCCACTTCCAGTCTGGTACATGTGACACCAAAGAAAAGTAGTGCCACTACAACATTAGGTATGTCCTCAGTTGTTCACATTCCCCTGACACCTTTAGCTGTACCTACTAGGTATATCATTCTATGTATACCATCTATTCTATCTTCTCCTACTGGTCATAAAAACTGTTAGCAACAAACTGCGTTGTCCGACACCAAAACGCCACAAAACGTAACTTAAGATGGTCAGGTAAAATAAGTGTTTAGGGTTACGGATCTGAATGTTAAGAAAGTTTAGAACACTTTATTTTATTTTCAATACAGAAATGCCTTTTTAAATGCATAAAATGCCATATTTTCCAGAAAATTTGAAAAATGTTATGTTTCACCCAGTAAAATCTAGCGTCCAGTTTCCCTAAACAAAGGTATTTTTATTTAGCCTTAAACATGCACTTTCTCCAAACTTAGAAAACTGTAGAATTTTAAATGTGGTCACTTGGATAGGACATACGCATCCCTGCATGGATTAATGCCATACACAATATAATTATCAGTGGCAGATCTAGAGGGGGTTCAGGGGTTTGTTTGACCCTCCCTCCTCCCTGCCCCCCCCCCCCCCCCCCCCCCGTTTTTGAATATCCTATTGAATAATTTGGTCTCACTGAGACCAAATTATTTAATTTTCAGGAGATATTTAAGAAAAATGAGAATCACCAACGGGACCCCCCAGACCTTTATACATATGAACCCCCTTTCCAGAAATAATAGTTCCACCCCTGATTTTACTTAACCTTCCTCTAAACTTTTATAATGCCATGCTTTCAGTGGGGTCGGGTAGTTGATAACAAATTATAGAGCACAGTGGTAGAGTCTAGACTTGGAATCAAAGTTGCTAGTTCAATAATTGTGCAACGCACTGTGTGTTCTTGAGCAGGACACTTTATCATTAACCCACCCATAAAGACAGAAAGAACGTCCCAACATGCATTCAGTTGACTGAAACATAAAGTACCAAAGTAAGTAAGGGTGCAAAGATCAGGAGTCGATACAATCAAGTACCACACCCGTCCCAGGATACCAATGGGAAAGTTACAAACTCAGTTAGACACCACGAACGAGAGCCAAGAGGTCAGCCCTTTCCCAGCAGGTGACCACAAAGCACATATAAACAGACGCGCACAAAGATATAGCAAACATAAGACAGAACAAAAACATAAAAGATCCACAAAAGAAGTGTCGCCTTGGAACGGTCAGTAAAATATTTTACTGGGGGGCTTAAACCAGTTTAACGGCGCGCCAACCTCACCCTTAATTCAGATGTGGATCAAGACACATAGATATTTGGTTTGCATGAAAGACCCCTAACTTATCAATGCATCATCCCCTAAAACATATAAATCAAGATATAACAAGGAGATAAAGCAAAGATAAGGACTCAACAGTAAATAAAACTAAATACCGGAGCAAAAGAAATCAAACAGGTAAACCCCGGTGGGCCGGACAAACAGCCAAAGCATCAGGCCCTTGCCATCTCATCAATAGATAAGTTTTTAAGTCGGAACCATTATAGAGTCTGCAGTCCGACCCACCGGCGTTCAATTAAAGAGGAAAGCAAAGTTGCCAACCGTGATTGGGTTGATCACCAAGCATGCAGTCTGTTGCAATACATTAATGTTATAGCCAATCTTTTTATAATGGGAAATTATTTTAAATGAACTGCGCTGAAAAATTATTAGAGCCAACAATCTTCTTTATTTATACACCAAATCACCATAGAAATCAGGTTCCGAAAGTCCCTGCGCAAAAGAGATTTAAGTCCAACTTGGAATTTAGAAATCAAATCATAGTATCGTCTATGAAATTTTGAAATTTTTTGCGAAGTTTGATACCGATAGCCTTGTTTAAGAAGTTTCTGAGTTAACAATTTATTGCGAGTGTTGAAGTCAGCAACAATGCTTGATGCTCTAGCAAAACGAATAAGTTGAGAGATATAGACTCCATAGGATGTAGAACGAGGAACATCACCATCTAAAAATGGGAAATTGACAATTTCAAAATCAAAGTCGTCACGTTTATCGTAAATTTTGGTAGAAACAATATCATTAGAAATTGACAAATGCAACTCGAACAAATGCAAGACTACCCACTAGCGTGCTAACCAAGAGTGACAGTGACGTGATATTCGTTTACAATTGTTAAATAAAACATTAACTTGTACACTCCACTTGAGTTAACGAGAATCCATATATTATTTGTGCGGATAGGATTAATACACAAGTGATCTATCGATTCTAAGTACCTGATAACTTTGTTAACAAAACATGACGTCACTGTCATTCTTGGCTGGCAGGACATTAGTTTGCCATTATAATTTCACCTAGTTGCAGGAAAATCAGACTTGGTTGCATGCAAACAAAAGCAAACTTGTCTGCAATTCAATCTGATCTGCACACTAGTGTTTTGCTTGTTGAAAATTATAATTTAACTAGCTTCATGTAAATATTCCAACTCGTCACTGTACCCGGACAGGTTGGTTAGAGTATGACATAAGTAAAAAAAAACACACAAACACAGGGCCCAATTATAAACCAAAGTAATGAAATTTAAGCTAGACATAAGTGCTTGGTCTTCTGGATGAATATTCCATTGACATGGTTGTTTATAATGTAACATTTGAGTTGATGCTTTATATCAGTCATGTTATATTTTAGCAATATACTTTGGGAATACACACTTCAGAAGAGATAAGATTTTTAATTTCATTATATCAAAAAATATTTTGACAAACGTTTACGAGTACGATGACACTAACCGTTCGACATTTCACATAACCATAACGTCAGATTTTAAGTCGCCTTGCTAAAACAGCTTATTGTGCAATAGCGAGAATAGTTTACCGCTAAAAGGTTGGTTTTCTCCATCCAATCTCCAGACCTAAAAGTAAACCTGTGAAAACCAGTTTAAAACTGAATGGTCTGTTCACCTTTTTCGTACAGTTTTAGTTAAAAATCCTCTTTTCAAATTACCTCCCTTTCAAATGAAAAGCGTTTGAAATTAAAATGCTCAGCAGATCAAATCCTCGCTATAAAATCGGAAATCGTTTATTTTGACCTCTTGCAGGCAGCCATTAGATAATTTTTAAACAATTGACCTGTTTGTGCACTTCTAAAAAGATAGCCTATGGGGAAAACCCATTATAACTGCTTGCTTAACCTTTTTTCCCTTGGTATATAATTCGGTCTTGGTTAAAGCAGTATAAAGCTGATAATTGTCTTACTGAAGGACGCAACACATAGCTTCAAATGAGGCTTGAACCAATTACAACTCTTAACAACTTAACCTTTTTGTATACTAATAAATTCTTCCTTCTGGTTTGGTATAACAAACTTGAGATAGTCCATTGTACATATCTAGGGATGTCAGGGTTTAATTAAAAAAATATTGTATTTTGTCTAAAGACAATTTTAACCTTTGCAAACCGTGTAGACCCTGATGAAATGCAGCATTATGCTGCATTTCATCTGGGTCTTCACTGCTTGCAAAAAGGCTCCCAAATACGAATGGTTAATAACATTTTTTCTTATATTTTACAGGAAATGTATGGTTGGCCATCATAACAGGGCTTCTGATGCTGTACATCAAACACTGAACATTGTGATTATTATGGTATTGTACAAAGTATTAAAATGCAAAATGTAAGAGTAGTCTTTGTTTCAATTTATGCTCAATATCAAATATACAAGATATATACCACCGTACCAATTTTAACCAAGCTTCACCCTATGTTTCCATTGGGCTGGTAAAGCAAAACACTTTCAGCGTAAAAATTGCCATTATTTTATTATCCATCAGTGTAAACAGGTGTTTTGGATGCTCATGGGGATGGTTCTTTTGAGTACCCATAGCATATGTTTTGGTTGAGAAATAAGATAATTTTTCAGTTACACTCTTATCTGGAGGCTTGTTTCCTTGGTGACTTTCTTCAAAATTAGCTGAAGCGAATGGGCTTGGTCAAATATGTGCGTCAGCTGTCGTTGTCTTGTTCATCTAAACCTTGTTCTGTAGGAATGGCACTATTAAGTGATGGCAATAAAACTACAGTTTTCAGGCCATCACTCGTATTAGTGGAGCGGGATACTGGGAAAATACTTCACTTGATGATACAAGCATGAATTTTTCACCATATCTGCATTACATCCCACGCATTTAAAAACGATTCCTGGCCACTTCAAATTTGGCCAATTTCAAGATGGCCGCCAAAAAACAAAATGGCTGACATTTCGCTGGGGAGTGATGTGGTAAATTGATCATATCTCAGTTTCTAGTCATCGTATAACAACAACTTTGGTATCAAATTAAAGCTACACCATTGTTCTTTAGTATAAAAATCAAATATGCAAATTAATTGATTTGCATATTTATGAATATTCACAAGTTTTAATTTTATGGCCAAAAAATCGGTAAATACATTTATGTTAAGCATATCTTAACCTGGTCAATGTAGAATGTCAAAAGTGATATATACCTAAAGCAAAGACTTAACCATACTATAAATCACCATAATTGCACTGCAGCTCATTAGCATATTCATGAATATTGATTTACAAATACTTTATATAAATCTTCAAATATCAGTTTTGTAGCATGCACATGTTGTAATTTATTCATTTCTAAACTTTTATTCTACATAAGGCCTACAAAATTAAAGCTCCATCGTACACTTTCTCCCAAGGCTCCAATATGCAAATTAGCAAATCAAATATTCATGAATATTAATTACCTATTTTTTTTGCTAAAATATCTAGCAATTGAAAAGAAAAGTAATCCAGTCTGAGTTCGTGGTGATCTTCCACTGAAATGATTCTTTCCAATCAAAAGTCTGATCCACTCGAAGGTCTATGTACCATTATTTATGCAAATTGACTAATTGATATCATTATTTTAATGCTGCCTGTTAAAGCATACTAAATTGGCATTGTTAAATATTTTTGCTCAAATTATACCTGGAAACAATTGTGTTTTTGTCACTTCCCATGTGGTATCCTGGTACTTAATTGTATCGATTCCTGATCTTTGCTGCCTTTCTTACTTTTTTTAACTACCACATTTTTATTAAGTTCCTTACAACATTTGGCTATAGCAGACAACTCTGTCCATTTATGAATCCAAACATTGTTCTGCTTTGACCATCCCCTAATCGATGGAGATGGTAATTACTGTTCAGTAACAGTCTATTGTTTCCATAACAGGTCCTGCTGGGAAAACTGCCACCTTACCTTGCTTTTTTAGAACAGCTTGTGTTGGTGGATAGCGTTGTGAGCGTTTTGCTTTCGAGCAAATAATAAACCTAAGCGCTTTATCCATTCTTGCAAGTTGTGCTTGACTAATCGCACGTAAAACAATTTTTTCTTATGTTCCCATTTCCGACTGTGATATTGTGTCTGCAGTAATACTGAGGCATGGAAAAACTTCTGTGGTTCCATGCCTACCATGCTGATTTCTTGCAAATGCCAACGGATGCAGAAATCGTATCACATCCAATAATTTAACCCATGCAAAAAAAGCAATGGCCTTGCACGATGTCTAAGTGATTTATCTGTGCGTTGGTTTAAGCATTTTTAATGACGTTCCAAGGCGGTGTTTTCTTGTGGTCCTTTTTTTGTCATTTATCTTTCGTGTCTGTCTGTTCATTGCAGCCTTGTGGCCACCTGCTGGGAACGGGCTGGCCTCTTGGCTCTCTTGTATGTGATGTTTTCTTGTGTTATTGCCACTTTCCAATGTGGTGCCCTGGGTCAGGTATGGTACTTGATTGTATCGATTCCTGATTTTTGCTTTCTCCTTACTTACATATATCATGAGTCTGCATCCCTCAAAATTGTTTATTTTCCGAATGCTATCCACAAAGCGTATATATTCAAATTAGCATACCTGCTATATCTAGTACAACATCGGTATCGGAATTAACAATCATTAGAGTTTAGCTTCCTGTCAAAGAAGCATGTTTTATGTTGACAAACATACTAGTAACAGCTTCCTCTGATTGCTTAGAGCTTACATAGCCCTTTTGTTAACTTCAAACAAATATGTTCTTAAAAGGGTACCCTATGGAAGCAACGACTGCACCAAAGAACTGAAACCAGAGTGTGCATATTTCCTGGGCCAGACTGGCTAGTTTCTGCCATTTAGGCGTCATCAGTGACCCTCTAATAGTTTCAAAGTTCCACCATGAAACCCATGATCCCAAAGGACAAGAAAATAAAATCTACACTATAGTGAAGGGCCGGGAGACGTTCTACCGCCGCCACACAGTCCCAGTCACCAGCTGTATTGAAGTCAAATATGTTCTTAAAAGGGTAACCTTTGGAAGCAAAGACTGCACCAAAAAACTGGAACCAGAGTGTGCATATCTCCTTTTGTTACTATTATCCGTGCGTTGGTTTGAGCAAGTATACTTTTCACTGCTACAGTACAAACAATACAATACAAAATTTATTTATATAGTCGGAGATACAAACAGTATAACATAAATTTTGTATGAAACCCAAATATTTTAGCCTTTGCTGTCATCATATCTAAGGATGTTGCTCCATGATTTGAGAGATCTGATGTTACTAGCTCCTGTTGCTTTTTTTTCCCTGCCATGTCTCACTTTTCAAATTATCTTGGTGATATGTACCAAAATACAACATCATATCTGGAGTATTTCCAAGCATACTACTAAGTATGAGGTACAATCACCTCAGTGGCATAACCATCTGGCATTTTGCTGCTCTGGACTTTTTTGCTAAATCATACATGGATCACGGTTGTGTCATCCATTATCACAGTATATACATTTGGTTATTCATTTGTTTTTGTACCTTGTTCAAGAATGTCATGTACCTGTGACTTTTAAACTGCTGAGTGAATTATGCCTTTTTGTGATAAGGATGAAGGACAGTTTTGATTTTCATGTTGGAATCAGGGTGGCAAGTCACCTTTTTGGCTTTGACATCGAAAATAGTTGTCAGTCGTCCTTTAAATAGCTGTCAAGCTATTTTGTAGTTGACGATTGGTTGGATTTAGCTTGTAGCCTGAAAAGGGGAAGCATATTCTTTTTCACTGGTTCATTAAACAGAGTGTGTCTGAGTATCTGCTCTGTCTTTACAAACTTTTCATATTGCTTCTGACCAATGGGAGCTAATTGTTCCATGGTTTCCTGGTCATACCCGCTTTCTTTTTTATTAATACAACTGTCCGCTACTTATATTGTATAAAATGCGTACAGGTCAGCTGACTCCTCTATACAGGGATATACTAAACTGCTAGAAACTCAAATATAAACAGATCCCCACGTCTACCAACTATTACAAATACAGCTTCTTCTCTAGAACAATCATACACTGTAATGCCCTCCCAACCGGCACTGCCTTGCTTCCTACCGTGGTGCAGTTTACTGTTTAGCCACCAGGTGCATGCATCCCCCTAAATCACAATATTCTGTTTTTATCTTTTAACTAAACTAACTCTTTTCGCACTGTACAAACTCATCCCATCCACTAAGCTAACCACATTTAAAACATGGTAAACGGAATACCATTCTGAAGTCCTTTTAGATTCAGAAGTATGGCAGAAAGAGAGAGAAAGATAGCTTTATATATATCTACAGTTAGACCAATAGTACCTATGTAAGCTTTATTGACTACAATAAATTGCTTATTGGGTTGGTCTATGGCAATCATAGAGAATGTTTTATCAATTTTATGAATGGCAAAATGATCTATGTGTATACATCAGAATGCATTTGTTTCAGGGTAGGCTTGTCGCGATGATTGACAGGTAGCCATCAAGCTTAATAAATATGATCTATGGCAAAAATAGGGATGAGATTCTGATATAGCTTCTCTATCCACCTAAAAGTGCGTATGACTAGGAAATGCCACAATCACAGACAACAAACCAACTTATGGCACCATAAGGAACAGACACAGAACTCTGACAATCACAAGACAGCAAGAGCACAATACAAGTAAAGAGCCAGATTTCTCTTCGTCATCCAGATTACTGGAAAAATAAAAGGGATGCTAAGTACTACATTACAAAAGAAGAACACACATTCTCCACAAACAGAGCAAATTGGACACACAACAACAGAACCACCACCTAAATGGGACAGCAGCTGAAGTAAAGCCCCTGGGATCAATTAAATACATTTTTGGGCCTAATCTACGCCATAAGAAGAGAACATTTTGAGTTAAAAAGCTATGTCCTTAACAGTATCAGCAATCTTCTCATGGAAATAAAAAAAACAGTGTCAAACTGCTTAAAACAAAAAAAAACAGCCTAAATTGTTATTTGAATATAAAATACGTGTATATGAATATTCATTGTATATGAATGAGCTGATGTGCACCTATTGATAAGTATAGTTTGGCAGCAACGTTTAAGACTATATGTATCACTTTTGACAATCTGCATTAAACACAGGTTGTGATTTAAATCATGATGAATTTGTAAGATGTTTGTCACTTTCCCATTGGTATCCTGGGTCAGGTGTGGTACTTGATTGTATCGATTCCTGATCTTTGCACCATTACTTACTTTTATACCAAAAGGGCAATGATTTAGCTTCAATTTGATACCAAGTTTGTTGTTCTATGATGAACAGAAACTGAGATGATCAATTTACTACATACAGCCTCACGAGAAGTGTCGGCCATTTTGTTTTTGGTGGCCATCTTGAAAAATGGCCGAATTTGAAGTGGCCAGGAATCGTGTTTGAATGTGTGTTATGTAAACAAGTATTAGCTTTTCAAAAAAGCTGGCGGTCGTTTAGCCCTATCACTGTATGTATTATTGCACAATGCCAGTGCCGGACCGGGGGGGGGGGGGGGTGTCTGGGGGCACGTGCCCCCACCCCCAACGAAGAGGCCGCGGTGAGTGTCCTAAAAAAAAATTTCGCACATTTATATGTACGGTAATGTTTTGGTGGCGTTTGGGGTGTTTTGGGGCGGTTTTGGGTATTTCGAGGCCGTAGGTTTCCAAAAAAGAAATTTAGCGCATTATATGTACGGTGATGGTTTGGTGGTGTTTGGGGTGTTTTGGGTAGGTTTGGGGTATTTCGAGGCCGTAGGTTTCCAAAAAAGAAATTTAGCGCATAATATGTACGGTGATGCTTTGGTGGGGTTTGGGATGGTTTTGGGTGGTTTGGGGTGTTTCAATGGACCGCACGACGGCTATGCTAACAAATCAAATTCGAAAACGAGTTTGCCTCGCGCTAATAGGTAGCCCTACAGATTCACGGACAGTTCTGCCTCGCGCTGTAGGTTAACCCACGATATTTGGTACCCCGCTCGTTGTTCGGCAGCGCATAAAAACTAGCCTGCGCACGGCATAAAGGTTCGGTCAAAACCTGAATTTGATGTATTTTTAGCACAAAGTTTATATATACGGCCGGCCACGGCCGACCGTAATAACATATGGTGTAAATTTCATGCTTGTATCATTAAGTGAAGTATTTCCATAAATTTGCTAACTAAGCAGCTCCACTTTCAGTATTGTTTTTATATATACTGTTATAACAAACGCCAAACGCAGTATTCCCATCGTGCACCAGTTGCAATTGACAATACCCGCTCAAAACAGATGAGAGTTGAGCAATGCGAGCTCTCGTGGACCGGCCAGGCTTTACACATTACGAAATAAAGATAGGTACCAATACGAAGAGCGCCCGCTAGCGCTCGCATTCTTGAACTCACCTCAGTTTTATATGTAAAATTTGACATCAGTGACCAGTGAATTTCATACGTTGCACCCTGTGAAATTAACATACCCTAGAGGTTTACTACGTATATCGTACAGGCGGCTGGCGAAGACTTGGACGATGCATGTGCATACATGCAGTCTAGCAATATCCTTGCTATTCGCACACAAAATATGGAGTGAGATCAAGGGCTCGGACTGAAACTTAACATACATAGCCTCACCGGATAGCTGATACTTCTGAAGAATGGAAATGTGAATCAAGGTCCTCCTCTTGTTGTCATCCTCTTGAGGGATGGTATTTATCATTGACTAAGTTCGCAACGTGTATGGTAGCACTGGCGAAGTTCTGAAGCATGAGATGGCCCTTTCTGTGAAAATTACATGTGTGTATTCTCTCATGGTGTCGCATTAAAATGACACACCTACCTCATTGCCATCTCCGCGCTTGCGGAGATGGCGATGAGGTGGGCGTGTCATTTAATAGATCATCACTTTCGTTTGAACCAGCTACTGAAATTTCGCTTTCAAATGGTTTCTCTACTTCAGTCAGTAGACACCAACCCACAATCACACTGGTAAATGTATACGTTGATTTGCTGGTATTTACGCATATTGCCGCTACTTCACAGACCGGAAGTGGTAGATATTGGTGTTAATACTATACTGACGGACTTTAAAAACGCAACACTTGGATAACGGCTTTAATTTATGTCTCGAAAAACAAGGCAGAACAATAATTTTGATTGTATGTTAAAGAGCATCCATTTGTTAGTAAACATTGGAAAACTTGTCCAACTAAGATGACTTTAATGCGTTAAAATGTAAACTTTTTGAGATAGGAGTCAACTGTTTCATGTGACCAAATGTTATGAATGAAAGATTCCCTACTTTAAATTAGGAAACACTAGAAGCATCAAATTTGTATCATGGACTTTGTTAGTCATCGAGGAATCACTCCCATATTGATTTGCAGGTCTGCGATACAGCATATATGCGTATATGACGTTTATCTGGGTGTACCCTTTCATTCAATAGCTTAAAATCTCCTACTTAAGAAACGTTTAAATGGCTAAATTCATACGGAGCAAATAACGTCGTCCAGTTTAGTTGTACAATTAAAACTAAAGTGTTTGCTGACGAAGCCAACTCATGATGACATTATCGAAGCAGAGGAAGTTTACATTCAACAGTCTTTTTGAAGATATAAGGGGAAGTTAGTGTTGCATAATTAAAGTCCGTCAGTATATATAGAAAAACACGCAATATGCCTAAAGGACTATAGAATTAGATCATTTTTAAGTATTCGGCATGCACATGACGATTTATGTAAGCATTTAGGAATAGATTCGAGTACCGATCTGGATCATCGGTACTCGAATCTATTTCTAAATGCTTACATAAATCGCGATGCACATACTGAATACTTAAAAATGATTGAAGTATATAGTCCTTTAGGCATATGGCATGTTTTTCTATATAGTATTAACACCAATATCTACCACTTCCGGTCTGTGAAGTACCGGCAATATGCGTAAATACCACCAAATCGACGTATACATTTACCAGTGTGACAATAGGCACTTTGAATACGTGCTGAAAGATAGCAAGCTCACCGTCTATCATCGAAACCGGAAATAGCGTACCACTGAATCGAAAGTAACCAACACATGAGGCTGAGTGCTCTTCAAAAATAGCACATTTCAGTATCAAATCGCTGAAGTTGAACATTTGCAATGATTAAATCGTGGATATATTAAGCTTGTACCGTAAGTAGTTGTGTTTTTTCATTAATGAATATGAAGGCTGGAAATGATCATCAATCGGAAAGCTGGTACCGAAAACACACTTCACTCTGACTTTTACTTTCACTTTATTCGAGGATAGTATGTGGATTTTGTCGATTTATCCAATGGTAAGCAAGTGAAATTATAGAAAACAAACGTATTTGCATGTGTTTAAGCTAGAATCTAAAAATTAAGCCAATTATGGGCTTATATTTAAATCCCATTGTGTACCGCGAATAGGTGCGGATGTGTACTGCAGATAGCAAAATCATAAGAAAAATATGTACTGCGAATAGTTATGAGTTTGCTATCCACTCTGAAGTAAAACTGCGAGTTTGGGGTATTTTCATATAATTGAACTGGTGCAAAAGGTGATCAGTTTAATGATAAAACAGACTGTCTGCCAAAAGAAGGCAAAATGTCAAATTATGGAAGCAAATGGTATAGGCTTCATTTCTAACATGTAAAATATCCAATAAATAACATGATATAACCTGATCATGGCTTATGCATGAGCTGGTGCAGTTGTTGTCCGTTCATCTGTCTGTCCATTTAAAATGTCTATCATCTAGATTAAAGGTATGAGTCTGTCTCGAGGGGTACAATGTATGCGAACTTTTGTGGTTATTTTTTCGTATTGAATCTATTTCGTATTTTTGACAATTACCACTAGCCAATTTTTTTTGTCTGCACTTTCACGTGCTTATTTTCTTAGGTAGCATATAATTACAAACAATACAGTCCCAGTTTAGAGTCTGATCAGGTTTCAAAGTGTTTGCTTTCATATAAAAAAAGTTGAAGTGCATTTGAATGTAGCAGCAGATTTTAAAAAAGTGGATAACACTTTCAGGCCCCCTAAAGTGGCAGGGTAATATATATTTACTTTGTTTTTGACCTACTTATAATTATCTGACACTGCCTTACGAGTAGATAGCTTCAGGGTTTGTTTATTATTAATAAAATGGAAATAAAACAATAAAATAAAAGAAACAAGATGAAATCATTAACAAAAAGATAAAAGTCCTGTCCTTTAAGTATCTTATACCTTTTGTTAAACTTAAAGATTTACCGCGATCAGTTTTTGTTTACTTAAATTTCTCAAATGGTAAAATAGCTGATAATACAAAAAGTATGTACATATAGCCAATCCTCAGTGGACTGTCTATGGATACCCTAGAGTCATTGTCTAGAGATATGATACCGTACCCCTAGACACAGGGTCTTATTGTGTGGGCCTATTCTGGAGACACTTTCCAGTTAAAAAATAAAGCTTTCCAGAGGAGGGATGGCTGGGGCTTGGGGGCCTTGCTACACCAACAGTGTTAGAAATATGCCAGAGAGCTCAATTTGTCCAGTGGGTAACCTGCAGACAAATATAACTTGTCCCCCACAATTTTGACTTGCCCTGCAGGGTTCATTCGTTAAATTCCTAAAAATGCTGATACTCAAAAACATGTTTGTTTGTGTTTGATTCAAAAGAAAGGGCGAAAATATCTGCCAATAAAAAACTTGCCACGATTGCAGAGCGGGATGAGGCTGCGCATGGAGTAGCGACTATTTGGGGATATTTTAAGTGAGATCAAAGGAAGATTTTCAAAGAGAAAAGACTTGGAATCAGGAAACGTCTAGACTCGATGCCATAATTAATAATCAGGATTATGGTGGAAAACAAACAGTCGGCATGAATACATTTACAGTAGATTTCGATCTTTGATTGCATTCACTACAGACAGAAAACAACCCGACCAAGAGGTTATCAAACGTTTTTCATGCTCAACACAACATAGTATGAATTAATCATGATCATAAATGCTAAATTGGCAACATTTGTTGGCACTTTAACATTTATTAGCATGAGAAATACAATATTTGTAAGGTTTGAAAGCAAGATGTTTTATTTTTCCAGCATTTTAGATTTTAAGAGCATTTAAAATTTCATGCTCGGTTGAGTTGAGCATGTAAGGAGTTTTAAAACGTCGGTCCAGATTTTACATATCTTTAAGAAAACGTAACAGAGATGTTCCCACGATGTGTTATAGAGACTTGTGTAGATGCTACAGGCAAACGCGTACTTGCTTCTAGCACACAGTATTTTTAAAAGCCTTGTAACAGGCTTTATAATGGCGAAAGGAGATCATGAAGTTATTTAGTGGTAGCTGTACTTTGTAAGTGCTTAATTAATGAGTTTCAATGGTGTTGCGTCTTTTACTCATTCACCTTTGATTGTGGCACCCGTTTGAGATATTTTCGTTGATTTCCAAAGTTTAAGGCTTCTTCCTGCTTCAAATGTAATACTGATACAGTAAAGGATTTGGTTTAACCCGTTCTTTCATAATGGGTTCTTTCTTTTGGTTTGATGCAATAAACTTGGGAGGTTCCATTTTATATACCTAGGGGTCACTGGCTATAATTTCCACATAAAGCATATTTCTTTCCCTGAATATCGTTTTTGCCATAGCAAACAATGTAGACCATGATGAAATGCTGGATTATGTGGCATTTCATCTGGGTCTTCACTGTTTGCCAAAGAACGCATTTAGGAGTCACTAGTATAGAAAGATAAGTCAAAAGCTTAAAAATAGTATTAAAATATTGTTGCATGTACGATACAAGTATTTTTATTCACCCGTCCTCATCTTTATTGCCGACAATACACCTACATATGTTTTTTCTCCAGAGGATGACACATTAGAACTAAACAGCAAAAGCTTTAATTTACAACCGCAGCATCGTAATATAAGTTTCCAGGTACATGCATCTGAAGAGATCATGCAATACAAAGCAGAAGATTCATGATCTACGCTCATGGCCATATCGACTGCTTAGTATTGACACATTAGTGCTTTATGTTTAAGCATTTTATCATATGTCTGAATGTTTTAGATGTATTCGGTACACTCACACCATTAAGGTAATTGACCATCCCTACATGACCTTGGTTATTTACTGTGTATGTAAAGCAAAAGTGAAACAAACAATTAACAAATTGATTGATTTTAAAGTAATAGAATATTGAATAGCAAACACTTCTTGTTAGAACAAAAAAACTCATAAAACAAACAAACAAAGGCACAAAAGAATGACAACACAAACTGTCTAGGAACTTAGTCTGATCAGCCCCTTTGTTGTCCGATTTTTGTCAAGTATCATGGCTAAACTGGCTACAGGTGAAATATCAAATTTCTAGTCAGTCTCTCTGACAGTAACCAATACTGGGCGGATGGGAAGGGGGTGTGGGAAAGGGTTGTGGTTTTATTATTGGGATCACCCAAAGGCTCACGTAGCAGAGTTTCTGGTTATGAGAGTGTAAACAATTATATGTGCCATATGTGGGTTTTACATGGGCTAAAATTACCATGTGGCACCCACATGGGCAATATTCTCAGACAGAGCCCACATGTGACCAATTTAGCCTTGTGTGCTGGGGGCATTTTTTCTTTAGGCCCCAGTCAACAAATTTTCAGTCATGCAGGGAAGGGTCTTCTTGAGTTACACTAGTACTATACAGAGGGTAAGTGTCTTGCTCAGGAAAACAACGCAGTGCCTCAGGTGAGGCTCCAGCCTGCAGCCCATCGATCTCGAGTCAAGCACTCTACCACTAAGCAACTGTGTTCCTCGTTTAATCCTCATGGTTTAATCATTAATTGAAATGAACCTCAATGCTAAAAAAACAATGTTTCATTTATTTTTCTAGTGTCAGTTATGAAATAAGCGTCAATCCCATAAAACGTTGCCACTATTCGCGGTACACGATTTTAACTAATCGCAGTACACAAGTTTTGCCATCAACAACTATTCGCCGTATACCACAGTTTTTTTGTTTCTATAGATTCCAATTGAAAATAATCAAACGAAGGCCAGAGATAAAACTGAGATGGAGCAAATTGAATGTAGAAATAGGGAATTAATTTCTTACACGAAGATAAACCATGTATTCTTTAGTTCAAAGGCTGTTTTTACTGCACGAGCACTTTCAAGCCAGTACCAAGCAGCGAAATATTTGTGTAAACAAAGCTATGTCGATGCACAGAATACAATAAAGATACACAACGTTGAAATGAATCCCTTGGCAATGAACCTTGATTTGACTGGTTGCCTGGGAGCAAATAATAAAGCGTAAATAAAGGTAAAAACTCACCGCCCGCCTTGCCGTTTTTCTCTACTTTCGATTCAGTGGTACCCTATTTCCGGTTTCGATTATAGACGGTGAAGCTTTAGGTTGCTTTCAGCCTTAGAATATCACTTTAACTATCTAAATTTCAACCAATCGGGAATAGACAGAAATTTGAGTATCTGCTAGAATATGAAAAATTGCATTGGTTATTTACCAGACTGTCCATACAGGTTTATTCCAGGTGACAACACTCGCCGAAAATGAAGTCAATATCTAGGGATACAGACTGTAGCAGCCAAAAATACTTTTGCATTTTTCTTCACAGAAAATTGTTGACGAAACGGAAAGTAGACCTAGATTTTTAGACCAATCTATTAATTGCAGGTCAGTCATGAAGTCAGCATTTTTAGTAAAATTCTTACCACTATGTGTAATCCAATTTTTTAATATCGGCATTTAAAATGTCGTCTGCGCAAGGCTTTAGTTACATTTAAAGCTTTTGTTCTAAGGGGAATTAAGTTGTGATTTTGTATTAAAAAGAGAGTGCCCTGAATTGGTTTAAAAACACAATATTATTGTAACAGTATCAATTATATTCTACTCAAACTTTGATAAGCATCAACATTTGATTTTTGTTTCCAGGGTATCCTAGTGATGGAATACTCAAATTTCTGTTACATGTCTGTAGCTTAATCATCGCTTTATCAACGTGATACACTTTGCTCGAGTTCTCCTTGCATCTTTTCGCAAAATTACGAATTCTTCAAAATACCCCAAAATTGCCACGGATACTGGATACTTTGTCTTTATTCGTTTAATGCTCTCTTTCTGTTGCTTTTCACTCCAAAACCAATGTTTCATCCTTGAAGTGTGATATAGACTTTTTGAAAATTTCAGAAATTTGTGATTTTGGTTAAAAACACGATTTTTTTACCCCAAAATTCTTTTTTGCTTAAAATGTTCTCATTTTACTGGGATATGGAACTGAAAACTGCTTCCAGATACGCACATTGGTTAAGGTTTTGCAAAGTTTTAAAACAATTGTTATTGGAATAAAACCAATTTCAATAGGAATTGCATTGCGTGATGGAACATTTCAATAAAACATTTTTAAGCGCTGCACAGAGCAAACCCGTGCGTGTTTTCGAAATTGGTATTCAGTTCCATGTTCCCAGTAAAGAACATTTTGAGCGAAAAACAATTTTGGGTAACCAAAATTCACGAGCTTCTATAATTCTCAAAGTCTGTATTAGACTTCAAAGATGCAACATTTCAATTAACTTAAACCGTTTTGGGGTGAAATGCAACAGTAATTTGGGACAAACCAATAAAGTACACCTGGTATTTTCCAGTCACAATTATCGTAATTTTGGTATTTTGGTGAATTTGTAATTTTGCGAAAAAGGAAATGTGCTACACACAATGTATGATATTGCATCAGAAGCAAATCCATTATTGATGCTTATCAAATTTTGAATAGTTCACTCTGTATACTTGTGGTGCTTTAATATTTGCCAAATACAAAAGCTGGTTCAGCTATTTGCCTTTTTTAATTAAAAGGAAAGTGCCTATGTTTTTGGCTTGTCAATTAATCCTTATCCGACAATGTTTTGTCCTGAAATGTCATTTTGGCGTCTGCTGCATATATTCAAATGATAAATCACGAAAGCAAACGCTATGAAGAACCCTTATCAGACTGCTCCCTTAGGGAGCAGCCCCATCAGGTTTCACATTCCACCTTAAATAAGCAGACGACAAACTTGTGACTGGCGGAAAACAGTTAAAAGGTGATCGCTCAAAGAATGCATTCAAACGTAATTAAAAAAGACAGAAACAATAGTTCAGCGATAGTGCGACTTCTTCCCCGTTCTGCTTCGTTGCCTGCGTTACACAACGGCGTCGTGCAACATTGTTCGCATGTCTGCAGCCTTATGGCTCTTTTACATCCGGGTGTGCAAGAGCTTGCACATGCTCTTTCCAATAGTTTGATGCCATGTTCATCTGTCACTGTCCGGACCTGAAATTATAAAAGTAGTACATTTCAGCCCATTAACCATTTTCCCGCCATTCAGAACAAATATAGTCTGCTGTCTCATCTGCTTATGCAATTGGTTGCCTATATTGCAAACAATATGTACCCAGATAAGACTGCTCCCCTGGGTGCAGTCTGATCAGGGTTCATAGTGTTTGCCAACATGGCAAAAGTTTTGAATACATTGTATATGCAGCAGACGTGATAAACAGACGACAATTCCAGGACAAACATCGGCAAGATAATGTTTTATGCCCCATCGAATAATAGAATTACAATCTTTTGGGTCGATCCATAAACTTAAATATGTACATATTTTGGGTCTCCAAATAATGGAATTGATACTTATAAGAAATTTCCGTTTAAGAGTTGCTTCTTTTACGACCCCCTAAAAAGCACAACGCACGCGCGCACGCACGCACGCACACACACATACACACACTTGGACTGGTTTTGAAATAACGTATAAATATTCGTTGCTTGCATTTAAAATAGATGCTATCAATTGTAAATTTTCAAGAAAGTTCTAATTCAAAGGTCGATGCCTTTATGAACGATATAGAATTATCGGTCAGTGTATCGCCACGCGGTATGCAATGTCGCGCTATCTTGTAAAGCTAACGGAGATAGGAACCAGTTGGGGGCGTGGCTAGACAATGCTCCATTAAGCCGATTAATACCACATTCCATCGGCTTTAACCTCAGGTGGAAGCTTCGCTCACAAACTGGCAATGGTGGGCTTCGCTCACAAACTGGCAATGGTGGTAAAATAAAAAGAATATTTCAGAATTTAAAATTTCACAGATGTTAACCTGGCCATTCTGAATCAACTGCTCTTAGTATACTCAGAAAAACGAAGGATATTTAGATTCAGTTTCATCTCTAACATTCAACACAATATAAAAAACTAAACTAAAGATACATGCAGTTTATAGTCCTAGACATCTGCAATCGAAATCGATGTTAAATTTAAGACACGCATCAGTGGCGACAATACAGTACAGCTCCAAATGGTTTAACCCTCAATACTGTAGACCGACATTAAACGGATTAAAACACATCTTTATCGTTTGTATTCCATAATGATTAGCTCCCAAATCATTGCTGGCTCTCTGTCAAAAGTAATGACCCCTAATTTTGTAGTCGTTGTCAATATTTTACAGCCTATCTGTTGTCATATTGCATCAGGTATGCCATATCAGCATATTTTTGTAGAAGAAATTGTTGCAATATTAGGTGCAATAACTGATAAATGGGTGTGAACTTGTCTGTGGTCGGAATGAGAAATAAGCAATTACCAGGTAAAGTTTGCAGCAAACAAATATAAAAGCAAAATTTATTGTGAACTTTCAGTAAAGAGGGTGGTAGCATACTGTATTGTGGGGGGGGGGGGATTTATTGTTTTTGGTGCGAATGGCGTTGGCGTCGGCGTCCACTTTCATTTCCGTGCATTATATTCTAACCAGGTGATGGATTTTGACCAAACTTGCATAGATACATTGTTGGGAGGATGGAAAGGGTAGATTAGATTTTGGAGATCTTGGTCTAATTTTCAAGGTCATACCGGCATTCTGAAATGTCAAAAATAGGATTTCCCTGCGCTATACTTGAACCAGTGGAGGGATTTTAACCAAACTTGCATAGGTACATAGTTGGAAGAGTGAGAAGACTTGTTTAGATTTTAGTGACCTTGACATAATTTTCAAGGTCATCTGCGTGATAAAGTCAGTACAAAAAATCAGCAACTTCGGAAGGTTCAATTTTAACTAAACATGCATTGATATATTGTTAGGAGAGGGTTAAGAGTTGATTAGATCTTGTCTGACCTTACTTTCAAAGTCACGCCAGCACTTTGAAATATCAAATTTTGATCAAAATAGGGTTTTTGTATATCTCTTGAATTGAACAATGTATTCTAGCTCAACTTAATGTATTGTATCATTGTGACAAAATGAAGAGTTGAAATGATTTTGGTGACCTTGACCTAACATTCAAGGTCACCTCAAAGTCAAGGGCATCATCCTAAAAAAAGCTGTAAATTCAGCCATTTCTGAGCTGTGTTCTGATCAAGTGGGTCAAGTGAGACAGAAAAAAGTTAATTAGATGCTGTTGACATTGACCATATATTCAAGGCAGGAACAGCACTTTGTAATTTCAAAGTTTGATCGAGATTTGTTTGTGCATGCTCTCCTTTGAAATAATTAGATTTCGACCTGTATCATTGTGACACAATAAAGAGCAGTAAGCATGCTTGCCGGCTCAATTTAGGGTTTGAGCGACATAGTTTTCCTCTGAAAACACTGCTTTAATTTCTTTGCTGAATTGCAGGTTGGTAGTTCTATAAAATACATAAATACTTTGTTTGGAAATTATATTCTCAAATGCAATAGTCAAAAGAATGATATCTTTCAATATGGTTTTCTGGATAGATTTACACATACGTTTTGCTTCAGAGGTGGACCCTTTCTGAAAGAATGAACACATTAATTTCTGCTAAGCCACATCATGATCCATGCAGTTTCTCAAAACTTCAAGTTAATAGCTTACATTTTTACACTTTTGCACCGTTCTTCCAAATATACATGGCGTCAAAACTTAAGCACCACCTGAATAATATTGAACATGAAGCTTTCTAAATATGAATTTATACTTGTTCTGTTTATACAATTAGATAAAACGGCAATTTAAGGCAAAATGTGGTTAGATTAGCATTAAGGTTAACGACTTGGCATGGAGAATGCACACTTACCCCTAAATGCCCCTATTTGCTATCCAATTGTGGCATTTTCATACCACTACGAGATAAATTAGTTCGGGTCATATTATTACAAAACCCAAAACCTGTTCTGTCTGTAAATTTCAGATGAATATCTCTGATAGAGTACAATAAATGGAGGTGTAAAGAATGGTATGTTATATAGTGAAAACGCCAAAATTATAAACATGTGATTAACTATCTCTGTAACTGGCTAGAAACCTTGATTTCGCTAAAACTCTTTTGGCACTAGGCTAAAATAGGTCCAGTTTATTGTCGCGGGAATACAAATTCAAAGGAAGAACTTTGAGGTATGCAATGTCGCTTTTAAGGGTATACCCCATTAATAGGGGCTGTATACAGAGCATCGTAGAACTTTAATAAAATTACCAAATAGCATTACCAACGAAATACTTGGGTAATAATATTTTACAAAATCTGTTTCTTTTGAAGAAAATCATACATGAAAACTGTCACTTAAAAAAGTTTGGGTAGTGCTTAACTTTTGACGCTTTGTATATAAAGACAACACTTTTTATACGAGTTTGGCGTTTTTCTAAGCGTAAATACCATGTATTTGGGTTTAATTATGACTTTTACTGCCGTATCAACTTATTCAAACATAAATTTCTCAAAATGGAACATTTTATCAAACCGATGAGCCGATCGTATAAAATCCTAATACAAGTCCCCCTGTGCGTAAAACAAGTTTGCCATTTTAACAGTTTAGAGGCTGCATATCAAGCTGATGCTGTCTTTAGATTATTGACATTTGTATCAACAAATGTTTGAAGTAAATATAAATTCATTAAGATATATTGGGAAGACTTTCGCACGGGAACCAAGGAAACCTCGTCAAGAAAATAAACAGTCGGAATACTGGTTTCTTGATCCAGCACGTGCAATAATGGCTCTTATTACATTTAACCCTTAAAGTGCCAATTGCAACAAAAGTCGTCTGCTTTTCTCGCCTGCTGAAATGTTTAAAAAGCCTCTATGACAGTTTGGACCCAGATCAGACTTCTCTGAGCCGGGTCCACCCTGTTTGCTTCTATACTTAAATTCGTCAGAAATGTTAGGCATTTTTGCAGCAGACGTCATTTTTCATATACATTTTTTTCTTGGCGCTTTAAGGGTTAACCATTTCATCCCTAGGTTTCTGAGGTAAACTCTTCCACTTCAAATTGTGGTAGAGTCCATTGTGTTAAACAGGAGTGTTAGACAAATCCTGAAAAAATTGAGATTGAGAGAAAAAAAAGCAGAATTAGCAAATAGTCTAGATCCAGATGGGATGGCTCATATGAGCCATCTCATCTGGATCTACACTGTTTGCCAAGCTCTTTTTCAGGTATGTAGTGTTGAAATGGTTAAGCCAAATGGACGTTCCTCAAGGTCCTTTATCAATTGGGCGAGTCCGTTTCCAAATTTAGGGTTATTGGGTATTATCAGTGTCTCGAGGTATGCGTATAGAGCATTATGTAAGCAAAAAGTGGTAAAAAACAAGTGAGTATGATCAAGAAAATACCACACCACACACTGCAGACTAACCTACGGCACAGCGAGGAAGAGCCACATAACACAAAGTCACAATACACCAGGAAGACAATTAAAGTAAAGCAACCAAATCTCTCTTCCCCATCAAGATGATTGCAAAACTAGGACACAAAGTATTGGATAACAAAACAAGAACCCTACCCTACAAAGAACCCGAACAAACAAAAAAAAAGCAAAAAAAAAATGCAATGAATCAACAACAGAACCGCCACCTTAGAACGAACAGCAGCCTACACTAGCAGGCTTTAAAGTATTTTACTGGTATAAAATCTTCGCCCTAGATTCTGTTATTGTTAAACACAAACTGTTTACCTCGCAAAGAGGCTTCCTATCTACTGCAATGTTTCATCACAGGGAAACACTAGTCAAATTAACACTGATGAAACGCAGAAAAGGGGTCACGACTTACATATAGTTAGAGCTAAAGAAAACCCCTGATTGAACCACGATGGGCCCAGCCAAAGACAACCATCAGACACCAAACAACCGATTAAAGCTTTACGCCAGTACCGTCATTGAGTCCGGGGCCTGGCCCACCGTTGTGACTTTAAAGAGAAAACTATAGCTATTAATCGTGATTGTGTTTACAACCTCATGGTATCCATGTTGTATCAAACTTTTCTTTTTTATTACGTTTGATTATCTTTTTGAATTGATCGCTTAAATAAGGTTTTCCTACAATTCTTTTGGATCAACTGACAGTATTATGCACGACCCTCGTTTGCTAATTAGAACGAAACTCTATGTATTTAAATTGAAAGCAATGTTCGGTAGCCAATCTAAGTGTTTCAACATAGCTTTTCTGAAATAGGATCCGTACAAAAGTGGGTTCTAATACATTTTAATATTATCAAGACACGGGTATGTAAAACATTGACTTGACAATGCCATAAAAAACATTCTTGGCAAAGCCTAATCAACATTTTGCATACCTGTGTCTCGATAATGTCATAATGTATACGTATACAATATTTGATTATATTTAAAATATACCATGTGATTCAAGAGTTATGAACATTTGCACTAAAAGACAAAATACCGACCAAAATTATGCTCAGCAAACCCTCGCCACCGTTTTGCATACCGGGATGTATAGTCGATATCAAAATAAATACTGTTTGAATATAATTCATAATCAATACTTAATCTTTTCGGTTGCTGAATATCAAACAGTTCATATCCTATTGAGTTGGTGTCTTCTGTGGCATCTCGCATATGCGTTTTCGTGTTTGCTAATGTCCCATTTAAGGTACACTTTGTATAACTGTTAAAAACTGTCCAAACATGATTAAAGGGTACATATGAAAATAGTATACAATAAAACTTACGAAAAGGAAATGAAATCATTGATGGGATTCGAACCTGCGCATAATGGAAAGCGATAGATTTTCTGCTCTTGGCGACTCTACCTACTAAGCTATCCATAATGACAAAAATAGTCTTCAAAACCACACCTGACTTCAGAATATGCCACCAAAATGTTTTGATTTTAATGTTTACAAATCAGCAAATAAACAGTCATTAGATCTTGGTAGACCTATAGAAGAGGCTAGAATTTGTTGATAAAAGAAGAATCCGAATTAATTGTTTTTCTCTTCAAATCATAACAATCACGGTTTCAAGCTATACATGTAGCCAGTCTAGACTGAAATAAGAAGGATAAAGTGCTTGTTACGCACTTGCAATGAAATGTGACGATTTGCTTCATGACTGATCTTTGGATCTAATGCCCTGTCATCTTTAAGACTACCTGAAGTAATTAACTCTTTCTCCGCTAGAGGCGCGTTTTGATGTCTGCAGATGACCTTTGCAAACAATAAGGTCCCACTTCAGGTCTGACGTAAATGAAACGCCAGGCTTGATCTGAATGCAACTGTTTGACATCCGGGTGGTACTACTGAAGATTTCTTTGTCGAAAAAGGTTATCTTTTAAGAAATCACAGACGACAAAAAGTGTGCAAAGCTACCCAGCATGCAAAGAAATGACCCTTAAAATGCCAGCAAGAAATTCATCTGAAAATTCGTCTGCATTTGTCGTCTGCTGCAAATTTTTGCTAACATTATTTAACAAAGTTAAGTATGGAGACAAACAGTGTGGACCCAGATCAGACTGCTCCTATAGGAGTAGTCTGATCTGTGTCTACACTGTTTGTTGGAAAGGCTTCTAAAACATAAAGCAGACGACTTTTGTTGTGATTGTCGTTTTAAGGGTTAATATCTTATAATGGACATCAGAATTGGATTACGCTGTGCGCGCGATGTCTTAATCCATTATTGTCTGTCCAGCATTTCGAAAGTCACTTTGTCAGCGAAAAGTGCAGATCATATGGCATCTATAAAGAGGGTCATGTCTTAACTCATTTAAGCCCATTGTTTCTTACTTTTTTGTAATTGGACAAGTCGGTTGTTGGGTGGTATTTTTCATTTATATTCAAATTAAAAAAAAACAAACACTCTGTTAGCAAACAGTGGAGAATCTGATAAGCTGTTGAGTCCCCATCTTTGCTTAATCTCCTTGTTTTACCTTGATTTATATGTTCTCGGAGATGATGCATTGATAAGTTAGGGGTCTTTCATGCAAACCAAATATCTATGTGTCTTGATCCACATCTGATTTAAGGGTGAGGTTGGCGCCGTGAAACCGGTTAAAGCCCTCCAGTAAAATATACTCAGAAAAACAATTCGAGGATATTTAGATTTATTTCCATCTCTAACATTCAATACAATAAAAACTAAACTAAATATACATGCATTTCATAGTTCCAGATATCTGCAATCAAAATGTATGTTTGATTTAAGTCACGCTTCAATGATTACAGTACAGTTCATGTCCAAATGTTACAACCCTCTACACTGAAAAGTCACAAACATTCAAAAATGATTAAAATCCATTTTTATCGTTTGTATTCCATAATTACTGGCTCCAAAATCATTGCTGGCTCTCAGTCAAAAGTATGACATCTAATTTTGTAGTTGTTGTCAGAGTTTTACTTCCAGTTCGTTGTCACATTGGCTGGGGTATGCCATATCTCTGCATTTTTGTCGAATAAGTTGTCACGTTTTTAGATGCACTTACTGACAAATGGATGTGAACACTTCTCTGTGGTCGGAACAAGAGCATAAGCAATGGCCAGGTAAAGGTTGCAACAAAAAATAGAAACGCTAAATGTTTTGCTTGTGAACTTTGGGTAAAGAGGGTTTGTACATTTGGCGTGGTACTGTATCATAGCCAATGGCCCATACATTTCATTTTGCATAATTGCATATTGGTAGTTCTATCAGATACGAAAACACTTTGTTTAAATATAATTTTCTCAATTGTTATATAGTCAAAAGAAATTTAATACCCTTCAATTGTTTTTCTGAGTATATTTTATTGACGGTTCCAAGGTGGTACTTCTTTTGTGGATCTTTTATGGGTTTTTTTCTGTCTTGTGTTTGCTATGCATTTGGGCGCGTCTGTTTATATGTACCTTGTGATCAACTGCTGGGAAAGGTCTGACCTCTTGGCTCTCGTTTGTGGTGTCTAACTGTGAGTTTGGCACTTTCCCGTTGATATCCTGGGTCAGGTGTGATACTTGATTGTATCGATTCCTGATCTTTTTACCTTTACTTACGTGGGCTAATTACAAAAACAAAAGGAAAATGTGACACCCCCTCTTGCAACAATACATATACACTGTAAAAATGTCACTCAACTTTAGTCTCTGCAGCTGAATGTATGCCTTTTCGCATTACCGTGTCATCCTTCCCAGAAAACATTTTTTTCTCAGCTTGACAGCAAACAGCAATGACGCTGATCTTCCTGCGCAGTTGCGTATACGCCGATTTTCACATACTGCACTTAACTTTGTCTCGAGGTTATAATATTTTTTCTTAATGCCGAGCATGAAATTGCTGAAAAATAAAGATTTATTCTTGCTTTAGAGCTCTCATGCGTTGTATTTATCCTGCTTATAAATATTAAAATGCCAACAGTCGTTGGCATTTTAACATTGATAAGCAGGATAAATTGCATGCTTAGTTGAGTTGAGCATGAAAAAAGTTTTATAACCTCGGACTTGATTGGGAATATTTACCCTACAGAATTGTTCCACAGGGGCGCACTGTTTGGCTTTCACAGCAGAAGTGTTGTACATTCGTATACAGCCCTCTGTGTTCTGGCAGGCCCAGCACGATAGCACCTGTAATTCATGGATGGTCACTTCCACTGAAATATACATCATTTTCAATGATGATACGGTACAGACAACGTTCATATACCCATTCATCAATCATTCAGCTAGCGTTCACGCGTCATTCCAGTTCGGTTACATGTAAATGTATTCCTTGTTGAAAAGCATTAGGCCTGATAGCAGTTGAAATCGAAGAAATTTGCATACAGGTAAATACCTAAACATCGCAACGGTATTATAATAATTGTATATCGAGATGTTTATGGTCATAGGAGTAGCGCCCATTACGCACATGCGTAATTCAATGTAGATCACCTAATGTGGACTAATTAGTTTCCATTCCATAAACCCTACTTGTTTCAGTAGTCTCCCTTTTGTTAGCCTTGGTCCAGTCGTCAATATTTTTGCCAAAATTTTCTCAAGCTAATATTCTAAAAAAATAAGATGATAAAAAGATAACACATCAAAGATATCTATAGTCCATTATTAATTTTGGTAGGTATTGATTTTTTTGACCAAGAAATGGAAAAATAAAAAAAGGAAAAAATTGTCAGACTGGAAACTAGGCTACCCTTATATTAGATTTCTGGCTAATGCCTCAGTTACATTTGCCTTACGACGAGTATACGATGCCCGTACAATGTCCAAATCACCGTTTCCATGCGGCCTCTGCAGGGAGACCTTGCGATCATCGTACGGATTTACGGGCATTGTGACCTCTACGATTTTGTTTAACTCTGCACAATGACAAATTTGAAAAAATCGTAAGCCCGTAGCCCGTAGACACATCGCAGTGACATCGTAGGATCTCCGTACGGGCACCGCACGGTGATCGTGAGGACAACGCAGGTTTTAGATTGTCATTTTGGCCCAAAATGATCGTAGACTCTGGCGATAGTCGTAGGGAGCCCGCAAGGTCGCCGCACGATGCCCTTGCAGGGCCCATACAATCGTATGGACATCGGACGATCACCCTGCGGTAACCCCAAGGCGATGGTACAATGATCGTGCAGGCCCCTTGCGACGTGTCAACAATTTCCTACGGGTATATATTGGTAATCATTACATAGCTGTTTGTTTCATTTCAATATTTGTCTTCAGGCTATGTCTCTAATACCACCACTCAGAATGACTCAATATGGACCAAGTTCAGTTTGCTGATGGAAGCAGTCTAATCACGGCCCATAGAGTATGCTTCCATGGTAAGATTTCTGAAGTGCAATTGAAAATATCCACCTAACGTGAAATGCATATGCATTTTCAGTATATAAAATGCTGGTTGGATAAAGTCCAGGGCCCAGAATTACAATGCCTCCTTAAAGTTAAGGAAGACTTAATTTAAGTATTGATATTTCAACATGCTATATTAAATACTAAATAAATTGCCTGGATCGATGTGGTATTGTGGTCAAAGATATCATTGTAACCTTCAGAAAAAATGAATCTATTTTGATTTTAATCAGTTTTAAACGTTATTTTTCGCATCCTGAAAAATCAATACTTAGCTTAAGTCTTCCTTAACTTTAAGGAGGCATTGTCATTCCAGGCCCAGATATTTTTTTGTGATTTATAACTCTGTGATTTGAATTTGAGTATTTCTTCAAGGAATAAAATATATGGGTCTTTTAGTGAGAACATGTGACTAGTTCAAACATTGATATTTGAATGTATGAATGTTCTATAAAATGTATTTTACTGAAATCGAATGGCAAATGTGCTGACCAGGCCGGGTGGAAGAAAGCGCATTCTGGTCAGTACCTTTGTTATTCGCATGCAACGACTTCATTTTGCTTATGACGAAAATTTTATGTGCTGCTGGCCGTAGAGTGCCTTTGGGTGATTAAACTGAACAAAACCATAATAAGCGTTTTAGTCTACGCTGAATCTACATGACGATACAATTAAAGCATCTTTATATTTTCAACTAAAGTGATACTTTCGAATTATAAAAGTGAAATATAAAAAAGGGCTGTTGTAATATTCTGTGACTTAAACTTCATGAAAAATGCAAACTAAAAAATTGACATTAAAATATATACAAAAACGTATCACGCTGTTTCATACCTTGGGACCATATTCAACTAAAAAACACTAGCCTCTTCATAGCACGATTTGTGATCACATGGCTTTAAAACACAGTTTAAATGGAATCCAAAAATGAACATGGATGGCCGTTTAAATCGACAATTGCACAGTCAGCGTACCGACTCCTTGCGACTTCTGCAAGGTCATCGTACGGGTACGTGCGATTTATATAGGGAGGTCGTGAAGATAACACGATGATTGTACGATAACCTTGCGGTTGTCGTACGATATCCGCAAGGTCTCTGTAAGATTTTGTCCTAGTTTGTCGGCAAAGTAATCGTAAGGTGATCGTAAGCAATGTAAAAGCATACGTCGTGGCTTATAGCCGCCTACGATGCTGAAAAAATCGTAAGGAAAATCATAGACAAATAAATCGTACGACGACCGTAGCAAATGTAACCGAGGCATAAGCACTTGATGATGGCTAACTGGTAAGCCTGTACATCTGCACAAGCTTGTCAGAGTCTTCCCTGCTTATAAGCACACTATATCACTCAAAAGTCATTGATCAAACGTGCACAATCCTCAGAGCCAGTGTTCTCACATAAACTAAGAAGGAAAATCGCTGAAGACGTGTTTTAGGCACTAAAACACTGTTTAAATTGGTAGAATAGGGAAAAATACAATTTTACGCACAATTTTTTGCTTAACTGGACCTATTGGGTAAGATTTCATAGGAAAGAAAAGCAAGCCAGAAATACGTCCTACAATCTGAATCCATAAACTAAGTTTGACTAAAGTGGATACTTTATGACATCAGAGTTAGAGTGATGGAGGTATTCCTGTATATTGCAATGTCAGGAGTTGGCCGAAATGTGTTTGATTGTGAGGGCTCTCAGAGTTTAAATGATTGCGGAATCCTGTATATTGAAATGACGGGAGTTGGTCAAAATGTGTTCTATTGTGAGGGTCCTTACATAGAGTATATTTACTTTTTTTGGGGTGAATACCAAATATAGTTCATCGAGTGCGTTGAAAACATCAGAATTATTACGAGTGTGCAGCACCAGTGAAAACTTTGATTTTTTAACTTACGAGATGATGAAAAAAAGGAAATTTTCTTTTTATTTTATACTTTTTAGAAGATTTACGGTCAATCAATTAACCATGTTTCAAGCCAAATCACAAAAATATAACAGAAGACATAGGGGATATTTACTTTTTTGAGGTGAATACCAAATATATTTCATCAAGTGTGGTGAAAAAATCAGTATCAGTAATCAGTAAATGCTGATATTTTCACTGCACGAGATGAAATTTATTTGGTATTTGCCAAAAAAAGTAAATTTTCTTTTTATTTTATACTCAACAGAATTACAGAAAGCACGGGTGTAAACATAGTTTGCACTTGGAAAATGACTCAGAATCATGTTTTAACAAATGATACGTAAGAAATCATCATTTTAAGAAAGTCTATTGATTGTGCCTTAAGACATACGTCATGTGCAAACTGGCACTATGCCAGGTAAAACAGTGACGTCATTATGTTTGGTGTAGACGTCAAAATATGCGTAGCGTTATTTCTGACAAATATCCTTCACTTAAACCGTTTTGAAAAATGTCCCTGTCCCTAAATCGCAATGGAAGCCTTGTTATGATACAGTGAAAATATAAGTTGTATCAGTCACTAGTGAAATGATACGATATATTTTCACTGTAGAAAATACCAATTTTACACACATTTGATATGCATTTAATTCACTGTTTATGAGAAAATAAACACTTTTATTGCAAATGAAAGTGCATTTAGCTTTAGGGTTTCGTTAAATTAAATTCATTTTTTCTTGTGCAAATATATGCTGTCTGGTATTCAAGATTTGAGCGATTTATGATCAGCTAGATGTGCCTGTAAGTGGCAATTTAGAGGACACTGTCTCATCAGAGAATGATGCGAGACAAACTGAAATGTCTGGAAGAAAAAGTACAGATGAACATATGAAACCCTAGACAGCATGCAATCTCCGGTCATTATCGCCCATCAGCAAAACTCTGGTGGGCTAATAATGGCCTGCTTGCACATGCTTACATTGAGGGACTGTCGCCATTCAAAGAAGTGCAACATGCGCCCAAATGCATAATTTAAAACGGGTACTTCTGGTGGCTCGCTTGTGCTGTTTCAAATAACGCCAAATGGTAACACGAAAAATAGAAATGACACAAGGCTAAAAGAATAACGAAAATACATCACTTGAAAACACACACAAAAAACCAACCAAAAAGCAAAACAAAACACTTCAACAACAAAAATAAACAAAAAACAAACAAAACTAACTAACAAACACAAAAACCTCCACCATGTCTACGCAAAAGACTAACAAATAAAGTTGAAAATGGCTTATTTTCACACATGATGTTCTTTCATCTCTGGGTCCACACGGTTTTCCTTTATACTTACATGTATATTTATCATCAATGTTAGCAAATATATGCAGCAGACGATTAAAGCGGTTGGATGTTTCAAATGTATTCTAAAGCCATTGAGTTAGTAACGTGACGTCTGATTGGATAACATCTAAAATTTGCAACAATAGGTATACTGTCCAAATAATTTGACGTCATTATCTAAGTGACAGTTCGTTGGATGGCATGCGGCTTTATGCCACTTACAATGCTCCAATTTGAGATGAAATTGCAGAAGTCCATTAGAATGGGGATAACCATATTTAAAAAAAATCATTTTGGGAGGTATATTGTCGGATATATGGTCATAAATCACGTTTTACGGCTCAGATCGCATTATCCCCAAATTTTCAAGCGTTTTTAGGGTTTAGACTGATGCTTTCCTTGCTAGCTGCGACTTTTGATGGCTGCTGATAAACTTTGCAAACGAGTGTTCTGATCTGGATCCACACCATTTGTTGCTCTGAAAGTGTTCATTTTGATTAAAAGTCAGAAGACGACAACATAAGCAGGAACATTACCCAGCATGTAAATACTGTCCTGCCAGCCAAGAGTGACAGTGACGTATGTTTTGTTTATAATGTTTTCAGGGGCTAAGAATTGACATATCACTTGTTCACATCGTGTTAGCGCAAGTGGGATGTACAAATTAATATTTGACTTAACAATTGTAAGCAAAACATGACGTCACTGTCACTCTTGGTTGGCACGACAGAAGTTAAGATTATTCAAACGTCTTGCATGTGTTATTACATTTCTGTGCCTCACGAGTATTGTATTAAAGTCACGAAAGGCATGATTGAATTATTTGCATGTTGGGTAATTTTGCATGCTCCTTTGTTGTGTACCTAATTATTGCATAAATGCACGACCCGCAATTGTGCAATTTAATCACTGTGAGTCGGTCTGTCCGCCCGTTGTGGAAAAGCTCATGTATCTTGAACCACAGGGTATATTTGGATCAACTTTTGCATATGTATGCATGTCAACATTTTCTAACCACCTGCATGCTTAACATCCTTTTGCTGAGCATCTGTCCGGCCGGTCGTGGTCAGCTATTGAAAATGCTCACAACTTTTGAACCACACGGTAAATTTGGATCAAATTTTGCATTCTTATTAAGTTTCCCGAACGAAATAGGGAGACTTATTGTTTTTGCTCCGTTTTTTCTTCTTCTTCTTTCCGTTCAAAGTTTTTTTCTGGCTGAGATCTCGGTAACCACTGGATGGATTGTTCTGAAATTGGGGGATACGAGGGGGGTTCAATATGTAATGAAAATCCAATCATAACTCCATCCATAAATGCGTTAGGATTTTATGCTATATGACAAACGAAAGATCAAAGCGTGGCCGTTATAATGGTGTATAAAATATTATTTTTTCTTTCCAAAATTAATAAGTTACAGACTTTTTAAAAAGCACACTAATATGCACTGCATATATTTTCCTCCGAATTGTAAAGACTCACTTTAATAAAGGTAGAAAGGCATGCTGTATTTCTAAAACAAACATTTAACATGCATGAATCACATATCCATAGTTGTCTTACTCATTTCCCTTTTATCTTCTATAACGATACAATCTTTTGACCAGCACTGATTTCTCGTGCAAACGGTTTTATTGCGTTACCCCCTCTTACGTTGACGGCATTTAAAGTAACGAATGTAGCACTAAAATACGCACGGTTCTTTAAAATCAGAAATATGGCTTTGTACCAGAAAAGGACAATTTTGATTGTATTGAAGTTTCAATACACACAGTGCATAGGCAGCAGACCAATTAAACTGAAACCAATATCTAGGGGAATCTCATCTGAGTGGTATACCATTTTCGTTTCCTATAATTTTATCGTCTGAAATTAGCCAGCCACATTGTGTACATGTAAATACGTATATCAATGTCCAAATAATGCATCCGAACGCAAACATCGATGAAACACGGAATTTTCTGTCATCCATTTCAGTGTAAGCCAGAGATGGCATTCTTTTAAGTGATTTTCGTATTTCAAATGACGTATTTGGGGGTACTTTATGAGTGAGATTAGAAATGGAAATTTCAAAATCGTCTGTATTACTTGCAAATGAACATCAAAGCGACAAATTGTCTGCATGCAATATCGCCAAAACATTGCCTCTTTGAAGATATATGTGACAGAGGTATGGGCAGCGGTCTTTTCCAGATGTATTTTTCCTGACACATTGGGGTTTAGAAATGTATGCATACAAGCAACGAAAATGGTTATAACACTGCATTGTAATACCTTTATAAAGTAAATCAATATAATAAAATTATGCTGATTTGCTTCTCTCTCTCTCTCTCTCTCTCTCTCTCTCTCTCTCTCTCTCTCTCCGCCATGATGCCACTACATGCTGTATTATGTATATCCGCTCATATGTAACAAATATTGTTATCTGAGCTTGATCAATAAAGAAATGTTATGTTATGACAAGAAGAAATGTTACAAATGATTTTCGTATACATTTTCGCTATGTAATCGTTCACGCAAAACGACTCTGTCATTGGAATGCCAGAGAATTAGCATCAAGGAGGATTTTAACCCAAATGGCAGCCTCAGTATTTCACAGAATATTAAGCAATATCAATATTTTTGCAGTTATAAATCACCAAAATATGGATCTTTACCAGACGAAGAAGCCGCTGAGACCGAAAACATCCCTCATTCATGTAGTTATCTGTTTTTGAAAACCTTGTTTTATTTCATATCGCAGTGTACTTCAGAACCCTATTTTGAAAGTGGCTTGTGTAAATTAGATAAGAAGCTAGACAACTGCAATTTTACATTTATTTAGCCAAGAAACAGACCTTTTAATGAAAGTAATTATGAAGTGTTTAAATATTAAACTTCGGGATATACTGGGCTGTTTTCATTACATATTGAACGCCCCTCGTATGGTAGATATAGAAGTTGTCCAACAGTGTTTTAAAGACTCTTAGGCTAGCCATCAAGCGAGCACAAAACAGCCCATATTTTGTCCATACCATTTCTCACTAGCCTCTGAAGGGATTGTTCTGATTTTTATATGATATATAATGATGTAAAGTTTTGCAAGAAAGTGTGAAATTTGAAATTCCAGACTCAAAGGCTGACCAGGAGGCATGTCCATTCAATTCTTTAAGTCCTAATATCTAAGAAACCATTCAGATCCCCACCCATAAAACAATATATATTCTTCTTTCTTATGATAGGACACATTCAATAACAATGACCGTGAAGTTCCCTGAGGCATGCCCAAGTATGTCCCACCCCATTCACTTCATAAACTGCTTAAAAATCTCGGAAAGCGTTTGGATCCCCATCCCATAACCATATATAATGATATTCCTTATGATAAGACGCATTCAATAACACTTACCAGGATGTCACCCGAGGTGTGCAGGGCATGCTCCCCCCATCACTTTATACAAGGGCTTATATTTTTTGAATCTCTTCAGACCCCACCCCTAAACCATATACATTGTATAATAGTATTTCTTATAGGCATTCAATAACACTGACCAGGATGTCCTCCCGGATGGGCCTGGGTATGCCCCATCCCCTTCACTTCATAAAACCCTTAATGTCTTGGAAACGATTCAGATCCCCACCCCTTAATTGTATATAATGATATTCCTTATGATAAGACACATTCAATAAAAATTATCAGGATGTCCCCGGGGATGTGTCGGAGCATGTCCTTTCCCCTTCACTTCATGAAAAGGGTTTACACCTCAGAAAATATTCAGACCATATATAATGGTATTTCTTATGATAAAACATCCAATAACACTAGCTAGGATGACCCAAGGTGGTGAGCCCAGCCATGCCCTACCCCCTTCACTTCATAAGTGGCTTAGTATCTCGGAAAGCGTTCAGATCCCCTCCCCTTAATCATATTTATACCACCCTTACCAACTTTAGCATGAAATATCTCATGATGTGCAAGGTCTACACTGATGTAGGTGGTATAAAATAGTTATACCATGTTTGTCCACCTGAACGTAAGATAATCCACTCGCTAAAGCTCGTGGATTATCTAAACGTACAGGCGAACAACCCATGGTATAACTATTACATAATCATATTCCTTATTCAATAGCATGACCAGGGTGTCCCCGGGGGTTCGTCAGGGAATTCGGGGCTGGTTTGGGAGACTATTATTCAGTTGATTATGATCATATGAGCCGCGGCATGAGATTTCCAACAATTTGACATTTAGACAAGTGTAGACTCGGATGAGCCTCTGCAGCCTCCTTTAAAGCTTAGAAACTCCAAATGGTGTTCAGTCGGTAGCTTAACAATCAAAGAATACTCAAGCGACTAGCAAAGGCTCTGATCAGACTGCGCGTATGCGCAGGCTGATCTGAGGCTTTGCTGGTCGCACATACCACATTGTTGGAAATCTCATGCACTGGCTCATATATTTTTACTTTGTCCAGCCACTGTTTTGCAAACTGGTGATGAGGCTTCCTGGAGCATCATTTTGGCCGGTCCAGGTCTTTTAGTGAAACTGCTAATAGCTATTGAACCGCAAAATATATCTTAATCTAATTTTGCGTACTAATACATTTTAACATTGTCAAGACACTGGTATGCAAAACAGTGTTGAGGCTTCGCTGAGCATCAGTCCAGCTGATCATAGTCAGGTGCTCATAGCTCTTAAACCACATGATACATTTTGATCAAATTCTGCACACTTATACATTTTAACATTGTCTAGACACTGGAATGCAAAACAGTGACGAAGCTTCGCCGAGTATTAGTCCAGCCGGTTGTGGTCAATCACTGAAAATATTATAATTCTTGAACCACATGGTATATTTTGATCCATGTTTGCTAATATATGTTAAGAGTGTCTGGCCACTGGTATGCAAAACGTTGACGAGGTTTCGCCGAGCATCAGTCCTGTCGGTCGAGGTCATTTACTGAAAATGCTTTTAATTCTTGAACAACATGGCGCATTTTGATCAATTTTAGCTTACTTATACATTCTGAGATTGTCTAGTCACTGATATGCGAAACGGTAACGAGGCTTTGCCGAGCATCAGTCTGGTCGGTCATGGTTAATTAGTAAAAAATGTTCATAACTCTTGAACCGCATGGAAATCTACCAATCTTTTGTGTAGAATAATAATGTAACAGTCGATACACGATAGATATTCAAACAAACTATTGACCGTATAAATGACCAATTGCGAGTTCGTTATACTGCTGACGTTTTACCCCACCAACTGATCTAATTCTTATAATGGGCATATATACATTGTAGCATTATAAACTACTAAACTATGCTGTTGTAAACCCTGCTTACCATTATGCGGAACTCCGCTGATTTACATCCTTAAAAACTCAAACATATTTTTTCACTTGACATACAAATGGGCCCATGGGCCCTGGATCGCTCACCTGAGTTCTTGTCACAAGGAGAGAATGTTAACCACATGCTAACCACAATATATAAATCTTATTTCTTCAACACCTATGTCCATCTTGGGTATCACTTAGTCATAACTAAAGACTTTCACTGATTATCTCAATAAAAATTCCAAAGGGAATTTATTCATACTAAAACACTATGTTTACTCTTGTTTCAAATTTTCGGCCACTTGGCCTTTGTCAAGAAACAAATTACTGGATTTATGTTGTGAGCTACATCTCCATCGTCTAAGCCAACTAGTAAATATAAATAACGTTATGATATTGGCGCACTTCGAATCGAACCAAAGCTCCTATTATAGTTCTTACGTAATAGATGTGCACGCACGTTTACACCCGAAACTTTAAGTTGGTTGGCAAGTAAACATAAAAAAGCCCTGTATGCTCCACTTCAATTCTTTATCGTAGACAAAAAGGATGTTATAAACTGCAATAATCAATTACGAATAAGTGGGACCGAAAATTATGCTCAGCTAGGTTTATTTTACAGAAACATATCACTTTGAGGCTACTGTCCGATGTTGAACATATCGTGCTAGATCTTGAACCCATCGTGCTAGATAGGTCTAGAGTAGGGAACCAGCTAGGGAACCTATCTACTGGAGTGACGGTGCTCCAACCATCTCTAGTAGGTTCTAGAATAATAAATAAATAAATAATAAAAAGATAAATTAATTAGATAATGCAATGATATTTATTAAAAAATATTATTTAATAATAATAATAATAATAATAATAATAATAATAATAATAATAATAATAATAATAATAAGAATTATATAAAATTTCCATTATAAGCATAAAGAGAATGAATTGCTGCACTGCTCTCATCCAAATAATATACATCTACTACTTGTTTAGCACAAAAGTCAAAAAGCTTGGATCATGATAAGGCTCTACATTTAGTTGAGCCTGATCTGGATACTCAAAAAGCTTGGATCATGATAAGGCTCTACTTGACTCATGACACAGCAAAAATAGACAATTACTCCGTATATAGACGGTTTGGTAATAATATATTCTACCACGATATTCGGACATCATAGACTCATCTGAACAGTTTCTGAGTTTCTGATCGCATGTGTGCAGCCGGGATCGCTCTAGTTTCAGTTTGACTGCAGTCAGATCAATCGGAACTGCCTCAGCTAATTCCGTCGAATCAGACCTCGGATGAACATTAAGGGTATACGTTAATAAAATGACGCTTACGCCAGATAACGTGACGCTGACGTCACAGAAACCATGTCAATACAATAATATAGATTGCATTGAAACAACGGTTACAAGATTCCATAATATGCTATAAATGAAGTTAAAAAACATAAAGACCATTTAATCTGTTGATAGGATAATGGATTTTGATAGAGCTGAACCCAAAAGCTGCAGAACCTATTTTCCTTACTCCAGTTCCGGCTGACAAGATGCAGCTTTTTCATACATACGCCTTACATACGTCCGCGGCTTGATTCTCGAATTGGGCTGAGGTTTTCCGATTTATCGCATGCGTGCAACCGGGAATGCTCAAGTTTCAATTTAACAGCAGTCAGATAATTCAATTTCACTGCAAGGGAAAATTATAGGTGCGTAAGCATTGACACTAATTTAGAAAGAAGCAAGCATCAGATACGCAATCCCTTTGGGAATATCATTTATGTTGCGATGCCAGACGGCTCATCCTTACATCTTATATTTTGCTTGGTCAAAGAAAATCTGTTTTAGGATTTTGCAAGAAATTATGCCCCTTTTTCTCGCTCATGCCCAGAATATACAGGTAATTTAGTGCTTGTGCAAACTTGTAGGGAATCTATCAGCAATTGGCGACGAGGTCTGTTGTGAAGCCCAGTCTTTTGTTAAAAAAAATAATGTTTTCCAGTGCAGCACGAAATCGCCGTTTTCTGGATACATTTCAAATATGGATATGTATCGGAAAACGTGAATGTGCCCCGGATGCCTTTTGATCCTACACAGATCAGCAGTGCCATCTTACACTTATAAGACGTTTTTTTTTAAAGCGTCCACTGTCTTCTGATTTAGCTCTTAAAATAGTCATTTAATATTTGCATGCGCCGCCTGATCAGAACATTTTCCGACCGAAAGTTCTCCAAAGACCTTTATATACGGATCGTCTGCTGTCAAGAATAATTGCTAGATTGTAAATATAAGGCTCGTCTGCCTCATTACGAAGAAGTAATTGTATCAGAATGGAGATTCGTTCGCTACCTACTTGGAATGGCCTTACAAAACACTTACATGGCCAAGGGAGATTTCTCCAATCATTTCAATTAACTTGCCAGAGCCTAAGTTTGAAAAGCAATAATTAAATGATTAAATGTAAGACTTTTTGATGCCTAGACCGAAATGGACAGCTAGCGTTGCTCTTAAAACAAATTTGCGGCCCACCATTTTTTCTGGACCGCGTTGTACCTCATTGATAATCATGATCTTGTAAATTAGATGGAGATTTGTGGTAGTATATTATGCAAGTCTTGTATCTAACATTATTGAGTTAGACCCAATAAAAAATATCTGTGCTTATCTACCTAAATAGGCTGGTGAAACCTTGATTTTTTTTCAGGTTTTCTGGAAAAATACAATTTTATGCATTTTGAAAGGCGAAATGCCTTTCAAAATGCATAAAATTATTTTTTTTCCAGAAAAAAAAATGAAAAAAAAATGTGTGCCTACCCTAAAATTTTCAGACCCGTTACCCGAAACACACTTATTTTTTATTTGGCCTTATCTATAGACTCTGGTCGTGTTTCAACACTTGTAATACACCTACATGTATACATGATGAATGTAATCACGGGTTGGCATCAGCGGAACTACCGCGAAATCGCGTTAACGTAAATGTGTTCCTTCGTCACATCCGGGACCTTTCGCGGTAGTGGCATCGTCACACAAAAGCCAAACAAAGGTAGGTATTCTAGCTTGTTTTGATTTTTTGTAAAAGAATGAGCAAACTATGTAAAAATCCGGCAATGCTATTCCCTGTAGATAAGATTTACCTTGCTAAAAAGGCAAAAACGCGAATTGAGAAAAGTTTTGCTTTGAGATGAGGTCCGTAACCAAATCGAACCAAGAACGGGATTTCTTAAGTATTATGTCAAAGCAGATGTTTTGCCAGTTTTAGCTCAGATCAAGAGCATTTTACACATGTCATGTACATAACAACCCTTATTCGTCCTGCTGACGTCAAAAAATGGCACAGATCATGTATTATGAAGGAATGATACCAATGAGTTCAGGCGTGGTAGCTCCTTCGCCATTAATACTACAGAAATCCCGTTCTATCATAATATGTTTTGGTACTAAATTATCAGTAGCTCTCATACAGTTATTGAAAGTCATAAACGGTTTTTGGATTTTCCTTACGTCACTGTCATAAACTGTTTGTGGAATAGTATAATTCTTTGTACACTACTGTTCATTCACAATATCTTGGCTCAGAAAAACCGTTAGATAGATTTTACCATTACCCTGATATAGGGGTGCTCTTCTCAGATGAACACGATATGAAACAATAAACGTGAGTATTGTTCAACCAGTCCGCGTGGTGAAGAGGGTAACGTCGAAAGCTCTCAATCAGACTTTCATGGAGGTTCGAGACCTCACCTGGTATTTTTTCTCTGATAACAAATATATATATATATTCTTATGTCATTATGTATCTCAAACCACTCGTAATCCCCATGCTCAAATTTTCTTTTTTTTTCCACTACACAAACTCCATTATGTCTTATTGTAAGGCTATTTGATCGCAATCCGTAGAAATTGCTGCATTTGTGTAAAAATATACGAGGAAGAGGCAACGAATGCTGTATTCACTGCACCTTTACCAAGAGAGAGAGAGAGAGAGAGAGAGAGAGAGAGAGAGAGAGAGAGCAAACTTATCAACAAGAACAATATCATGCAAAAACAGCAAGCGAATTGGGCTCAAATACTTGCTCAATACAGACAGCAAGCGATACGGAAATGCATTTTGATATCATTTTGTAAGATAAAACTACAAAAAAAACAAAAACACTAAAACAAACCACATATTAAATTTAGAGAAAAAAGTTTACTTCAGATTTCGAACCCACTTTCTCTTCGTTAATCTTCAAAAATGTGTCTCTGTAATTAACATGTGAGGTGCGCCTTGCCTACTGAGCCACGCAGCCATATTAAACTCCAAGGTGATTTAAGCAGTATTGTTATATGGTAAGTGTGCATCAAACCCCGTGCTCCCTTATTTTCAATAGTTCAGTCCACAGTTAACGGTATCATTAGGCCAAGATATCGTGGATGAACAGTACACTAACACTTACTTCAACTTTAGGCTTAACTTTCTCTAGTGAAACAGGTAAATAAAAAACATTTATATCAGTTAACCATAGATCCAGATTATGAAATTTTATGAGCGTAAAATTGTAATTATTTTTTTACCAATCAATTTAAACATGTGTTTTGGGTGCTCAAAAGAACTGTCACATTGAGACGGCTCTTTTGAGTACCCACAACATATGATTTGGACGAGAAACAAAGAAAATAGTTTTCCAATATGCACTCTTATCTGGAGGCCTGGGCCCGGAATTACAATGCCTCCTTAAAGTTAAGCAAGACTTAAGTTAAGCATTGATATTTCAACATGCTATATTAAATGCTAAATAAATTTCCTGGATATATGTGGTATTTGTGGTCAAAGATATCATTGTGATCTCCAGAAAAATGAAAACCATTTTGATTTTAATCAGTTTTAAACGTTATTTTTCGCATCCTGAAAAATCATTACTTAACTTAAGTCTTCCTTAACTCTAAGGAGGCATTGTAATTCTGGGCCCTGGCTGTTAACGTTGTAGTTCTTTTCCAAATCAATCAATAGAACAGAACATAGCTTTTAAAACCGTTGAAAGATTACACCGATATCAGAGACAGTTCAGCTGCCAACAAACTTGGTATAAAGTTCCAGTTATGATTGTACAAAGTAAGTTCCCTATTCCTTAACTTTATTTCTTTGCTGATTTTATCCATTTCAGTGATATATGCCGTTAAATATCCCATGAAAATGAAATAATTTGGTCAGTACTCTATTAAAGGAACGTAGAAATAAGGATTTATTAGGTATGATTTGGGTCAGCACATGATAGTTTGGTACTTATCGCATCGGCCAGCAACTAAGGCTCAGAGGAGCATGCGCATAAGCACAAACTCGCGCGACAATTCACTGATCGCAAACACAAAGTAAGGATGTGTATGAAAACTCAAACCAACATTCTTGCATAGATTTCTATTCGTATAGCTGTTTACACCCATTGTCAAATGAACGAAAACCCATGTTCAAATCAGGAGATTCACGTGCTGTTTGAACATGGGTCTGAACTTGAAAATACTTAAAATGAGCCCTGCATTATTTGCATGGCGTTATATATGGAAAGCGTTGCGGACCAGACTGATCATTTCGCCGATGTTTTTGTTTGCCAAAACGTTGCGTACGGTTATGACGTTGTGGCGACGTTATGACGTTCGAAAGTAAACAACCGACGCCATTTTGTTTAGAGAAATCCAGTGTAGAAAATGAACAATTTACTGTTTCGCAGCGTTTTCAGTGCGAATTAGGTTGGAATAAGGTAAAATATGCAAGAATAACGATCACACATGTTTGTTTCATTGCATTAACACTTGCCGGGTCCCTCGGAAGATGTTTGAACACTCGGCCTATCGGCCTCGTGTTCAAACAGCATCCTCGGGACCCGGCAAATGTTAATGCGTGAAAAAACATGAGTGATCCCTATACTCTTGCATTTAAACATATGCACACAGCTGTTTGAAGTCATTGTCAAATGAATGAAAAAACATGTACAAATTATGCGATTCACGAGCTGTTTGAACATGGCTCTAAACTTAACAGTTATAATCAGCCCTGTGTTGTTTGCATGACGATATACGGAAAGCGGTGCGGCCCAGAGTGATCATTTCGCCGTTGCTTTTGTTCACGGACGACGTTATGACGTTCGAAAGTCTACAGCTGACATCATTTTGTCTAGAGAAATCCAGAGTAAGGAAACGGAAAGTTTAATAGGCCACTGGCTGGATATGATTTACCCCCCCCAGGGGGAATTTTGTGGACCATATTTTTCTTAAAGCCCAATGTCTTGCAAGGATTTTGCAACATGTTAGCCCTCTGACAATGGCGGCGTTAAGCTGTAACAGCCTGTTACATACGTTACCCTACAAAATATTTGATAATTAAATTTCTTTTTAAGACTTCAGAAAAGTGCAAAAGATAAGTAAGGATTTCAAAATTGGTTGTATTTTCTAAATAAGCTATTACTGGGCCACAGATAATGACATTTGAAAACAAATATAGTCACCCCCGATGTAGTGTATGTTACATTTTTTCATTGAACCCCCTTTTAATGATAAATGCATCTAATATAGTTTGTCTTAAATTTTATTGAAACCAGTTTATGTTCATTAATTTGGCATTACATTAAAGATTTTTTATTTACCTTTTCAAAACTGCAAGCATTACGTTTCTATCTTATATACTTTTTGAGTTATTAGATGATGAACATGGTACCCCCATATCACGGAAAAATGTAAAATGTAATTCTCCAGGCCTCATGCTGGCTATAGACCACACTTCCCCCAGGGGGAATTTTGTACACTATAATTTCCAGATACTAAATTATATTAGCCACAAAATGAAATATGTTAGCCCTCGGAGAGTGGCAGCGTTAGCGGGTAACATCATGTTACGTACGTTACCCACAAAATAACATTAAATTTTCCTGATAATGTCTCCAACATGACATATTCACACTTTTTTTGAAGTCTGGCACAGGTTTAAGAACTTCTTATAGCACAGTTACATGATTTTTAGCATTTATTTGATAAATGTCTTTAGTTTTTGCCGTTTTATATGTTACTTAGTGTTTTATATGTTATTTCCAAGTATCAGAATGGCAGTTATTGACTATACATGTTTTACATCCGTCAGCGAATATAGTTAATCTATAAGGCTGCAATTCAAATGAATTAAAGTTCCTTATTATGGTGTCTTACACTATTTTACAGCCCAGGTTACATACGTTACTCTCTGAAAACCATTAAACATTCAAGATATGGTCTCCAACACGACCTGCTTGTACTTATTTGCATGCTGGCACAGGTCCATGTACTTCTTTTTACTCTGGCTCATTTGCTGAGGAAGTAACTCAAAACATAAACTACCATAAACCCTCTTTTCTTTTATAGAGACATCAAATATAGTTGAGATAATACTCATGGAAAGTTTGTAGTTTAAACATATTTTATTTCCAACAGATAACAAGTTATACAGTACAATATATACAATTCATAAGGAAATTAGGATTAGAACGAAAGCGTAAGCTTATAGAGTTCTTCTCCTATTATAGAGTACACTGTGGTATGGAAAGGCGGACTGTATCATGTGTCATATCAATTTGTAGTCAATATGATCACACATTGACCTGTCAAGCAAGTTTGATTTTTATGTCCATACATACGGAATGGAAAATGACTTAATATAAAAGTTTGTAACATTCAGTGCAACGTAAGAGTAACACCTTTAAAGATCAAAGAAAACCCATCAGGTAGAAGTTCTAGAGCAAGTCTTCATATATTATCCAAGGGTTTTAAAGAATTTTCCTATACAACTTATTACTCCTCTATCAGATTTATCTTGCAAGGATTTTGCAATATGCCAGCACTCTGGTAATGGCACCATTACCCTGTAACAGCCAATTATATATATTACTCATCAACATCTTTGATAATTTTAGTAAATGACATGACTTCTGAAAAGTGCAAACCATAGGGTAAGATTTCCAAATTGGTTATATCATCCAAGTAAACTATTTTTGCATCACAGATATGGACCTTTGTAAACAAATATGCACCCCAAAGTGTTACGTATGTTACTTTTTTCATTATTCCTATATAAATGATTTATGAAACTAATATAGTTTGATATTTTTTTTAATGTGAATGTGCTTACTAACTCATTTTGAATTAAAGAGTGTTCATGTACCTTTTGAAAACTGCAAATATTATGTTTCTATCTTTTATAAGGTTTGAGTTGTTGAGTTTTGAACATGGTAACCCTATATCACACAAAATGTGAAATATAACTCTGTGGCTCTTTTGTTAGGGTACAATCAAGTTCTCTTTCACCCAGAGGTACTCGATTTCCTTCCCATTTATTTTCCACACATTTTGTCCATATCTGGAAAGCCTCACTTGTTTTCATGGGAAAGACTTGATAGTTCAATCTTTGTATGTACATCTTAAGGACAGAAAAGCAGGGTGGAGGTAAGCTCATGTTCATGCCATTTGAAATAGTCAGTATATGTGTATGGCTTTGGTACTTTTTCAGAAGCATGTCGTACTGCAGCTTATTCACAATTACATAAATAGGACATGTTAGGGCTTCATATCACTGATGAGTGCCTAGAGCAATTCTTTATTTGTTTTCCTACCCTTCTTGAAATGTTGATGAACTAGTGGGGGAGGGGTTCTCTATCAGTTTGATAGGAATAACCTTTCCGTAGTACTAACACATCGGCACATTTGTAATGTCACAATCTGTAAAACAGTGTATTACTGTAGATCTCTTCCCCCATGTTCTGGCCAATGCTGTTGACATTTAGAAGGTGCACCGGTTGTTGCATACACCATTGTTGAATAAAACACCCAGGTTATCCTCTGCGAGAATGTTTGTTAGACTGTATTGACTGCTGCTTGTACATTATATATATGTATCAGTGACAAAACCAACATGCCCTGCCTTTAGTACCTGGTTGAATACTGGTGCCATCAGATCCATGAAGGTGACAGGAAAAGCTATTATGCTCTGTAGTTACGGCATTAAAATCAACGTTATGTACAGCACTACATGGCCAATCTAATGTTGGTTCAATGTGTGATTGCAAGCCATGCTGAAGTTTGGACTTGTCAGTTTTGGTGGAAATTCTATCAGGAGTTGACAGTGACCATGGTACAGGTCCCATAAGGAACGGCAGTGTCAACTCAAGGTCAACATTATGTCCAATAGAAAGAAGGTCATGCTTACCAAAGACGCTCCTTTAAGCTCTCATCTGGCTGTTTACGTTTTGTAAATTGGGCAATTTCTTCTTGCTTGACCTCGCAAGCATCAAAACTTTATTAGCTTGTAGCATTTTATGGGGGATGTGAAAGACAGATTTTTTTTAAATAAAACAGCCTTCCTGCCAAAGTCATCAGCCTCAATAAGATCCTTAACTTTGTCAGGCTTAGCAGGCACACCGAAAGAAAACAGTACAGTTCATTGCCTTCAAAACTAGAACTAAAAGGATTGGTGAAGCCTGAAACTGCCTCTAGTACTCATTCTACTTTGCATCTGAGCAGATTGAATATTTCATTTCAGTGCATTGAAGAGTTGTTTCAATATATTGAGCTCTGATGTGATGAGTAATACACCATTTCATCTGTAGTACAAAGCGTAGTTCTAGTTGCTGAAGCCTATAATACCTCTTTATTGTTAGCCCGATAGTAATGTCTAAAGCATTTCTCAAGCAAAGAACCAATGGTTGTGACACACTTAACCCATTTTGTTCGAGAAGTTCTTTGCATCTGCGATGTGTATCAAATTTATGAGTGTAATCAGTTACACAGGTACATATTGTGCGTAGTTGTTGTGATCCTTTGCAATGAACATTGGGAACAAGGCATACAAATAGAGATGACATGCAATTCAAAGTTGTTTTCCTTGTAGCCCTAATCAGTGTCAATACCATCTGAATCATATCCATATATCTTGCCCAGAACTGAGCTGTTTCACAGTGACTGTCTTTCAGAACTTCCGATTTGAATGCATGGTATCTATACTGTTTATGTGAGCAAACAGCAAAGGTTGATAGATCACATTATATTATTAGTTTAAGTCACCATAAATTAATAAGGAACTTCAATTTATTTCAGCCTTATAAATTTTCTAAATTCTCTGACAGACTTTATACATGTAAAGTCAACAGCCTCTATACAGATACTCAGAATAACTTATGTATCATTTAGTAACACACATAACAGTTAAAGCTCAAGGCATTTATTAAATGAATACTTAAAATAGGTAAACCCTGCTAAAAGAAGTACATAAACCTGTGCAAGCATGCAAATAAGTATAGACAGGGCTTGTTAGAGACATTAACTTAAATGTTTAATGCTATTTTAAAGGCAACATACATAACATGGACCCTGAAAAATAGTGTAAGCGACCATAATAAAGAACTTTAAATCATTTTAATAGCAGCCTTATAGATTTACTATATTCTTTGACAGATGTAATACACGTATAGTCAATAAATACCATACTGATACTTTGAGATAACGCAGGAAACACTAAGTAACGTATACAAGGGTAATTACTCAAGACATTTATAAAATTAATACTAAAAATATGTAGCTGTGCTATAAGAAGTTCATAAACCTGTGTCAGCATGCAAATATGTACGAACATGTCATGGTTAAGACATTATCAGGGACGTTTAATGCTATTTTTTTTTTGGGGGGGGGGGGGGTAACGTATATAACATGCTGTTACACGATAACGCTGCCACTCTCAGAGAGCTAACATCTTTTATTTTGTGTCATATATAATGTAGTTTCAGAAAATCATAGTGTACAAAATTCCCCCTGGGGGGGAGGGGGGTCTATAGCCAGCTCAAGGCCTATAATGTTTTAGCGACGTTTACAGTGCGATTTGGGTGAAAATCAGGTAATTTATGCAAGAATAATGATCACACGTGCTCTTTTTATTGCATTAACACTTGCCGTGTCTCTCGGAAGATGTTAAAATACTCGGCCTAACGGCCTCGTGTTCTAACAATTTCCTCGGGACCCGGCAATTGTTAATGCATGAAACGACATGTGTGATCCCTATTTTTACAACTCTAGTCTTGCTTGATACGTTAAAGGTGGCTTTGTACATATGCGATAAGAACCGAAATCACATATCCTGGTTCATTTGGTACAAATGAATAGCTTTCTTTTGACAGTGCAAAAGGTAGCCATATAGTTAATATTGATCACTATTGTAAGATTACTTATTCTTATCGAAATGTACACAGTTTAATCTAGTAACTAATTCCGGTTTCGGCAAAATGTGAGCAAAACAAATGCCAATCTTTTGAGCTGGTCCAAATGGCGCTTTTAAGAAATGAATTTAATTTTTGGAAGATTCATGGAATCCTGAATACTTCGGGTCTCGTGCAAAGTAAGTGAAGCCCGAAGGGCTTCACGTTAGCCTTGCAAGAGACCCGAAGTATTCATGATTCCATGAACTTTCCAAAAATTGAATTTATTATTTATATTTACATTCTATATTATCAGTCAAGTATCAATTTTCAATTTTCACCTAACTTGGCTGGTTTTCCAGATATTTTGAATCGATTCAGACATAACGTAGGGTTTGGAATAGCCAAAACGCCAAATATCCGCGCTTAACGTCATGGCGATACGTGTTCAACGTCACGCAAACGTCAGTAAACAAGCAACGTTATTGGATGGATTTGACGTTAGCCCGCTCAAATGGCGCGTATGTGGGTGTGACTTAAACCGATTTGTTCATGAAGGCATGAACCACATCTCAAATGTAACGGTTCATTTAAAGACTTGCAGTTGAAATGTAAATATTTATGGATGACTACATCATGACCGAACGTCATTTGGAGTTTCTAAGCTTGAAAGGAAGTTTCACAGGCTCGTGTCTGTCTATACTTGTCAAAATGCCCCATTGTTGGAAATCTCATGCAGCGGCTCAATTAAATGGTACTACAATTGACCAGAATAATCAAATTCATGCGCTGATCCAGAGAGGGGACAGGGGGTCTGGACTCACCAGCTATAGGTTTCCTTAGAAATACTGGTATGGACCCTCCACGAGAAGCAATTGGACCTTACACTTTGGGCCCAGTTGCTTCTCGATGGAGGTTCGTGTATCTTCTAAAGCGAAGGGTTTCACCTATATTAACATATCGATGAACAGTTAACCCTTAAAGCGCCAATCACGACTGCAGCCGCTGACAAATTTTGCGACATCTTTCCCAATTTTGGTCATAAATAAGGTATGGTATTACATGAGAATCGTCTGCCAGCAGACGATTCTCATGGAATATCATGCCTTATTAATTATTTTTGAAAAAAGCAGCAAAATTTGAAATTGTCGTTGCTGCAAATTATAGCTGGCGCTTTAAGGGTTAAGATAGTGGTAGGATACGATGAGGTTCGTACGGCCCTCTGTGAAATACGTTGGTGACTAAAAACAATAAACACTCCCAAAAACGATAGGACCCCGTGACGGATTTTCTGGATACGCCTATGATTTTGGAATTATGGGGAGTATTTGATCAATCCAGCTAGCTGATAGTGGGTTCTACAGTGAAGGCGAAAATTCCATCTGCATTTTCAGATAACGACTGGGGGCTATTGCTTGGTTTCCCCTTCATCAACTCCGTCCATGCTCAGATCCAGAGTATGCAAACGACGAAGGACCCGGTGAACAAGTATGCATGGCCATCACTGGCCGTACATGCGATAAGGACCATTTTTGTACAAGTTAGCTTAACCATCTTGCTGCTCTAATCTAGTCATTTATATTGTGTCTGTATCATAAATGTAACCTTTGTGTGCAGTTTAATATCACAGATTACAGATAATAAATTGAACAACTACAAACAAAAAGGGGAATACAATAACATCAGTAAAATAGGCTAAATTTGCGAAATAGTAGAATACATATACAGTGGGCATTACTGTAATCCTGCGGCGAATTTCTTTTCTGCCTATACGGCGGTAAACGTTTGTGAGTAAATCGATGGAGTATTTACATCGAATGTTCTGGCCTATAAATTCCAAACATAAAATTTTATTTTCTTGTAGCATCTTTTCTGATCACAGACTATTATACGAGATAAAAAAGACCAGGAATATCTTCTGAGGCGTCTCATGTAATGAAAACAAACATCTTATAGGATGTGATGTTTGCAACGATTATAGAGCTTGATGCAGCCAACCAGGCCTCGGGGTACAGTCAAAACTCAAAATAAAGCGCAATGATTGGCTGCGTTGCGCTTTATTTTGAGTTTGAGAATTAACGCAATGTTTATAAACTCGAGGCCTGTTGTCATACATATAGATGATCAAGCTTCAGATCCAGTACCAGTTTTATCCTGTGTATCCCTGCAGCCTGCTTGTGGCGAAATTCTCTCCCACGAGTTTCATTGTGGAACTATGTCAAGTGGTAAAACCATGAGTTCCATTGTGGAACTATGTCTAGTGGTAAAACCATGAGTTCCATTGTGGAACTATGTCTAGTGGTAATACCATGAGTTCCATTGTGGAACTATGTCTATTGGTAAAACCATGAGTTCCATTGTGGAACTATGTCTAGTGGTAATACCATGAGTTCCATTGTGGAACTATGTCTAGTGGTAAAACCATGAGTTCCATTGTGGAACTGTGTCTAGTGGTAAAACCATGAGTTCCATTGTGGAACTATGTCTAGTGGTAAAACCAAATACCTCACATCTCAAAAATCACCAGATAAGCACATAGAACAAAGTATTGCAGGTCCCATCATACAGGGATGCCCTTCTGCGGGACTATTTCACATAAGAATAGTCTCTCTCCGACTCTGGTGATTGCAGCCGAGGCCACAAGGAAGTTCAGGGCGCTTATTTAAATGACTCGGGCAGAAGTTTTTTGTTTTTATTTTCTATCAAAATTCAAAAGTAAACACTCGCCTCAGGTAATGACCAAATTAAATAAAAAAAGGAAAGAGCCTCTTGCAAATATTCTTGGAAGTTAAGTCATTAGCTTTGCACACCGACTCACTAAGATTAATAATTGACCAAAGTTTAATGAAAATCAGGCTTGAAATGCAATGGTTTATCCCATGACCCTGAACTGTGACCTTGTCGTTGAGTCTGCGTAGATGAGTCATGGGTTCTGCACAACGTGTTTCTAAGAGAAACATTTGAGTGAAGTTAAATGCAAATCTTTCAAAGGGTTGTGGAGATATATAGCGGACACAAAAGTCAAGGGCTAATCCCATGACCTTGAAGGACGACATTGACCTTGAGTCAGCGTAGCTGAGTCATGGGTTCTGCATATCGTCTTACTGACGTGCAGATTTCACTCAATTTTGGCAGTTATACTTGAAAAAAGCACCTGTCACGGCAAAACTCCAGAACTTTGTTTGATTTGCAGTCCAAACCATGAATTATATTACCAATTGCTTGGCAGAGCCATAAATTGCAATGTTACCGGTGGTCTGTGCGCCAGGTGTCGTCTCAAATAAAATAAATGCAAGTTTATAAATAGATAATTAAGTCAACAGGTATAGATTTTTTTACCTTTTACGCCACCACTGGTGCTGTAAAATGCAACCACCAGCTCGTTGTAGCAACCATCGGTGCGTTAACATTGACCAGTGTGAATAAAGCTGATGTGGGAAGATTTTTTTCTTTTTTTTTCTTTTTGTTGCAAATAATGAAAAAAATCTGACATTGACGTATGTCCTCATAAATATTAAAGCAGGAGCAAATGTTAGCATTTGACTATTTTAGAGTAGAGTAATCATTAACGGAATTCTGGCATAGTAAACTCAACATTGATATTGACAATATCAATGCATATACAATGCTATAGTAAAAAATTGCATATTCCATTTGTTCGGAAGATAAGCGAAAAGGAGTTTTGAGGACGGAAAGACAAGTACTACAATTGCTACAACTATGACAGACAACCTGAAAACATCCTGGCCCAGTCCCATACTTTCGTCAAGATTGATCATGAAATAATTTCTACAGTCTTTTTCCTCCCTTCCGCTGATTCATTTCATAAGGGTTGTGGTCAGTTACAAATGAAAGTATGTGCAAGAGTACTGGTTAACAACTTGTTCAAACTTTCCTGGTTAACTGCTTGTTCAAGTTTGCCCAGGAAAAAAAGTGTAGTTGGGTGAAATGACCGTCCCGACATGACCATAGCTGTTTACTGGGAAGTAAAGCAACAAACCAAACAAACAAAAGAAAAATAATCTGAAAACAGTACACACTCAAATACACACATCAGAACTTTGTATGGTGGGAGTATAATAACTGCAGATGGTTGTGGTGCAATCCAGAATTTCAGAAGCAAATATGATTCTGGTCATGAGAAGGTGATACAATTAAATTAAACCTGTGAGAGTTGCGAATACATTTTGTGCTGTTTCAACACACCATTCATTGTTATGCCTTTATCTAAGTCGCCCCTTATGATATCTTTATCATTTATCACCATTTCTGATATCCAAACTAGCATTCCAACTGCATTCCACCAGTGGTCCACCAGTGGCCTGCTTATCTTACCACAGACAGCGTCCGGCTAGCAAATTTCTTCAGCCATGCAGAGCGGAATCCTGGTGGCTCGACAGAAAAGCAAAATATGCTGGGATGTCAGTGGCCCACTGTCAAGTATTCAGTCTACCGCTAGGTTTTTTTTTTTAAAAACAAACAAACAAACAAACAAACAAACAAAAATAACAGCGAATTTTACTTTATTGTCTGTTACAGTACCTTCACTAGGGATTGCCATGTGCCAATACATGGTATGAGGCATGCACACGAAATAACATATACATATATACAGAGTACAATCAATTTACTTGAATTGCTGACAATTTATTATAATCTTATTATACGGGCATTATTTAAAAAAGTTGGATGTTTGCACAAACTAGTAAATATGTAAAGAATACTAGCCGAGTGTCTTTTGATATTAAGTTTACCAGGCAAGGCTTTGAGAACGATTGTTAACATCGCGAGGCTTGCCGAGCGATTCAACATGTGTTCTCAAAGCCGAGCCTGGTATACTTGATATCAAAAGGCGGGAACCTGGTATTCTATTTATCAGTTTACCTATTGTTTCTTTCTTCAAACTATTGATTATGACCTAATTTTCGATTTTTGTGTTGAGTCAGCGTCATTAAAAACGGCATTCAAAACGTGCAACATCATCATGACCTGATAAAGGCACATGCCGTGAGATAGACAACGTTTAACAGGCAGCGTGCGAAAATGCAGTTAATATGGGAGGTGACTGATAAATGCCGACATAATGCTGCTAGCCAGTATGAAAATGCACTTAGCACCTTGTACCACTAAGGGCGATATAACGGACCTTCCAAAAAGGAATTTCATAAATATGCATGGAAGATTCCATTAATCAAACCAATGGTAATGAGATGACACATGGAAGTTTTATTTTCGGAAATAGAAATAATTGTTCATTTTATACTGAAACTACCATAATTTATGAATTCTCTTGACAAAAAGACATGTTAACAATGCTAACCCAGACATCTTCGTTAAATTATCTGCCTCCGTTGTCAAGGGATAAAACTTACGTCTCGGCAAGCCTTACGATGTCAACAAGCGTTCTCAAAGCCTTGCCTGGTAAACTTGATATCAAAAGACACTCACCTAGTATTCTCTATATGATTAGGAATAAATCTACTATTTTCATGTCTTTTTACGTCTGTGTTATTGGTTTGTTTGGAAAAGGGGCGGGGCATCATCATGTGTCCATTAATGAGGAACGTTGTGCATGCTAAAAGTAATTGGGTGTGAAAAATGGAAACTAATCTTCCATTAGGGAATATTTCAAGTTTGATCAATCTTCCTATTTTACAGCAAGCCGTCTAGCAACATTTTGCATGTTATATTTGATTAGTTTATAATATTTTTCTTAATGTCTTTCTTTAATCTAGCTTCATTGTAACCTCGTATATGCTATTTTCAATGGGACGATAGGTAGGTGACAGCAAATAAAATGAGGGCAGCCTTAAATCAATAAAGTGCAAGATCAGACTGTTCTTTATAGGCAATGATAGAAGACTTGATCACCCTAAATATATTTTTTTTCTTTTCTGTTTGCAGCCCAACATCGCAGCCAACATAGTCATATCATGCTGCTGGTGGCATTATGTCGGCATATTGGCATTATATACGTCATGCTAATTGCCCACCTTCGGTCCACTGATGATAAAGGGGATATATCTTTCAAAAGCTCTTACTTGCATGAAATTTTTCCTGTATAAACAAAAAATGCTTTTTTATCAAGGAGACGGATACCTTTGGCCACATTGTTGTATGAACAATTTATACATCTAACATTGATCATTTTTCGCCCAAACATATAGCTTTTGAGCAATCCGCAGCATGCTTATCAGTCTTTTTAGAGTCACTTCCTGGTTTGATACCGTTTGCAAAATTGTGACACGCTGGGTGACCTTTAGAAAACACCAGCTGCATGAACATGAACTACAATTATCCGACTACAATATTTAGGTATTTTCGCCCAAATGTACAAATTTCTGGTAGATAAAAATATATTTATAATTTTTGCTTATGAGCTTTTCACGGTCAAAATGAAAAATTGTAAATAATGCCAGAAATACATATATTTGGGTCACCGAAACCGGGTTGACCAAACCGGGTTGACCACCAACCATGCAGTCTGTTGCAATACATTAGTGTTATAGCCATTCTTTTTATAATGGGAAATTATTTAAATGAACTGCGCTGAAAATTATTAGAGCCAACACTATTCTTCAATTTATACACCAAGTCACCATAGAATTCAGTTTCCGAAAGTCCTTGGCGCAAGAGAGATTCAAGTCCAATTTTGAATTTAGACATCAAATCATAGTATGGTCTATAAAATTTAGAAAAGGCTTTGCGAAGTTTATGATACAGATAGCCTTGTTTTAGAAGTTTCTGAGTTAACAATTTATTGCGAGTGTTGAAGTCAGCAACATGGCTAGATGCTCTAGTAAAACAAATGAGCTGAGAGATATAGACTCCATAGGATGTAGAGTGAGGAACATCAACATCTAAAATTGGGAAATTGACAATTTCAAAATCAAAGTCGTCACGTTTATCATAAATTTTAGTAGAAACAATATAATTAGAAATTGACAAATGCAAATAAAAAAAACGCGGCTTCAGTATCAGAGGTATTAGGTTAATTAAGTTGGAGCTCTGAAGGATATATTTGACTTATCATATTGTCGAAATAAACATTTTTAATGTTTAAAATATCGTCCAAATATCTGGATGTTGTGTTAAACGCATCAATAACATCAGCCTGCTTATCATCAGAAAGAGATATCATAAAGTCCCTCTCATAACAAAGCAGGAATAAATCGGCAACCAGGGAATTTATGCCCATAGGAATCCCAACTACTTTTCTATACAGCTTGGTGCCAAATCGAATAAAGATCTTGTCCAACAAAAAGGTCAGCGCATCACATACATTTTGACATGGCCATGCATGATATCTTTTAGGGTTTCCGAAGTAAAAATGCATTTCTATCATTACATGCAAGGTAACGAGAGCCTTCTGTCTAGAAGGTTCTTTCACTAAAATCTATAAGTAATATATTATACATGTAATAAGTTGTCAACAAGTCAAGTAAACTGATACTGTTTGTACTCTCTGTATATATTAATTCGTGCATGCCTCATACCATGTTTTGGCACATGGCAGTCCCTAGTGAAAGGTACTGTAACAGACAATAAATTAAAAAAAAAGCTGTTTTTTAAACCCTAGTGGTAGACCAAATATTTGACTACTGCCGGCTGACCGCTAGACATACTTTCCATTTCTGTCAGGCCACCAGGATTCCGCTTTGCACAACAGCCAACAGGCTGCTGAAGAATTATGCTAGCGGGACGCTGTGGAAAGATAAGCGACCACTAGCGGACTGCTGTTGGAATGCTAGATCGGATATTTAGAATGGTGATAAATGATAAAGATATTATAAGGGGTGACTTAGATGAAGACCTAACAATGAATGGTGTGTTGAAACACCCCACAAAATGTCTTCGAAACTCTCACATGTTTAATTTAATTTTGACACCCTCTCTTGACATGAATCATATTTGCTTCTTAAATTCTGCATTGCAACACAACCATCTGCAGTAATTATACCGCCAACATACAAAGTTCTGATGTGTGTATGTGGGAGATTACTATTTTCAAGTTGTCTGACATAGTTGCTACTGTATTTCCGTCCTCATAATTTCTTTTCGCTTACCTCTAGAACGAATGGAATGAATGATTATTTGATAAAATATTGCATATGCATTGTTATTGGCAATATCAATGTTGGGTTAACTATGCCAGAATTCTGCTAATGATTACCATGCTTTTAAATATTCAAATGCTAATATTGCTCTCGTTGTAATATTCATGAGGACTGTCACGTTCCTTTTCCATCCTTTTCCCAGTGAACCGGCACTTTGCATCATATACATCTGTTCATGGAAAGCATTGGGCTTGTTTGATTTGGTGCTTATGTACTTCGATTTCTGCTCCTTTTATTTGGGTTGACGAGTTTCATCTTTGGATAATTTCCTTATATGACCTCTGTGGGAGTTGAGATAAGGGGGGCTGCTATGAGCATATTGCAAGCAATCCTTGTTTTACATTTTACTCTTGATATTTGGAAGTTTTATTTCCGATAGGGCTGTGTCCGCAACTAAAATTGTAGGGTATAATATAGTCCATCTTTATACTTGCACAGGTCGGTGAACACACGTGCAGAGTGGGAACACTGTCGTTATAAAGTGCTTGCGCAGGTTTGACAGATGGTAGTCAATATTATAATCACGGGGTGGTAGCAGAGCCGGTCGCTTTTTGTGTTTCTATCTGCCGTCTTCTACAGGGGATCTTGTCATGGTTCTGCCTTAAAGTTATGCCTGAAGTTTTGGCATGAAAATTATACCTGAAGTTTTGGCATGAAAGTTATAACTGAAGTTTTGGCCTGATGTTATGGCTGACATTAAGCCTGATGATACACCTTAGGGTTATCTTTGGAGATCAATATGGATCAACATGTCGCTCTGAAGTTCAGCGTGTAAAGGAAAAAATAATTTTGAGTAATGAATACCAATCTTGATGCTGACTTTTGTAATTGTCAATAGAAAGGAAAGTGCAGCAAGATAAAAGATAAGTTATTTTGATTTAAGGATTTTTAAAGTGTTTAGATATTTATTTTAGTAGAAAAACCAGTCAACCAACAACATTCTTTCAATTTTGGGTGCCTTACTAACAGTTAACCAAGACCAAAAAGAAGACAGAAGATGCAATTGAAATGACTTTCCATTATACTTTTTTCATTTTTTTAAAAAAAATTATATTTTTATTACTAGTTAAACTTTGTTTTGTACTTAATTCCCCGATTGTTTGTGATCAGTTATCGTCCGTTGTGGTTTGCACTTGCCTAGGGCTCATCCATCCTTGACAAGGACCAATGACTATCTATTTAGACAGGATAGCACTCTCGTAGTTTATGGCGTTTTATGTTGTTGGCCGTTATATCGCGATAACTGAAGCGAGTTCAATAATGCGAGTGCTCGCCGAGCGCTCGTTGATTGGTACCTATCTTTATTCATAATGTGTAAAGCCTGACACCAGTACAACGAGCGCCCGAGAGCGCTCGCATTATTGAACTTGCCTCGGATGGTGTTTCAGCGGCTAATTTGACCAGTTACAATAGAATTAATAGTGCGGAAATAATTGACTGTAATCCGTTTATTAGAAATAATAATTCATTAAATCCTTTTATAATAAAAAAACAATGACACGAATCCCTTAGAAATTTATTTAAGAGGTTCCACGGTTTAATCCAATACAATGATGATTTGGTGCGTTTTGCTAGCAACCTATGTTTAGATCATTAGTTTAGCATCTTGCAACACGGTTCGGACTTGTCCCAAAGTTTGAGGAAAACGCTAGTGATTGACATACTCGCCAGGAACAAACGTAATTTTACGTGTAAAATGACGGGCTCTAAGTTAGACCATCTGTTCCTCCAGTCCACTGTATTCGACATAAAGTGATGAAGCTGTCCCTAGATGACCAAGATGATGCGTGACGTTCGCAGAAAAGTCAGCATCATCGTCATCAACACCAAAGCAGTTAAACAAATTAAAAAAAACCCAAAAAAAACCCCAAAAACAAAAGCAAACAGCAAAAATAAAATCATGAGCAGAGAAACAGATAAACATTAACATCGACAATTAAACGAAACCCCCCTCTATCCCCCAAAACAAACAAAAGCCCCCACCCCACCCCATCCCCTACCCCTAACCTCCACCCCCCAAAAAACATACAAAAAAGCACCCCCCTAAAAACAAAAATAAGAGTAAATAAATAAATAATGAAAAAAATATTTATTAGAAAATCATCAACAGCAACAGCAAAAAAAATAACAGCAACAAAAACAACATCAAACACATACTAAAGATAAAACATGACAAACACCAACAACATTCAACTACTTTTCCTATAAAAGACAGTCAGACGGACGGACAGACAGACTACCCACCTGTAGTTTCTGTGGCTATGGCCAATCCCAAATTCAACAGCAGCAGGAGTATCATCCTTAAAGCGTAATATCCATGAAGAATTGATCTTAACTATATTTCCAATTTGCTGCGCATGTATTTTAACACGAAAAGGAAAGTAATTTAGAGCGCATCTCGCATGTCTTGTTTTCAAATTATTTCACCAGTCGCATTGGGCTTTGATGCATCTTTTATCACAATAAACACAATTTTCTCTCAAATACAGATAATGTGCACGTGACATTAACGTCTAGGAGAATTAAGATGTATTCATGTCTAATCCTAGCCTGTTGACAATTGAATACACGTCACGCAAAGGTACTGATCAGAGTTTGCGTTTGGATACACTTGCTGACCGGAATCCTTGGAAGACTTTTTGTCATTGTTACGCAGCAACTGAATCAGTTATGATTCCGATTTCACCTTATTCCAATAACGGCTTTGTAACAAGAAACCTGATATACAGACTTATATGAAATGTGAATCATCAGATCAGACTGCGCAATAGCAATTGCGCAGTCTGATCTGATGATTCACATTTCGCTAACATTACGTCTGAAAGGATTCAAACACAGCCAAAATGAATCTGTAAAATATTCTGACTATGTATATGACATTGTAAATGAGCATGTTTTGTAAGTAAATTATGTATGAAGGCTTTGTCAAAACGGCAAACTAGAAAATCTGGAGCGGAATCGGGGGCATACTCGGGCTACATGTTTTACTTTAGACTTAAGAGTTTAATAGGCACCGTTGCTGCTCAGTGCTTGGGGGTATGATTATCAAAACTACATGCACTATGTGCATACTTTAATTTCTCTGTGGGACTGCGTATACGCAGGCTGATCTGAGGCTTTGCTGGTCGCACATACCTCATTGTTGAAAATCTCATGCACTGGCTCATTTTCTGATATTATTCGTTATTTTTTTCACGATTTTGTCACTATAGAATTGTAAACGGAACAGTGGAACAGCCAAAGTGAACTAGGACAGTAAATGAGAGCCTTGTTTAACACATGGAAGCAAGTTTTGAGTAGCTACATTTTAACTTCTGGGTCTGAGGTTATAAAGTTTTTTCATGCTCAACTCAACTAAGCATGAACTGTTTCATACTAATTAATATTAAAATTCCAACCATAGTTGGCATTTCAACATTTGTTAGCATGATAAAGATAACATCTGACCTAAACATTTATACTACGCATAAAATAAAATAATCATGAATTGCTTTGAGCAAACTGAAAACACGAATTTCAACTTTCCAATGATAAACGTTACATCTTTAGCATATTTGTTACGCATGCAAAAAAGAAGCCATGAGTCTTTTGGATGTAGAAAGCACTTCAATCCTTAATATTTCAGCACTTTTACTCTTTGAAAAATAACAATGCACTCTCCCATAGTTTGGTCGGAACGGTACCGAGTTTAAAGACCAAAAATGAGTAATGCAAAGTTTCACGACTGGGTAAACGATAGCTGCTTCAAAGTATTTTGATGCATAAAATGTTTATTTTACTGCCGGACCACATCGATTTCAAAAACATTAGGGCAATTTGAAAATTTGGTGTTAGTCATCATGTCAACAGGCCTTTAGCTAAGAGTGCGTACCAGCAAAACTATTTTTCTTAATTCTCAACCGAAACATATGTTGTGGGTACTCAAAAGAACCGTCTCAATGAGACGGTTCTTTTGAGCACCCAAAACATATGCTTAAATTAATGGATTAGGAAATATTCATAATTTAACTCTGAAATATTTTGCTTATCTAAACCTGTGTGTCAATTAGGGAAAATGTAAGCCTATTCAGTAGAACTCCGTAGCTTTATGAGTTTTCAACTATATTTCTTTGGCTCGTGACGTTTTGAACGTCGCAAAAATTTATAGTTTAATTAAAAGGTTGTTTTTGACCCCCCTTCCCGCCCTCACAAAAAACCCAATCATTATTTGTTGATCACGTTCATATTAGGACACGACGTAGCAGTCAGCCCCAATTCCGTATGTCAAATCCCATGAGTCCATCCCAGCTTCTCGAGTATGCCTTGTCAAATAACATTTTGTTCCATGGAGAATAGACAGTTTCTGCATCTGCTGAGGCAATATATGACTCTTTGTTACGATGGCAAAGTTCTCACAAAAACATATTGATCGAAAATGCGTCTTAAATAATTGTGACATATGCGAATCATTGTGAAAATGGCATAATGAAGATAGGAGGAATCCATGACAAGCTGCCAACTGGCGCCCGACACAAACTATGCACTTGGCCTTTCGATCTTTAGAAAATCAAAAATCTACATATTTTGTCATGTTTCTACTAATGTTGTGGCAATTAATCGAAACAAGCGATTAATCAGTAACTTGATTAATCGTAAGATATCTATACAGATCACTAAGATCGATTAATACTCGATTTTATACCAAGAGAAAAATAAAAAAAAGCAAATAATATGTTCTTAATAAGATTAGATTCCATAGCCCAAACTTACAATGCGTCCTTCAACTTATGTAAGTACTACCTAAGTTAAGTATTGATTCAAACTTCTTAAAATCAAATTAGTTTCATGTATATTTTGTACATTATAATATGAACTGTAGCGAGCCTGGCAATTAATTAAAAAAACAAAATATAAAGTTGTAAGAACGATACTTTACCTTAGAAAGTAGAACTTAACTTTCAGGAGGTATTGTAATTTTGGGGCCACATCTCTGTCATAGCCCTAGTATCCGGAGCACCTTTTCTCCCCCAAGGAGACGCTTCCAATGAGCACATTCGACGAAACTATAAGAAACTTATCGCAAACATCTTCATATTTTGTCATATTTTTTTCTAATGTGGTGGCAATTAATCAGAACTAGCGATTAATCAGTAACTTGAACAATAATCGTCAGATATCGATCGATACAAATCACTAAAATCGATTGTACGATTTTATACCAAGATAAAGTTTTAAAAAAAACATATGATCCATATGATTTCTTTGAACCAATTATCAAGTTGATTTTTTTTGTTAATTCCAGCATATCAATGCCTTTAAACGAGATATTGAGCCCCACCCCCCAAAAAGTGTTCTCACAGAATACAATGATAGATTTGAATCCAACAACATACTTTAAAATGTGACTGATATTTACTCGGATTTTGTACCTGTACTCTGTTACTAAATAAGTGATAGTCGTTGCTTTTTATGCCATTGACTTTGTTTGCTTTTAGTATTTTGCGGTCAAACAAAGGAGTTTTATAGTTTTGAACCCAGCTGTGTTAGTACGGACTGTACAGTGATTGTGGCATTTCCTGGTCATACTCACTTACTATTTAATGAAGTTAAGCAAAAATGTGCATTGAAATATTTACAAACAGCACAGACCAGATGCGATCCCTCAAAAGCGGCATTTCAACAAGGTACATGTATGTGCTGTTTGTCACGATAAAACACGACCTTGGTTATGGTTTGGTGATAGAAAAGGGTCAGAATAAAAATATATATGAATCAGGACCTCTTTCACTTTGTGTTTATTTAAGAGGGTCTTGGGGTGATGAGGTTAACTTCTACAACCCTTACCAACTTTAGCACGAACTATCTCGTGATGTGCAAGGTCTGCACTGATATAGGTGGTATAAAATCGTTTTAACATGGTTGTCCACCTGTTCGTGAGCTAATCCACTCGCTAAAACTCGTGAATTATCTCCAAATACAGGCGGACAAGACTTGGTACAACCATTACATGCATGTAATCCCTGTCAAAATGGATTTAGAGGAATTGTCATTGCGTCTCTGCACATGCTTTGTCACTTACCATTGGTCGAAAGAGGAGACACATTCTATGAAATTGGTCGAGCTGGGTAGCTGCTGGATGAAGAGAAGCCGAATGATGCATTACACCTGGGTAGCTATTTTTGATTATTATTGCTGAACTCCACTTTTTCGCGAGTCTTAAAACGAGACAAGTTATCAAATGGCAGTATTATATATATATATATATATATATATATATATATATATATATATATATATATATATATATATATATATATATATATATATATAGTATTAAAAAAGTCCAATAGAATGCACAAATTTTTATTTTATATGGCTAACCGGTTTCATGTTAAAAAACAATTTTCAAAGCCTTTAAACGTTGCGTTTCTTTGTTGAAAGTAAAATGGCGCTACGTTGTCAAGAGCGACGACGTAACGTAACGTCATTTACTTCCTTCCGCTTTGTACTAAAGATATATATAATATATATATATATAAAAGGATATAATCAAAAAACAGTGCTAATTTTTTTTTGAAACTAAGCGCTTTCGGCTTTCGCCTTCATCAGAGTTTCAAGACACAATAGATTAGGTGAATAGTTAACAAAATATAACTATATACATGAATTATGTGATTATTTAAGCCCTAAAAAGCCCAGCTATTGTACGTGTATTTTCGCAAATATGACTGCACAATATTAATGAATTAAATACAGCGTACAAAATTGGCGTTCTGGCAAGAAATGTCTTGTACGAAAATTTGTGTAGAACAGAAGTCTAAAAGATCGTCTACAACAACACAGCACACCAAGTGTTCTACTATATGACCAGATAGAGTCAGTCACCCTTGTTGATGCCAAATGGACACAGGGTGTTCAGACGCCGAATCCAGTAGCTCTCACGGAGTTTCCTGGTCGAATCTGACCACTCCTTGTTGTGTTCAAGGCAGATCTGCTGTCATACAGGCCAAAGTCTGCAGAGGTCGGCACAATACTCCCATTTGTGCTGACATATCATCCTGACCTACCCAAGGTCAGGGATATTGTTGACAAAAATTGGTCCATCATCGAGTCATCAGATGAGTTGAAGGATATTTACCAGAGCAAACCAGTCATGGCTTTCAGGTGCCCCAAAAGCCTTCGTGATTTCCTGGTACGAGCACGACTCAAACCAAACTCTGATGATGACAACCAAACTGGTGAATGTCGACCCTGTGGCAGAAAAAGATGTCAATGCTGCAAAATGATAACCTCTGCTGGCACTGTGAAGTCATCTTCTGGGGCCACTGTAAGACTGAGACAGAACACAGACTGCACAACAGAGAATGTTGTGTATCTGATCTCTTGCAGCAGTTGCAACAAACAGTACGTAGGAGAAACCAAAGGCCCATTGAACAAACGTATGAATGGCCATCGTGACGACTGGAGACACCGCAGGTTTGAAAGATCACCAACAGCAGAACATTTTCATTCTGCAGATCATGACTTCTTGAGTAATGCCTCTGTCTGCTGCCTTGAACACAACAAGGAGTGGTCAGATTCGACCAGGAAACTCCGTGAGAGCTACTGGATTCGGCGTCTGAACACCCTGTGTCAATTTGGCATCAACAAGGGTGACTGACTCTATCTGGTCATATAGTAGAACACTTGGTGTGCTGTGTTGTTGTAGACGATCTTTTAGACTTCTGTTCTACACAAATTTTCGTACAAGACATTTCTTGCCAGAACGCCAATTTTGTACGCTGTATTTAATTCATTAATATTGTGCAGTCATATTTGCGAAAATACACGTACAATAGCTGGGCCCTTTTTAGGGCTTAAATAATCACATAATTCATGTATATAGTTATATTTTGTTAACTATTCACCTAATCTATTGTGTCTTGAAACTCTGATGAAGGCGAAAGCCGAAAGCGCTTAGTTTCAAAAAAAAAATTTAGCACTGTTTTTTGATTTATATCCTTTTATATTTATTTCTCAAATCAATTTAGCATCCTTTACTGGATCCAGTGCCACAGGAAAGATATCTCGTTTGGTGCATTAGCCTATTTCTCACTATATATATATATATATATATATATATATATATATATATATATATATATATATATATATATATATATATATATATATATATATATATATATATATATATATATATATATATATATATATATATATAATATTATATATCATTTAGTAATTGAATCTTGTCCTGGCTTTCGATATTTTCGAAAAAAAATAAGATTTAAATGTCTGCCAGTATTCAGAACTAATCCTTCGCCTGTTACGATACAACTGCTGAAGTCGTCTGTTGCATGTGAATGCTTACGTCAATTATTATTTCGGCATACAGGCAAACAGTGTGGACCCATATCAGACTTCTCCTCTAACAAACAGTGTGGACCAGGATCAGACTGCTCAGTCTGATCTGGGTCCACACTGTTTGCAACAGAGACGTTTTAAAATGACCAGCAGACGACACACAGCAGACGAAAGTCGCGATTAGCAGCCGAAGAGCTAAACAAACCCTGAATAATCTAAGAGGGCGTCTTTTGGAAGTTGATGGGACCTATATAACAGTATGATTAATAAAAGTAAAACCTGTCTTAGCGGCCACTCAAAAAGAACACCAAAATTGGTTTTGAATACCGATTATCGCTTAAAGCAGGTCAAAAGTATTGCAGAATGCTCCAAGGGCTTTCTGTAATACTTTCCACCTTCATGACTATCATATTCCACTAAAACCTATTAAGTGGCCGCTTAAGACAGGTTTTACTGTACTTTCATTAGGCTAGGGACATTACGGACGATATAAAAAAGAGGATCTAGCATGAACACTCATTTATTATTGAATGTATTAAACGAGTTGAGGAAAATAGAGTAAAATGCGAGGCTTTGGCGAACATTAAATTTTTTTTCGCAACGAATTTAATAAATTCGATAATACTGCATCATAATATAATATGACACTAAATAAACGTCAATTCTTTGTTTTCCAAATATGCTTCACGCGACGATGTTATGGGCGCCATTTCATAACACAAAACATGGTATAGTATTTTTATTCTGGTGGGGAAAAGCTGATAATATATTAATGGATTTATGGCAAGTATAGCAATCACAGGCGTATGTTTATCCCTAGGGACTGTATAACTATATTCTTACATTTGAAAGATGGGTTAGTTTTTATTGTTGCTATGTTGCCATTACTTTAACCCATATAAGCATAGTCCCCTTTTGTGGGACATAGGCAAACAGTACAGACCCAGATCAGACGCCGCAGAGTGCGGCGTCTGATCAGGATCTTCACCGTTTGTTTACTTAATGCCCCATTAAAATTTTGATAAAAATGAAAAATACGACCCAGAAACCCTTAAAACGGAAATGGACTGGTCCAATTGGTAATAGTGGGAAATTCCATTCGGTTGAAATGGGTTTATTTTTCGAGCTCTACAGAACGCGCTGATATATATTTGTTCTGCTAGCATCATCAGCAAAAGCCACAACGAGGCGATCGATGGAAACATTTCATATATACAAAGATGACATCTCAAGGCGAATGAAGATTGATCTTTTATGGCCTGTATTTTCCCCAGCGCACGAGATAAAGGTGCTTATCGCGCATGCGTAAAAGTCTCCAATAAACACCAATGCTGATGTATCCAGCGGGACTAGAGGTCTGAACCGTGCTCTGGGTCTTCATCTACATTCATACTTTGTGTATACGAGCAATGAAGGCTCTGGCGAGTCTGCGCATTGCGCAGACTCGCCCGAGTCTTGATTGCTTGAAATTTTGATAAGAGGGCCCATTTTTGCCTGACTTTCAGTGATGAGTGACCATTCTATTGATAGTGGCCATATTCCTATTCAGTCTCTGGAAATTGTATAACTTAAAGGAGTAATATCTCAGAAAACATACAAAAGTATGAAAAAGCAAGTGAGTATGTCCAGTAAATGCCACACTCACAGACCGCGGATCACCCCACGGCACCGTGAGGAAGAACACAGAATACAGGCAGCCACAACATAAACAAAGTCAAGCAATAAGCCGCGCCTCTCTTCCTCACAATCCCAGACCGCACGTCATCGTGAGGAAGGGACCTAGAATACAGACAGCCACAATATAATCACAGTGAAGCATTGAGCTCTCTCTTCCTCAGCGAAATGATTGCTAAACTAAAGAGGACACCAAGAACCGCACCATAAAGCAAGGATACAAAACATTAACACAACGCCTAGACTGGTATCAGACCAGTAGATAAAGCAAAGGTTACATGTATAATTATAATTGTAAAACATACTTGTAAATATACAATAAACAAGGAAATTCCGACAGTGACGTCAATAGTGTCGTGATACTAAATTTAAGTTATCAGTAGATCTTAGAGATATCGATTTGGGATGTACCTTATGTCACTGTCGTAAAATATTCGTGGGATTGTACATCTGTGCGTCTGATTAACATGTTTGCGGTCCTAAATTGGTATGCTCTGTGGAGAAGTAATAAAATATCATAGCATTGACTCTACAGTAGTTTATAGATCTTTAAATAAGGGGTCCCAAATACATGGCCTGAAGCTAGGCTACCCAACGCCCTATGGAAGCAACAACAAACGACGAATAAACAACACAAGAATCGCCGCCTTAGAAAGGTCAGGATTTGCACAGGTTTCATATTTTTCATTTCAGGGCTAGAACTACTCTATCGGCTCAGTGGTAGGACGAGAATAAGATGTAAAGAAGTATGCGGCTTGACTGTGGGGTTACCGCTCATAATCCCAATAAAGCAGCCAGTCAGCGCTTTGCGATTGTTGTCATAAATATCTTCATAAGACCTTAGAAAGGAATGCTTCGATATTTGCTTTATTTATTGATATCAGTATTTGAGAAATGTCAATCAATTTCTTCTCATTAATGGAAATTTCCATTTTTGATAAATTCGTATTAAAACATGTCAAGTAATAAAAAAAGTAGATCCATCAGAAAAGAGGGCTATTGCAAAAGTGTTAACCCCAATCGGAACTGCCTCGGCCAATTCCGCGAAATTGTGGCGGACTTTCCCGAATGATGTTAACCCTTGTTATGCTGAATATTTTGTTGTACATGTCTTAAGCGGCCATTCAAAAATAGACAAAACAAAGATCTTAATGGCAAAGGGTAGCTTCAACAAGGTCGAAAGTATTGCAGAATGCTCCCTCTGGAGCATCATGCAATACTTTTGATCTGCATTAAGCGATAATCGGTCTTGAAAATCAATTTTGGTATTCTTTTTGAGTGGCCGCTTATGACAGGTTTTACTGTATTACTCATCTCCCCAATGTTATCGTGTGCAACTGCAGCACTTCGCTTTTTAGCATGCATGTGTGGAAAACAGTGTGGATCCTGATCAGATGGCTTAGTTAGATGCTTGATGCTCTTGTTACTGTTTGCTCGTCGCTTAGTGATTTTACGATTTTAGTCAAAAGAAGATACTTTACGCCTAGTTACCCTAGATGAGACTTGGGTCCATTATTATGAGCCAGAGAATAAAGCTCAAAGTCGCCAAGGGGTAGGGCACGGGTCAACGAGACCAAATAAGTTTAAGACGCAATCCTATGTTGGTAAGGTGGTAGTTACTGTATTTTGAGACAAACTGAAAGCATTATCATGTTGGATTTCTTACCAATGACAAGAACTACACTATAACTGGTGAGTACTAGGCATTAACAAGTGTCAAACTGGTGAGTGAACTACTTCTGGGGTCGTAGAATGCTACACTGGCCCCGTCTAACTGATAATTGTATCATGTTACAATAACGTATTACATTTCTTTAATTCTAAAAGTGTCTACCTCTCTGATATGGCCATTCTGGACAGTGGCAGTATGGCACGATACCTTACACCTTCAGGGTAAACCAGTATGAGGTCTTATATCTGTGAGAGGAGCTGTTGGACATATGATACAGAGACAGTTTTACCAGGAGTTTTAATTAGGTCATCATTGTAGTGTTTTAATATAAATCATTTGTAGACTAATTCTTATCTATCCTATAGCCTGTCCTAAGACCAGTCCATATCCCATAGGCATGCCTTCATCCACCATGTTGTAATTTTTGTCAATTTTATTTGCTGTATGAAACTATTTATTTTAATAACGCTATCAAATGGCGTTGTCAAGGATGAGTAATCTACTTAGTTTGTGTTCTTTGATTGTAGCATTTCCTGAACATGTTTGATTGTTTTTACATAAAACCAGGTATGTTTATAGTGTATTCTCACTCAGAAGTTATTAACAAGATGTTTGACAACAGGAGTCTTTGCACACATTTAAACTTATTGCATATGGTAGTCAGGTCTGGTTGTGGTGTTGCACTTGTTGGTCACATGTCTGGAAGGGATACAGCCCAATAACTTGGAAGCCAGCAAGGGAAAGCTCTTATGACCTTATCTGTCTGCTATATCAATGAGATTTTAGTGCTATTTCAATACCTTGCGGTTAGACTTTTGCCATGATTTGGTATGCATGGTGTTTGCATTATGTGCTGATAATGAAATGTAATAATTTTCGTTGGGTGGCTGCAGATAATGTTTCCTCCATCTAAAATTATCTCTGTCCATATTTGTGTAGACATTAATTTTGATGTTTCATTTTCAGCCATCTGCCTGAACATGAGGAACTTTTTATACTATCATGCTGAATGGGTATTCAATATGGATCTGCAAATAAACATACATTATTATTTTAAGTTATTCATACATTTATTCTGGCAGTTAATAAGTACACAAGCTAACTGTATTTCATATATGATTCTATGAGAGTGTCCTGATATATAAGTTGTTGTTTTTAGTGTTGTAAAAGTCGAGATGCCATTTTGCCTAGTAGGGAGCAGATGTCATGAGTGTAAATAGTTGGTAATGCCAGTCTGTAAATAGTCTATCGACTATTATAATGGGATAAGACCCCAATGGATTCATCATCATCATCATCATCATCATCATCATCATCATCATCATCATCATCATCATCATCATCATCATGTTATTTAGATAAAGCACTGGCATACTGCTTATGCGAAGTTGATTTTGATAACTTTTCATGTCTATGACTAGAGACAACTGTGTTTCCAGGTCTTAAGTGACCCCCGTTTTTCGCTAATTATTCTTTAATGGTGATTTTAATTGAAAAATAAATTAGAGAAATGAATTTAGATATGGACCGTGTAATTGAATTTTTTTTATCATAAATATAAGTATTTGTATAGGCTGGTCTCAGATGGAATTTTGGTGTGTTTTTGCTGCTCCTCTTTGAATTAGTCCCTAAGTGAACCTAACGATATAAATAGAACATGGCTTATTCAGGTCAGTGGAGGTAATTCGTCAGTCCCACAGATAAGAGTGCGCAACAGAAAATTATTTTTCCCATTTCTCAACCAAAAAATAAGTTGTGTGTACTCAAAACAACTGTCTTGATGATACGGTTCTTTTGAGCAACCAAAACACGTGTTTAAACTGGTGAAGACATTTGCAACTTTACGCTATAATTGCTTAACTGGCCCAATCTTCGTGCAATAGGCTATGATTCACTGCTTATACTGACTCATAAACTCCACTGTACATCTAAAACCGATGCATTAAAATTGCCTGTGTTCAAAAAAACGATTCAAGTATAACAGTATGTCTGAACCTCAAATTCTGGTTTGTTGTCCTCTGATGAATTTTCTTTTGAGATAATTGTTTTCTAAAAATATGTCTTTCAGGAATACAAGTAGGTTTTCAAACCTTATGGATCCAGATAATGCCCAACATTTTTAGCCTGAACTTGGTTTCGGTTGTTAACATAGTTAATCAGTGAAATAGATTTAGCAGGCAATTATTTGATGCTCTATAAGTTTAATGTATATCCCCAGTCGTCAACTCTCTAATTTGCTTGAATTGTCGTCCTAAACTCTTTACTTACTAGCGTAGTCTGCTGATAACCTTTGCAAACAATTTGGACCCAGATCAGGCCCGACAAAACGTCAGCATGATCTGGATCCAAACTGCTTGACACTCTACTGATATTCCCCAAAGATCTTTTAGAAAAAACAACAACAACAAACAATCTGATTTTGAAAAAAATATCAGCAGACGACAAAATCATGACAAATTACCTCATATGCAAAAATAGTCAATGAATTGAAATGGAAGGTACTACATGTACATACATGTTTTATGCTTAAGCCTTATATTTGCCTACTTTCAATACGGCATGGTCTAGGGCCCCTATAGACTTTTACAATTGCGCGTGTGCATGCCTGTGTGTGTCAAAATGATGATGAGTGAGGTTTGCGGAATATATTTTCGTTGAATCAGCCGATATAGATATTCCTATAGGCTAGTACATATCATCATCACAGTATGTAAACTGAAATAAACATCCTGTACTGTTCCTCCGCTAGCTCACGCCTTATAAACATGAATAACAGCACTCGTGCGTAACCAGTAGTCGGAAAATGCGTGTATTTGGGTACATATACACGTTTCTATTTATATTGTTAGCGATACAGATAATACACATTCGAACAAGGTAAGAAAAGCCATTTTATCTATTTATTCCGTTTTATTCCATGATTTTAACGGTTCCCTCCTTTGCATTTTGCTTTGTTAAAATACGACTTGCTCACAATCAGAGCCGTTCTGTGTCGAAAACAAGCTTAAATGCCAGATTGCATGGTTTTAGTGGAATTGGCAATCACATGTATACATGATTACATGGTTGTAACTGTAACAGTTACTTAGATCTATGGAAAAAATGAATTTTGATAGGTGGCCCCTCGCAATTACAGCTGTACCAACAACTCTCACATCACAATTTCCGACAACTGGTTAGGCACGAGTGCTGTAATTCATAATGTATAAGGCGTGAGCTAGGAGGAATGGGTACAGGATGTTTATTTCAGTTTACAGACTGTGATCATAGCAATGCAAATATACCACGTGTACACATTGGGGTACACATGGGTATATTCAAAGGGAAAAACAACTAAGTTATTCTTTTGTACAGGGAATTTGGGCTTCATTTGCAAATAAGGGCGTCTCCCAAAAATAAGTTTGAGTTACGCGGTGTGCATTTAAATCCACATGGGAAGTGCCGTTCTTCTAAGTTCAATTTAAAGCTCTTTTAAAAAAGAAAAACTGGGGCCACTTAAAACCTGGAAACATATTAGATTACTTTGTATCATTTGCTTCATCAATTATTATTATTATTATTATTATTATTATTATTATTATTATTATTATTACTGTAAAACTATCTAAGATATGTAACGCAATTTACATTTCACCAGAGGGCATTTGTTTTAAATAAGTAATTGTTGGGATGCAATTTCATAAAACAAGGAAGTATGTAATAGCCGCTATATTAAGGTGAGCTACCCAACACGTACATGTTATATGCCGTCCCAGATACTTTACCTGTATTCTGGTTATAAGGTGTGTCAGCCACCTGTGAACAAAGCCTTTCTCTTGGACATCCTTGAACGCATTCATGAGAAAAAAACTTTTTTAAGTGTGAGAGCTTATGAATCAGCCGTTAATTTATTACCTGAACACATTGGACTTCCAACAAAAATTATAAATCTTCACTTAACCTGTTTTCAAATCCTTGGCGAAAAGCAATACAGTTTCCAATATCAGTTTTTAACTGCTTGAATTTAAAAACTAAGATGAAATCACATTGACGCCAGTGCCGCAGTTAAGACATCATTGTGCTATCTTCTTGATATTTGCTTTATATACACATACTTATTATTCTATAGTGGAGGTCTTTAAAAACGCACAACCTGTTTAAATGCTAATTTATGTCGAAAATTGAATATTTTCTATATGTGAAAAATAAAATTGACAAGTTCCGTCAGTTAGCTTGCATTCAATATGGAAATTGAAACGCAGTGGCTTATGATTGCCGTGACGTCGCGATAATTCTGAGACAACTCAAATTCAAAAAGTCACAGAGTACCAATACCTTCCATTATGAAAGAAAAAAAGTTTTCAGACCGATGTTTGTTCTTGAAAGCAAAAGGAAAGACAAAATCAAATCATGAAGCTTTAAGCCTCAGACAATGTTCATAACGTCTACATGGCGTCATTAATTTTTGACGTAATTAGTCATTTATATCCTAAGGATCAGGAATAATCAAAATCTTTTTATTGCCAACAGATACTTCTCAATGAGTTGCATAAAAGACAAAAGTTCCGCGACATGCGCGGACGTCACCTGTCTGTTATTGATGTTTGAAAATTTAGGGCTGACGTTAGCAAAGAAACGCTGCGAGTGGGGGTGTAATAAAACGATTATTTCTAAAAACTTTTGTGTTTTTCCATTTGTTAAGACATCTGGCTACCACCTAAAAGTAGTTGTTTTCAAATTAAATCAAATTTACATTTGTCAGACGACAATTGTTGAAAAACACTTACGTTGACATTACGTCAGAATGAACAGCATGAGCAAATCAAAATCATGGCAAATTATGGTCCATTTTGTATGAGGAGAAAAAATGATAAAAAAAACTTCCTCAAATCAATCATGTAGAAGAGACAGTGAATGTATAATGGTGCGTTTCTGAAGTCCCTCAGTATATTTTATTAAAGGGTCCTTTAAATCCTGCAATTACTTCTGTAGATGGATATTAATTCGCTGGTTGCGACTGGTAGAACGAATGCATACACAATTCACCTTATTCAATCACTTTATAACCACACGCACTCTCTTCATTCACTATAAACGCCATTTATATCTTTAAAAGGTGATATATGTCAAGAAAATCTTTCATGTACAGTCTTGAACATAACATTGTCAGAATACGTTAAATCAGTAAATATATGCACAACCTATAGGGGACAACTTGAACGAATGTGACTGATGATCATATCAGTGACTTCACTGAATTCTGAAAAACCGTGCTTTCCGCGTTATCTTTGAATTCATTGTTCGTATAAATAAACATTAAAAAATCATGCCACGTTAAATTGTCATTGTGTTCAGCAGTGGACCCACAGCTAGAATAAGTTTATCACGATATTCAACAGACCATGGCCCACTTCGAATCGAACTAAAGTTCCTACAATAGTTATAAGGTAATAGGTGCGCGCGCACGTTTACATCCGAACGGCTGCAGTTGGAACTTTAGTTGGTTGCCAAGTTAACAAAGTGAATAGCCTTGCATGCGCCCTTTCAGTTCTTCATTGCAGACAAAAATGATGTTCATATACTGCACAGCCAACTCTAATTATAGTTCTGCAGCGCTAATTTGACTACGTTGACATTCTGCCCAGTGAACCATACGTTTTGGTGACGAAGACGTCTTTTGTAAGTTTTGGTGACGAAGACGTCTGAGACACGTGTTTCAGACGTCTATCAGCAAAACTGGCGTCTGCAGGACATCTCAAAAACGTTTTGAAAACTAAATGCAAACGTGTTTGACGTCTTCAATTTGTAACGCTTTTGGAGTGACGCACACGTCTTTTGTAAAGAACGTCTCGGACACGTTCAGGAATTACTAGCACACGTTTTTAAAACGAGTTCAATGCAGATATATATTTTTTAGATATATCTTTAAACATAGTTTGAACACCAAACAAAGACGTCATTGTTTTGGGATTACCATCACGTCTTAAACACGAATTTAAACGTTATAAAAACATCCCCATGCAAGGGTTTCGTAAGGTCTTCATCACGATTTGAAAACTAGATGCAAACGTGTTTGACGTCCGCTTTTGGAGTGACGCACACGTCTTGGATAATAAAACGTCTCAGTCACGTTAGGGATCGCTAGCACACGTTTTTAAAACGAGTTCACTGCAAATTTATAATGTTTTGATGCAGTTGTGAACACAGTTTGAACACCAAACGAAGACGTCATTGTTTTGGGATTACCATCACGCCTTAAACACGAATCAAAACGGTATAAAAGCGTCCTCGTCCTCCTGCAAAGGTTTCGCTAGGTCTTCAACACGTTTTAAAAACTAAATGCGAACGTATTTGACGTCTTCAATTTGTAACGTTTTGTGAGTGACGAACACGTGTTATATGGAAACGAGTGGAGACGTTTCCATCGCGTTCAGGGTACGTATATAGAAAGACAGTTACAACTTTTAAAACGTTTTCATTACAGATTTGCAATGTTCCACGGCATGTATGGGGTAATAAAAACGTCTTGAACACTGAACAAAACGTTACGAAAACGTTTTCATGTAGGGTTTTTATTTAGTCTTCTGCACATTTTGAAAATGAAATTTAAAGGTTCTGGACGTTTTCAAAATGTAACACTTTTGGGGTGACGATCACGTCTTAAACACGTTTTACCTGGGAACGTCGTCGTCACGTTCAGATGACGTCGAATGGTTTTCTGGGTGTGTTTACAATAATATTTACCAATAACAAAATTATTTTTATAGCTCACTATTTTTAGAAAATACATGCATTTTATTTCATCTAAAATATTATATGCACAAACCAATCACAAGTAGAATTTGTAGCATAGTGGATGGATCGCTTGTCCACTGTCATAGAGGGAGCTAGTTCGAATCCCGTCACCGTACCTTGTGTTTTTTATTCGTTTTTTTTTTCGATTTTATATTTTTATTAATTTATTGATTTATAGATATAATTCATCATCATTTCCAACCCATTTCGGTTGATAAATATCGCTTTAGTGACTGCAAACAATACATACCCTATGGAGTTGATGCATTCAGTGGTATCTCGCATATACGTTCCGTGTTTGATAATGTCCCATTTGATGGGCACTTTGTATAAATGTTAAAACTGTTTTCTAATCATGCTTAGAGGATACATGTGAAAATATGATACAATAAAAGTGAAGAAAAATAAATGAAGGCTTGGTTGGATTCGAACCCTGCGCATAATGGAATATAAATGGATTTTTTGACGCCAACCACTTTACCTACTGCGCTATACAAGATAATATTTAAATGTTTTCAAAAATACACTTGGCTGCTGAGTATGTCAGCCTGATGTTTTGACTTAAACGTTTACAAACAAGCAAATGTAAACATGGCCATTAGATCTTGGTAGCACTATAACAATTACGAATAAGTAGGACCGCGAATAGATCACAGCGAGTATTTATTTTCTAAAACAAATTATTTTGAGGCTACTCTTGAACCCATGTTGTTAAATAGGGCTAGAGGAGGGAACCAGACAATCTCTGACTTGAGTAACGGCGTAGCGACTATCGATGTTCGAATCAAACTTTAGTTACTATAGTAGGGACTATAGTTCGATTCGAAGAACGCCCATATCACTACTCGTTCAACCTACGAATGCTTATATAGGCCAAGAGAAATCAAAAATTCTAATTCTCTTCTTTCGAACGAAATTAATTTTATTTGTCGCCTATGACATGATCGTTGAGCTAAAATGCATGCTTTACTAATATGCACCATTGCATTTGCCAAGATAAGTTCTATACTTTCTGTGAAGCTTATATTTAATATATGATATATACTGAATCACGCTTCTAACGCAAAATCAAACTGAACCTTAAGCATTACGTTATATTGTTTCATCCATTATAACGTAATTTTATCATAAATTAAAACCCTTATTTATGAAAATGAAAGTAGAACTCAATCAGTCAATCATTCTCTTTTAATCATAACCAGATTGGGTGAATGATTGAATGTCTGCCATCACCACTGAACGGTACAATGATTTCGGCAAGACGTCGTATATTAATTAAAGTTACATTCCTGAAACATTTTGCGTTGGAAGTGTGGGTCAGTATACATTATTGTTCCAGGTATGTACGTATTGTATTGCATAGTTTTGTATTAAGAAATATGTGAATTGTATTAAGTAAAGTTTCGTTGTAATGTGGTTTTGTAAATGAAACTGCAAGATTCCTGAATATTTCATAAATACGACCCATTATCCTGTTGAATGTTAACTTGTCTTAGCAGCCAAATTCATATTTAAATTCCTATGCCTGTTACATTATTCGCAACCTGCTTCCCCATATTGATTGATTGATTGATTTGATTCTTTACGTCCCATCAACAATCTTTCAGTTAAACAGGGACGGGTATTCACCATATTGAATATGCACTGTATACACTCTTTGGATGCATCTCTACGATATATATTATTGCTCCAGGTTCTGGAATTGTCGATGCCATGGTTGCTGCTCATTATTAAAACATATATTGTATATATCGAGTTTTGTATTCGTCATTCCAAAGGACCAATCTCACGACCGGTGACACACATATACTTATGCATATCATGTATGAAAGTTAGTTAGATAGTCAGATAAGAGTCGCATTTGCTGCAAGATAAAAATCTGTTTGTTGTGGCTGTTCCTTGGCAATAACCAGTACTGAGCCGGATGGGCCTATGGTTTTGTGGTTTTATGTCCGGGAGCACCCTATATAAAACCTTTATCGCATAACGCCAATTTGTTAAAATTCGTAGATACCATTTAATCGGCTATAATAAACAGGATCGAAAATAACTGATACATTTCCTCTGTGCATGTTGGGTATCAAGTCTCCTACGGAATTTGGATTTAGTACAACATATTTCATTTAGAGGCATAATCTAGTCTGTTAAGAAAAATATGGTTTTCGTTCAGTAGTTTAACAGTCATAGAATACTCAAGCGACGAGCAAAGGCTCTGATCAGACTGCGGGTGTGCGCAGGCTGATCTGAGGCGTTGCTAGTCGCACATACCACATTGTTGGAAATCTCATGTCGCGGCTCAAATGGAAAAGCAGCTATGTGTTCTTTAACAGTGTATACATGCTTGAGTCTGTTTATTATATAATCTAGCAATACAGGGACGGTGCATGGAGTCTTATAGCGAAAAATGGCACAATGATTTTCCGGTTCTGAAACTGGAGCGATATTTCCTTTTGGCAAATATTGCCGAGGATTCAGATGTTTATATATTTTCTTATCTGAGTGCAGCCATTACTGGGTTTAAAGTAAGGAAAGTCATATAGTTATATGAAACATTATTTCTTGTAACCCACGTCACTGATTTATATCAGTCCTGTTTGCACTCATTGAGATCTGGCCCCACGGTTAAAAAAACTAACTTTTTTCATGCTCAACTCAACTGAGCATGAAATTTATCATGCTCAAAAATGTTAAAATGCCAACAATTGTTGGCATTTTAACATTTATTAACAGGATAAAAACACCATCTTAGGGCTTTAAAGTCATAAGTATCTTTAATTCTCAGCACTTTAGTTTGTGAGAGCAGTTGAAATTTTATGCTCAATTGAGTTGAGCATGAAAAAAAGTTTTATAACCTCGGAACCTGGTTGTACAGCTGCTGCAGCCAATCGGGGTACTCAGAACAGAATTTTAAACGTCACGGTAGGTGGCTCAGTTTATGTGATACACGGTAGAAGAAACACTTTTCCCTTACTCCATAGGCTATTTTAGGATCATGGCATCATTTTCTATTTTTAGACAACATTGAAAAATTTCAAGAAAGGACGTGTAACGGTTTTGTATTACAAATGGCCCACTTTTACAGTAAAAAATCGATTGTGAAGAAATCCCTCCAAAATATTACCAAATGATACCTAAGAGTCTCTAGTTTAATATCCACAATTTATTTTCTTCATTAAAATGTATTTTTATGATAAATTTTGGGGTTAAATGCATGCCCTATTAACCACACTTAACACTAAGCCTATGGTAAAACCAAACACCCTCGTGTACTTCGTGACTCAATTACATACATGTCCACATGCGGAACCGGATAAAACTATTTCTCATTTTATTGTGCATATAATATTACACCATAAAATGGTAACTCTGAGTCGGTTCCGCATGCGGCAAATACCGTAAAAAGACTTTTTCTGCAAATTTTATCCTGAATTCATACTTATCAAAGCACTGAGAGTACTAAAATCACTGTAGAGACGTAAGATTCCCGTCCAAAAATGGAATACAATGTACATATTAGCAAGCTCGTATCAATATTATTTCTTACAAACAGTCTTTGGAAAAGCAAAGACAACAAAATTTCAGTAAATGCGAGTCTTATTTGAGAGAGAGAGAGAGAGAGAGAGAGAGAGAGAGAGAGAGAGAGAGAGAGAGAGAGAGATAGAGAGACCAGCGGAGAGAGAAGGTGCAAGGAGAGAGTTTGATGTGCCCCCTTCTTTAACTGATACATAGATTTCTGGAGACAGTTCTTTGGTACAATCTGCTTTTAAAAAGACAGCTCACTGCCACTTTTGTTTTGGCATGGCCCATTGCTTTGAATTAAGATTGTCAAATATATATATACTGAGGGGAAAAAGTTTAGCAATATACTTTGAGGATTCACAGTTTAGACGAAATAGGACTTTTAATTTCATATTGTCAAATATATATGTTGACAAACGTTCACGAATACGATGACATTAACAGGTTGACATTTCACATAATGTAAAGTCTGATTTTATGCCCCCTTGCTAAAATAGCTTATCTGGGAATAGTGTGAAAAGTTTTCAACTAAAAGTTTCACTTTTCTGTCGAATGTTTAGATCCAAAGGCAAGATAGTGAAAAACGGTTTAAAACTGAATGTTTAGTTTACCCTTTTTGTACAGTTTTTAGTTGAAAATCGTGTTTCTCCAAATTACCTCCCTTTCAATTGAATAACGTTTGAAATTAAAATGCTCAGCAGATCAAATCCTAACAATGAAGTCGGATTTTGTTTCTTTTGACCACTTGCGGCTAGCCATTAGGTCATTTTTAAACAACTGACATGTTTGCGAACCTGCCAATCAAAAAGAGCTAATGCTTCAAAGATCCCCTATGGGAAACCCCATTAGAAATAATTGCTAAACTATTTTCCCTCAGTATATATATATTCGATGAAATTCATCTAGCGGCTCATAAGGTAGAGTAAAAAGCTACTTCGCAGCACAGATATCGGAATCATTTGATATGATTCGACCATTTTGATAGAACTGTGTCAGTTTAATGGTAATATTATTAAAATGAGGTTATTTGAACAAAAAGGAGCTGGTGTGATGTATACAAATGCATACTCTCAACATATATTGTAACTGACCCTCAAAGCTAACACATATCTATATTTTTTGAAGTAAATTCACAAGTACATATATGATGTTTTTAGGTGGCGCAGATATTGTCGCAAATAAACCAATGTAATTCTTTGATTTAGTTTTGTTCTTTTCAATTCATTGTTAGTTATGCAAGAAAGCATGTATAAAGACAGCCAATGGCCTGAATGCGAACGCCACAAGCATTTTATTCATAATGAGTGTAATGCGCTTTTAATGCTTACATGTGCACAATATCTGTGCTAAACTGTTTGTTTCCTCAATGAATATCGCTCTCGTAAAGTGTTTGCTAAAATAATGCTGTATATATACAACAACCACTTATCTGCAGATGGTAAATAGTCACTGGTACCAACAAACACATACATTTAATATTCAAGGATCGAAATGCTCTATTTTAGATGTTCATTCACCTTTATCAAAACACAATGTAGGCTGTTCAAACGGTTTCGAAATCCCTGCTTTGACGGAAGTTGTCACCCTTGAAATAGATGTCTGCACCACAAATGCTTGAAACATGACTAAGTGTTTTAATGCTCTACGTCATTGCTCTTCTTTACAGTGAACCATATTTCAGTCATGACGTTTCCTCGGTTGAACATGTATTACGCAATAAAGATAAAGGGTCTTGCACAATGACACAAAACATATGTTCCCTTCGTCACACGTAAGATAATAGGTAAGTAATATAGACCACAGCGCTATCACGACTGTTGGATATCTGAGCTGGGACATGCGTAAAATATGGAGCAGATTTGCATTCTGTACATGTAACCTATGGCCGCCTGCTTTGACATGGCCTTAAAGTATTCATTTATTCTGCATGTTCATCCACAAAGGTGCACAGTTTTGTGATTTAATCTTATAATCGAATCAGGCGTTTGGAAGATACGTCACAGACACAAAAGTGTGACATACAGACGAACTGACAGATGAACAGACAGATATACAACACTCAAATGTATCTATTTAATAATTGTGGCTGTGAGCAAAAAAAGTGTTTAAAGATTCCACTATCATTTCTGTAGCCTTATAGCTATTTATATTCATGTTTCATACCAATGCAGCAAAAAAGGTTGCGCATGTAATGCCGCGTTTAACATGTCACATGCACGCTTGTGTACATGTCGTACTGATTATATTGATAAGAATAAACCGGAATAGGCTTGTTTGAGCTATTGATTAACTGGAAAAGGCGATAAAACACAAAATGTTCAATATATATTACACCTAAAAACAATATATCATCAAGGTAATCGTAAACACATTATTTAGCCAAGTTTAAGCATAATTTTGAATTAATGATGGTAGTGTTAGCCATGACGAGTATAAACACACGCATGTTTGGTTTTATGTTTGAGGTCAGTTTGCTTATTGCATCTTTAGATATATCCACATTCATGAACGAACCTCTGTTTATACACGCTAGTGAGAAACCTTAATTCATGTGACTGCATATGCCGTCGTTAATTCAAAAACATGCTCATGTAAAAGGGCAAAGATCAAACCACCATATAATTAAATTTCAGCCAAATCCATCGTGGGTCAAAAACCGGCCAAACCGTTACACGTCCTTTAAGAAAAGATTTGAAAACCTTTGAAAATAATATGGAAAATGGAGCATTTGCTCCGAAAGAGCAAACGCTCCATTTTCCATAATATTTTCAAATACATGATATTTCAAAGGCGCCAAAAGGCGTTATCATGGAGTAAAGGGTCTAAAGGTTTCTCTTTTTTTTGAGAGTTTAACATTTAGCCCATTCTTTTAGCTTTAGTCGGTCGGTAGATCCGACGGCTCTTACCAAAAAATGTGAATTTTGTTCCTGTTGCATTTGTAAGCTATCGGAGGTGGTGTTACAATGGAAAAAAATTGCGCGGACATGCTCGCTTAATGAATTGTCAAACTTTTATTATCGAATGTGAGTCAAGTCGTAATCGCGGCGAACTCAAGAAGGCATGATTTTTGGCTTTATTATAAATCAACAGTCGTCGGCTGAAGAACCTTGAAAATCAGATATCAATGTTCCAATTGTAAGATGCTGCAATGAGCAAGCTGTGACTATTTTATCATAAATATAATTGTGATTCAATTATATTGTGTTGAAAAGAAAGGGTTTTCTTATTGTTTAATAAGATCAACAGACAGGATGCGACTTTGTCGTAAGTAACTTATATAAGTTAGTTGCTTTATAGACCCAGTAAAGCCAGAGAAAGTTTTAATTCTGATTTTGGGCTGGGGTATACTGTGTGCCTTGTATATAATGCACGGATTGAAGTTTTCAGAGTTATTCCTGAAATCAGGAGTTGGACAGATCAAAACAGGAAAATTAAAGAAAAATCTAAAAAAATTCAACTTGCCTTTGAAAAGGGGCATTTTTAGGACTCCTATTGAGTATTTTGATTCCTGGTAACCATGGTAACCATTATCATACAGACAAAAAAGTTCGTTTAAAAATAGAGTTGTCTAACAGTTGCTTCTAGACAACAGAGCAATCCTGTGAAAGTGTTATTTGGATTATGCTAACTTTGCCACTCAAGTTTTGAGCTGGCTTTACTATCCAGAGCTACTGGGTGGGGTAATTGCACCCCTGTGATTTTGATATCCAGCATAGATTTGCTGTGCAATTGGTGAAAAATGATACCTTGTCATCAAATCCATGTTCAAATGTGAAGTTGCATTCAATTTCAGCTAAAACATATATCATTTAGGTTTCGAATGCCTTTTTTTTTAATGAAAAAATTGCTTTTTGAATTTTCAGAAAAATTGCCAACTTCAAAAAAGAAATGTTTTCGATTAAAAAAATATACCGTCTCAAATTTTAAGATATGTCGTGATTTTGGTATCGAACTTCAGGCATAGATGAAATTAAAAAAAAATTCTGCTGCCGCATTTTTGAGAAAAATGACACTAAACATAGGATTTTTGCAATATCGGCAAATATTGCTTTACTCCGTACAAGTCAAGGTCAGGTGCTGCCTGACTACACCTATTTGAAGAATTTTATCATTAGCAGCAGACAGTACTTGGCAAATGCCTTTATGATAAATAGCCATCACTTTGATTTCTGACAAGAGTTTGTCAGTACAGACTGAGTAAATACTGCCTATTTCACTGAAAAAGTCAAAATACGCTTAAATAGATTTTCTTGGTTGCCATGAAAACGGGCTTGTTGAGAAAAGAAAAGGGGCCCATTTTTCTTCTTCAATGGAAATAAGCAAAAAATACACAAAGTTTCAAGAAAATCTGAGACATGTCGTTTTTGATCCCTATGGCAATTTCTGGGTGCTTATAGATAATCACTCTTAATAAATTATGATTCATCTAATCATGAACTGAAGCAAACAAATATCGAATTGCATTTGGCTGGAGCACCTCTGATGTTACCATGGTTACGATAAGTGAATGAATCCTTTCAGTGTATTGGAAGTGGCTAATTTTGAGCATTTTCAATGCCATTTACAGATTTCCTTCATCCATATAAACATATATGAGCCTCGACATGAGATTTCAAACAATGTAGTATGTGCGACCAGCAAAGCCTCAGATCCGCCTGCGCATATGCGCAGTCTGATCAGAGCCTTTGCTAGTCGCTTAAATATTCTATGAGTGTTAAGCTACTGACTGAACATCGTTTGGAGTTTCTAAACTTAACAGGAGGCTGCACAGGCTCGTCTGAGTCTACACTTGTCAAAATGCCACGTTGTTGAAAATCACATGTCGTGGCTTATGTTCTCTCCCTCTCTCTCTGAAAGCAACACAGTTTTGTGAATACATTACATGTAACTCTGTTGCAAACCGTGCTGGGGAAAGTATGGTTTCTGGCGCGTTACCAAAGCAAAAATGAGCCGTGACATTTGATTTCCAACAATGTGGCATTTTGACAGGTGTAGATTCAGACGAGCCTGTGCAGCCTATTGTTAAGCTTAGAAACCCCAAATGATGTTCAGTCAGTAGCTTAACACTCATAGAATAGTCAAGGGACTAGCAAAGGCTCTGATCAGTCTGCGCGTATGCGCAGGCTGGTCTGAGCCTTTGCTGGTCGCACATACCACATTGTTGGAAATCTCATGTTGCTACTCAAATCAGTATTACTTGATTGTTTAACACGATTCAGTTTCACAGTGCAGCTATACTTGTACTTTATAATGAACATGTGAAGCAGATACAATTGTCGTTTGGATAAAACTTCATGAAATATAATATCTACTAAAGGACAAGGTCAAGGTCACAGACACAAAATGGCGCCAATGTGTCATTTTTTGCTCATAATTCAGTTTACATTCCATAATTTGTTGCAATATTACTAGAGTGTTTTCGTTTAAGTGAATCATAAACCATACCTTCTGAGTATACAAAATCGTACTTGGTCAAGGTCATTTTAGGTGTATTTTTGGTTTTCCGTTATTTTTTTCTAAAGATTTGCCACCAATCTACTTCAGTCATGAAAATAACTGCTCCTCTCTCGTACATGTAGTAATCAGATACAGTTATCTTTCTTATTGCACGTTTAATAGTCAGGAAAACACATAAGAAAAGTTAACAAGTACAGGCATATTGTGAAGAAAAGGGGTTGACACCTTGATTAGGGGTCATTTGGTATGTTATATCCAAAAACCAATGATGGCGAGCTGAGAAATGGCCAAATATATGGTACATTTTGTACACATTTTGTACACATTTTGCATACACATTCCTAAGTACCATATGGTCTAATTAGACCAACCTTGCATCCTCAGGGCAAATTCTAATGGGTGTCAAATGTTTTGTGAGACCACCTAAATGGGGGAAAATGGCCCTAAAAACCAATCTCATTGTGCGTTTCTAAAGAATGGGGATGTCACTACAAAAATACTCATAATTCAGCAGCAACTCATCTCAAACTTTATTACTTGGTACCAACTGAATGTTAAGACATAGCACTTTAATCTGATGGTCAGACATGCAAATTATCGAATTTGCATACTCGTGAATATTAATGAAAACATAAGAAATTAGAGTGAAATCGTAAAATAACGTATTGTTGTACCAGCACAATTATCTACATCTGCTGCCTTCTATACTAGTCTACCAGCCTTGGTAGTAATTTAATTCTTATACATAGCATGTAAACTTAGTGGTACAATATGCAAATTATCTAAAATTCATATTCATCAATATTTATTTAAATATTAGTAATGAGAGAAAATAGAAAAAAATAGTAGAGTGTACTTATATAATTACTCATATCTCAGCTGTTATTTATCCTAGACCTCTAAGCTTGTTCCCAAGTAGTCCTATTATAGTGTTGTTCAATACGCAAATGATCACATTTGTTTATCAATGAATAATTCTTCTTCTTTAACTTTGCTTTTTTTGCAAATCATGTATAATCCTGCTATTTTAGCAAATTAATTATTTTCTGTAAGGACACATGCTGGATATATGAGGCACCCCCAGTGAAGTGTGTGTGTGTGTGTGGGGGGGGGTCTGTGCTCCCTTGCTCCCTAAAAATAATGCACTGATTTCCCCAAATCCCTGAAAATAATTTCCTCGGCTCCCTAAAAGTATTTTGCCTTTGCTCCCCAAATCCCTAAAATAGTTCAGCTTCTCCCCCAATCCCCAACAATTTATGCCAATTCTCCCAAAAAAGTTTTCTTTCCGTAGGATTAAATTCACATACTTAAAAACTATGAAGCTTTACACAAGCGCTTGACTGTATGTTCACTTAATATTTTGCATCATACATGTAAAGACAGGGCTTAGCCATGGAATACATGGCATATATACTCATTTTAATGACAAATATGATTATATAGCTCAAGTATTAATATACTTTTAGCTTACTGTAAAGGCGGCAACTTTAATATTCATATCTGGGCGTGGTTCGGCTATACATCGAAAACTCTCGTGAATAAATGTAATAACACCTGATAGGCGGCAATCGAAAACGCCCTTAACAATCGGCGGACGCGGATCAAAAATCGCTAGAAACAGTGTTTTCGATAGCCATTTTTCGACAATCAGGCGAAAAATGGCAATCAAAAACTCTGTTTCTAACGATTTTTAAACTACGTTCGTCGATAGTATTAACGTTTTCGATTGCCGCCTATCCGGTATCATGGTAATTGGTTCTGAGTTGATTTTCCTTTTTACAGAGACTGTGGCTTGCTATCGTCGACCAAAAGCTACTGCTAGGATTGCGTGTCTTTTGACAATAGTTGCTTTTATGATGGCAATACGGTACAGGCCTACCAAGAACCCAGACAACCACATGAATTATGTGTACGGAGCTAACCCCAACACGTTAATGGACCCGCTTGTGCACAAACATCAATACAGACTTTCAATCAACAATGCCACGATTTGCTCCAATGACACTTTCTTACTGTTTTTAATAAACTCTGCTCCGGAGAATAGAGAAAAACGTGGTATGATTCGAGAAACATGGGGTTCTGTTAAACTGTACAACGGTGCCCAAATCCGAGCCGTCTTCCTTGTAGGGGAGCGCATTAAGCCATATGATATGAGCCTTAGGGAGTTACATGAACAACTAAAAGCTGAAAGTAGCAGGCATGGCGATATCATAAAAGGAAACTTCATCGATGATTACATCAATATGACGTATAAAACAGTCATGGGTCATTACTGGTTCGATACATATTGTCCAAGAGCATCATTTGTTATGAAGGCTGATGATGACGTTATGATCAATATATATAAAATTGTTGACCTTCTTCAGAAAATTAACCAGGAACCATCGATCGTATCAACTTTTTTCTATGGTAATTGTGGACAACATCACCCCAAACGGTCCAAATCGTCCAAATGGTACGTCAGCTACTCTAACTACATGTATGAGCTTTATCCGCCATTTTGTACAGGAGCAGGGTACATTCTCTCTAATGAAGCTGCTGCACGAATCTATAAAGCAACATCGAGAGTACCCTACTACTGGATGGATGATGTATTCATAGGATTTTGTGCGGAGTTGGCAAATATAGAACCTATAAATAACTTTTTGGGGTATTATTTGGTCTTACCGTGGAGTAAAGATTACCCATGGGAGCAAACTATCTTAAAAGTGAATGATGGTGGTAGAAAGAAGAGTCAAGAAACATGGACTTACTTAAATTCAATAGTTAGTTCATGTTCCAATAGTACAATTAATAACAGAACTGTCGGCGCGTGTTTGATAGTGCTAACGCATTGGCTCATACAATTGTTGTGACCGTATAGTTTGTTTACATATTCTGTAAGTCTAGATCTGATCCACCGTTTATGCTTGTTAATTTGATATTAGATAAATTTGTACCGAATAGAGTGACCAAATTATAGTATAAATTTTTTGTCCATCATTGGTGTTCAGTTTGCGACAGGAAAATCCCAACCCAAGGGCCCACACTTCCAGTTGGAAATGGCACTTGCCAAGTTTTCCACCGGAATGGTGGGCCCGAGGGATGGGATTTTCCTGTTCCCACTGAACATTATTGATAAATTATTTTCCTTACAGAACATCAAATTTTAGATTTGGCGAATAACATTGACTTTGTTGTCGACATCCCGAGTTGATGCAGCAGGAGTATTGTAATAAAAAAGGTCATGTTTATAGGCCAAACTCATACATACGTATAGCCAATAAACGGCAATTTAGAAATTGAACATGAGATTATTTCAATAAAATAAGTATACGCTTTTCAAAAAAGGCTTGCCATCTTTAAGCCCTGAGCTAAAGGGGGACATAAGCCATTTTAAAGTTGTTTACAATGAAAGTGATGATCTATCAAATAACACACCAACCTCATCGCCATCTCCGCTAGCGGAGATGGCGATGAGTTGGGTGGGTTATTTTAGTGATGTGACAATTTAAGACAATACATACAGGGCATTTTCACAGAAAATTCATGCTATATCACTTAGCCGGTGCTGTCATAAACATGTTGCAAACTTAGTCAGTTATAATTGCCATCCTTCAAGAAGATGACAATAAATTTACTAGATCTACCCAATCAACATTAGGTAAGTTAATGTGCATGCCATGCGTTTGAGGAAAATGAGTTACTTTTCACCAACAGCACAACACCCAGGATACGACTCTTTGTCCTACATGCCAAATATGTTATTTCACAACGTATTTTATATGTTCAAAGTACTTGAATAAATGTCTGAAGAAAAATAGCTCCATTTATACCACGTGAACTTTAATCGTTGAAATTTCAAAAGTGAAACATAGTGTCTCACCTTTTAAAGAAACAACTGATCAAGAATTCCACTGTTGTTTTCAAACATGAATACCATGACGCATCTGAAATGTCTCGCATTAACAACTACCCTTGTGATAGTCACGTTTATCTCACATATTTGGGATTTTTTCGGCTGCTTGCAACTTGCAGCTGTATGATATCGTTTTGCCTTTCTAAATTTCTACCAATTAGTAATAGACAGACATTTGCCTATTAGAGTACCTGTCAAAATATGATACTAATGTGCACAGGGTAGTTCCCAGTGAGACGTAGCGATGCCTGCGTCTTAAAGGTATTCTCACTGTATCTCAATGTCCCATCATTGAATTGGTTAAAGCATGGAAAACTTTCAATTTTCGAATGCCTAGATAACTCCGAATAATTTATTGAAAATGTTTGTATGTATAATGTGTCTTTCTTCTTTCCTCTGTCTATGTATTTCTTTTGGAGCTGTTGGGGTAGGTTATATGGTCAACATGAACCACTACTGTGACACACGTTCTTATTTCCTGAACGCTATTGAATACATCTGCATAATGGCGATTATCCTTTACTTGCTTTGGTTGACCACAATGTCATGAAACAACATCAAAAGGGTAGAATCGCCATAATGTAGCCATGCATTCGATATAACCCTCATCCAGTATCATTTCCTTTACAGCTTCTTCTATTACTTTTCACCCTTCCACGGTCAGAATCTGTTTTCTCTATTAGCTTGTCTCTGTGTAATAATGCATATATCGTTGACGAAATAGTTTGTTGGCAAATGCTGAAGCACATATTGCCTGGCAAACGGCTCAAATCAAACATAGCGTTCACACGCTTAGTATGTTCTCTATTATTTACATTAGTAACAGTTACGTGGACACTTTGTATTATGATGCAAGCTGGGGATATACACCCCAACCCTGGCCCTGCAACAGTATCAACGAGTAGTATTTCTAGCTTAGCCTCCGTCTCTTCTGCATTTAATTTTTCTAAACTCTCAAATCACTTATCTGTCGTGCATTATAATGTTCAGAGTTTAGTGCCAAAACTTGACTTATTAACTACAGACTCAGTGAATTTGACATCTTAGCTTTTACTGAAACTTGGTTAAACCCTTCAGTCCCTACAAATTATCTCACTATCGACTCTTATAGAATCCCAGAACGCAAAGACCGACCAGGTGATAGTCATGGAGGTGTCATCCTAAATGTCAAAAATAATATCCACTATACACGACGTCAGGACTTAGAATTGAGAGGTGTTGAAAGTATGTGGATTAAACTAACCCTTAAACATAAGCACATACTATTTGGGGTATTTTACAGACCGCCTAATTCAGAAGCTGTTATTTTTTTCTGCAATAATAGATTCGATTAACCTGGCAGTTGATTCTGGTGTAAATGATATTATTATAACAGGTGATTTCAATCTGAATATGCAAAATGTCCAATCAGCCTGTCAAATTACTTCTCTTTGTGAACAGCTCTCTCTAGTTCAATCTATAGAAGAACCCACACATTTTACAGAAACGTCTTCTTCTCTCATTGACTTACTACTTGTTAATAACAATGAACATCTGATTCTTAGTGGAGTTGGTGACCCTTTCTTGCACCAAGATATACGCTACCATTGTCCTGTTTTTGGAGTTTTTAACTTTCGCAAACCCAAGTGTTTATCTTTAAAACGTCGCATATGGAAATATGATGATGGTAACTATGAAATGTTAAGACAAAAAGCATCAGCTTCCAAGTGGAACGACTTTCAAAACAATGATATTAACACATACTGCGAAAATTTAACAGAACATCTACAGTATATTACTGAAATGTGTATACCTAACAAAGTCATTACTATTAGACCGTCAGATCCGCCCTGGATAATAACTTTAATCAAGAGACACATTAGAAAGCGCAAAAGAGCTTATAAAAGGGCAAAACAAACCAATCTTCCAATACACTGGACCAAATTTAGAAACTTGCGCAACAGGGTAACACAACTAATACGAGAATCAAAGCAATCTTTTAATGAGAACATGGCTACTAAATTAAAATCAGATTCACTATCACCTAAACAGTGGTGGAAATTGCTCAAATACTTTATAGCTCCCAATTCTAAATCTTCTATCCCCCCTCTTGAAACAAATGGTCAAATTTATGCAGAAGAGTGTGATAAGGCAAATATATTAAATGATTTCTTTAAAGACCAAACTTTGCTCGATGAAAGAAATGCTGAGATACCTGATATTCATAGTTACCCTGTTGACAGTCCCTTAAGTAATATCGTTCTTACTTCAGAGGAAGTTGAATCCGTCTTGAAAAGCCTTCCAGTTGGTAATGCTGTTGGGCTGGATGGGATAAGTACTTGTGTATTAAAAGAACTTAGTCGGGAGATTTCTCCAGCTCTATGTGGTTTCTTTAACCAATCTTTTCATACAGGTATAGTCCCAGACTCTTTTAAGCAGGCTTATGTCAGCCAGTGCATAAAGGTGGTGAACCATATGAAATCTCAAATTATAGACGTATATCACTCTTAAGCAAACTGGACAAGGCTTTTGAACGACTTATTTTTAAGTATGTATATAATCACTTCTTGGGAAAAAAACATTCTTACTTCTTTTCAGTCTGGATTTAGAAGGGGAGACTCTACTGTTAATCAACTATCTTATCTATATAACACTTTCTGTCAAGCTTTAGATGCAGGTAAAGAAGTTAAAGCGATTTTCTGTGATATTAGTAAAGCATTTGACCGTGTTTGGCATGCTGTTTTAATTCATAAGTTAAAATCTGCTGGTATATCTGGCAATCTCTTATCATGGTTTACCAATTAGCTAACTGGTAGAAAACAAAGGGTTGTTATGTCTGGTGTTCAGTCTGCCTGGAATTTTATCACAGCTGGGGTACCTCAAGGCTCTATACTTGGTCCACTTCTCTTCCTTCTTTTTATAAACGATATTGAACACGACATTGGATCATCTATACGTCTTTTTGCAGATGATACAAGTCTATATATCATTGTAGAGGAACCAATTGTCGCAGCAGAACTCCTTAATGCAGACCTTGAAAAGATAGCAGAGTGGGCACTAAAGTGGCTTGTAAAATTTAATCCCTTAAAAACTGAATCTCTTTTAATCTCACGAAAAACAAACACTGTTCATCCTCCTGTATTTATGCAAGATCAACAGATCAAAGAAGTCGAATCTCATAAACACTTAGGTGGTATTCTATCTAATGACTGCTCTTGGCAAACACATATAGATTAAATTAAGGAAAAGGCATGCACAAGAATAAACATTATGCGCCGGCTAAAGTATGACCTTGACAGAAAATCTTTTGAAACAATTTATAAATCTTTTATAAGACAACTCCTAGAATATGCAGATGTCATTTGGGATAATTGTACGCAGCAAAGCAAAAACGAACTTGAACTTATACAATTAGAAGCTGCAAGAATATCAACAGGAACAACAAAATTGGTATCAGTTGCCAAACTTTATATAGAAACTGGTTGGGAGACGCTAGATGCAATAAGAAACAAGCATAAACTGGTGCTCTTCTACAAAATGTTTAACGATCTTACACCACTTTATCTCTCATCTCTTGTGCCTCCTCTTGTCCAGAATGCATCACGTTACAACCTACGCAATTCCAATGATACTCAGACTGTTGCCTCTTGCACTACTTTTTTTTATAATTCTTTTCTACCCTCATCAATTCGAGATTGGAACAGACTAAATCTTGATATCAGAAATGCTGGTACCCTAGATGCTTTCAAATTTAAACTAAACCAAAACTTGCCTGTTATACCAAAACATTACTACTCTGGAATAAGGAAAAACCAAATACGGCACACAAGAATTCATACAGGTTGCAGCTCACTTAAAATGATTTATTGCTAAAAAATATTATTGACTCTCCACTATGTACTTGCAATTCAGGAGAAGTTGAGAATGCCTACCATTTCTTTTTTATTTGTCAACTATACAATCATCTTAGGGTAGAACTTTGTCAATCTATAGCACAGTACTGTAACGTGACTCTGGATGTGCTTCTACGTGGTAATGAAAGACTGTCAACTAACATCAACTCAATCATATTTGAAGCTGTGCATAAATACATTCAGAAAAGCAAGCGATTCTGAGTATCTAAGTAGATAGACTTATGGTTAAAAACACAAAAAGCAATATAAATTGTCTGTACCTAAGATACTTCAGTGATACAGGTAAATGTAACCATTGCCAATACCCCAAACAGCTCTCGTCCAACCTGGACAATTCAGACTTTTCCTACCACATCTCCTTCTCTCCCCCCCTCTCTCTCTCTCTCTCTCTCTCTCTCTCTCTCTTAATTATGGTTTAGCCTCTATTGTCTAATTTTCTTCAAATAATTTTGTATTCTCAAAATGTAGTTTTAGCCCATGAATTTGTATTATGCAAAATTGAAGTCACTGCCTTCTACACTTTGTCAAAATATTGTAAAGGAGAAGAACTTGATAAGCTTTTGCTTCCGTTCTAATCCTAATGTTTGTATGAATGAAAATTGTATTGTATAAACTGATTTGAAATAAATATGTTTAACCAAAATATGATAAATAACATTGGTTAATTTCCAGACTGTCCATACAAACTCAATCCGGGGGACACCTTTCATGGAAAATAAAAGCACAGTCTTCTCCAGGTCATACTCACGTGGCATGTACATTGAAACAGACCATAAAATTTGGATTTTTGCTTAGAAACGGTTCTTTTGAGCATTCAAAACATTTTTTTCTGACTTGCGAAACAAGAAAATTGAATGTAAATAAATTACGCATTCTTATCTGGAGGCCTGGACTCTTGCAAAACTCAACGATCAATCAACATATATTCGGCAGCAAGTGTGAATAAGAAATAAATTTCAATCACCTTGAGAGAAAGTTAAACACCTCAGAGCTGTTGGATGGTCAGAAAAAGTTCGAACAAAATAATTAGTGGTGGCGATGGTAATTGGATTTGCTCTGGAAAAATGGAAACCTTATGATCGTGGATTTGTTATGCTCAATGTGATAGGTCAAACCGTTTGTTACTATTTTTGTCATATAATGAAAAAACTTTGCCTTAGAGGCCAAGGGCCACACTGGTAAATGTATACGTCGATTTGGTGGTATTTACGCTTATTGCCGGTACTTCATAGACCGGATGTGGTAGATATTGGTTTTAATACTATATAGAAAAACATGCCATATGCCTAAAGGATTATAGACTTCAATCATTTTTAAGTATTCAGTATGTGCATGGCGATTTATGTAAGCATTTAGGAATAGATTCGAGTACCGATCATTCAGATCGGTACTCAAATCTATTCCTAAATGCTTGCACAAATCGACACGTGCATGCTGATTACTTAAAAATGATCTAATTCTATAGTCCTTTAGGCATATGGCATGTTTTTCTATATAGTATTAACACCAATATCTACCACTAACGGTCTATGAAGTAACGGCAATACGCATAATTACCGCCAAATCGACGTATACATTTACCAGTGTGAGGGTTAAGAAAGTGAATGACAACCCTTGGTAGGTCAAGATTAGAGAAAGGTCACTGTTGAAGAATATAATTAAGTCATTTAATACAACATTTTACTAAATATTCTTACTCCAATGTGTAATCCAATATTTTCATATCATAAAAATTCCAAACAATTATAAAATGTCCTCTGCAAACCTTTGAAGTAGTTTGCATATTGAGCTAGCATTTTCAGTTTGCATGAGGCTTTAAACTGGGAAATCGAGTTACGTTTAAAGAGGCTGTTCTTATGATAATTAAAGATGCATTAGCAATTGAACCAAAGTTGTGACTTTGTATAAGTGCCCTGTATTGGTTTAAAATCCTTGCAACAATAAAACCATTGGGCTGTTTGCACTGTTAAACTGCGGTTACATTGGTGATGCAAATATGCTGATAGTCAGCTAATTTTGTGTTTCTTAAAAGTCCGCCGACTGCAAAGATTATCACTAGCCAGTTGTAATATTTTTGATCGGCTGACAGTTTTTTTGATTTGGCAATCTGTTTGGATTCGGGTGACCATTTGCCGAATATTGGACGATCATCCGCTGATAGTCGGCCAACTTCATTTGTAAATTAGTCACCTAAACTTGGCTGACAGTCAGCCGATCATCAGGTGATAGTCGGCCGAGGGATGACTGCTTATCTTTTTTTTCAGCTAATCTGCAGACTGTACCGATTGTCGGCCAATGATAATCCGATTGGTGTCCCTTATAAGCTATGCCCCGTATTTTTATAGTGTTCATGCATAACATATCTTCGAACTTTCTGCTTTTTGTGTGGGTCCTGTTCTTTGCTAAAATTAATTTTTTGCTTAATTCAATTGATGCAGGTGTTCTGAGAACAACAATCATAGGGTTCAAATTTTCCAAGCCCTAGAGCCCAATTTGGGTTTGATCTTTCAAAATTTAGCCCATGCACCTATTTAGCAACAAAGGTTTATACAACATAACCCTTATCTAATAATTTTTAAGATTTTATGTCAGTTTTAAGCGATTTAAAGGTGTAATATTCATTTTCAATACTTTTACAGCGGTAAAAGGCTCTTAAGACGGGTCTTGGGCTTTTATTATTACATCTAAAGTAAGTAAGAGTGCAAAGTCAGGAATCGATACAATCAAGTACCACACCTGACCCAGGATACCAATGGGAAAGTGACAAACTCACAGTAGACACCACAAACGAGAGCCAAGAGGTCAGCCCTTTCCCAGCAAGTGACCACAAAGCACATATAAACAGACGCGCACAAAACATAGCAAACACAAGGCAGAACAAAGACATAAAAGATCCACAAAAGAAGTACCGCCTTGGAACGGTCAGTTGGAAGCCCAAAATCTCATTCGATACCATCCTCATTTTTTTTTATCCTTTTACATGTTGTTGTGCGAGTTTGAAAACGATTTTAAAACTAATGGTACTATGAAACATACCCAGATAGCCTTTTTAGGCTTCAATTTGTTCAAATGTTCAGAGAGCCCATTAATTAAAAACAAAACATATTCTAGAGTCATTTTCTATGTAAATGCTGACAAAAATGTTCAGAGTGAATTATTTTTTTTCTACAATGCATACATGTAGATGATAAGCCTTCGACAAACCTTTAAATCGCCACAGACCCTCTCACATAAAAGAGAAAAAACACTAAAAAGGGAAAATCAGAAAAAACGAAACTACGCAGTTCATTTATTCTCTGTCTGCATCAAATGCAGACACAGAACACACGTGCTCAAAATGTGGGAGACAGTTGCTTATATCCATCCAAAACACTCTCACTGGTGATGATGTGACACTAAGCATGACTGAGGTTAACGAAGAATACGTCTCGCTTTTGAAATGGTACAAAGTATGTCTTACAGAGTCAGCTTATAAAAAGCATTGAAACCCCTTATAACTGATAGACTACCACATATTCTATTCGTAAAAGTAAGTAAGGGTGCAAAGATCAGGAATCGATACAGTCAAGTACCACACCTGACCCAGGATACCAATGGGAAAGTGACAAACTCATAGTAGACATCACAAACGAGAGCCAAGAGGTCAGCCCTTTCCCAGCAGGTAAAGTCTGTGCGAAGATATGAGCCAGAAAGTATTGTCGCTATGGACATCAACTCATCTATGCTTGGCTATGAAGGTACTATTTCACAAATAAGGAGTCAACAAATGTGTTAAGAAATGAATTGATGGAGCATCAAAATTGGACATTTAATGGCGATTTTGAAGATTTCAAAAATCCACCATTGCTTCAATTATATCTTACTCACCTTTTGTTTGGACGTGCATAAAAAATTCGGAAATGCGCAATGACGAAGTGTACAAAGTAGTTGACGTTACATGTCAGTTCCTTGTTCAAAACAGTCGCACAGAACGCCAGGTGAAACACAGACCATACAAGGACGATGTATTTGTTCAAAGAAAGAAAGTCGACAAAGATCAGGAATCGATACAATCAAGTACCACACCTGACCCAAGATACCACATGGGAAAATGACAAAAACACAAATAAACATCACAAACAAGAGCCAAGAGGTCAGCCCTTTCCCAGTAGATGACCACAAGGCAGCAATGAACAGACGCGAAAGCATGAACAACATAAGACATAAATAACACAAATGATCCACAAAAGAAGTACCACCTTGGAACGGTCAGTAAAAATATTTTACCGGAGGGCTTAAACCAGTTTAAGGGGTCAACCTTCAAGCCTTACAAACACCGCTGCCTGTAGGCATTCCGCTTGCTGTGCATTCACGAGTGCGTGACAGAAATCTGGTTAACAATCTGTCTGACGTTTACATAGGAAGTGACTATAGGAAAATTGTAGACATTGAGAAACGCATTAAGCAAGCTGTTCTCGGTTGGATGGTTGAGACAGGAGGTTATTGCTTATCCATACTTTGTCAAAAAAGAAGTAAATGTATGGTTTGCAGTAGACAATATCGACCTTCTAGAAGACACACGACTGGAAAGAATACATTTCATGGCACAGTTAAACATTAAACAAAACATCTATATGTCTTGATCCACATCTGAACTAAGGGTGAGGTTTGCGCGCCATGAAGCTGGTTTAAGCCCTCCAGTAAAATATTTTTACGGACAGTTCCAAGGCGGTGCTTCTTTAGTGGATAATTTATGTTCTTTCTATCTTGTTTTTGTTATGCTTTCGCGCGCGTCTGTTTATTGATGCATTGTGGTCACCTGCTGGGAAAGGCCTGACCTCTTGGCTCTCGTTTGTGATGTCTAATTGTGAAGTTGTTACTTTCCCATTGGTATACTGGGTCAGGTGTGGTGCTTGATTGTATCGATTCCTGATCTTTGCCCTCATCTTTACATTTAAATCAACCAGAGGAATGAAGATGGTGAGCCTGTTAACCAACCCCTCATAATTCCAGAAAACTCCAACCAGAAGCGTGGCTTGCATTTGTAGTGAAGTACCTCCCAGAACTAGAAGTTAATAAAGCAAAACCAATACGTTTTGAATGTTAAGGAAAGAGAAAACAGTTGGTGTCAAACGACTATATTTATACGTTGGCACTCACTAACTTCCTAGCTATATACACCAGAAGAAATTAAAACAAACATAGATGATGAAAATCTTCACACTGTTGAGCAGCAAGACCGATTTGAAGAGCAAGACCCTCAAAGTCTTGGCACTGCAGAGAGTGTGTGTTCCCAAATTCAAGACACACAATCTGCAGACAAATCTGTCATATAATTTTCAGTAATAGCAGATGATAGTTAACCGTTTGCCAAAAAGGCGCTATGCCCACTTGGGCTGCAACTCACTCACTGTTGCTGTCAAACACACATGGAAGTACCACTTGAACAAATACTGAGGTAATTGCTCCACTGTTTAAGACTTCGCCAGCTGACATTTCAACTCTGTATACTGTACTGATGTTGACACAGGTTATATCTTAAGTTGTCGTTGGTCCAGACAGGAAAACAATTATAACACTTGTCCTCGATCTTTATAGCCGTACACTCCAAATCCAGCAGGCAGTTGAAAACACCAATTAGATCCTTAGAGCAGGTTTTCTGCTCATCGTGTTGGCTGCTCTTCACGCTCTTGTCAAAACAATTGATGATAGTGGATTTGATACATGTGCATTAAAAAGGCATATACACATTGGCAGCTCAATGTGGAATTTATGGTTTCACAGATTACAAGCTAGGAATACAATACCACATCATAACCAACCAAGCAATCATAATGATGCTTTTTGATGCAAATGCAAAGACGCTTTGCCTGAATCTACATGGGCGCAATGTGAATCTCTTAGAATGACTCTCCATGAGCGTAGTCCAGATTCAAATGTCATCTTTGAAATCATCCAGTCTTGGTATAAACACAAATTAAGCCATATATTAAGCCAAATGAGACAGAAAGTACTGGAGAACAGGCACAGTTCATGTTACAATATAGTTAACAGGTTGATAGCCTTTTGTGTCTTATTGGCGCTTGCCGCTCTGGGGACTGGGAAGGTTACCTTGCTGCTTTAGAGAACATGACCAAGAACTTCTACGCGCATTATCTCTTGAATTATGCCCGTTTAATGCCAGTACATCTCACTCAAATGAATGCACTTGAAAACAAAGACCCTGTAACATTGGAAGCTCTTAAGTCAGGAGATTTTGTAGTGGCTAAATCAGATGTAGCAATCACTCGTTTGTTCACAGACCAGACACACGATGAAACGTTATGGTGGGATAGTATGCTTAAGTCAAGACGACTCTGCATTAGGTAATCAAAGGAAGAGACTTTGAAGAAGTTCACACACATGAAAAGGCTGACACACTTATACCCAACCAAGTACTTGCCTCAGCAGCAGAACATCTTTGTCTTGAGGTATGTGTTTCATCCCCTGACACACCTTCAGTCTTCATATCCATCTTGTCTTTTGCGTTCTACTAGCACCCCAAACACACCCGAAATATTTTGCACACGCAAAGGAAGAAAATATAGAGACATATACATAATCAAGAGAGTACAAGTGCTGCAAACTTGAAAATGGCAAGGTTTCATTGGACTACACAATTTCTCTGGTGCTGTTTAGGGTGGGAAATTTGTTGGGATCAACAAGAAGATTTGGGCTGATGCTTACGTGGCCCTTGATGAAGATGATCCAGCTATAGACTGTTTCTAGAACCTTGGTACAGCCTTTATTCCTACACAGCCCATCCATGGGGAATTACCCCTAAAAATCAGAATTTGGACAGCTTTGTATGCCGTGTTTATTGCAAATCAGGACCACATAACTTTCCAGAATTGCGATGGGAAATGTTTATGTCTAAGAAATGGGAAGGAGAAAGCCTACCGCCAACACGCTCAACCTTTCTCCTCCATATTATGCATCCAAATTACATAGCCTTGTGTGACAAATCATGCACATCAAACTGCCGCGTACTACCCCTTATTGACAAAAATAGATGGTTGGTACAGGAACTGTACATAAGCCAGTAAAATGTCTGGAAGACCCCCGAAAGCTGTCATTGAGTTGACAAAATGTGGGTGTAAATCAGGGTGTGTTGGCTCAAGATGCAAGTGCTATAGTAACAAACTGCCATACACACCCTCTGCAAATAATATGCTACAGCGTGTACAAATATGATCAGGGAGGAAGTACGAATCAGTGATATTGAAGACGAAGATTACGAGTGAATCAGAAATCAGAATTTGTTGTGTTTTGTTGTGCATACATTTTAGGCAGACAGGTCACTAGATGTTCCTCGACTGCTCCTACAAATAAGTAGTTTTTTATTCGTCTCATTTAGTATTCCATATATACTTGCATGAAATTTGATATGAAATTCATTACAATCTGAGCTAAGTTTTGACAAACTTTGCTTATATACAAAGTAGCATATGTAAGGCTGAATAACAATTATCACCTTAATTTACCCACCAACTACTATATCAACAAAATTACCACAAACTCTGTTTGTAATGTTACGAGGCCTTGATAAACAAGGCATGTCTATATGTCTTGGTATATTAGTTCTAAAATGGAAGCTTGACATATCGTTTCCATCAAGTCAAATAGCTTTGTTAATGTTTTCAGTGCTGATAGGCACACAAAGGGTATGGTCTTGTTTAGAAGCTGGCAGAATGAGGTCAAGAGGTCGAAATTATGAACCCCATAACACTTCAATACATGTCACGATGTTATTTAACCATTAAATAAACGATTAACTAAAAATAATCAATGTTGGTACATAAAACACATGGGAGCTATTTTTGTGATTCCTCGAACCCAATAAATTACCCTACCCACTAATTAAAAAGTTTTTCAGTGGGCAACCCAAGTCAAAATGCCTCTTACTCTTTTGTGAACATTAGAACACCTTATATTAAAAACGATATCTGAATTGTGCAATACAAGGCAAACCTATCGTTCTATCAGATAAAATAACTTTGTAAATATTCATAGTGTCAAAAACGCATAAAATGTGCGTGGTCATCATTTAGAGCCCCAAAAATTGGATCAAGAGCTCGAAAAAATTGAACTCATGATTTTCCAATTGTTTAACCCATAAACAATCGATTTCAGCAAAACAAAAATAACTTTAGCACAAAAATCTCACAGGAGCTATTTTTCTGAAATCTCGACCTTCACTAATACACTGATCTACATTATTGGTTTAAGTATACATTATCCACAGCTTTTTTTGAAGCGGAAAGCGTCGACTGACATCAAAACTCCTGAAATTCCTTATATAGCGATAGTGCTGAAATTCGCCATATAAAGCATGACTTTAAACTGTAATTAGAAACATACTTCCAAAGTAAAAGTTTAAAACAAAAATCCCAAAAAATGCTTTAGCCCTGATTAATATTATTCATAAGAATGACCTACCAAAAATAAATGAATGTATCATGGTGACGTTACACTTGACGAAGGCTGTAAGCACGCCAAAATTGAAGTCGCCGACCAACTATATATAGTGTCTTCTATATACAGCATTCAAAAAAAGAGAAAAAAAAAAGAAATCCGATACTTCAAATCAAAATCTCGCCAACAGGAGTAAATTTGGGCTTGGCTAGTTTCATAGATGAATTAATTAAATACCTCTTATTAAGGAATATGTTCTGGGTGTTTGAAAGAAACGTCTCATTGAGACGTTTCTTTTAAGCACCCAGAATATATGTTTTGGTAGAAAATACTACTTTGACAATTCCTCATTATTTGTAACGTAGTTGATTCTAATCTTCTAAGTTCATGTTGTGTTTTCAAAGTCTTTTTAGAATTTTTTCAATTTTCACAATTTTTATAATTTAATTTAATCTTCTTCAGTCAGACTAAATATCTACTTGAAACTAACTATAACCCAAAGTTTCAAAATCTCCAGCTCTGACACTGGGCTTCATCGTATATACCATGAAGTCACGTGATAGAAGCTGACCACAGCGCCACCTTATAAAATCACCATTAACCAATCATATTTCAAATTAACCACTAAGCGCCCTCTACATAGGTAAGCTTCCATTTATATCAACCAATCAGAAGTTACAAAAGTGACTCATAGTCACACCAGTTGTGCAATTTCCGCAAGGTCATATGACTAGATGTATTGCGCAACCCTGCCAATCAATATCAAAATTGACATGATCTATTTATTGGGCTTATGCAATTTTACATTTGTCATCATGACCTTTCAAGAGTGTTAAAACATCCCATTAGAATTGGCAGGCTAATAAATATAACATTTGAGAAACAATAACACACTGGTGTCAGAATTCTCTATAAAACATAAACATGTCAATAACAGATGTCATTAGTACACCTGACCTGAATATCTGTGTCTAATCTAAACCAAGCATTCACAAATATAGTATATCCCCTCAGGCAATTCACAATTATTGTGAACCCTCTCAGATGAAGCCCATAATGTTACATACTTGGGAAAAATGCCAAACATATTGTGGTAATATATATTTAGCAAGAACTAGGTAGAGATAATAAGATCAAATCCTGAGCGCCCAGTTAAGCAAATTAGAACTCCAATTAACCTAATTCCAGAAAACCCAGTTAAAAATAGAGCTATAAACAATCGAAATCCAAAAGCAACCAGTTAAGATCAATCAGAACCCCAAACAATCGAAGCCCCCAAGAACCAAGTTAAGACATATGAACGAAACCAAGAATTATAAACTATGAAATCCAGAGCAACTTATTTAAAACAAATCAAAATTTAAAACAGCTGAAGTCTACGGCACCCAGTTGAAAAAACAACAACATTAAAACAAAAATAAATAAATAAATAAATAAAAAATAAATAAAAAAAGACAGAGACTTTCAAAACTATTTCAGTCTGTTGAATAAAACCGTTCGTTCTTTATGTTTACAGTTTTGATGTGTTTGATGTGTTTGTATTACTGCTCCAGTAGGTCTCGAGTCCTGCACATGCGCGGCTGCTTGGGGAACAGGGGGTCCGGACCCCACCCCCTGAAAAATCTAAAAAATATAGGGCTTCTGACTAATACTGGTCCGGATCCCCTGTAAAATTACAAAGCTGCCTAGCCAGCATTCAATGTTGGGCCATCAACGGCACGCCAGCGAAACGCCATTTAAATGGCGTTTCGCTGACGGGCCGATGATGGCCTGCTTATAGCAGTATTGGAGTCCCCTCTCCACTCTCCCCTCATTACCACATCAACTAAAAAACTTCGACAGCTTTTTTTTTAGTTCAAAACCCAACATTTTTGTGATTTTTCAGGGGTTGGGGTCTGGACCCCCTGTTCCCCCATCAGCATCCGGGGTTCCTGTGACAAAACTTTCTGAACCAGTAATTATACGACGTTTTATCTTGTTTCTTTGGGTTGAACCAGTGCTAAGCAGAGGATTAAGTGTCTTGCTGAAGGACTCAACGCAGTGCCTCTGGTGAGTCTCGAACTAGCGATCCTTGTAATATACCACTGATCCCTTGCGCTCCTCTTCAACATGATGACTAACCCTTTAATACACCACAATTAATACAAGGTTAGCTTTTAAAAAAGCTTAGAACCATCGCATGGCGTTTTACAGTTATTAAAGAAGAACTTTTATAGTGTTTTATTATTGCATTTGCTGAAGCCACTCTTTTCAGTGTTTCATGGGCTTCAAGCTCTGAGTATTTTTTTTGTTTTAGTTAACGATTTGTACATAGGTGATCCATTGGAAGCAAATAAAAGACAGGAACTATGCATATCCCAGTAAGACTCTGCTCATGAACACACTGAAAAATTGTAGAGTTAACCACCTCCCAAGCAGTATGTATTAGGTCATTTAACCGAATTCCTCAATCGAAGTCAATGCACATAATGCCTAGGGGGCATATTGAAACTGACCCATCTACATATAGATATTTCGTCACATTTAATCTAGAATATCCAAAGGGCCCATGTTTGATTGGGATTCTCGCTCAGTGGTAAGGTCTCTAATAGGCCTTTTCGCTTTTAGAAGCAATCCAGTATCCAAAGTATATCAACATCGCTTACGCAATGATGGAATTTTGGAAGTAACTTGGTCGACGGGGAGTCTGAGAGAAAGAACTGTAAAAGACACTGCTGTTGGGGAGTTTTAAAACACCTGATCCATTAGATTGGTTCCCCACGTTGATAAAGCTCCACTTCCGCTACGCATATTACGTTTGGTAACTAGTAATTTTTTACCAGTAGAGAATCCCACTCATCCGACTGCGCATGCTCCAGAAAGAGCATCTGTTTACATCCTGGGTCAATTTCGCACTTCAAAATGAGAAATGAACATGTACTGAAAACTGAGAAGATTTGCCGCACTTTCTTTTCGATACGAAGCCTTTCAAATATTGCTGTTATAGGTAATTTCGATTTTAATAATTTTTTCAATGTAGTTAGATTTTGATGTAATCAAGTGACGGTACCTGTCCAAATAGCGCAAGTGGTAGCGCTTTAGCTTAATGAGGTAAGGGTCTAGCGATCGAATCCCACACACCTGATTTTTTTTCTTCCGCATATGGTATTTTTTCAAGTAGAGAACCTGCGCATGCTCCAGAAAGAGCGTCGGTGTTGAAAAAGTTCATAAATAGGCCAGGTATTATATGAATCCAGTGTGAACCAAATTCAATTAAATTTTTTACTATATAAAAGGCACAGAAAGTGGACTGGGTGGGCCAGCTCATACTCACTTACTATCCAATGATGCAAACCATGTTTCAAGGTCACCAGTCTTGTGGTTCATGTAAAGAAGGTTTAAAGGGTATTCACTACCTAAAAATAGTATGTGAGCATGATCAGGAAATACCACAATCACAAACAGCAGACAACCCCATGGCACTGCAAGGAAGAGACACACAACCATCAAGAGACACCAGGAAGACAAACTAATACATCCATGGATCATCGTGGCTACAGCATGGGATAGAAATGTATAGAACTCCCGTAAAACAAAAATCTGCACCCTGCAGAGCGTGTCTGCATGGTCTGTGGAAAGAGCGCACAAGAGGTCCGAAGGATCGAATCCACAAAAAGATCAGACATCAACGCCAAAGCATTGCTCGCCAAATATGGGGGCATTAATGTAGAGAGTGGCGTTAGGCTTAAATGAAATATATGTGTGGTTCCTGTTGCCTACCTACCCTAATTTTTTTAACCCTATATACCCTAAACAATAAAATGGTCTTTGGAGAAAAAATGGGCACTTTTTCAATTTCTGTCACTATTTTCTTTGTTAAATGTTATAACAAAATTTAATAATTTCCCTACCTACCTACCCTGAATTTTCTTGGCATGAAACAGGAACCACACATATATTTCATTTAGGCCTTATGTGTAGAAACTGTTACTCGAAATTACAGAACCTCGATCAAAGATGTAGACTTTTTTATGAGGGGTGCCAACGAAATGCAAGGATAATGATGCGTGCTAATACTAAAAGAATGATGCGCTCCTCTCCTCTCTCTGGACCACAAAAGAGAATTAACTTCTCAAAAACACCAACAAAGACACGCAAAACACAACGCAAAACACAATTGTTTAAAGAGAGTGCCACCCCTGAAAGTACCACACCCGAGGAAATTGGCCTTAAAGTGGATTTTGTTACTGGTAGGATGTGTTTCCAGGTTTTAAGTGACCCCCGTTTTTCTTTTTTAAACAGCTTTAAAATGATCTTAGAAGAATGCACACCGCGTAACTAAAACCTATGGATCCCCGGAGCCCCCCCCCCCTTCCTAAAAATCACAAGTTATTGTGATAGCAATTAGCATTTGGATCCCCCCTTGGATGGACCTCCCCTGAAAATGTTGGACCCCCTCTGGATCCTTGGGAATGTATAGTTTTCTCTGCAATAAAACCATTGACCCCCCCCCCTCTGTAAAATAAGCTGAGGACTAAAAAACGTCTCAATCTGGACCCCCCCCCCCCCTGTCAAAAATTCCTGGATCCGCGCATGATATTATACATGCTTTAAAGTCATATTACGGGGGTCGCGCACATGCGTTCCTTTTTCGCCACGCTCCCTAACTGTGAATGATGACCATCCCGCCCCCTCCCCTAAAATATCCACAATTTTATCATAGATCCCATAAAATATTTATTCAATCTGAACCCCCTAAAATTATTGAAATTAAAAGTTAGACCCCCTCCTTAAAAAAAGGTCCGAGTCCACATAGGCTCGAAATATCAGAGTAACCCCCATCCGATCGGAAATCCCTGACACAGGCATGCACGGACCCAGGAAGTGTTGTTAGAGGGAGTCCAATTTATCTTTAACAACTTTTTTATGGTGAGAATCCAAATACCTTTCAAGGTGTATCATCATCGGCCAATTTCAATGGCGTTTCGCTAGCGGCCGAATTAATGGCCCAACATTGAATTCTGGCTTGCCTTTGAGATTTTCAAGTGGATCCAGACGAGTATTGCTAAATAAATCCTATAGCTTTGTGATTTTGCTGGGCCCGGAGCCCCGGCCCCCTCTGGATCCGCGCATGGATAGTTTTCCTCGTAACCTGGCTTATTTAATGAACATGAGACAGAGGGGCCGCGGGTTCGAGCCTCGCAGGCGTCACTGCGTTGTGTCCTTGAGCAAGACACATTAATCATAGCTTAGTACCGGTTCAACCCATGAAGACCCGTCCCTACATAACTGAAAGATTGTTGATGGGACGTAAGAATCAAATCAAACAAATCTCCTTCGCAATGCTGGCCCAATGTCATGTGCTCCGGAAACATAAACTTCTTTTAACACCAAACACATTATTCAGAATACAGGCACAGAGGATTTTGTAATAATATAGTGGTGTTTAATAATGAGAGAATGGTCGACATTGTTGCGTCGGTTCGATGTTGGTACAAGGTTGGTATGCGGCGACGCCCACATTTCCACCAACTACCAACGTGGGCCCAACGTATCTTTGCTATCTGTGTAGTGACCCCAAACACAAAATATGACGTCCGCTGATATTGTTCACGAATTCCAAGCATACTCGCACCTGGGTGAGAAAGGGGGGGGGGGGGGTACTCTGATATTTTCAAACATACGTAGGCCCGGACCATTTTTGGGGTTAACTTTTTGGTATTTTGTGATGACCCCAAAAGATATCCACAAAATCTTCATACCCCAAAAATTTTTCATTTTTCTGAAAACCCTCAAAGATATTGAAATTCAAAATTTTGAACCCCAAAATGGTGCGAGCCTACGTATGAATGAACATATTATAGTACCCCCCTCCACCCTCTCCTCGCAGATAGAAACAGGGGCCGGGGGCGTCCAGACTCAAATAACAGAAAAAAAAACTCTGATAAGGGTGTTTATTGTTGTTTTTTTTGCAACTATATTATATTTATTTACGGTTCAAAAGGGTCGAAACATTTATTGGGGGGGGGGGGGGTGCAACTTTTTATTATTTTTTTTTTTTTGGGGGGGGGGGGTTGGGGGGGGGGGTACAAATCCTTATTTCTATAGAAACCTATATAACTTGTGATTTTTCGGGGGGGGGGGGGGGATCCGGACCACCTATCCCTCTCTGGATTCGCGCATGGGTAAGAAATAAGTAATTGCCCACTTCCCTGTCACGGATTGGGTTTTCTGAAAGTCTCAGAAGGTTTACCGGCCGGCGCAATCGGTAACATGTGTTTTTTTTTTTCGGGGATGGGGGGGGGGGGGGGGGCGGGCAAATGCTTATTTCCAACGAAACTTAAAGAACTTGTGATTATTATTTATTTTTATTTACTAATTTATTTTATTTTTTTTTGGGGGGGGGGGTGTCCGGACCACCTATCCCCCTCTGGATCCGCACATCGGTTAGAAATAAGTAATTGCCCACTTCCCCGTCACGGATTGAGTTTTGTAGGTGCAAACTGAAAGTCTCATAAGTGTTTCCCCTGTGAACATTTGAAATTCCAGAAAATAGTTGTACCGGGCCGCGTTGCGTCTGACTAGATGCGGGGTAACTGTATTTTTGTTTATTTTCGGGTGGCGGGGAATGCTTATTTCTATAGAAACCCATAGAACATGTGATTTTTTAGGGGGATTGGGGGGGGGGGGGGTAGGGTGCGGACCACCTAACCCCCTCTGGATCCACGCATCCAGTGTTGGGTTGGGGATGCTTATTTCTATAGGAACCTATAGAGCTTGTAATTTTTCAGTTGCCATATTCCTGATAATAGAACAAAATAAACTTTATAAAAAAATCCAATCCGCACGTACAATTGGGCCATTTTCGGCCCGCCAACGAACCGCCATCCGCAGGTGACGGTTCGTCGGCGGGTCGATAGTGGCTCGTGATGGGATGCTAGCTGGGAGCAGTTGTTTAAAAATCGCAAATGCACTTTTTATTCAATACCGCAGATGGACTCAAGACGTCCCAGGTATTTTCCAATACTACGTATTTTTCCATTACTACGTCAGTGTATATGCTATAAATAGACGCAATGGCGTTTAGTAGTTACCTGTCTTAATATGCTGACAAGCTATTAAAGGGAGAGAACCAGTCTACTGATCCATTTCCGCAACTTGCTAATGGAACAGGCCCGAATCGAACACGCGCCCGATGGAAGTTTACTAACGTATATCACCAGCGCATCAGCGCTGGTGAACAAGTATTATTCTCAGCTTCTTTGATTTGCCAAATGTATCTTATGAATACCAAGTAGTGCATACCCATCAGAGATGCCGCAGTATGCCACATCTCATATGGGTCTGCACTGTAAACTGTCCATCTACAGAAATACGCCAAGTGGTTCACTGGGTGATCCAGTGCCGCATACGCGGATCCAGAAAGTTTTGTCACAGGAACCCCGGATGCTGATGGGGGAACAGGGGGTCCAGACCCCAACCCCTGAAAAATCACAAAAATGTTGGGTTTTGAACTAAAAAAAAGCGGTCGAAGTTTTTTAGTTGATGTGATAATGAGGGGAGAGTGGAGAGGGGACTCCAATACTGCTATAAGCAGGCCATCATCGGCCCGTCAGCGAAACGCCATTTAAATGGCGTTTCGCTGGCGTGCCGTTGATGGCCCAACATTGAATGCTGGCTAGGCAGCTTTGTAATTTTACAGGGGATCCGGACCAGCATTAGTCAGAAGCCCTATATTTTTTAGATTTTTCAGGGGGTGGGGTCCGGACCCCCTGTTCCCCAAGCAGCCGCGCATGTGCAGGACTCGAGACCTAGAGGTCCCTTGTTCGAGCCTCATCAAAAGCACTGTATTATGTCTTAAGGTACATTCTGCAACGATTGTCCAAATGCAAAAATTGTTTCAGATAGGCCTAGTGTAAATTTTGCATCAAATGCAACTACACCATTAGCAACAAAATGTATTTTACGCGACAATTTACGGAATAATTGTGTCCTTGAGCAAGACATTTACCCTCACTTCTTATCATCAGTTCAACACACGTGCGTTTCCCCAACATGATCAAAAGATTGTTGACTTGGTCGTAAAGCATCAAATCAAACACAAACTAATTATTATTGTGTTCAAATGTTCCTTAAGACCAGCTTTGCTGTATGATTGATTCATTAACCCTTTGTGTACCGAAAACCCATCTACGGGTACTTTGGCAAACATTGTTGACCCCAGATGAAATACGGCATTACGTTTCCTACTAGTAAGCCAAAATCGATCTTTAGAGGGAAAACATATATGTACAGTATTTTTTTTTTAAATTATAACCTGTGACCACTCAATATATACAATGGACCATCCTGCACTAATTTAATCAAACTATATGGGAAACTCCATTGGTCTTAAAATGGTTAATGGAAATTTCAATGTCAAGTTTTATACACATTTCTTGCCTCTAGCTAAATTTAATTTTATATTCACTAAATATAAACCGAAGTGCATTTCGCATTAATTATCAATTAAACTTAATCAGTTCAAATTATTGGGTACACACATCGATTTATATAAGTAGTTTGATAACTTATTTCGTGTATGTGAAGGAATAGAAAACAAAAAAGAGTGACTATTTTTATTTTTTTTACTTTTTACATACATTTTATCAATTTTTGAGCATTTTTTACGTAAAAGCGTATGAGCAGGTACAAAATTTGAAAATGTCCGTTGCAATTTTTGGTAGATTTAATATTGAATACGGCTACTGCCAGATCTAAATTTTGTTTCGTATGCAGGTTTTGAAAAGAATGTGCACTCAGTTAAAATCCATTAAGATCTATTCAATATTTAAACTACCAAATATTGCATCAGATGAAAGCATGTACGACATTTTGTCTTTTTGTAAAATTGCATCTTAAATTACCCATTGCAAACATGGTATGCGCTATATGTTTTGCCATTTTTCATGCTTATGAAATTCTCGTTTGTGCATTAGCAGATCTCAAGGCCCTTGGTTCATAGTATAAACTCGCACGAGCATTCAAAGCTCGCACGAGCCTCCTTGCACTCGCACAGTCTCGTTTGGGCACGCGCAGTCACTTTGGCATTAAAAAAAGCAACGGTAAAAAGCGGATGAAGTTTGAAGGGCCTATGTAATCTGCGAGCCCTTCTTGTGCAGAAGGTGAACGCTTAAATCGCCAATCACGACTGCAGCAGACGACAATTTTGTGACATTTTCCCTAACTTTCGGAAAAAATAAGGTATGATATCTCATGAGAATCGTCTGCCAGCAGACGATTCTCATGAAATATAATGCCTTATTTGTTATTTTTGAAAAAAGAAAAAAACAGCAAAATTTTGAATTGTCGTCTGCTGCAAATTATAGTTGGCGATTTAAAGGTTAATGCGATCCACGAATGCCCCAAAGCATATTTTTTGAAAAAAAACAACAACAAAACAACAACAACAAAAAAAAAACCAAACAAAAAAAAAAAAAAAAGATTCAAAATTTTGAATTGTCGTCTGCTGCAAATTATAGGTGGCGATTTAAGGGTTAAAGCGATCCACGAATGCTCCAAAGCACATATTGGACAAATCTTGCATAAGAGTTACGGATATGTGAAAAACCACACACGAGATTTATATTGCACCCACAAGTCGATAACGTGAAGTGGAAATGTCGGCTGACCTTCTGAAGTACAGGACGTACATACATACACTTCTTCTGATACAGAACGTCCTCTTTTACCAGGAGAAGCCGATTCCACAGTCTTTATGTAAGTCAATTAATACCATGATTGAGCCGCGACATGTGATTTCCAACAATGTGTCATTTGGAAAAGTGCAGACTCAGACGAGCCTATGCAGCCTCCTTTTAAGCTTAGAAAGTTTAAATGATCTTCAGACAGTAGCTTAACAGTCATAGAATATTCAAGCGACTAGCAAAGGCTCTGATCAGACTGTGCGTATGCGCAGGCTAATCTGAGCCTGTGCTGGTCGCACATACCACACTGTTGGAAATCTCATGTCGCGGCTCATATGTCAAAACCTTCAAATGTCAGCTACCTAATAATCATGGTAAATATAGCCATCTTGAAACACTTTTAACAGGAAATAACTGTAAATAACGTTATTTCTAAGTCCTACGGACAAGAGGTTTTATTACGAATTATCAGTAGTTCAAATTATTGGGAGGTTAACATAAATATACATGTATATAACCCGCAAAAATGAATATAATTATTGTTTTTTCTATCAAATATGTTTTCGCGTCAAGGAGACGTTTCTTGTACGCACCTCAAAACATATGTTATTATAGACAGTTATTAAAATAGATCGTGAATAGGTCCTTTTCTCTGAATTTATTGTGTCCCAAATTTATTTCGAATTAGAGAGTATTTTCTAAAAATCGAAGAATTTTCAAGGTTTTACTGTATATCAAACCAAACATTCAAAATCGAATATCGAAAAGCAGAGAAAACCCCCTTGTTATATTTGCATATCGAATGTCAACAGTCACTGAGATCAAATCCCAAGTTGTGCATATTCGATATAAGATGGAAGGGGCCTGATGCTTTGGCTGTTGTCAGGCCCACCGGGGTTTACCTGTTGGATTTCTTTTGCTCCGGTATTCAGTTTTATTTACTGTGGAGTCCTTATCTTTGCTAAATCTCCTTTTTATATCTTGATTTATATGTTCTAGTAGATGATGATTTGATACGTTAGGGGTCTTTCATGCAAACCAAACATCTATGTATCTTAAGCCACATCTGAACTAAGGGTGAGGTTGGTGCACCGTTAAACCGGTTTTAGCCCTCCAGTAAAATATTTTTACTGACCGTTCCATGGCGGTGCTTCTTTTGTGGATCATTTATGTTAATTCTGCCTTGTTTTGTTATGCTTTCGTGCATGTTTGTTGATGCCTTGTGATCACCTGCTGAAAAAAGGCTGATATCTTGGCTCTCGTTTGAGATGTCTAATTGTGACGTTGTCACTTTCTCATTGGTATCCTGGATCAGGTGTGGTGCTTGATTGTATCTATTCCTGATCTTTGTCCTCTTTCTTACTTTTATTGAAAGTCGAAATTCAGGTAACATGTCGTCATATCATATCTATTATAGAGGATACATACTTTTTTGAGGCGAATATGATTTTTTTAGTTATACGAAAGCGCAGCACGAGTGTATGTGCGAATACTTTATCTGCACGAAAGGCAATTATAATGCATTTGGTATTTGCAAAAAAAAGCCTGGCACATTTTCTATCTTTATACGTAAAGGAGCATTGCAGAAAGCAAAACATAACTTTTTTCCATTTTCCATTTTATATTGATAGTGCCAAACTCAGTCAAATATGCCCATCTTTCATTATCAGATATCTGCTTTAAGTCCAGATAATCTTCAAAATATGACGAGGAGTTTAAGATGATATCGTCATGTTCGTGTTAATATTTCTCTTAGTATTTGAAGAATTGCAAAAATTGGATTTATTTCAACTTTCGATAGTTGATATGCTAAAAGTAAATGAGTATGCCCAGGATAGTGGCGGATCCAGAGGGGGTTCAGGGGGTTAGCTTGAATCCCCCTCCCCGCCCCCGTTTTTAAATTTTCTATCAAAAAGGAAATAATTTGGTCTCAAATATCCTATGAGAATGAAATAATTTGGTCTCAGTGAGACAAAATTATTTCATTTTCATGGGATATATAAGAAAATTTAGATAAAATCACCAAAGCGAACCAGCCCCCACACCTTTATACATATGAACCCCCTTTCCAGAAATCCTGGATCCGCCCATGCAGGAAACGCCATAACCATCCCATGGCACCGTGAGGAAGAGTCAAAGAACGATACACGTAACAGCGACATGACATTCAGAACACAACTAAAGTAAAGCAACCGGCTCTCTCTTCACCAGCAGATGATTGCAAAATAATAAAGGTCACAAAATACTGCAAAACAAACCACGAACCTAACAATAACACTAACAAAGGGAGCAACAACAAACAATGAATAAATAACAGTAGAACCAACGCCTTAGAACGGACAGCAGCCGAGGCCACTTGGGGGTGTGGGGGACTTAAATGAGGCGCGACATGAGATTTCCAACAATGTGGTATGTGCGACCAGCAAAGGCTCAGACCAGCCTGCGCATACGCGCATTCTGATCAGAGCCTTTGCTTGTCGCTTGAATATTCTATTAGTGTTAAGCTACTGACTGAACATCATTTGATTTGGAGTTTCTATTAAAGGAGACTGCACAGGCTCGTCTGAGTCTACACCTGTCAAAATGCCACATTGTTGGAAATCACATGTCATGGCTCAAATTAATTTCACTGGCCAAATCTTCACCCTAGATTCTGCTGCTTTAAAACACAACATTAGTTTTGCTCGCACTGAGGCTACCTACTGTCGTGCCAACCAAGAGTGACAGTGACGTAATATTTTGTTTAGAATGGTTAAGTAAAACATAAATTTGTACACACCATTTGAACTAACGCGAATCGACAGATCACTTGTGTATTAATCCTATCCTGCGGATAGGATTAATACGCAAGTGATTTATCGATTATTAGTCCCTGATAACTTTGTAAACAAAACATAACGTCACCGTCACCCTTAGCTGGTACGACAGTGACTTTAGCAATGTATCATCATAGGGAAATAACCAAATCAATTAACAAACTGTGATGAAAAAAGTAAAAGGCTCCCAACACACATACTTCAGAACTAAAGAAAACCCCTAGTTGAGCCACGCTGGGTCCAGCATCTGACAAACATCAGGCACCGACCCACCAAATTAAACATTTAAGTCAGTGTCGTCATTGATTCGGAAGCCTGACCCACCTTTTTTTTTTAAAATATTGGATTTGACTTTCGAGATTTTGATTGTTGGATTTTCAATACTTGTATATTATATATTCAAAGTTGGATTTGCTTTGACTTTGGTTTATTCGTATGATATTTGAAACGTTGCAATAAATGATATTTTTTTTATAATATGTTCAATAATCATTCATTGCTATTGTATAATTGCACGACCCTTGAGGTCTGCGCTATAATCACTATGAGAGTCCGTCCGTCCGTCCGTCCATTAGCAGTAAGTGAAAATGTTCACAACTCTCGAATGACATTGTATATTTTTGATCAAATTTTACATACATACATGTATGCATGTCAACATTCCCTATCCAATGACACTCGAAACCACGTTTTTATGGACGAGATTTGGTGAGCATCAGTCCATCCTGTTGTGGTCAGTTAGTGAAACCCCTCATAACTCTTGAACCTCAAATTTTGCATACATAATTATTTTGATATTGTTAAGCCACTGGTATGCAAAATTGTGACAAGGGTTTGTCAAGCATCCTTTTGGCCAGTCAAGGTCTTTTAGTGAAAATGCTTATAACGGCATGGTATATTTAATCAAAGTGTGCATACTAATACATTTTAAATTATCGCGACACAGGTATGCAGAACAGTGACTAGGCTTTGCAAAGAATATTTTCAAACATCCCAAGAAACCAGTGATTTAGCTCCCTTGCATACGTTGTACAACGTAAGTGAATTAGCTCCCATAATATTGCTGCAAGGAAATATGCTACTTTGTTGTGTAGTAGTCCTAGGTAGGGATCAATAGATCTGGCCCTACTTAGTCATAAGAAACGTTGAAATCTGTAAATTTTGGCTTTGTATGACAGAAAACTTAAACGTTCCATTGGTGGTTGTTTACACTGATCTGCACCATTGGTGGTCGATTATTCTTATCTGCACCTTTGGTGGTCGTATACACTGAGCTGCACCATTTGTGGTCGAGTACACTGATCTGCACCATTGGTAGTCGATTACACTGATCTGCACCATTGGTGGTCGAATATACTGATCTGCACTATTGATGGTCGTATATACTGATCTGCACCATTGGTGGTCGTATATACTGATTTGCACCATTGGTGGTCAAGTACACTGATCTGCACCATTGGTGGTCGTACACACTGATCTGCACCATTGGTGTACGTATACACTTATCTGCACCATTGGTGGTCGTGTACACTGATCTGCACCATTGGTGGTCGTATATACTGATCTGCACCATTGGTGGTCGAATACACTGACCTGCACCATTGGTGATCGTATACACTGATCTGCACCATTGGTGGTCGATTACACTGATCTGCACCATTGGTGGTCGTATACACTGATCTGCACCATTGGTGGTCGTATACACTGATCTGCACCATTGGTGGTCGATTACACTGATCTGCACCATTGGTGGTCGTATACACTGATCTGCACCATTGGTGGTCGAATATACTGATTTGCACAATTGGTGGTCGATTACACTGATCTGCACCATTGGTGGTCGTGTACACTGATCTGCACCATTGATGGTCGTATACACTGATTTGCACCATTGATGGTCGTATACACTGATTTGCACCATTGGTGGTCGAATATACTGATCTGCACCTTTGGTGGTCGTATATACTGATCTGCATCATTGATGGTCGTATATACTGATCTGCACCATTGGTGGTCGAATACACTGAGCTGCACCTTTGGTGGTCGTATATACTGATCTGCACCATTGGTGGTCGATTACACTGATCTGCACCATTGGTGGTCGTATATACTGATCTGCACTATTGATGGTCGTATATACTGATCTGCACCATTGGTGGTCGTATACACTGAGCTGCACCTTTGGTGGTCGTATATACTGATCTGCACCATTGGTGGCCGTATACACTGAGCTGCACCTTTGGTGGTCGTATATACTGATCTGCACCATTGGTGGTCGTATACACTGATCTGCACCATTGGTGGTCGTATACACTGATCTGCACCATTGGTGGTCGTATACACTGATCTGCACCATTGGTGGTCGTATATACTGATTTGCACCTTTAGTGGTCGTATACACTGATCTGCACCTTTGGTGGTCGTATACACTGATCTGCACATTGGTGGTCGAATATACTGATCTGCACCTTTGGTGGTCGTATACACTGAGCTGCACCTTTGGTGGTCGTATATACTGATTTGCACCTTTGGTGGTCGTATACACTGAGCTGCACCTTTGGTGGTCGTATACACTGATCTGCTACATTGGTGGTCGTATACACTGATCTGCACCATTGGTGGTCGTTTACACTGATCTGCACCATTGGTGGTCGTATATACTGATCTGCACCATTGGTGGTCGATTACACTGATCTGCACCATTGGTGGTCGTATACACTGATCTGCACCATTGGTGGTCGATTACACTGATCTGCACCATTGGTGGTCGTATACACTGATCTGCACCATTGGTGGTCGATTACACTGATCTGCACCATTAGTGGTTGTATACACTGATCTGCACCATTGGTGGTCGATTACACTGATCTGCACCATTGGTGGTTGTATACACTGATCTGCACCATTGGTGGTCGTGTACACTGATCTGCACCATTGATGGTCGTATACACTGATTTGCACCATTGATGGTCATATACACTGATTTGCACCATTGGTGGTCGTATACACTGATCTGCACCATTGGTGATCGTATACACTGATTTGCACCATTGGTGGTCGTATATACTGATTTGCACCATTGGTGATCGTATACACTGATCTGCACCATTGGTGGTCGTATATACAGATTTGCACCATTGGTGATCGTATATACTGATCTGCACCATTGGTTATCGTATACACTGACCTGCACCATTGGTGGTCGTGTACACTGACCTGCACCATTGGTGGTCGTGTACACTGATCTGCACCATTGGTGGTCGTATACACTGACCTGCACCATTGGTGATCGTATACACTGATCTGCATCATTGGCGGTCGTATATACTGATCTGCACCATTGGTGGTTGAGTACACTGATCTGCACCATTGGTGGTCGTACACACTGATCTGCACCATTGGTGTACGTATACACTGATCTGCACCGTTGGTGGTCTATTACACTGATCTGCACCATTGGTGGTCGTATACACTGATCTTCACCATTGGTGGTCGATTACACTGATCTGCACCATTGGTGGTCGATTACACTGATCTGCACCATTGGTGGTCGTATACACTGATCTGCACCATTGGTGGTTGAGTACACTGATCTGCACCATTGGTAGTCGTTTACACTGATCTGCACCATTGGTGGTCGAATATACTGATTTGCACAATTGGTGGTCGATTACACTGATCTGCACCATTGGCGGTCGTATACACTGATCTGCACCATTGGTGGTCGAATATACTGATTTGCACCTTTGGTGGTTGAGTACACTGATCTGCACCATTGGTAGTCGTTTACACTGATCTGCACCATTGGTGGTCGTATACACTGATCTGCACCATTGGTGGTCGTATACACTGATCTGTACCATTGGTGGTTGAGTACACTGATCTGCACCATTGGTAGTCGTTTACACTGATCTGCACCATTGGTGGTCGAATATACTGATTTGCACAATTGGTGGTCGATTACACTGATCTGCACCATTGGTGGTCGTATACACTGATCTGCACCATTGGTGGTCGAATATACTGATTTGCACCTTTGGTGGTCGTATACACTGAGCTGCACCTTTGGTGGTCGTATATACTGACTTGCACCTTTGGTGGTCGTATATACTGATCTGCACCATTGGTGGTCTTATATACTGATCTGCACCATTGGTGGTCGGATACACTGATCTGCATCATTGGTAATCGTATACACTGATCTGCACCTTTGGTGGTCGTATATACTGATTTGCACCATTGGTGGTCGAATACACTGATCTGCACCATTGGTGGTCGTATACACTGATCTGCACCATTGGTGGTCGTATACACTGATCTGCACCATTGGTAATCGTATACACTGATCTGCACCTTTGGTGGTCGTATATACTGATTTGCACCATTGGTGGTCGTGTACACTGATTTGCACCATTGGTGGTCGTATACACTGATCTGCACCATTGGTGGTCGTATATACTGATCTGCACCATTGGTGGTCGAATACACTGATCTGCACCATTGGTGGTCGTATACACTGATCTGCACCATCGGTGGTCGTATACACTGATCTGCACCATTGGTGGTCGAATACACTGATCTGCACCATTGGTGGTCGTTTACACTGATCTGCACCATTGGTGGTCGTATACACTGATCTGCACCATCGGTGGTCGTATACACTGATCTGCACCATTGGTGGTCGAATACACTGATCTGCACCATTGGTGGTCGTATACACTGATCTGCACCATTGGTGGTCGTATACACTGATCTGCACCATTGGTGGTCGTATATACTGATCTGCACCATTGGTGGTCGTATACACTGATCTGCACCATTGGTAATCGTATACACTGATCTGCACTTTTGGTGGTCGTATATACTAATCTGCACCATTGGTGGTCGTATACACTGATCTGCACCATTGGTGATCGTATACACTGATTTGCACCATCGGTTGCGGAGTAAACTGATTTGCACCATTGGTGGTCAAGTACACTGATCTGCACCATTGGTGGTCGTATACACTGATCTGCACAATTGGTGGTCGTATACACTGATCTGCACCATTGGTGGTCGTATACACTGATATGCACCATTGGTGGTCGTATACACTGATCTGCACCATTGGTGATCGTATACACTGATTTGCACCATCGGTGGTCGAGTAAACTGATTTGCACCATTGGTGGTCGTATACACTGATCTGCACCATCGGTGGTCGTATACACCGAGCTGCACCATTGGTGGTCGTATACACTGATTTGCACCATTGGTGGTCGTATACACTGATTTGCACCATTGGTGGTCGTATACACTGATCTGCACCTTTGGTGATCGTATACACTGATTTGCACCATTGGTGGTCGTATACACTGATTTGTACCATTTGTGGTCGTATACACTGATCTGCACCATTGGTGGTCGTATACACTGATCTGCACCATTGGTGGTCGTATATACTGATTTGCACCTTTGGTGATCGTATACACTGATTTGCACCATTGGTGGTCGTATACACTGATCTGCACCATCGGTGGTCGAGTACACTGATCTGCACCATTGGTGATCGAATGCACTGAGCTGCACCATATGTTTTCGTATACACTGATCTGCACCATAGGTGGTCGAGTACACTGATCTGCACCATTGGTGATCGTATACACTGATTTGCACCATCGGTTGCGGAGTAAACTGATTTGCACCATTGGTGGTCAAGTACACTGATCTGCACCATTGGTGGTCGTATACACTGATCTGCACCATTGGTGGTCGAATACACTGATTTGCACCATCGGTGGTCGAGTAGACTGATTTGCACCATTGGTGGTCGTATATACTGATCTGCACCTTTGGTGGTCGTATATACTGATCTGCACCATTGATGGTCGTATACACTGATTTGCACCATTGATGGTCGTATACACTGATTTGCACCTTTGGTGGTCGAATATACTGATCTGCACCTTTGGTGGTCGTATATACTGATCTGCATCATTGGTGGTCGTATATACTGATCTGCACAATTGGTGGTCGAATACACTGAGCTGCACCTTTGGTGGTCGTATATACTGATCTGCACCATTGGTGGTCGTGTACACTGATATGCACCATTGGTGGTCGTTTACACTGATCTGCACCATTGGTGATCGTATACACTGATTTGCACCATCGGTGGTCGAGTAAACTGATTTGCACCATTGGTGGTCGTATACACTGATCTGCACCATCGGTGGTCGTATACACCGAGCTGCACCATTGGTGGTCGTATACACTGATTTGCACCATTGGTGGTCGTATATACTGATCTGCACCATTGGTGGTCGAATACACTGATTTGCACCATCGGTGGTCGAGTAGACTGATTTGCACCATTGGTGGTCGTATATACTGATCTGCACCTTTGGTGGTCGTATATACTGAATTGCACCATTGGTGGTCGTTTATACTGATCTGCACCATTGGTAATCGTATACACTGGTTTGCACCATCGGTGGTCGAGTAGACTGATTTGCACCATTGGTGGTCGTATATACTGATCTGCACCTTTGGTGGTCGAATATACTGAATTGCACCATTGGTGGTCGTTTATACTGATCTGCACCATTGGTAATCGTATACACTGATTTGCACCATCGGTGGTCGAGTAGACTGATTTGCACCATTGGTGGTCGCATATACTGATCTGCACCATTGGTGGTCGTATATACTGAATTGCACCATTGGTGGTCGTTTACACTGATCTGCACCATTGGTAATCGTATACACTGATCTGCACCATTGGTGGTCGTATATACTGATCTGCACCTTTGGTGATCGTATAAACTGATTTGCACCATTGGTGGTCGTATATACTGATTTGCACCATTTGTGGTCGTATACACTGATCTACACCATTGGTTGTCGTATACACTGAGCTGCACCTTTGGTGGTCGTATACACTGATTTGCACCATTTGTGGTCGTATACACTGATCTGCACCATTGGTGGTCGTATATACTGATTTGCACCTTTGGTGATCGTATACATTGATTTGCACCATCGGTGGTCGAGTACACTGATCTGCACCATTGGTGATCGAATGCACTGATCTGCACCATATGTTGTCGTATACACTGATCTGCACCATAGGTGGTCGAGTACACTGATCTGCACTATTGGTGGTCGTATACACTGATCCGCACCATCGGTGATCGTATACACTGATTTGCACCATTGGTGGTCGTGTACACTGATCTGCACCATTGGTGGTCGTGTACACTAATCTGCATCATTGGTGATCGTATAGACTAATCTGCACCATTGGTGGTCGTATACACTGATCTGCACCTTTGGTGATCGTATACACTGATTTGCACCATTGGTGGTCGTATACACTGATTTGTACCATTTGTGGTCGTATACACTGATCTGCACCATTGGTGGTCGTATACACTGATCTGCACCATTGGTGGTCGTATATACTGATTTGCACCTTTGGTGATCGTATACACTGATTTGCACCATTGGTGGTCGTATACACTGATCTGCACCATCGGTGGTCGAGTACACTGATCTGCACCATTGGTGATCGAATGCACTGATCTGCACCATATGTTTTCGTATACACTGATCTGCACCATAGGTGGTCGAGTACACTGATCTGCACTATTGGTGGTCGTATACACTGATCCGCACCATCGGTGATCGTATACACTGATTTGCACCATTGGTGGTCGGATACACTGATCTGCATCATTGGTAATCGTATACACTGATCTGCACCTTTGGTGGTCGTATATACTGATTTGCACCATTGGTGGTCGAATACACTGATCTGCACCATTGGTGGTCGTATACACTGATCTGCACCATTGGTGGTCGTATACACTGATCTGCACCATTGGTAATCGTATACACTGATCTGCACCTTTGGTGGTCGTATATACTGATTTGCACCATTGGTGGTCGTGTACACTGATTTGCACCATTGGTGGTCGTATACACTGATCTGCACCATTGGTGGTCGTATATACTGATCTGCACCATTGGTGGTCGAATACACTGATCTGCACCATTGGTGGTCGTATACACTGATCTGCACCATCGGTGGTCGTATACACTGATCTGCACCATTGGTGGTCGAATACACTGATCTGCACCATTGGTGGTCGTTTACACTGATCTGCACCATTGGTGGTCGTATATACTGATCTGCACCATCGGTGGTCGTATACACTGATCTGCACCATTGGTGGTCGAATACACTGATCTGCACCATTGGTGGTCGTATACACTGATCTGCACCATTGGTGGTCGTATACACTGATCTGCACCATTGGTGGTCGTATATACTGATCTGCACCATTGGTGGTCGTATACACTGATCTGCACCATTGGTAATCGTATACACTGATCTGCACTTTTGGTGGTCGTATATACTAATCTGCACCATTGGTGGTCGTATACACTGATCTGCACCATTGGTGATCGTATACACTGATTTGCACCATCGGTTGCGGAGTAAACTGATTTGCACCATTGGTGGTCAAGTACACTGATCTGCACCATTGGTGGTCGTATACACTGATCTGCACAATTGGTGGTCGTATACACTGATCTGCACCATTGGTGGTCGTATACACTGATATGCACCATTGGTGGTCGTATACACTGATCTGCACCATTGGTGATCGTATACACTGATTTGCACCATCGGTGGTCGAGTAAACTGATTTGCACCATTGGTGGTCGTATACACTGATCTGCACCATCGGTGGTCGTATACACCGAGCTGCACCATTGGTGGTCGTATACACTGATTTGCACCATTGGTGGTCGTATACACTGATCTGCACCTTTGGTGATCGTATACACTGATTTGCACCATTGGTGGTCGTATACACTGATTTGTACCATTTGTGGTCGTATACACTGATCTGCACCATTGGTGGTCGTATACACTGATCTGCACCATTGGTGGTCGTATATACTGATTTGCACCTTTGGTGATCGTATACACTGATTTGCACCATTGGTGGTCGTATACACTGATCTGCACCATCGGTGGTCGAGTACACTGATCTGCACCATTGGTGATCGAATGCACTGATCTGCACCATATGTTTTCGTATACACTGATCTGCACCATAGGTGGTCGAGTACACTGATCTGCACCATTGGTGATCGTATACACTGATTTGCACCATCGGTTGCGGAGTAAACTGATTTGCACCATTGGTGGTCAAGTACACTGATCTGCACCATTGGTGGTCGTATACACTGATCTGCACAATTGGTGGTCGTATACACTGATCTGCACCATTGGTGGTCGTATACACTGATATGCACCATTGGTGGTCGTATACACTGATCTGCACCATTGGTGGTCGTATACACTGATTTGCACCATTGGTGGTCGTATATACTGATCTGCACCATTGGTGGTCGAATACACTGATTTGCACCATCGGTGGTCGAGTAGACTGATTTGCACCATTGGTGGTCGTATATACTGATCTGCACCTTTGGTGGTCGTATATACTGATCTGCACCATTGATGGTCGTATACACTGATTTGCACCATTGATGGTCGTATACACTGATTTGCACCTTTGGTGGTCGAATATACTGATCTGCACCTTTGGTGGTCGTATATACTGATCTGCATCATTGGTGGTCGTATATACTGATCTGCACAATTGGTGGTCGAATACACTGAGCTGCACCTTTGGTGGTCGTATATACTGATCTGCACCATTGGTGGTCGTGTACACTGATATGCACCATTGGTGGTCGTTTACACTGATCTGCACCATTGGTGATCGTATACACTGATTTGCACCATCGGTGGTCGAGTAAACTGATTTGCACCATTGGTGGTCGTATACACTGATCTGCACCATCGGTGGTCGTATACACCGAGCTGCACCATTGGTGGTCGTATACACTGATTTGCCCCATTGGTGGTCGTATATACTGATCTGCACCATTGGTGGTCGAATACACTGATTTGCACCATCGGTGGTCGAGTAGACTGATTTGCACCATTGGTGGTCGTATACACTGATCTGCACCATTGGTGGTCGTATATACTGATTTGCACCTTTAGTGGTCGTATACACTGATCTGCACCTTTGGTGGTCGTATACACTGATCTGCACATTGGTGGTCGAATATACTGATCTGCACCTTTGGTGGTCGTATACACTGAGCTGCACCTTTGGTGGTCGTATATACTGATTTGCACCTTTGGTGGTCGTATACACTGAGCTGCACCTTTGGTGGTCGTATACACTGATCTGCTACATTGGTGGTCGTATACACTGATCTGCACCATTGGTGGTCGTTTACACTGATCTGCACCATTGGTGGTCGTATATACTGATCTGCACCATTGGTGGTCGATTACACTGATCTGCACCATTGGTGGTCGTATACACTGATCTGCACCATTGGTGGTCGATTACACTGATCTGCACCATTGGTGGTCGTATACACTGATCTGCACCATTGGTGGTCGATTACACTGATCTGCACCATTAGTGGTTGTATACACTGATCTGCACCATTGGTGGTCGATTACACTGATCTGCACCATTGGTGGTTGTATACACTGATCTGCACCATTGGTGGTCGTGTACACTGATCTGCACCATTGATGGTCGTATACACTGATTTGCACCATTGATGGTCATATACACTGATTTGCACCATTGGTGGTCGTATACACTGATCTGCACCATTGGTGATCGTATACACTGATTTGCACCATTGGTGGTCGTATATACTGATTTGCACCATTGGTGATCGTATACACTGATCTGCACCATTGGTGGTCGTATATACAGATTTGCACCATTGGTGATCGTATATACTGATCTGCACCATTGGTTATCGTATACACTGACCTGCACCATTGGTGGTCGTGTACACTGACCTGCACCATTGGTGGTCGTGTACACTGATCTGCACCATTGGTGGTCGTATACACTGACCTGCACCATTGGTGATCGTATACACTGATCTGCATCATTGGCGGTCGTATATACTGATCTGCACCATTGGTGGTTGAGTACACTGATCTGCACCATTGGTGGTCGTACACACTGATCTGCACCATTGGTGTACGTATACACTGATCTGCACCGTTGGTGGTCTATTACACTGATCTGCACCATTGGTGGTCGTATACACTGATCTTCACCATTGGTGGTCGATTACACTGATCTGCACCATTGGTGGTCGATTACACTGATCTGCACCATTGGTGGTCGTATACACTGATCTGCACCATTGGTGGTTGAGTACACTGATCTGCACCATTGGTAGTCGTTTACACTGATCTGCACCATTGGTGGTCGAATATACTGATTTGCACAATTGGTGGTCGATTACACTGATCTGCACCATTGGCGGTCGTATACACTGATCTGCACCATTGGTGGTCGAATATACTGATTTGCACCTTTGGTGGTTGAGTACACTGATCTGCACCATTGGTAGTCGTTTACACTGATCTGCACCATTGGTGGTCGTATACACTGATCTGCACCATTGGTGGTCGTATACACTGATCTGTACCATTGGTGGTTGAGTACACTGATCTGCACCATTGGTAGTCGTTTACACTGATCTGCACCATTGGTGGTCGAATATACTGATTTGCACAATTGGTGGTCGATTACACTGATCTGCACCATTGGTGGTCGTATACACTGATCTGCACCATTGGTGGTCGAATATACTGATTTGCACCTTTGGTGGTCGTATACACTGAGCTGCACCTTTGGTGGTCGTATATACTGACTTGCACCTTTGGTGGTCGTATATACTGATCTGCACCATTGGTGGTCTTATATACTGATCTGCACCATTGGTGGTCGGATACACTGATCTGCATCATTGGTAATCGTATACACTGATCTGCACCTTTGGTGGTCGTATATACTGATTTGCACCATTGGTGGTCGAATACACTGATCTGCACCATTGGTGGTCGTATACACTGATCTGCACCATTGGTGGTCGTATACACTGATCTGCACCATTGGTAATCGTATACACTGATCTGCACCTTTGGTGGTCGTATATACTGATTTGCACCATTGGTGGTCGTGTACACTGATTTGCACCATTGGTGGTCGTATACACTGATCTGCACCATTGGTGGTCGTATATACTGATCTGCACCATTGGTGGTCGAATACACTGATCTGCACCATTGGTGGTCGTATACACTGATCTGCACCATCGGTGGTCGTATACACTGATCTGCACCATTGGTGGTCGAATACACTGATCTGCACCATTGGTGGTCGTTTACACTGATCTGCACCATTGGTGGTCGTATATACTGATCTGCACCATCGGTGGTCGTATACACTGATCTGCACCATTGGTGGTCGAATACACTGATCTGCACCATTGGTGGTCGTATACACTGATCTGCACCATTGGTGGTCGTATACACTGATCTGCACCATTGGTGGTCGTATATACTGATCTGCACCATTGGTGGTCGTATACACTGATCTGCACCATTGGTAATCGTATACACTGATCTGCACTTTTGGTGGTCGTATATACTAATCTGCACCATTGGTGGTCGTATACACTGATCTGCACCATTGGTGATCGTATACACTGATTTGCACCATCGGTTGTGGAGTAAACTGATTTGCACCATTGGTGGTCAAGTACACTGATCTGCACCATTGGTGGTCGTATACACTGATCTGCACAATTGGTGGTCGTATACACTGATCTGCACCATTGGTGGTCGTATACACTGATATGCACCATTGGTGGTCGTATACACTGATCTGCACCATTGGTGATCGTATACACTGATTTGCACCATCGGTGGTCGAGTAAACTGATTTGCACCATTGGTGGTCGTATACACTGATCTGCACCATCGGTGGTCGTATACACCGAGCTGCACCATTGGTGGTCGTATACACTGATTTGCACCATTGGTGGTCGTATACACTGATTTGCACCATTGGTGGTCGTATACACTGATCTGCACCTTTGGTGATCGTATACACTGATTTGCACCATTGGTGGTCGTATACACTGATTTGTACCATTTGTGGTCGTATACACTGATCTGCACCATTGGTGGCCGTATACACTGATCTGCACCATTGGTGGTCGTATATACTGATTTGCACCTTTGGTGATCGTATACACTGATTTGCACCATTGGTGGTCGTATACACTGATCTGCACCATCGGTGGTCGAGTACACTGATCTGCACCATTGGTGATCGAATGCACTGATCTGCACCATATGTTTTCGTATACACTGATCTGCACCATAGGTGGTCGAGTACACTGATCTGCACCATTGGTGATCGTATACACTGATTTGCACCATCGGTTGCGGAGTAAACTGATTTGCACCATTGGTGGTCAAGTACACTGATCTGCACCATTGGTGGTCGTATACACTGATCTGCACCATTGGTGGTCGAATACACTGATTTGCACCATCGGTGGTCGAGTAGACTGATTTGCACCATTGGTGGTCGTATATACTGATCTGCACCTTTGGTGGTCGTATATACTGATCTGCACCATTGATGGTCGTATACACTGATTTGCACCATTGATGGTCGTATACACTGATTTGCACCTTTGGTGGTCGAATATACTGATCTGCACCTTTGGTGGTCGTATATACTGATCTGCATCATTGGTGGTCGTATATACTGATCTGCACAATTGGTGGTCGAATACACTGAGCTGCACCTTTGGTGGTCGTATATACTGATCTGCACCATTGGTGGTCGTGTACACTGATATGCACCATTGGTGGTCGTTTACACTGATCTGCACCATTGGTGATCGTATACACTGATTTGCACCATCGGTGGTCGAGTAAACTGATTTGCACCATTGGTGGTCGTATACACTGATCTGCACCATCGGTGGTCGTATACACCGAGCTGCACCATTGGTGGTCGTATACACTGATTTGCACCATTGGTGGTCGTATATACTGATCTGCACCATTGGTGGTCGAATACACTGATTTGCACCATCGGTGGTCGAGTAGACTGATTTGCACCATTGGTGGTCGTATATACTGATCTGCACCTTTGGTGGTCGTATATACTGAATTGCACCATTGGTGGTCGTTTATACTGATCTGCACCATTGGTAATCGTATACACTGGTTTGCACCATCGGTGGTCGAGTAGACTGATTTGCACCATTGGTGGTCGTATATACTGATCTGCACCTTTGGTGGTCGAATATACTGAATTGCACCATTGGTGGTCGTTTATACTGATCTGCACCATTGGTAATCGTATACACTGATTTGCACCATCGGTGGTCGAGTAGACTGATTTGCACCATTGGTGGTCGCATATACTGATCTGCACCATTGGTGGTCGTATATACTGAATTGCACCATTGGTGGTCGTTTACACTGATCTGCACCATTGGTAATCGTATACACTGATCTGCACCATTGGTGGTCGTATATACTGATCTGCACCTTTGGTGATCGTATAAACTGATTTGCACCATTGGTGGTCGTATATACTGATTTGCACCATTTGTGGTCGTATACACTGATCTACACCATTGGTTGTCGTATACACTGAGCTGCACCTTTGGTGGTCGTATACACTGATTTGCACCATTTGTGGTCGTATACACTGATCTGCACCATTGGTGGTCGTATATACTGATTTGCACCTTTGGTGATCGTATACATTGATTTGCACCATCGGTGGTCGAGTACACTGATCTGCACCATTGGTGATCGAATGCACTGATCTGCACCATATGTTGTCGTATACACTGATCTGCACCATAGGTGGTCGAGTACACTGATCTGCACTATTGGTGGTCGTATACACTGATCCGCACCATCGGTGATCGTATACACTGATTTGCACCATTGGTGGTCGTGTACACTGATCTGCACCATTGGTGGTCGTGTACACTAATCTGCATCATTGGTGATCGTATAGACTAATCTGCACCATTGGTGGTCGTATACACTGATCTGCACCTTTGGTGATCGTATACACTGATTTGCACCATTGGTGGTCGTATACACTGATTTGTACCATTTGTGGTCGTATACACTGATCTGCACCATTGGTGGTCGTATACACTGATCTGCACCATTGGTGGTCGTATATACTGATTTGCACCTTTGGTGATCGTATACACTGATTTGCACCATTGGTGGTCGTATACACTGATCTGCACCATCGGTGGTCGAGTACACTGATCTGCACCATTGGTGATCGAATGCACTGATCTGCACCATATGTTTTCGTATACACTGATCTGCACCATAGGTGGTCGAGTACACTGATCTGCACTATTGGTGGTCGTATACACTGATCCGCACCATCGGTGATCGTATACACTGATTTGCACCATTGGTGGTCGGATACACTGATCTGCATCATTGGTAATCGTATACACTGATCTGCACCTTTGGTGGTCGTATATACTGATTTGCACCATTGGTGGTCGAATACACTGATCTGCACCATTGGTGGTCGTATACACTGATCTGCACCATTGGTGGTCGTATACACTGATCTGCACCATTGGTAATCGTATACACTGATCTGCACCTTTGGTGGTCGTATATACTGATTTGCACCATTGGTGGTCGTGTACACTGATTTGCACCATTGGTGGTCGTATACACTGATCTGCACCATTGGTGGTCGTATATACTGATCTGCACCATTGGTGGTCGAATACACTGATCTGCACCATTGGTGGTCGTATACACTGATCTGCACCATCGGTGGTCGTATACACTGATCTGCACCATTGGTGGTCGAATACACTGATCTGCACCATTGGTGGTCGTTTACACTGATCTGCACCATTGGTGGTCGTATATACTGATCTGCACCATCGGTGGTCGTATACACTGATCTGCACCATTGGTGGTCGAATACACTGATCTGCACCATTGGTGGTCGTATACACTGATCTGCACCATTGGTGGTCGTATACACTGATCTGCACCATTGGTGGTCGTATATACTGATCTGCACCATTGGTGGTCGTATACACTGATCTGCACCATTGGTAATCGTATACACTGATCTGCACTTTTGGTGGTCGTATATACTAATCTGCACCATTGGTGGTCGTATACACTGATCTGCACCATTGGTGATCGTATACACTGATTTGCACCATCGGTTGCGGAGTAAACTGATTTGCACCATTGGTGGTCAAGTACACTGATCTGCACCATTGGTGGTCGTATACACTGATCTGCACAATTGGTGGTCGTATACACTGATCTGCACCATTGGTGGTCGTATACACTGATATGCACCATTGGTGGTCGTATACACTGATCTGCACCATTGGTGATCGTATACACTGATTTGCACCATCGGTGGTCGAGTAAACTGATTTGCACCATTGGTGGTCGTATACACTGATCTGCACCATCGGTGGTCGTATACACCGAGCTGCACCATTGGTGGTCGTATACACTGATTTGCACCATTGGTGGTCGTATACACTGATCTGCACCTTTGGTGATCGTATACACTGATTTGCACCATTGGTGGTCGTATACACTGATTTGTACCATTTGTGGTCGTATACACTGATCTGCACCATTGGTGGTCGTATACACTGATCTGCACCATTGGTGGTCGTATATACTGATTTGCACCTTTGGTGATCGTTTACACTGATTTGCACCATTGGTGGTCGTATACACTGATCTGCACCATCGGTGGTCGAGTACACTGATCTGCACCATTGGTGATCGAATGCACTGATCTGCACCATATGTTTTCGTATACACTGATCTGCACCATAGGTGGTCGAGTACACTGATCTGCACCATTGGTGATCGTATACACTGATTTGCACCATCGGTTGCGGAGTAAACTGATTTGCACCATTGGTGGTCAAGTACACTGATCTGCACCATTGGTGGTCGTATACACTGATCTGCACAATTGGTGGTCGTATACACTGATCTGCACCATTGGTGGTCGTATACACTGATATGCACCATTGGTGGTCGTATACACTGATCTGCACCATTGGTGGTCGTATACACTGATTTGCACCATTGGTGGTCGTATATACTGATCTGCACCATTGGTGGTCGAATACACTGATTTGCACCATCGGTGGTCGAGTAGACTGATTTGCACCATTGGTGGTCGTATATACTGATCTGCACCTTTGGTGGTCGTATATACTGATCTGCACCATTGATGGTCGTATACACTGATTTGCACCATTGATGGTCGTATACACTGATTTGCACCTTTGGTGGTCGAATATACTGATCTGCACCTTTGGTGGTCGTATATACTGATCTGCATCATTGGTGGTCGTATATACTGATCTGCACAATTGGTGGTCGAATACACTGAGCTGCACCTTTGGTGGTCGTATATACTGATCTGCACCATTGGTGGTCGTGTACACTGATATGCACCATTGGTGGTCGTTTACACTGATCTGCACCATTGGTGATCGTATACACTGATTTGCACCATCGGTGGTCGAGTAAACTGATTTGCACCATTGGTGGTCGTATACACTGATCTGCACCATCGGTGGTCGTATACACCGAGCTGCACCATTGGTGGTCGTATACACTGATTTGCCCCATTGGTGGTCGTATATACTGATCTGCACCATTGGTGGTCGAATACACTGATTTGCACCATCGGTGGTCGAGTAGACTGATTTGCACCATTGGTGGTCGTATATACTGATCTGCACCTTTGGTGGTCGTATATACTGAATTGCACCATTGGTGGTCGTTTATACTGATCTGCACCATTGGTAATCGTATACACTGGTTTGCACCATCGGTGGTCGAGTAGACTGATTTGCACCATTGGTGGTCGTATATACTGATCTGCACCTTTGGTGGTCGAATATACTGAATTGCACCATTGGTGGTCGTTTATACTGATCTGCACCATTGGTAATCGTATACACTGATTTGCACCATCGGTGGTCGAGTAGACTGATTTGCACCATTGGTGGTCGCATATACTGATCTGCACCATTGGTGGTCGTATATACTGAATTGCACCATTGGTGGTCGTTTACACTGATCTGCACCATTGGTAATCGTATACACTGATCTGCACCATTGGTGGTCGTATATACTGATCTGCACCTTTGGTGATCGTATAAACTGATTTGCACCATTGGTGGTCGTATATACTGATTTGCACCATTTGTGGTCGTATACACTGATCTACACCATTGGTTGTCGTATACACTGAGCTGCACCTTTGGTGGTCGTATACACTGATTTGCACCATTTGTGGTCGTATACACTGATCTGCACCATTGGTGGTCGTATATACTGATTTGCACCTTTGGTGATCGTATACATTGATTTGCACCATCGGTGGTCGAGTACACTGATCTGCACCATTGGTGATCGAATGCACTGATCTGCACCATATGTTGTCGTATACACTGATCTGCACCATAGGTGGTCGAGTACACTGATCTGCACTATTGGTGGTCGTATACACTGATCCGCACCATCGGTGATCGTATACACTGATTTGCACCATTGGTGGTCGTGTACACTGATCTGCACCATTGGTGGTCGTGTACACTAATCTGCATCATTGGTGATCGTATAGACTAATCTGCACCATTGGTGGTCGTATACACTGATCTGCACCTTTGGTGATCGTATACACTGATTTGCACCATTGGTGGTCGTATACACTGATTTGTACCATTTGTGGTCGTATACACTGATCTGCACCATTGGTGGTCGTATACACTGATCTGCACCATTGGTGGTCGTATATACTGATTTGCACCTTTGGTGATCGTATACACTGATTTGCACCATTGGTGGTCGTATACACTGATCTGCACCATCGGTGGTCGAGTACACTGATCTGCACCATTGGTGATCGAATGCACTGATCTGCACCATATGTTTTCGTATACACTGATCTGCACCATAGGTGGTCGAGTACACTGATCTGCACTATTGGTGGTCGTATACACTGATCCGCACCATCGGTGATCGTATACACTGATTTGCACCATTGGTGGTCGTGTACACTGATCTGCACCATTGGTGGTCGTATACACTGATTTGCACCATCGGTGATCGTATACACTGATTTGCATCATTGGTGGTCGTGTATACTGATCAGCACCATTGGTGGTCGTATACACTGATTTGCACCATTGGTGGCCGTATACACTGATCTGCACCATTGGTGGTCGTGTATACTGATCTGCACTATTGGTGGTCGAGTACACTGATCTGCACCATTGGTGGTCGTATAAACTAATTTGCACCATTGGTGGTCGTATACACTGATCTGCACCATTGGTGATCGTATACACTGATCTGCACCATTGGTGGTCGTATATACTGATTTGCACCATTGGTGGTCATATAGACTGATTTGCACCATTGGTGGCCGTATACACTGATCTGCACCATTGGTGGTCGTGTACACTGATCTGCACCTTTGGTGGTCGTATATACTGATTTGCACCATTGGTGGTCGAATACACTGATCTGCACCATTGGTGGTCGATTACACTGATCTGCACCTTTGGTGGTCGTATATACTGATTTGCACCATTGGTGGTCGAATACACTGATCTGCACCATTGGTGGTCGTGTACACTGATCTGCACCTTTGGTGGTAGTATATACTGATTTGCACCATTGGTGGTCGAATACACTGATCTGCACCATTGGTGGCCGTATACACTGATCTGCACCATTGGTGGTCGTATATACTGATCTGCACTATTGGTGGTCGAGTACACTGATCTGCACCATTGGTGGTCGTATATACTGATCTGCACCATCGGTGGTCGTATACACTGATCTGCACCATTGGTGGTTGTATACACTGATTTGCATCATTGGTGGTCGTATATACTGATCTGCACCATTGGTGGTCGTATACACTGATCTGCACTATTGGTGGTCGAGTACACTGATCTGCACCATTGGTGGTCGAGTACACTGATCTGCACCATTGGTGGTCGTATATACTGATCTGCATCATTGGTGGTCGATTACACTGATCTGCACCTTTGGTGGTCGTATATACTGATTTGCACCATTGGTGGTCGAATACACTGATCTGCACCATTGGTGGTCGATTACACTGATCTGCACCTTTGGTGGTCGTATATACTGATTTGCACCATTGGTGGTCGAATACACTGATCTGCACCATTGGTGGTCGTGTACACTGATCTGCACCTTTGGTGGTAGTATATACTGATTTGCACCATTGGTGGTCGAATACACTGATCTGCACCATTGGTGGCCGTATACACTGATCTGCACCATTGGTGGTCGTATATACTGATCTGCACTATTGGTGGTCGAGTACACTGATCTGCACCATTGGTGGTCGTATATACTGATCTGCACCATCGGTGGTCGTATACACTGATCTGCACCATTTGTGGTTGTATACACTGACCTGCACCATTGGTGGTCGTATATACTGATCTGCACCATTGGTGGTCGTATACACTGATCTGCACTATTGGTGGTCGAGTACACTGATCTGCACCATTGGTGGTCGAGTACACTGATCTGCACCATTGGTGGTCGTATATACTGATCTGCATCATTGGTGATCGTGTGCACAATTCTGCACCATTGGTGGTCGTGTGCACACATCTGCACCATTGATGGTCGAATACACTGATCTGCACCATCGTTTGTCGAGTACACTGATCTGCACTATTGGTGGTCGTATACACTGATCCGCACCATCGGTGATCGTATACACTGATTTGCACCATTGGTGGTCGTGTTCACTGATCTGCACCATTGGTGGTCGTATACACTAATTTGCACCATCGGTGATCGTATACACTGATTTGCACCATTGGTGGTCGTGTACACTGATCTGCACCATTGGTGGTCGTATACACTGATTTGCACCATTGGTGGCCGTATACACTGATCTGCACCATTGGTGGTCGTATACACTGATTTGCACCATTGGTGGTCGTATACACTGATTTGCACCATTGGTGGTCGTATACACTGATCTGCACCATTGGTGGCCGTATACACTGATCTGCACCATTGGTGGTCGTGTACACTGATTTGCACCATTGGTGGTCGTATACACTGATCTGCACTATTGGTGGTCGAGTACACTGATCTGCACCATTGGTGGTCGTATATACTGATCTGCACCATTGGTGATCGTGTGCACAGTTCTGCACCATTGGTGGTCGTGTGCACACATCTGCACCATTGGTGGTCGAATACACTGATCTGCACCATCGTTGGTCGAGTACACTGATCTGCACCATTGGTGGTCGTATATACTGATCTGCACCATTGCAATTGGTGTGCGTACACACTGATTTGCACCGTTGGTTATCGTATAGATTGATCTGCACCGTTAGTTTTCGTATACACTGATTAACACCGTAGGTGTTTACTTTGTTTGTTTGTTTGAGTTGATTCTTTACGCCCCAGTCAACAATTTGTCAGTTATGTCGGGCCAGGTCGTCCTGGGTTGAACCAGTACTAAGCATTTATTTGAACCATTGGTGTTCGTAAAGGCGTGTTTGCACCATTGGTGCATGTACACTACCCCTTGCGTTAAATTGCTATATCATGGCGTGAAAAACAATATTCTTTCTTATCGTTTTACAATTTGATTTGTCACTCTTTTTTGGTTGGCAATGCAACAATGCGTTTCAACGCGGAACTTCGTTGATTCGTGATGGTATGTGTGCTGTATATAAGCTGAATTGATTGGTTGAAAGGTTTATCGATAAATAAGTTTTGATTGGCTTTTCGGAATTTGCGCGAATATTTTGTATTACCTGCTTTTTTCAACGCGCATTTGACTAATAGAAATACGCGATTGGAAGTGTATACACTGATATGCATGCGCGGATCCAGAAAGTTTTGTCAGAGTGGGTACAACTTTGACAACGTTTTTTTTTTTTGCATGAGGGGTGGGACGATCAAAAGACCACTATAAGCGTGCCATCATCGGCCGGACAGCGAAACGCCATTTGAATGCTGGCTTGGTGGCTTAGTGATTTTTCAGGGGATCTGGACCTGTATTGCTAAGAAACCCTTTATTTTTGTGATTTTTCAGGGGGGGGGGGGTCCGGACCACATGTCCCCCTCTGGATCCGCACATGGATCAGCAACATTAATATGCTGTTTGTTTTCACCAAACCATGTTTTCTCGCAACCTGGCTTTTATATAATTACGGTTACATTGTAGCAACGGAATAATTTTGATTTTGTAAGAAGCAGTAAATGACCCAGCACGTTTGGCTATAATAAATATGTTTACCGGACCATGTGATAGTGGTATTTTGTCGACTCACAGATAGATGAGAATCGTTGTAAACAAAAATATCAACTAATCCAGGTATAAAAAAGTAGTACCACGACCTCTAAGTAATGACCCTCGATTCATTCAATGCATTTATCGTTGCAGTCGCGCTTCAAAGCGTTTTGTGGAAGTGTTTTTTTTTTTTATAGTGGGTAACATCCCATACTACATTTATCTTTGATAACATATTTACCGTTATTTACCCCGTTTCTATGAAAAATGGTAAGTCCTATTACCATGCATCTTTGAGCCGACAGTACTCATCACATACAGTACACGTCAACTATATTTGTCGTGCATCATACGTTCACCTTATTATAAAGTTAGTGCATGTAAACAAGCAAGACCCTGGAAATAAGCTGTACTTGTTATGCAGATGGCTACCACTGGCTCACATCGCACAGGCCGCGTGATTGCAAAGGCTCGTCTGAACCATCGATAGCCTATAGCTGTCTAAGTTTTAGTATGTACAAGAGTAATTATTAGCAGAAATCCGGGACAGTTGAAGATAGACCGTAAGCTGCTAATAGGCCACTTCCCCCATGGGGAATTTTGTACACTCTGATTTCCTAAGACTATGTTATATACGATGCAAAATGTTACATGTTGGCGATCTGGCAGTGGGGGCATTACCATGTAAGATCCATGTTAACTACGTTACCCTGAAACCTGTCAAAATCATATTGTCCAAATACAAAGCTATACACAACTTTTATTTATCCACATGCTGATTGTCTTAAAAGCCCTTTATTAAACGCGGCAAATAGCCAGTATGCGTTAAAACAACATATGTATACTATATTGCAGTTATATAAGTTACTTTATTTCAAATAAGCTACTATTTAGCCATGTGCAATCACTAGACCATGTGCTGCCAATATAAGTCCTAGGAGGAGTTTTGTACACTATGATTGTCTAAAACCATGTTATTTAAGTCACAAAATAATGCATGTTAGCTCTTTATGGGTTTGGACGTTACCCTGCAATTGCAGAGTTAACAATGTTACCCTAAAAAATAGGCACTCCTTTAGTGTAATTATCAAAGCTATTCCTTTATTTTACAAATCAATATTATCTTGTAATTGAAAGTAAATGACTAGCAGTACAATTTTAACCCATTTAGGTAACCTTATATTATTGTTACATACGTTACTTTCTTTTGAATATGTTTATTTAATGCAAAAATAGCATTATATGAGTTCAAACTCCTAATGAGAGTAAATTACTGCCATTTTTGGAGTCAATAATGAAAGAAATAATGGAAAGTGTCTTTTTTAGCATAAAATATAATTGAAATTAAACTCTGACAAAAGCACAGGTGATGAAAAGGAAGAAGCTTGAACTCAAAGCACATAAAATGCTATTTCAATTAAGAGTCTTTTTATCGAATATGTAAACATCACTTATAGAAATAACTTATTTTAATAATCAAAGCATATTTCTTAAATGCTTGAATAATATTATTTATCTCTTGACACTTTTATGTGTTAACTTAATCTAATATATGAAATGATATATACAAGACATTTTCCATACTGTCTACATTTCAGTTTAGACAAAATAGAATTTTTAGCATATAGTAGCTTAGTAAGATCTATTACCAAAATAACCTAATAAATATACAGCTTATCAGCTATTGATTATAATAACTTTAATGAAAACAACTAAGGACCAGAGCTAGCTCACAATTTGTTAAATTTTAAATCATTTCAGGCATGGCTAACATTGAGAAATGAAGAATGTATATAAATGTTATCTCTATTACTTTCAATGATAACTGAAAGTTTTTTTTAATCATAACAATTTCTATCGTGACCCAACCTCATTGCTGTATCATATTTGGCAATAAAATATGTTTAAACTACATACACTTATAATGCATAGTGATAACTATCTATGTAACATATATCAAGTTTTGCTCTACCAACTTACAAATACTTGATTCTGTATGAGTTGTAATAGCACAAATGTTTTGTATGCTACAACCTACCATACACATTTAGTAAAAAAAATGTTATTGTGGATGAACTTAATTATACAAAGCATACCAGCGGGTATTGTTTTACTGACTATGTTAGTATAGCTTGAGCAGCAGTTAACTGGGCACGCTAAAATATTTTGGCTGCTGTTTAATAAGTGACTAGATTAAACTTAGTGTTCTTCAGATAAGTAAAACAAAAATCTAAATCCACCATACATGAACATTTAAGACTGAATTAAATACTGTCTTTCACAGCGTTTTAGACATACATAGTACCTTATGATATATTTTATTTAGTAATATATGTTACTTAAACAATTTTGACATAATATGGGGACTTATCCTTATTCAGCTAGTACTTGAGAGCAACATTGTCTTTGTTAATGAGCTTTAAAATCTATTACTTTGGCCAAATCACATTTTTTAAAAAGTTCTAAATAAACTGTTTCACCAAAGTAAATATTCTTTGACAATTTGACATAGTTTCTTAGTTAGATCCAATGCATTATATTGTGGACAAACTGGTATCTTTTTTTTTATCTATTTAACACTAAAAATTAGGTCTAAATTAGGGTTGTCATATTCAACAGCTTATAACTCCTAAAGTTTTTGTGATAGAAGCAAGGTGTTTGCAGTTTTGAAATGATCAGTAAATTGCCTTTCAAAGACATGTATTTTAATCTAAGATATTAATTGAAAAGTTATAAACAGAAACTATTTAACAAAATACCAATGATTTTATAGGGTGTAGTTGAAAATGTAACGTAAATGACACCATAAGGGGAACAAATATGAGTATCTGCAGTTAATTAATTGTTCTTACATATTATTTGACTGTTTAGCCAACTTGAATAGTTCAAGTACCACTTTAATAGCCTTATATATACTCAAACAAAAAAGTAACGTCCGATTTTCATGGTACTGTATCTATCAATCTAGTTAAGATGTCGCAACAAAAATAAAACCAAAATGTTTTTGAAACGTAGGACACATTAACATTGGTAACTATTTGATTTTATCTTCTTATCATGAAGGGTTATTGGGCCTTATGTGCACACAGCTTTTTCCATTATCATCAGGAAGTTAATCATCAAAACGTAACACATTTTACGTTAAATGGCAGCCAGAAACATCTGACGATGAAAAAACATCTAAAAATTCCGAGTCTGCTTATTGAACAAGCGACATTGCAATTCAAAACTTTTAATTTACGAAATTAATTGAAATTACCTCCCTTTGAATTAAACAAATAACAATTTAAGAACTTCCACATCTCCTTAACCTAACATTATTTTGGAACCGTTTTTGTTTTAATGTGTTGTGTTGGTTGTTGACAACAATTACACAACAGAGAACAATAAAATCTATGGCTGATGTTGAGCATCAAAGGTTACTAAATCTGTGTTTTATACCCCACCCTTTACTGCAAAATCATCATACAATTACCATTATCAATTGTTTTGATGCTGATTAGTCTTAATTAATGTTGAAATGCTTTTGTTGACGAAAAAAATCAAATTTGTCCGATTCTGTTGATTATCAAAATGCTTGACCAAAAATGAACTTTCTGAGTGTTTTCACGCACGCCCGTGATCAATATTTTGTCACGTCAGAGTTTGTTACAGATTAATGGCTGTGGTCGTAAAAGCAATGCATACAGCTAGCAAAAATAACACATATAGAGTTTGCTCAGTGATGTTTAAATGTGCTTAAAAATTCGGGATATTGACGGACACACAAGCTATTGATGTTGTGACTTTTGATTTTAAGGGTACTCGTGTTTGCTGCTTTGTCAGCGGCTCTACTGGTTATCAAATGAATTTATCTTCATTGCAAAAAGTTTCTAAATGATCACAGTTGGTAATGTGAAAATTTGAGTGAAATGCGTTCATACATTTGGAACTGGCAGACATAAATGTCAAGCGGACATAACTTTATTGTTTCAGTATATTTTTGCTTTTCAAACAAATGAGGAGTAACCGTATTTAACACGCTGTAGCACCCCAAAGTTCTCCCCAGGGAGGGCAAAACCCTTAGTAGCTCATGGCCTAAGGCATGTCAGCCATATACCAAAGCTAGTAGATAACAACATATTTGCACACAGGCTCTCTAAGTACAAGTGTACTTATTAACACAGATCAAGGACTGTCTAAAATTAAGGACGAAATTTCTGCAATATACCAAAATGGGTAGATACATGTAACAACAGATCTGCACTGGACCATGTGCGGATCCAGAGGGGGGACAGGGGGTCCGGACCCCCCCCTGAAAATCACAAAAATATAGGGTTTTTTAGAAATACTGGTCCGGATCCCCTGAAAAATCACAAAGCTACCAAGCCAGCATTCAATGTTGGGCCATCATCGGCACGCCAGCGAAACGCCATTTAAATGGCGTCAGCGAAACGCCATTTAAATGGCGTTTCGCTGGCGGGCCGATAAATGGCGTTTCGCTGGCGGGCCGATGATGGCCCGATTCTAGTGATATTTGGATCCACTCTTTAACTAAAATAAAAAGAAAAAAAAGTTGGACCCCGTCGGAAAAAAACTTTCTGGATCCGCGCATGCTGGACATTACATGTCCCTCGGTTAAGTGAAAACCATTGGAGCTGATGGCGCTGTTTATTGCCAGTCTGAATGATGGTAACGACATGTTTATTCATCCAGATAGATTATATAGTTTGAGGACAAATCGACATCGTATAGACTCGTCTGGTCTATCTTCTCCCGCATATGCTCGGTAGATCGCAATTTTATATGGGACTACTCTTTGTCGGATGGTCGTGTGTGGACGGCCCAGGCCTGTAAATGTTTCCATATACTTCCTTTATAGCTTTTAAGTGTAGTTGTGGTCCTCACAACTTTTTAAATCACAAAGCGGCTGCTGCCGTAGAATTACAGATCGGACCTAGTTCAACCAATAAACAAGAATGAGATACTCTTGTGACCGCCATGTTTTACCACTTCTTGGCTCTTGAAGGTGGGCACCCTACAAGGGAGGAACATTTGAGCCATGACATGTGATTTCCAACAATGCGGCATTTTGACAAATGTAGACTCAGACGAGCCTGTGCAGCCTTCTTTTAAGCTTAAAAACCTCAAATGATGTTCGGTTAGTAGCTTAACAATCCTAGAATATTCAAGCGACCAGCAAAGGCTCTGATCAGGCTGCGCGTATGCGCAGCTTGGTCTGAGCCTCTGCTGGCCGTCCATCAAATAACTTAATCCGACGGTCGTATGTGGAGTCTCCATCAAATAACTTATTTCGACGGTCGTGTGTGGAGTCTCCATCAAATAACTTAATCTGACGGTCGTGTGTGGAGTATCCATCAAATAACTTATTTCGACGGTCGTGTGTGGAGTCTCCATCAAATAACTTAATCTGACGGTCGTGTGTGGAGTCTCCATCAAATAACTTAATCTGACGGTCGTGTGTGGAGTCTCCATCAAATAACTTAATCAGACGGTCTTATGTGGAGTCTCCATCAAATAACTTAATCCGACGGTCGTATGTGGAGTCTCCATCAAATAACTTAATCCGACGGTCGTGTGTGGAGTCTCCATCAAATAACTTAATCCGACGGTCGTGTGTGGAGTCTCCATCAAATAACTTATTTCGACGGTCGTGTGTGGAGTCTCCATCAAATAACTTAATCAGACGGTCTTATGTGGAGTCTCCATCAAATAACTTAATCTGACGGTCGTGTGTGGAGTCTCCATCAAATAACTTAATCCGACGGTCGTATGTGGAGTCTCCATCAAATAACTTAATCCGACGGTCGTATGTGGAGTCTCCATCAAATAACTTAATCAGACGGTCGTATGTGGAGTCTCCATCAAATAACTTAATCCGACGGTCGTATGTGGAGTCTCCATCAAATAACTTAATCAGACGGTCGTATGTGGAGTCTCCATCAAATAACTTATTCCGACGGTCGTATGTGGAGTCCCCATCAAATAACTTAATCCGACGGTCTTATGTGGAGTCTCCATCAAATAACTTAATCCGACGGTCGTATGTGGAGTCTCCATCAAATAACTTAATCAGACGGTCGTATGTGGAGTCTCCATCAAATAACTTAATCCGACGGTCGTGTGTGGAGTCTCCATCAAATAACTTAATCTGACGGTCGTGTGTGGAGTCTCCATCAAATAACTTAATCAGACGGTCGTGTGTGGAGTCTCCATCAAATAACTTAATCTGACGGTCGTGTGTGGAGTCTCCATCAAATAACTTAATCCGACGGTCGTATGTGGAGTCTCCATCAAATAACTTATTCCGACGGTCGTGTGTGGAGTCTCCATCAAATAACTTAATCCGACGGTCGTATGTGGAGTCTCCATCAAATAACTTAATCCGACGGTCTTATGTGGAGTCTCCATCAAATAACTTAATCCGACGGTCGTATGTGGAGTCTCCATCAAATAACTTAATCTGACGGTCTTATGTGGAGTCTCCATCAAATAACTTAATCAGACGGTCGTATGTGGAGTCTCCATCAAATAACTTAATCAGACGGTCGTGTGTGGAGTCTCCATCAAATAACTTAATCCGACGGTCGTGTGTGGAGTCTCCATCAAATAACTTAATCCGACGGTCGTGTGTGGAGTCTCCATCAAATAACTTAATCCGACGGTCTTATGTGGAGTCTCCATCAAATAACTTATTCCGACGGTCGTGTGTGGAGTATCCATCAAATAACTTAATCAGACGGTCGTATGTGGAGTCTCCATCAAATAACTTAATCCGACGGTCTTATGTGGAGTCTCCATCAAATAACTTAATCAGACGGTCGTATGTGGAGTCTCCATCAAATAACTTAATCCGACGGTCGTGTGTGGAGTCTCCATCAAATAACTTAATCCGACGGTCGTGTGTGGAGTCTCCATCAAATAACTTAATCTGACGGTCGTGTGTGGAGTATCCATCAAATAACTTAATCAGACGGTCGTATGTGGAGTCTCCATCAAATAACTTAATCTGACGGTCGTATGTGGAGTCTACATCAAATAACTTAATCAGACGGTCGTATGTGGAGTCTCCATCAAATAACTTAATCAGACGGTCGTGTGTGGAGTCTCCATCAAATAACTTAATCCGACGGTCGTGTGTGGAGTCTCCATCAAATAACTTAATCCGACGGTCTTATGTGGAGTCTCCATCAAATAACTTAATCCGACGGTCGTGTGTGGAGTCTCCATCAAATAACTTAATCAGACGGTCGTATGTGGAGTCTCCATCAAAAAACTTAATCAGACGGTCGTATGTGGAGTCTCCATCAAATAACTTAATCCGACGGTCGTGTGTGGAGTCTCCATCAAATAACTTAATCAGACGGTCGTGTGTGGAGTCTCCATCAAATAACTTAATCAGACGGTCGTGTGTGGAGTCTCCATCAAATAACTTAATCCGACGGTCGTGTGTGGAGTCTCCATCAAATAACTTAATCCGACGGTCGTATGTGGAGTCTCCATCAAATAACTTAATCCGACGGTCGTATGTGGAGTCTCCATCAAATAACTTAATCCGACGGTCGTGTGTGGAGTCTCCATCAAATAACTTAATCCAACGGTCGTGTGTGGAGTCTCCATCAAATAACTTAATCCGACGGTCGTATGTGGAGTCTCCATCAAATAACTTAATCCGACGGTCTTATGTGGAGTCTCCATCAAATAACTTAATCCGACGGTCGTATGTGTAGTCTCCATCAAATAACTTAATCCGACGGTCGTGTGTGGAGTCTCCATCAAATAACTTAATCTGACGGTCGTGTGTGGAGTATCCATCAAATAACTTATTTCGACGGTCGTGTGTGGAGTCTCCATCAAATAACTTAATCAGACGGTCGTATGTGGAGTCTCCATCAAATAACTTAATCAGACGGTCGTATGTGGAGTCTCCATCAAATAACTTATTCCGAAGGTCGTGTGTGGAGTATCCATCAAATAACTTATTCCGACGGTCGTGTGTAGAGTCTCCATCAAATTACTTAATCAGACGGTCGTGTGTGGAGTATCCATCAAATAACTTAATCAGACGGTCGTATGTGGAGTCTCCATCAAATAACTTATTCCGACGGTCGTATGTGGAGTCTCCATCAAATAACTTAATCCGACGGTCGTGTGTGGAGTCTCCATCAAATAACTTAATCCGACGGTCGTGTGTGGAGTCTCCATCAAATAACTTAATCCGACGGTCGTATGTGGAGTCTCCATCAAATAACTTAATCCGACGGTCGTGTGTGGAGTCTCCATCAAATAACTTAATCCGACGGTCGTGTGTGGAGTCTCCATCAAATAACTTAATCCGACGGTCGTGTGTGGAGTCTCCATCAAATAACTTAATCCGACGGTCGTGTGTGGAGTCTCCATCAAATAACTTATTTCGACGGTCGTATGTGGAGTCTCCATCAAATAACTTAATCAGACGGTCGTATGTGGAGTCTCCATCAAATAACTTAATCAGACGGTCGTATGTGGAGTCTCCATCAAATAACTTAATCCGACGGTCGTATGTGGAGTCTCCATCAAATAACTTAATCCGACGGTCGTGTGTGGAGTCTCCATCAAATAACTTATTTCGACGGTCGTATGTGGAGTCTCCATCAAATAACTTATTCCGACGGTCGTGTGTAGAGTCTCCATCAAATAACTTAATCAGACGGTCGTATGTGGAGTCTCCATCAAATAACTTATTCCGACGGTCGTATGTGGAGTCTCCATCAAATAACTTAATCAGACGGTCGTATGTGGAGTCTCCATCAAATAACTTAATCAGACGGTCGTGTGTGGAGTCTCCATCAAATAACTTAATCAGACGGTCGTGTGTGGAGTCTCCATCAAATAACTTAATCAGACGGTCGTGTGTGGAGTCTCCATCAAATAACTTATTTCGACGGTCGTGTGTGGAGTCTCCATCAAATAACTTAATCAGACGGTCGTGTGTGGAGTCTCCATCAAATAACTTAATCAGACGGTCTTATGTGGAGTCTCCATCAAATAACTTAATCAGACGGTCGTATGTGGAGTCTCCATCAAATAACTTAATCCGACGGTCTTATGTGGAGTCTCCATCAAATAACTTATTCCGACGGTCGTGTGTGGAGTCTCCATCAAATAACTTATTCCGACGGTCGTGTGTGGAGTCTCCATCAAATAACTTAATCCGACGGTCGTGTGTGGAGTATCCATCAAATAACTTAATCAGACGGTCGTATGTGGAGTCTCCATCAAATAATTTAATCCGACGGTCGTATGTGGAGTCTCAATCAAATATTTTATCAGACGGTCGTATGTGGAGTCTCCATCAAATAACTTATTCCGACGGTCGTATGTGGAGTCTCCATCAAATAACTTATTCCGACGGTCGTGTGTGGAGTCTCCATCAAATAACTTATTCCGACGGTCGTGTGTGGAGTATCCATCAAATAACTTAATCCGACGGTCGTGTGTGGAGTCTCCATCAAATAACTTAATCCGACGGTCGTGTGTGGAGTCTCCATCAAATAACTTAATCCGACGGTCGTATGTGGAGTCTCCATCAAATAACTTAATCTGACGGTCGTGTGTGGAGTATCCATCAAATAACTTATTCAGACGGTCGTGTGTGGAGTATCCATCAAATAACTTAATCCGACGGTCGTATGTGGAGTCTCCATCAAATAACTTAATCAGACGGTCGTATGTGGAGTCTCCATCAAATAACTTAATCCGACGGTCGTGTGTGGAGTCTCCATCAAATAACTTAATCAGACGGTCGTATGTGGAGTCTCCATCAAATAACTTAATCCGACGGTCGTATGTGGAGTCTCCATCAAATAACTTAATCAGACGGTCGTGTGTGGAGTCTCCATCAAATAACTTAATCCGACGGTCTTATGTGGAGTCTCCATCAAATAACTTAATCCGACGGTCGTATGTGGAGTCTCCATCAAATAACTTATTCCGACGGTCGTATGTGGAGTCTCCATCAAATAACTTAATCCGACGGTCTTATGTGGAGTCTCCATCAAATAACTTAATCAGACGGTCGTATGTGGAGTCTCCATCAAATAACTTAATCCGACGGTCGTATGTGGAGTCTCCATCAAATAACTTAATCCGACGGTCGTGTGTGGAGTCTCCATCAAATAACTTAATCCAACGGTCGTGTGTGGAGTCTCCATCAAATAACTTAATCCGACGGTCGTATGTGGAGTCTCCATCAAATAACTTAATCCGACGGTCTTATGTGGAGTCTCCATCAAATAACTTAATCCGACGGTCGTATGTGTAGTCTCCATCAAATAACTTAATCCGACGGTCGTGTGTGGAGTCTCCATCAAATAACTTAATCTGACGGTCGTGTGTGGAGTATCCATCAAATAACTTATTTCGACGGTCGTGTGTGGAGTCTCCATCAAATAACTTAATCAGACGGTCGTATGTGGAGTCTCCATCAAATAACTTAATCAGACGGTCGTATGTGGAGTCTCCATCAAATAACTTATTCCGAAGGTCGTGTGTGGAGTATCCATCAAATAACTTATTCCGACGGTCGTGTGTAGAGTCTCCATCAAATTACTTAATCAGACGGTCGTGTGTGGAGTATCCATCAAATAACTTAATCAGACGGTCGTATGTGGAGTCTCCATCAAATAACTTATTCCGACGGTCGTATGTGGAGTCTCCATCAAATAACTTAATCCGACGGTCGTGTGTGGAGTCTCCATCAAATAACTTAATCCGACGGTCGTGTGTGGAGTCTCCATCAAATAACTTAATCCGACGGTCGTATGTGGAGTCTCCATCAAATAACTTAATCCGACGGTCGTGTGTGGAGTCTCCATCAAATAACTTAATCCGACGGTCGTGTGTGGAGTCTCCATCAAATAACTTAATCCGACGGTCGTGTGTGGAGTCTCCATCAAATAACTTAATCCGACGGTCGTGTGTGGAGTCTCCATCAAATTACTTATTTCGACGGTCGTATGTGGAGTCTCCATCAAATAACTTAATCAGACGGTCGTATGTGGAGTCTCCATCAAATAACTTAATCAGACGGTCGTATGTGGAGTCTCCATCAAATAACTTAATCCGACGGTCGTATGTGGAGTCTCCATCAAATAACTTAATCCGACGGTCGTGTGTGGAGTCTCCATCAAATAACTTATTTCGACGGTCGTATGTGGAGTCTCCATCAAATAACTTATTCCGACGGTCGTGTGTAGAGTCTCCATCAAATAACTTAATCAGACGGTCGTATGTGGAGTCTCCATCAAATAACTTATTCCGACGGTCGTATGTGGAGTCTCCATCAAATAACTTAATCAGACGGTCGTATGTGGAGTCTCCATCAAATAACTTAATCAGACGGTCGTGTGTGGAGTCTCCATCAAATAACTTAATCAGACGGTCGTGTGTGGAGTCTCCATCAAATAACTTAATCAGACGGTCGTGTGTGGAGTCTCCATCAAATAACTTATTTCGACGGTCGTGTGTGGAGTCTCCATCAAATAACTTAATCAGACGGTCGTGTGTGGAGTCTCCATCAAATAACTTAATCAGACGGTCTTATGTGGAGTCTCCATCAAATAACTTAATCAGACGGTCGTATGTGGAGTCTCCATCAAATAACTTAATCCGACGGTCTTATGTGGAGTCTCCATCAAATAACTTATTCCGACGGTCGTGTGTGGAGTCTCCATCAAATAACTTATTCCGACGGTCGTGTGTGGAGTCTCCATCAAATAACTTAATCCGACGGTCGTGTGTGGAGTATCCATCAAATAACTTAATCAGACGGTCGTATGTGGAGTCTCCATCAAATAATTTAATCCGACGGTCGTATGTGGAGTCTCAATCAAATATTTTATCAGACGGTCGTATGTGGAGTCTCCATCAAATAACTTATTCCGACGGTCGTATGTGGAGTCTCCATCAAATAACTTATTCCGACGGTCGTGTGTGGAGTCTCCATCAAATAACTTATTCCGACGGTCGTGTGTGGAGTATCCATCAAATAACTTAATCCGACGGTCGTGTGTGGAGTCTCCATCAAATAACTTAATCCGACGGTCGTGTGTGGAGTCTCCATCAAATAACTTAATCCGACGGTCGTATGTGGAGTCTCCATCAAATAACTTAATCTGACGGTCGTGTGTGGAGTATCCATCAAATAACTTATTCAGACGGTCGTGTGTGGAGTATCCATCAAATAACTTAATCCGACGGTCGTATGTGGAGTCTCCATCAAATAACTTAATCAGACGGTCGTATGTGGAGTCTCCATCAAATAACTTAATCCGACGGTCGTGTGTGGAGTCTCCATCAAATAACTTAATCAGACGGTCGTATGTGGAGTCTCCATCAAATAACTTAATCCGACGGTCGTATGTGGAGTCTCAATCAAATAACTTAATCAGACGGTCGTGTGTGGAGTCTCCATCAAATAACTTAATCCGACGGTCTTATGTGGAGTCTCCATCAAATAACTTAATCCGACGGTCGTATGTGGAGTCTCCATCAAATAACTTAATCTGACGGTCGTGTGTGGAGTATCCATCAAATAACTTATTCAGACGGTCGTGTGTGGAGTATCCATCAAATAACTTAATCCGACGGTCGTATGTGGAGTCTCCATCAAATAACTTAATCAGACGGTCGTATGTGGAGTCTCCATCAAATAACTTAATCCGACGGTCGTGTGTGGAGTCTCCATCAAATAACTTAATCAGACGGTCGTATGTGGAGTCTCCATCAAATAACTTAATCCGACGGTCGTATGTGGAGTCTCCATCAAATAACTTAATCAGACGGTCGTGTGTGGAGTCTCCATCAAATAACTTAATCCGACGGTCTTATGTGGAGTCTCCATCAAATAACTTAATCCGACGGTCGTATGTGGAGTCTCCATCAAATAACTTATTCCGACGGTCGTATGTGGAGTCTCCATCAAATAACTTAATCCGACGGTCTTATGTGGAGTCTCCATCAAATAACTTAATCAGACGGTCGTATGTGGAGTCTCCATCAAATAACTTAATCCGACGGTCGTATGTGGAGTCTCCATCAAATAACTTAATCCGACGGTCGTGTGTGGAGTCTCCATCAAATAACTTAATCCAACGGTCGTGTGTGGAGTCTCCATCAAATAACTTAATCCGACGGTCGTATGTGGAGTCTCCATCAAATAACTTAATCCAACGGTCTTATGTGGAGTCTCCATCAAATAACTTAATCCGACGGTCGTATGTGTAGTCTCCATCAAATAACTTAATCCGACGGTCGTGTGTGGAGTCTCCATCAAATAACTTAATCTGACGGTCGTGTGTGGAGTATCCATCAAATAACTTATTTCGACGGTCGTGTGTGGAGTCTCCATCAAATAACTTAATCAGACGGTCGTATGTGGAGTCTCCATCAAATAACTTAATCAGACGGTCGTATGTGGAGTCTCCATCAAATAACTTATTCCGAAGGTCGTGTGTGGAGTATCCATCAAATAACTTATTCCGACGGTCGTGTGTAGAGTCTCCATCAAATTACTTAATCAGACGGTCGTGTGTGGAGTATCCATCAAATAACTTAATCAGACGGTCGTATGTGGAGTCTCCATCAAATAACTTATTCCGACGGTCGTATGTGGAGTCTCCATCAAATAACTTAATCCGACGGTCGTGTGTGGAGTCTCCATCAAATAACTTAATCCGACGGTCGTGTGTGGAGTCTCCATCAAATAACTTAATCCGACGGTCGTATGTGGAGTCTCCATCAAATAACTTAATCCGACGGTCGTGTGTGGAGTCTCCATCAAATAACTTAATCCGACGGTCGTGTGTGGAGTCTCCATCAAATAACTTAATCCGACGGTCGTGTGTGGAGTCTCCATCAAATAACTTAATCCGACGGTCGTGTGTGGAGTCTCCATCAAATTACTTATTTCGACGGTCGTATGTGGAGTCTCCATCAAATAACTTAATCAGACGGTCGTATGTGGAGTCTCCATCAAATAACTTAATCAGACGGTCGTATGTGGAGTCTCCATCAAATAACTTAATCCGACGGTCGTATGTGGAGTCTCCATCAAATAACTTAATCCGACGGTCGTGTGTGGAGTCTCCATCAAATAACTTATTTCGACGGTCGTATGTGGAGTCTCCATCAAATAACTTATTCCGACGGTCGTGTGTAGAGTCTCCATCAAATAACTTAATCAGACGGTCGTATGTGGAGTCTCCATCAAATAACTTATTCCGACGGTCGTATGTGGAGTCTCCATCAAATAACTTAATCAGACGGTCGTATGTGGAGTCTCCATCAAATAACTTAATCAGACGGTCGTGTGTGGAGTCTCCATCAAATAACTTAATCAGACGGTCGTGTGTGGAGTCTCCATCAAATAACTTAATCAGACGGTCGTGTGTGGAGTCTCCATCAAATAACTTATTTCGACGGTCGTGTGTGGAGTCTCCATCAAATAACTTAATCAGACGGTCGTGTGTGGAGTCTCCATCAAATAACTTAATCAGACGGTCTTATGTGGAGTCTCCATCAAATAACTTAATCAGACGGTCGTATGTGGAGTCTCCATCAAATAACTTAATCCGACGGTCTTATGTGGAGTCTCCATCAAATAACTTATTCCGACGGTCGTGTGTGGAGTCTCCATCAAATAACTTATTCCGACGGTCGTGTGTGGAGTCTCCATCAAATAACTTAATCCGACGGTCGTGTGTGGAGTATCCATCAAATAACTTAATCAGACGGTCGTATGTGGAGTCTCCATCAAATAATTTAATCCGACGGTCGTATGTGGAGTCTCAATCAAATATTTTATCAGACGGTCGTATGTGGAGTCTCCATCAAATAACTTATTCCGACGGTCGTATGTGGAGTCTCCATCAAATAACTTATTCCGACGGTCGTGTGTGGAGTCTCCATCAAATAACTTATTCCGACGGTCGTGTGTGGAGTATCCATCAAATAACTTAATCCGACGGTCGTGTGTGGAGTCTCCATCAAATAACTTAATCCGACGGTCGTGTGTGGAGTCTCCATCAAATAACTTAATCCGACGGTCGTATGTGGAGTCTCCATCAAATAACTTAATCTGACGGTCGTGTGTGGAGTATCCATCAAATAACTTATTCAGACGGTCGTGTGTGGAGTATCCATCAAATAACTTAATCCGACGGTCGTATGTGGAGTCTCCATCAAATAACTTAATCAGACGGTCGTTTGTGGAGTCTCCATCAAATAACTTAATCCGACGGTCGTGTGTGGAGTCTCCATCAAATAACTTAATCAGACGGTCGTATGTGGAGTCTCCATCAAATAACTTAATCCGACGGTCGTATGTGGAGTCTCAATCAAATAACTTAATCAGACGGTCGTGTGTGGAGTCTCCATCAAATAACTTAATCCGACGGTCTTATGTGGAGTCTCCATCAAATAACTTAATCCGACGGTCGTATGTGGAGTCTCCATCAAATAACTTATTCCGACGGTCGTATGTGGAGTCTCCATCAAATAACTTAATCCGACGGTCTTATGTGGAGTCTCCATCAAATAACTTAATCAGACGGTCGTATGTGGAGTCTCCATCAAATAACTTAATCCGACGGTCGTGTGTGGAGTCTCCATCAAATAACTTAATCCGACGGTCGTGTGTGGAGTCTCCATCAAAAAACTTAATCAGACGGTCGTATGTGGAGTCTCCATCAAATAACTTAATCAGACGGTCGTATGTGGAGTCTCCATCAAATAACTTAATCAGACGGTCGTGTGTGGAGTCTCCATCAAATAACTTAATCAGACGGTCGTGTGTGGAGTCTCCATCAAATAACTTATTCCGACGGTCGTGTGTGGAGTCTCCATCAAATAACTTATTCCGACGGTCGTGTGTGGAGTCTCCATCAAATAACTTATTCCGACGGTCGTGTGTGGAGTCTCCATCAAATAACTTAATCAGACGGTCGTATGTAGAGTCTCCATCAAATAACTTAATCAGACGGTCGTGTGTGGAGTCTCCATCAAATAACTTAATCAGACGGTCGTGTGTGGAGTCTCCATCAAATAACTTATTCCGACGGTCGTGTGTGGAGTCTCCATCAAATAACTTATTCCGACGGTCGTGTGTGGAGTCTCCATCAAATAACTTAATCAGACGGTCGTGTGTGGAGTCTCCATCTAATAACTTAATCAGACGGTCGTGTGTGGAGTCTCCATCAAATAACTTAATCAGACGGTCGTGTGTGGAGTCTCCATCAAATAACTTATTCCGACGGTCGTGTGTGGAGTATCCATCAAATAACTTATTCCGACGGTCATATGTGGAGTCTCCATCAAATAACTTAATCCGACGGTCTTATGTGGAGTCTCCATCAAATAACTTAATCAGACGGTCGTATGTGGAGTCTCCATCAAATAACTTAATCAGACGGTCGTGTGTGGAGTCTCCATCAAATAACTTAATCAGACGGTCGTATGTGGAGTCTCCATCAAATAACTTAATCCGACGGTCGTGTGTGGAGTCTCCATCAAATAACTTAATCCGACGGTCGTATGTGGAGTATCCATCAAATAACTTAATCAGACGGTCTTATGTGGAGTCTCCATCAAATAACTTAATCAGACGGTCGTATGTGGAGTCTCCATCAAATAACTTAATCAGACGGTCGTATGTGGAGTCTCCATCAAATAACTTAATCAGACGGTCGTGTGTGGAGTATCCATCAAATAACTTAATCCGACGGTCGTATGTGGAGTCTCCATCAAATAACTTAATCCGACGGTCGTGTGTGGAGTCTACATCAAATAACTTAATCAGACGGTCGTATGTGGAGTCTCCATCAAATAACTTAATCCGACGGTCTTATGTGGAGTCTCCATCAAATAACTTAATCCGACGGTCGTATGTGGAGTCTCCATCAAATAACTTAATCCGACGGTCGTATGTGGAGTCTCCATCAAATAACTTAATCCGACGGTCGTGTGTGGAGTCTACATCAAATAACTTAATCAGACGGTCTTATGTGGAGTCTCCATCAAATAACTTAATCAGACGGTCGTATGTGGAGTCTCCATCAAATAACTTAATCCGACGGTCGTGTGTGGAGTCTACATCAAATAACTTAATCAGACGGTCGTATGTGGAGTCTCCATCAAATAACTTAATCAGACGGTCGTATGTGGAGTCTCCATCAAATAACTTAATCCGACGGTCGTGTGTGGAGTCTCCATCAAATAACTTAATCCGACGGTCGTATGTGGAGTATCCATCAAATAACTTAATCAGACGGTCTTATGTGGAGTCTCCATCAAATAACTTAATCAGACGGTCGTATGTGGAGTCTCCATCAAATAACTTAATCAGACGGTCGTGTGTGGAGTCTCCATCAAATAACTTAATCAGACGGTCGTGTGTGGAGTATCCATCAAATAACTTAATCCGACGGTCGTGTGTGGAGTCTCCATCAAATAACTTAATCCGACGGTCTTATGTGGAGTCTCCATCAAATAACTTAATCAGACGGTCGTGTGTGGAGTCTCCATCAAATAACTTAATCCGACGGTCTTATGTGGAGTCTCCATCAAATAACTTAATCCGACGGTCGTATGTGGAGTCTCCATCAAATAACTTAATCCGACGGTCGTGTGTGGAGTCTCCATCAAATAACTTAATCAGACGGTCGTATGTGGAGTCTCCATCAAATAACTTAATCAGACGGTCGTGTGTGGAGTCTCCATCAAATAACTTAATCCGACGGTCGTATGTGGAGTCTCCATCAAATAACTTATTTCGACGGTCGTGTGTGGAGTCTCCATCAAATAACTTAATCAGACGGTCGTATGTGGAGTCTCCATCAAATAACTTAATCAGACGGTCGTGTGTGGAGTCTCCATCAAATAACTTAATCAGACGGTCGTATGTGGAGTCTCCATCAAATAACTTAATCCGACGGTCGTATGTGGAGTCTCCATCAAATAACTTATTTCGACGGTCGTGTGTGGAGTCTCCATCAAATAACTTAATCAGACGGTCGTATGTGGAGTCTCCATCAAATAACTTAATCAGACGCTCGTATGTGGAGTCTCCATCAAATAACTTAATCCGACGGTCGTATGTGGAGTCTCCATCAAATAACTTAATCAGACGGTCGTGTGTGGAGTCTCCATCAAATAACTTAATCAGACGGTCGTGTGTGGAGTCTCCATCAAATAACTTAATCCGACGGTCGTATGTGGAGTCTCCATCAAATAACTTATTCCGACGGTCGTGTGTGGAGTCTCCATCAAATAACTTAATCCGACGGTCGTATGTGGAGTCTCCATCAAATAACTTAATCAGACGGTCGTATGTGGAGTCTCCATCAAATAACTTAATCAGACGGTCGTGTGTGGAGTCTCCATCAAATAACTTAATCAGACGGTCGTGTGTGGAGTCTCCATCAAATAACTTATTCCGACGGTCGTGTGTGGAGTATCCATCAAATAACTTAATCCGACGGTCGTGTGTGGAGTCTCCATCAAATAACTTAATCAGACGGTCGTGTGTGGAGTCTCCATCAAATAACTTAATCCGACGGTCGTGTGTGGAGTCTCCATCAAATAACTTAATCCGACGGTCGTATGTGGAGTCTCCATCAAATAACTTAATCCGACGGTCGTGTGTGGAGTATCCATCAAATAACTTAATCAGACGGTCGTATGTGGAGTCTCCATCAAATAACTTAATCAGACGGTCGTATGTGGAGTCTCCATCAAATAACTTATTTCGACGGTCGTATGTGGAGTCTCCATCAAATAACTTAATCTGACGGTCGTATGTGGAGTCTCCATCAAATAACTTAATCCGACGGTCGTGTGTGGAGTCTCCATCAAATAACTTAATCCGACGGTCGTCTGTTGAGTATCCATCAAAAAACTTAATCTGACGGTCGTATGTGGAGTCTCCATCAAATAACTTAATCCGACGGTCTTATGTGGAGTCTCCATCAAATAACTTAATCTGACGGTCGTATGTGGAGTCTCCATCAAATAACTTAATCCGACGGTCGTGTGTGGAGTCTCCATCAAATAACTTATTCCGACGGTCGTGTGTGGAGTATCCGTCAAATATTTGATCGGACGGTCGTGTGTGGAGTCTCAATTCCATAACGTCAATCTCTAATGATCAAAGGACAAAATACAAACTTATCAGCTCTACTTGGAACTTTTATCTGATTTTTGAACAAAATTGCTGTTGGTTCATTCAGTTAAACAGTTAAAGGTCCTTTTCACGCAAGACGGTTTGTTGTTCTCTTGTTATATAAATGACCCATCACATGGGATTTTGGTGCTTGTAGCATTGCCGAGCAACGACAGCTCATACGAGCCTGCGCAAACGCGCAGGCTCGCTAGAGCCTTCGCTGCTCGCATACACAACGTATGAATGTAGATGATGACTCAGACAAAAAATTAGACCTGTAACCGCACTGGATACGTCAACATGTGTGTTTATTAGCTCATTTCTCGCATATTCAAAAAAGTGCCACTTTGTCACGTGAGGGCCCAAATGTATCACATGTTCTGTCGAAATTCTACATATGTATTTAAGTTTGGAATTTGCATAAGAGCTTCAGCTTGATCATTTTCATCGACGACAGAACACTATTTTAAAATGTTAACATTGCTTATTATATCCTTAAGTATTACTTTTTCGTATTCCTTCCTCTCAGTGCCAGGTTCGAGTCCCGATGCTTTTGACGTCAGAAATGTGAGAGACTATTACCTACAGGCGGAGAAGGTGGAATGGAACTACCTACCGTATGGTCAAAATTTAGTGAATAACTATAATGAGTGAGTACGAGTTTGAGATTTACCTGTTTTCGTCACACGTATCAAATAAGAAGAAATAAAAATGTGATTGAGTGATTTAGTGATCATATAAAAACAAACAATCAAACCGAAAAAGGGCATCGTATCCAAAAAAAAATAATAAAAAAAATGGGAATAAATATACAGTATCTATGACCCCCAAGTATCTATTTAATGATTTGCGCAGAAAGATATAGAAAATCTTGCATGGGTGCTCATGTATCATTGAATTTATTAAACTAGTTGGGGAAAAGAGATAAAATGCGAGGCTTGCCGAGCATTTTATCGCTTTTTCACAACGAGTTTAATAAATTCAATAATACAAGAGTACGAATGTTTGATTCTATTTATTATATGACATTAAAACTACTGTGTAATCATTTTGGCGGGGAAACATTAAGGTTTTGTCATATAAATATGTTACGTTGTTAAACGTGTTAAAAATTTCATTTCATAACGTTACCCGAAAATCTGTGAACCACTATTATTGCATAAAACGCCGTGTTGCACGCTATTTACAGCCATGTTTTAACCGGCAAAACCCATTTATTAAATAGTCAATTCACGTGCAGTTGATGCACGGCTTTTGTACATTACATATATGCAATATGGGCCGTAACAAAAACGACGTCACCAACAGCAACGTGCATAGAAATGAACGTAATTTAGTGACGTTAAAATAACGTATGTCGTCACTCTGGAACAGGCGTTTTCAAAACCTACGAATCCTTCATGCTTTTGCGCGCCATTATAGTAATACAAAACTGAACATTGCGAAGCGTTTTTTCCAAAGTTTTCAAGTGACAAAAATATCTTTATGCAATATAAACGATCAAACATGTTTTTTGATATACTAACATCTGCTGGACCCCTCTGGGTCGCTAAAACCCTCGCCATTCAAGCTCGGGTTTCAACACCACCCTTGAGGTCCAGCAGATGATAATGCATAGAAAAACATGTTTGATCCCTATAGTGGTTTATATATTTTAATGAATAGCGTTATCTCACTCCTGGACACGCGACGTAATATGATAAAAAGTTTTTTTGGACAACGCTAGAACAAGTAGAAGTTATTTTCTTTGTAAAATATTGCATTAAATAGTCACACCTTGATAAGCATTCTGAACGTTTCATTTTTTGCGTCTTTCTCTTCCATGATAATTTGAAGAAAATATTCAAGGCAAACGATGTAATTTATTTGCCATGTTTTGGTAATACGTTGGATACGGTTGTAATCGGCAGATTACGTGGTTATGGCGACAGCAACAACAAAATATATTTTTTTAAATCACAGCTCCAACACATACAAATATTACCTTATTATATCTCGTTCACCATCAGAAAAAATCAAGGTTTGAAAACAAACAAAATTTATACTGATAAGGCTCTTAGGCTGTATTTTAAAAATTCACGCTTCCAAAGTATACCAACAGATGCCATTACAGAGGCTATTTACCAAACTATTGCCATTAAAACGACAATTCTTTCTAGTACGAGGACTGTTCAAATATGAATGCAAGTAGCTTCATAACTTTCTTCACATATATGCTACGACAAAATGTCATACCTTTCTGGAAAGAACTATTTGTCGCCTTTAAAATGGCACCGAAATAAAAGAAACACACACTATATTTCTCGATTTACAGACCCTTATATAAAGGCCATTCCTGTATACTGAAGTTTTCTGAAGCAAATTGTTATGCACGTTTTGGTACATGTGCGGATATAGTGTCATATCTTTGTAAGTTTTAGACAAATTGGCACCAAATTTTAGATGCAAGTTTAAGCAACAATCTTGAAGTTGCTTGCAGGAAAAGGTTTATATAATCCTGTTTTAATCTCGAGTAAACCGGCACGTTTGTGACGTCATCAATTTTATGATAACCGTCATTTTGATTTATCTACTGGTGATGTAATAATGGACATCGCTGCGTCGTTTTCTTTGTGTTTTGTTGAAAACATGCTAAATATGTCATAAGGAAGTTTTCAAAATGCGGCGTCCTCTATTTACAGAGTAATCACAGTTTTAATCATTTTTGAAGCATTTTTCTGCTTCTTAATGACGTGTTTACATTAATTAAAATATGCCCAATCTGTCTAGTCCTCAAGACCAGCTGAGTAATTTTATTGTGAATTATGCCTATACTGGTCAAACTTAAAATTTACGCTCAATTTATAATAAAGCTGCAATGTTATGGCATAAAAAAATCAAATATAAATTCTATAATCCATTCACTAAAGGCATTTTTGACTTAATAAAAATGCATTTCAGCGGTTAGAATTACCCACTATCCATCAATAATTTGTAGCGACAACTCAGTATGAGCGATCAACATATTGTCTTTGAGTTAAAACTAGTTTAAATGTTGCTTCGTGCATTTTGTTAGAGATAAGTTTACCTGAAAACTGAAAGGTGATGTTTTGTTTACCATTTATTTGCAAACATAATGAGACTTTAGTGAAAAAGATTCGTTATAATTTAACAAAAACATGTCGGATTAATGCAACTTTCACAGAATCATTATATAAGAATATGGGGATACTTCCTTAAAAAATTCAAGAAATTTCACCTGTTTATCAAAGAATTATACACTCGTCTATATCACTGGTATATGTTTGAAGCATATAGTTTGTTAGTATACTAACGTGACCCTCATTCGAAGGGCTATAGCTCGATAGGTATACTGTATTTTTCTTTAGGTCTGGTGCCAGTTTAAAGGTGACATATGGTCCTTAATAGAAACGTTTACCATTTTGTCGTAGCATATATGTAAAGAAAGTTATGAAGCTACTTGCATTCATATTTGAACAGCCCTCGTATCCAAACCATAAAGCCTCGGTCGAGAAAAACGACAAAATAACATGCCATCTGATGGCCTTAACACTCTGAATATAGGAAAATCTTGAAGACCGAGATGAAATACTGGGGCGTTTCATCAGGGTCTACACTGTTTTCTACGATTAAAATGTTCTACAGGAACTGTAATACAGTAAAACCTGCTTTAAGCGGCCACTTAAAAATGAGACAAAAATTGGTTTTCAAGACCAATAATCGCTTAATGCAGATCAAAAGTATTGCAGAATGCTCCAAGAGAGCATTCTGCAATACTTTCGACCTCATTAAGCTATCATTGTCTTTTAAGACCTTTGTTTTGAAAAGTTTGTCTGTTTAACCTCGTCTACACTGGACGTCCCAGTGAGAGTCAACCGTTCGCTTATAAGAACAGCGGACCTTCAAATCAGGAGATGACTTATTCTAACACACCTCGCCTATAGAGCCAACGGTACAAACTGTGATATATCGGACAATCATTCACCGCAAAAGTGTGTGATAGCTGACGTCACTGGAAAATGACGTCATTCATGGCGTTAGACGGTGTAACGTCGTTTTTACGCTTGAAAGACGTTACAATTAGATGTTAAAGTATGCGACGTAGTCTAATTATTGGCGGGAGTTCTTCAGTGCAATGGCGGAAATTTGGAAGAAGCTGAAGACTTCGAATGTGTTTTCGTCGTTTATTGTGTGTTAGAATCGAAATAGATCAGGTCCAGTGCGTGAATTGTTGAGTAATAATTCACTGTTTGTCGGTCAGTTGTGCGAAGATAAATCACTCGCGCTGCGCGCTCGTGATTTGATCTTCTTTACAACTGACCTCCAAACAGTGAATTATTACTTAACAATTCACTGCTGGAGCTGATCTATTTCTTAAATATAAGCCTATGTACTGTCAGATCCTTTACCATGTTATTCTTGTACTGTAATATACATGTCTAGTTACAAATAAAATATTGTTTAAACCAAGACCTTTGTTTTGTCTTTTTTTGAGTGGCCGCTTAAGACAGGCTTTACGGTATTTGGTAATTCTTATCTGTAATCCCTTGGCATGCCAAGGTCATATGTAAGAAATCATTATTAGTATACAATGCGTTATTTTGATGGAATATTTGTTTCACTAGTTACCTGAGAGATACACTGGTCAACAGTCGTGACAGAGTAGGAAGCACTTACTACAAGTACATCTATAAACGATACACAGATGACACCTATACGGTAGAGATACCGTCTCCAAGGTCACAAGGTTATGTTGGTCCACTTATCAAAGGTGAAGTTGGAGACGTAATTCGTGTTCACTTCCGCAATCTGGTTGATGTTCCGGTATCCGTGCATCCACATGGTGTCCGGTACGACAAGCGTAATGAAGGTGAGTGAACAAACGTAACGAAGGTGGGTGGAAGGTTTAGCCTAAATCTCACGATTATTTTCAATCCCAGAAACCAACAGTAAGTACAAAAACAAAAGCACATCAAGTCTCGCAAAAAAAAACAACAACAAAAAAACAAAAAAACAAACAAAAAAAAACAACAGCAGCAACCATTGGCGTAGCACCAATTACGCAGGTTACGCACGTGCGTAATAAAAAAGTAACATTCAAGGGAGGTCACTTAATGTGATACAAGTGATTTTCCATACTATAAGGAATTGCTCATAAAGGAAAGAATTCGCTCCCTCTGGGAGCGAATTCTTTCCTTTAAGAGAAGTTCCCATTTTGAAAATGGATGCAACTGAAGACAATTATTGCTTGATCCAGTAGTCTCCCTTTGATGTGCGTTACTTTATCAGCGTTCTGACTACGCCATTGACAAAATTAATAAAATGGAGGATGATTGCATAGGCCTACACACTGGTAAAACAGAAACGATTCAGAGGGAGTCAACACCACGTGATATGCATGCAAATATGAAACCTATGCAATTTTCTCTTTTTCCGGTCTACATAAACGCATGTCTAACAGCAAATCAAAACAATCACGTTCAATTCAAATCGTTTATTTCAAAAGTCGCCAACTCATTCTGAATAGTATTTAGTAAAGTGCCATGATTTGATTCTTAATTAACGTCCCAGTCAACTATTTTTCAGTTATGTCGGGACGGGTCTTCCTGAGTTGAAACAGTACTAAGCAAGGATAAATGTGTCTTGCTCAAGGACACAACACAGTGACGCAGGTGAGGCTCCTCGGTCTCGAGTCAAGCACTCTACCACTGAGCCACTGTGCTCCCATAAACTGTAATTGGCGTTTGCATTACCATGCAGCAGGCGACTTATTCAGATACATTTTTTGTAGCAGACGAAGAGTTTAAGCAATGCTATGATACTGTTTATAGGTGCTTTCTACACCGACAACACCAAACCGGCGGACAAGTTGGAAGATCGGGTACAGAAAGGCCAGAATGTCACATTGATATGGAAACTGACAGCCGAATTTGCACCCAAAGATGACGACCCCAGCTGTTTGCCATTTGCCTACCACTCTCACAATAACCCAGACATGGAAGTCAACTCAGGCCTTCTGGGTCTACTCCTCGTCTGCAAACAAGGTAAAACTCGGTTTTTAACCCTTAATGCTTTTCTCGTCTGCTGAAATGTTTAAGAAGCCTCTATGGCAAACAGTGTGGACCCAGATCAGACTGCTCCTATAGGAGCAGTCTGTTCTGGGTCCACGCTGTTTTCTTCTATGCTTAATTGGTCAGTAATGCTAGGCAGTTATTTGCAGCAGACGACTTCAGCAGACGACATTTTCAGATGCATTTTTTTCTTTGCGCTTGAAGGGTTTTGTCGTCTGGTGTTGTGTTTTGGAAGCTTCAATAGGAAAGGAAAACTCGACTAAAGTCGTCTGTTTTGCCGTCTGTTTAACTTATCCGTATCATTTGGACCAGTCTTCGTCCGTTTTTAGGTTAGTTGGGTGGTATTTTCTTTTTTTTTTTTTCATTTTTAGAGAACATTCTGTAAGCAAACAGTGAAGACCATGATCAGACGCCGCAATTTGCGGCGTCTGATCTAGGTCTCCATTGTTTGCGTTTGCCCTAAAAAAGAAGCTTTGCTTTTATGGGTTAAATCGTCTGCTTTTTGAGTTTTGAATTCGAAGATTCAATAGCAAAACTATAGAATCAGATCAGACTGCTAGGAGCAGTCTGATCTTGTTCCATACTGTTAAGAAACAATTTGAATTACTCATTAAAGTTTAAAATGAATATGATAGATACATTGTTGAAGTGGAAGATTCCCAGCAGGCGACACACGCAGACAACATTTTTCAGGTGCGTTATCGACTGGACACAAATTCCATTTTACTACATGTATTAATTTTCATCTTGAGTTATCATCCAAACTGTATGAGTTAAAAGGAGCAGACCTGCTTCTAACGATTGGCAAAGAAAATAGTTTGGTAATTCAAAGTGACCCGCAGCCCTTTACAATAAAATGGACTACTCCAAAAGGTTTTATTAGATCAACTAAATATTCTTTACGGCACCAAAGGTCCAGATCAGAAAACGTTTTAGCATATCATTGTGATTACAGTAAAACCTGTGTAAAACGGCCACTCAAAAATAGACAAAACAAAGATCGTAATGACAAAGGGTAGCTTAATGAAGGTCAAAAGTATTGCAAAATGTTCCCTTTGTAGCATTCTGCAATACTTTTGACCTGCATTAAGCGATAATTGGTCATGAAAACCAATTTTCGGTCTTTTTGAAAGTGACCGTTTTACCCAGGTTTTACTGTATATCATTAATCATCAGTTTAAACAAAAGTGTTGGGTGCTCGAAAGAACTGTCTCCTTGAGATTGCTCATTTGAGTAATAGCAACGACATGTGTTTTGGTTGTGAAATAAGAAATAAAACTTACAATTACACACAATAATAAATAATAAATTTCAGGCCTTTAGTTAAGAGTGCGTAACAGAAAAATAGTAATCTTATTTATGAACCAAAACATATGTTGTTGGTACTCAAAAAACCGTCTCAATGAGACGGGTTCTTTTGAGCACCCAAAACACATGCTAAAAGTAATGAGTAAGAAAATATTCACAATTTCACGCTGAAAATATTTTTTTGTTTATCTAAACTCTACTATTATCCAGAGGCATGTGTGATAAATAGATATATGAGCCGCAACATGTGATTTCCAACAGTGTGGTATGTGCGACCAGCAAAGGCTCAGACCAGCCTGCGCATACGCGCAGTCTAATCAGAGCCTTTGCTGGTCGCTTGAATATTCTATGAATATCAAACTACTGACTGAGAATCGTTTAAAGTTTCTACGTTTAACAGAAGGCTGCACAGGCTAGTTTGAGTCTTTTCATGTCAAAATGCCATATCGTTGAAATCACATGTCGCGGCTCATGTATTTTTTCAGGCACCCTTAATGCAGAGGGTCATCGATCTGACGTCGATAAGGAATACGTTCTTTATCTGGATTCTGTTGATGAGGGAGAGTCATGGTTACTGGATGAGAATCTAAACCGCTGCAAAGTCCCCGCGGAATGCAAGCGACTCTATCAACAAGGAGATGAAGGTTTTATGGTATTACTCCTTGATGTCAAATTAATTCCTATTACTTGCAGCAGACACCATTTTGAAAACTGATTCTTTTTCTAAATTAAAGCTTTATTGTTTTTACTAGGATCGTCCAGTTGGTCTTATAATTTGTTTAATACAGCTTTGGTACGTGGCGCGAAATGTCGTCAAGCCGTTTGCACCCATACCCTCACAAAAAAAGAAAACAAAGAAAGAAAACAAAATTAACGAAACACAACACAACCATATGTTGTCTTCTGTAGAAACTTTTACTTCACCTGGTTGTCTCAATAACACTTCAGTATTAGCCGAACATAATACCAAATTGACATAGTTGTACCTGCAAATAAAAAGCTGTACTTGAAAACTGTAAAGAAGAAACTGTTCTACGACATAATTTCAAAAAAATAAAAATGGTATGCGAGATCTGGTGTAGAAAGTGGTGACTTAATTATTATCAAGTTTTCCAAAACAAATGCAATGCCTTTTAGAAACATGCAGTAATTTCGACTTTAAGGTTGGAATCCAAACTGTTGATAATGCGTCAGTTTATAGATATCTTGGAGTTCATCTTAATGAACCAACGGACTCTACTGTAATAGCCGAAACATTATCTAAAGCTGGAGGAAGGGCTCTCGCTGCCGCTACAATATCTTATCAAAAATGCAATCATATAAAGATGTTGGATTCAAAACCTATAATATGTGGTTTGACTGTATTAGATTATTGTTCTCGGTCTGGGGTTCCAAAATTTTCAGATTTTAAAACTAGTCTAACGTCTTTTGACTAATTTTATAACAAAACACTCGTTGATTAAAAACATGTTGAAAATCAGCTTTTTGGACAATCATAAGATCGACTGGTCAAATAAGTTACAAACTGTTCCGAAATTGAGAACCAATAGAGGGTTCAAATCTGAATATATAACAGAACAATATCTACTTTCTAACATGACAAAACTTGAGATATCGCATTTCGCCCAATTCAGGTGTTTTACCCATCGGGGAGATATTCAGACTTACATGTAAGTGTTCATGAGACAATATGTAACATTTGTAAAAGTAAAGAAGAAGACAAATATCAGGAATTGATACAATCAAGTAACGCACCTGAATTGAGACACCATATGGGAAAGTGACAAACACACAAGGAAAAATCACACACAAGAGAGCCAAGAGGTCAGCCCTTTCCCAGCAGGTGATCACAAGGCTGCAACGAACAGACAGAACAATATCATATACAAACATGAAACATAAATAATAAAAAGGATCCACAAAAGAAGCACCGCCTTGGAACGGTCAGTAAAAATTCACTGGAGGACTTTTACATGTTTAACGGTACCAACCTCACCCTTAGTTCAGAAGGGGATCAAGACACATGGGAAAGAGACAAAAGCACAACAAGCACAACACGAAAGAGAGCTAAGAGACAAATATGAAACATATCGAACAAAAAGGATCCACAAAAGAAGCACCGCCTTGGCACGGTCTGCAAAAATCACTGGAGGACTTAAACATGTTTAACAGTACCAACCTCATCCTTAATTCTGATGTACTTATCAATGCATCGTCTCCTTGTACATATAAATCAAGATATAAAAAGGGGATACAGCAAAGATAAGGACTCAACAATACATACAACTGAATACAGGAGCAAAAGAAATCCAACAGTTAAACCCCAGTGGTCCTTTCCAAAGACACGGCAACAGGCCCCAACCCTCTCATCTACAGATAAGTCTTAAAGTGGGAACCGTCATAGAGTCTGAGGTCTGACCTGCTGGCGTGCAATTAAAGAGGAAAGCAAAGTTGTCAACCGTGATTGGGCTGACCACCAAGCATGCAGTCTGTTGCATTACGTTATTGCAATCTCTTTATATTGAGAAATTATTTCAATAAGCTGTTATTTGTGCCAACAATTTTCTTTAGTTTATACACTAAGTCGTCATCAAACTCTGGCATCGGACGTAACTGGTGCAAGAGAAATTTAAGTCCGAAATGGAAGAATTTCTAGCGCTAAGGCGAGCAATCTCCCTAAACGAGACGTTCGTTTTATTTTGTTGAAATATCGACTGGAGAAACTAGGCACATTCAACAAATATATATAGACGAGCCGTCGATGCACCATTGCCCCCAAATTTGTATATTTAAAACGGGATTTCCTTAATGCATGTAATAACTCTACTTCTTATTGATACCCAGGAGACACACGACCAGAGTTTAAAATGTGGGGAGGAGCTTCAAAATCAGTGTTTGTTTTAGTGTTAAAAATCTGTCAACATCAATTTGCTAGCAAGACTCAGTTGTTAAAATAACAATCTGCATCCTGCATTGTAACAAGCATTTTTACAAATCTGATTAATGTTTAGCCAGCAATAACTTTTTTCTTAAAATGTTGTCTGCATTTCTAGTCTGCTGCACACATTTAAATGCACTTCAGACTAGATTTTTCATAGAGATTTCTTTTCATGAAGGACAATGTTACGGGGGAGCAGTCTGATCTGGGTCCATATTGTTTGCAATATAAGCTACATAAGAGCTACATAAGAACACCAACAGACTAGGGAAGCAGACGATAAGTGGCTAAATACTGTTTCATTTGAAGAAAAATATTACATAAATGTTATATTAATTTATGTGTGTTTTGTAAAACAAATGTGTAAGCTTTAAACCAAATTAGGTGGCAGCAAAACTGCCACCTCTTATAATATGAACTAACACTTATTTTTGTGCAATAAACAATCTGCGGTTAAACATTTTCCAGTGATGAGTCCTTAACATTTCTACCTGTAGTTAGGTGGCAGCTGAACTGCCACCCCTTATAGTATAAACTTACACTTATTTTTGCGCAATAAACAATCTGCGATAAAACACTTTCCTATGATAATTCCTTAATATTTCTACCTGTAATATGGTGGCAGCTGAACTGCCACCCCATATAGATTAAACTTACCCTTATTTTTGTGTAATAAACATTCTGCGGTAAAACATTTTCCAGTGATAAGTCCTTAACATTTCTACCTGTAGTTAGGTGGCAGCTGAACTGCCACTCCTTATAGTATAAACTTACACTTATTTTATGCAATAAACAATCTGCGATAAAACATTTTCCAGTAATAAGTCCTTAACATTTCTACCTGTAGTTAGGTGGCAGCTGAACTGCCACTCCTTATGGTATAAACTTACACTTATTTTATGCAATAAACAATCTGCGGTAAAACATTTTCCAGTGACAAGTCCTTAATTTTTCTACCTGTTGTTAGGGGGCAGCTGAACTGCCACCCCTTATATCATAAACTTACACTTATTTTTGTGCAATAAACAATATGCGGTAAAACATTTTCCAATGATAAGTCCTTAACATTTATACCTGTAGTTAGGTGGCAGCTGAATTGCCACCCCTTATGGTATAAACTTACACTTAAATAGCATACATTTCAGAATTTGGTGACAGCAGAACTGCAACTGATCCTTGTGTAACATTACAATTGCTTTAAAAGCTATGTTTTATTCGATTGTCACGATCTAGATTACAGCAACAACAATAACACGTAGAAATGTTAAGGATTTATCACTTGGAATTTTCCACTCATATTGCCTTAGTACGAAAATAAGTGTAAGTTTATACCAAAAGGGATGGCAGTTCTGCCTGTAGAAATGTTAAGAATTTATCGCATGAAACTGTTCGCCTCGTATTGTTTTAGTATAGAAATAAGTGGAAGTTTATACCAAATGGGATGGCAGTTCAGCTGCCACCTAATAACAGGTAGAAGTTTTAAGGATTTATCGCCAGATAATGTTTTAACTCAAATTGTTTTAGTACGGTAATAGTGGCAAGTTTATACCAATAAGGCAGGCAGTTCAGCTGCCACCTAATAATATTTAGAAATGTGAAGGATTTATCACTGGTAAATGTTTAACCTCGTATTGTTTTAGTACAAATATATACTAGCCAAAAGTTCTAATTGGCCACTTGCATTTTATTAATTTTCTTCACAACGTAGAACGATACGACTACTCGTTTTGCATCTCGAAATAGCCAGACGTGTCCTGTACCCTTGGCAGTGAAGATTTTGACAAAATGTTCAACAGTGCATGCAGGATGCAAATTTGAATAGTGGTACCCCCATTTTAAAAAATCGCATTTTGGCACAATTTGTGAGTCACGACTTTTTGAAATAACCCCTTTTCACACGCAAAACGTTTTCATTTCAAAAGTCAAACTACTATTGAACACTAAAGTGCTGAAATGAACACTCCATCTGCATGAGCCTCGTTGCTATTGACAAAAGTGTCAAAAATTACCCCACCATCCAATGCAAATTCTTGTGAATTTTGAAATTGAGGGTACGTGTACTCGGCAAAGCCTCCCGGATACAATTTTATGAATTTTGCTTAGCCGTTTTTTGGTATCGTTCACAGATAGATTGGCCTAATCGGGAATACAAATGAAATTGATATAGTGCTTATAGCTTTCCAGACAAACGGTAAAAACACACGTGGCAGGTTAGAACTTTTGACTAGTATAAATCTGTTATTAGGTAGCAGCTGAACTGCCATCCCCTTTGGTATACACTTACACTTATTTTCGTACTAAAGCTGAGACATCTCTACCTGCTATTGTTGTTGCTGTGATCTATATTGTGACAATGGAATAAAACATAGCTTTTATACCAATTTATTAATGCGATAGGCATTATAACTTCCAGTTTCCCCGGGAGCACACTGTATAAACAATTAATCTTGCAGTTTTGAAGAGGAGTTGACATTAAATAAATAGTTGCTGCTGTGGAGATGGATTTAATGTTAATTGACTTACTAGAATCTAGTAAGGCAATTGGTCTCTGTCCTATGGGTATTGAATGAGAATTTATTTCGATCATCAACTGTGCTTGTAATTCAGGCATCACGGGACGGTTCTTTTAAGGACCTTTTGGCCCGCGGCCGCATACTTTTTTTAAAAACTTAATAACTTTTCAACAAATAAGCACATCAACTCACTTTCTACCTTGCCTTACTCCCCACAGGAGTCAAAACCTGGCAAATTAATAATAAAGCCCCTATGGCCCAAAACTAGGTACCAGTGGAATATTTGTTATATTCCCATCAACACTTTTTCAATAGTGAAAATACATTGACCCCAACACAACTTATATGGAAAACGAAAGTTACCTGCACATCACCAGCCCTATCACTCACTTTCAGTCTGTAGATCAATATTACACAATATTCAAAATCAAGAGGCGACCCTTTAATAACCAATTAGATTTTTGTCAAAATCTCTCGGAAAACAGGACACTTTCGGTGCTCCTTGTAAACAACTGACAACTGCAGCAGATGCAATGTTCCCCACCACAAGCAGGGCTGTATGATATGAAATTTTAGTTTCATATTTCACTCAAACTTGTAGAAATACCCATCCTACAATGCTTTTTATCCGAAATATGCTCATAAATCAACATTTTAAAGTCTAAATATGCTATTTTGGACCCCTATACTAGAATATATTAAAATTCGTCCATCCCCAATTTCGAAACTATCCCCTGATGCCTCAGTAACATATATGGGAACCAGATCGTTAAACAAGGGTAAACAATCGTCCTATCACGCTATGTACAGTTAAACTATTAATACAGTTGATGTACAATAAAAACGACCATCTTGCAAAGTGGTCTATTTTTGTCAGAATTTTGATGTTTTCTTTCGCTTATACAACCCCTTTCCCCCCTAGACCCAGGACGCCCTTTACATATGTTATATATTTGTATAGCGACATTAAATTGTCCAAAGGGCATCTTGGGTCTAGGGGGGGAAGCATCTAAAAACAAACTGAAAGACGTCAGTTTCATCTTTTCAATGACAAACGTCACAATTTTAAGTGTATTTCGTACGCATGCGCAGATGGAATACCACAAAGTTTTGGAAATGAAGGGCACTTATGTCCTTAATATTTTAGCACTTTTACTTTTTGAAAACCTGCAAAGGATTTACTAAAACTCTCTTCTAAACGGCACCCAGTCTAAAGAGTTAAATGAGGGGTGGTAGTAGAAAGCGCAAGTTTTCACGGCTTTGTAAATAATGAATCACTTTGAAACCTATTTTGATGCTTTTTATGCATATTTCACTACCGAAACAGACCAATTTTAAAAATATTAGGGCAATTTGAAAATTTAGGTTTTGTAATCAGGTCAACTAGGGAAAATATACGCCTTATCGCTAGAGCTCCTTTATAAATCAAATCATAGTATCTGTGATAAAATTAAGAAAAAAAGTCTTGTAAAGTTTACGATACCGATAGCCTTGTGTAAAGGCCTGTTTAGACGGCATGATTTTGTCAGCCTGACAAAATCATACATGATTTTGTCATGTATGATTTTTCTGTTTAGACGGCATTACAATGTCATGTGTGATTTCTCTCAACAGTGAAGAAAACTGGCTGGGCACCTTGAGCTATCTCATCATGCTCTACATTTGTTGCATTGCTATAGCTAAGTACATGTGTTAAAACTCATTCCCGCAAGTCACGACTTTTGTCATCTGCTATTTCATCTTCTTATGTTCTTAGGTAGTCTTTATGGCGAAGAATATCGGCCCAGATCAGACTGTTCCATGGAAGCAGTCTGGTCAGGGTTTATAGTGTTTACTTCCATGATAAGATCTCCTCTGAAGTGCACTTGAATATATGCAGCAGACACCATTTTCAGGACAAATTACTGGCATGTTTAAGGTTATCTTTTTTATCTTGCTCCGAAAGCAATTAACCCCAGTGACCTCAAAGCTGATTGGCTAATTCGCCATGATTTTGTAATGGCAAATAGAACCAGTTCTATCCCCCATGACATGTCGTCCTGACTCTAAAATCATGTATGACTCTGTAATAGCAGTGTTTACACGAGCTGATTTGTAATGTACGACTAAGTCAGGACGACTAAATCATGCCGTCTAAACACCCCTTAAGAAGCTTCTGAGATAAAAGTTTATTGCGAGTATTGAAGTCTGCAAAATGGCTACAGAAATGTAGTATAGATGCTCTAGCAAATGGGATGATATGTCAAATAATGGCCCAACATTGAATGCTGACTTGGTAGCTTTGCGTTTTTTTTTGGTCCGGACCAGTATTTTTTTGTGATTTTTCAGGGGAGCCCGGACCCCCTGTCCCCTCCTCTTGATCTGCCCATGTTCTCAATGAGACATAAATAGATTATATTATCATTTTTTCTTCTGTTTCAGGAGAGTTTGAAGAAAGATCACATCAACGGTTTTATGTATGGTAATTTGCCATCATTGGACGTCTGTATGGGTCAGAAGGTAGCCTGGTACGTCTTCTCATTGAATGCGGAGCTACATTCTCTCGAGATCCATGGGCATACATTCCAGTACCAACACCAAAGGTAATGACCAAGATAAGGGAACTATTTACGTGTAAAAATCATAAACTAAAAACATGTGACTCCTAAAAACCAAGTCAGTATGACCATAAAATATCACAATAACAGATCACAAACCGATCCATGGCAGAGAGAGAGAGAGAGAGAGAGAGAGAGAGAGAGAGAGAGAGAGAGAGAGAGAGAGAGAGAGAGAGAGAGAGAGAGAGCATGAGCCATATAAATGGCGTTTCGCTGGCATGCTGATCATGGCCCTCCAATTGAATGCTGGTGACAATGATGGCCCGCAAATAGTGGTATTTTGATCCTTCCTCCCCTAATCAAACTTAAAAAAAAAAAAAAAAAAAAAAAAAAAACACGTTGTCTTAGTTGGACCCCCTCTGACAAAACTTTGTTTCAGTACTTTCTAGAAACTGAAATGACTAGAGTCTACCAAATATTGTTAAAGATTGCATTTTCAAGAACCAGAACTAATTTTTAACACCACGTTACTGATTAAAGCGGAATAAAAGAAGAAAAAAAAAACGTAAATTCTAAACAAATGCTGATTTTTTTTGTCAACGTATGTCCCCGTTTAGTGTGTTAACATGCCAATTCGTTGCACATTAATTTAATCGCGTTTGAATTTAAGACTTTGCAGTATACACACTATCAGTAAGTGTTTGAAACGCTTGACGTCCACAAAATGGACGTGTATCGTAGTTCCGGGGCGCAAAAAGACCAGAACATTGTCAAAATGCATTCAAATCATCCTTTAAATAGAAGAGAGTTCTAAACGTGACAAGCAGGTTTGTTCATAATTTACGCTGATAACGTAAGACTGCCGCCAGCAAAATATAGAGGTTATTTGGCTGAACAATGTACGTATGTTTTATTTGAATGCCCACAAACAGTCAATGAAAGAACAAAAATGCACATTAAAGCAGTTTCTGATGATTTTTTTTTATTTTGATTTGACGAGTAACGTTACTTTTTAATCGCTGACGTGTCATCCAAACAATCGCAATGCGTTTTAATATATCATAGTTCATTTTTACGCACAGACAAGACAAGTGGGCAGCGATTTTTATTTACTACCAAAATGTCAAACAGTATGTGCCAGGTTTCTTTAGTCATCTATTTTAAGTATCTATTATTTCTTTTTTCAGGTCAAACGCTCTTGGTATATGGTCAGCCACTTTTATCGCCGCTGAGACACAGTCTACAAAGCCAGGGAGCTGGCTGGTATCCTGCTTAAATTCAGAACATAATAGAAGTAGGTTATGTGTTACAGTCCAATAATCGCATAAAGTGTATACAGTAAAACCTGTCTTTATCGGCCACTCAAAAATAGACACAACAAAGCTCTTTATGACAAATGGTAGCCTGATGAAGGTCGAAAGTATTGCAGAATGCTCCCATTGGAGCATTCTGCAATACTTTTGACCAGCATTAAGCAATGATGGGTCTTGAAAACCAAATTTTGGTCTTCTTTTTGAGTGGCCGCTTAAGACAGGGTTTACTGTATTCATGATTTGAACATTTTACATAATTCAAAGATAAATATTTCATTATGTATTGATTTAATTTCCACACATCATTTCTTCATCTGCTAAGTTAATTACAGCAGTATTTATTGCTTTTATCTAAACATCTGGGTGCAGAAATCTTACAGTATTCTGCATAAACACAGAGACATTAACCTCTGTTTCACTCAACTAAATGATTTATGACATCACCCTATGTGTTGAGATTTCCAGTGTTTCTAAACATTGCTTCATTTCAATATTGGATGATGAATTGTCCGTTTTAATTTCAATTAAATGTCAGATCAATGCAAATTAGATTACTATGACTATTAAATAGGTTTCAATAGGTTTCATTTGATTTTGCTTTGTCTTATTGTACCCGAAATGAAGTTAATAGTAATAGTTAGTGCTTTAAGGGTTAAATTATAGAAATAATTATTAAACATTGGCCGATGTATCAAAATATACTAATCAATGTTCATACTGCTTAAAATATTACTCTGAAACATTGTGAATTTTGGCCATTATCAAGGATTTACGATTCTGTTCTGGTAGTGTATAGGCAGGAGTTAGTGCTTCCAGTTCACTTGTTTGGAGCTCATTGAGCTGAAAAATGGCTGGTATGTTTTGACGTTTGAAGTCTGTTTTGGTTTCAGCAGAAATGGCTGCAAACAATGGTGTAGTTGTTTGACGATTGTACTATGCTGATACTCTTAAACGTGAGCTTATTGACTCTAAATCCTATATACTGAAGGCTTCTTTGAGGAAGAGAGTTGTTGTTGATTGACATGGTTGTCATACACCCTACATTTTGATTTCAAAGCTATAGAAAACCAAGACAAGGTCCCTACGTTATACTGGTTACCTAAACTCCATAAAAACCTATAAAGCACGGTTTATTGCTAATTCTAGTTCTTATACGACAACAGAACTTTCTAAATTGTTAACCTCATGTTTAACTGTTGTCAAAACATGTCATTAAGTACTACGAAAGTTACATGAAAAACCCGGTAAGAATCTATTTTGGTCTATTAAAAATTCAGGTGAAGTATTAGATAAACTTGAAGCTAGAGATTTCAACGCAACCAGTTTGTCAACATATTAATTTTCTACTCCTTACACTACTTTACCTCATAATTTAATTAAAGGTTAAAGAAGGCCCTCTTTACCTTGCATGTAACGAAAGACACGCATTTTTCACTTCGGAAAAGCCTAAAAAATATCATGTATGGTCCTGTCAAAATGTATGTGATGCGCTGACCTTTTCGATGGACAACATTTTTAAACAATGTGTTACCAAGTTGTATTTACAAGTAGTTGGGATTCCAATGGGCACTAATTGCGCTCTCCTGGTTGCGATTTATTCTTGTTTTGTTATGAAAGGGACTTTATGATGTCTCTTTCTTAGGATGTTCCCCAATCAGCCCAGAGATGCCCAATACCACAATGTCTAGTCCATTAAAAATGAACTAGTCCATTGTGTATATTGGTAGCTACATGCTCCAGACTTTGTAGGCTGAGTGTACATCCAGTTTCCGCAATACCTTGAGTGGGCATTGACGGGCATCAATATATGCATATGTATGTATTATACCTCACATTACATATTAACATGTACTGAGTGATTTGAATAAACTTGTAAACTTGATAAACAGGCTAATCTATTGAAGCTTTTAATACTAAATCCAGATACGTAGTTGATATTTTAAGCGTAAATGATATTTTTTTTGACAATATGAAAAATATATCCTGCAGAGCTTCAACTTAACCAAACAAATACCTCTGATACTGAAGCCTCCTTTCCGGACTTGCATTTGCTCATTTCTAATGATATTGTTTCCACACAAAATTGATGATAAACGTGACGGTTTTAATTTTGAAATAGTCAATTTCCCTTTTTTAGATGGTGGTGATCCTCGCTCTAAACCCAATGAAGTTTGTGTTTCTCAACTCATCCGATTTGTTAGAGCATCTAGCCATGACGCTGACTTCAACGCTCGCAATAAACTGTTAACTCAGAAACTTCTCAAACGAGGCGATCTGTATCATAAACTGCACAAAACATTTCTAAATTTTACCGCTGATATGATGATTTAATATCTAAATTCAATATTTGACTAAAATATCTCTTGCGCTAGGAGCTCTCAAAACCAGAATTTCATGGCGACTTAGTGTATAAATTAAACAAAATTGTTGTCTCTTATACTTTTCAGAGCAGTTTATTAAAATAATTTCTCATTATAAGAAGATTGGTTATAACATTAATGTATTGTAACAGACTGCATGTTTGGTGGTCAACCCAATCAAGGTTGGCAACGTTGCTTCCCTCTTTGATTGCATGCCGGCGGATCGGACCACAAATTCTTTGACGGTTCCGACTGAAAGACTTATCTGTAGATGAGAGGGTTAGGGCTTGATGTTGTGCCTGTAGTTGGGCCCACGGGTTTAAATTGTTGGATTTCTTTTACTCCGGTATTCAGTTGTATGTACTGTTGAGTCCATCTCCTTTTTATATCCTTCAAGCGAACCAAACATCTGTTTGTTTAGAGTCACATCTGAATTAAGGGTGAGGTTTGAACCATAAAACTTGTTTAAGCTCTCACGTAAAGGATATTTTTACTGACCGTACCAAGGCGTTGCTTCATTTGTGGATCATTTTTGTTATTTTTGTTTCGTGTTTTTCTTTCTTCCATGTCTGTTCGCTGCAGCCTTTTGGTCACATACTGGGAAAGGGCTCTCTTGTATGTAATGTTTTCTTGTAAATTTGTCACTGTCCCATGTGGTGTCCTGGTTGGACTATGGCTACTGTCCGTTTGGTGTGGCTGCTGTCCATTCTAAGGCGGTGAATCTATTGTTGTTAGGTTACGATTTGCTGCTTCTTACATTATTTTGTGTGTGTGTGTGTGTGTGTGTGTGTGTGTGTGTGTGTGTGTGTGTGTGTGTGTGTGTGTGTGGTTGGATCTGGCTTTGTGAAATCGCTTAGTATTTAATTCGCTATTAAGGCTTAGGATGGACTGTGCAGATGCACAGGGTCGCCCGAGCCCCTACTGCTCTCCAATGCGATAAGTACAAAAATCGCATGTGCTGACTCATATCTTTTGTTATGCATATATCTTTTTTCATATCAATTATTAACTAATTTTAACCAAATCTATTCATTTGCACGAGTCCATTCACAATTTTAGGGTTGTTGGGTAGTATTTTTATTCTTATTTTAATAGAACAATACACTCCGTAAGCAAGCATTTGGGAAACTGATCAGACGCCGATGTCTGTGGCGTCTGATCTGGGTTTGTACTATTTGCATAAGTCCCACAAAAAGGATGCTAGGCTTATATGGGTTTTAAACCAACAAATGTCTAGCTATAACAATTTTTCCTTTCCACTTGCCATCAGAGACAGAAATGTTAATAATTAACAAAATTATTTTGTTAATTAACAAGATTGGTAATATATTTCATGGTGATTGGTCAGCCACTATCCTGTTTATACTCTAATAAAATGTTCATCATATATGATTTTTGGAATTGGAGTGGTTTTTAATCTTTCTTAAGGGTCGCAGGCTCTTTTCCAAACCATTTACGTACTTGAGGATTCTATTTATTGTAGATTCTTGATTTCAAACGCAATGCCTAAAAGTATAAATAGATTAAGGCAAAAATAGGATATGCCATTGAATTTTCATTAGTAATAATGTTTGTGGCCAGTTCCTTGGCTATAACCAGTACTGGCCGGGTGGGTTTATGGTTTTGTGGTTTTATGTCCAGGAGCACCAGAAGGCTCAACCGGCAGTGGTTCTGGTTTTAAAGCGTCTCAGAAGACGGGCCACGGATTAAAGTCTCATCCGACAGACTGGTAGAGCCGGGAATCGAACTCGGGACTCTTGGGTACAAGGCGAGTGACTTGTCCACTACACCACGGCAGCTCATTAGTAATAGAAATTAGACGTACAAATTCCGAGTTTTATACAATTATTAATGATCCTTTATTACTGAAGCTGTTTAATGTGATTTTTTTTTATAAAAATATGGACCAGTACATGCGGTTTTAAAAGTATCACAAATTCTCAAAATCCTCCTTTAAACATCCGTGTTAATATAGATAGCGGTGATAGAGGCCTAAATCTTGGTATGAGATTTGATCTACATCCATACTTTGTGTATGCGAGCTGCGAAGGCTCTGGCGAGTCTGCGCATATGCGCAGAATCTCCTGTGCCTTCGCTGCTCGCCCATGCGATACGAAAATCTCGTGCACTGACTTATATACTATGATTTTTTAAAATGTTTTTCAGATGGCATGAATGCGATTATGACAGTTCTAAACTGTCGGAACTACACGGTTCATGAGCCTCTCAGCGGAAATATTAGAAACTACTTCCTGTCCGTAGAATCAGAATTATGGGACTACGGACCTTCCGGTCTCAACATGTATGATGGCGGCTCATTGATAGAATCAGGCAGGTTTGTACTTGCATTTAGACTTAATCTGGCTATCTACTCAGGTTTTCCACATGAAGAAACGATGGACTTTAAAACATAATTGAGACATTCCAAGTGGGGCGCCCGTTCCCCTGTTTTAGTGAATTTTATTGATTGGTCCCCTGTGATATTAGAATCATTTTTTTCTTATGTTCCCTATTACCCAAAAATTGTCTATGTTCCCCTGTTCCTATCAAAATTTAGACTTTATACCCTTGTTACCTTGAAATAAATTCCCTTGTTACCGTGCTTCCCAAACTCCTGGTAGGTCCTGTAAATAAGCTCTTTGGAATGTCCAAATAATTTTACCCTTCAAGACCACTCCAGCCACTGCTCCAATACATTGTGAAATAAATTGTCATGCAAACGAATTGTTGGAAACCCAAATTTTAGTGATCAATTCAAAAAGATCATCAAACGTTATATAAAGGTTGGATATAACTTGGATGTCATGCGCCAGTCTGCATGCCTGGTTTTAAACCCAATCACGGTTTATAGCTATGTTTTTTTCTTTAATTGCACGACGGTGGGTCAGGCCTCAGACTCTATGACGGCTCTGACGTAAAGCTTTTTAAATCGGTGAGTTGGTGTCTGATGCTTATCTGTAGCTGGACCCATCGTTGCTCAACTTGAGGTTTTCTGTAGCTCTGACTATCTGTGAGTCGTGAGCCATTTTCTTTGTTTCATCATAGTGTGTTACTTTGATTAGTATGGTATCCATGATGATACATTGCAATAGTTAGAAGGCTTCCATGCTAGCTGAGTATTTCTTGTACTTCAACAACAGCAGAATCTAGGGCAAAGATTTGGTACCAGTAAAATGCATTTAAGCCCCCTGGTGGCTTAGGCTGCTGTCTGTTCTAAGGCGGTGGCTCTGTTGTTGTTAACTTGTTTATTGTTACTCCCATTGTGGGAGTCTGTAATTGTTCTATGTTTTCTTATACGTTACTTCATGTCCATTCTAGTTTTGCAATCATCTTGATGGGTAAGAGAGAGCTGGTTGCTTTGCTTAGTTTGTCTTCCTGGTGCCTCGTGATTGTTGTGTGGCTCTTCCTCGCGGTGCCATGGGTTTGTCTGCAGTTTGTGATTGTGGTATTTCCAGATCATACTCACTTACTATTTTCAAAGCAATCCACATGTCAATAACAAAAAAAAATGTCCAAAAATATTCTTTAAGAGCCATCATAAATGCCCTTCCTGAATGTATGTCGGTTCAGTCTGACTTGTAATTTCAGAGCTTATTTTAACCCCTAAAGCGCCAAGATAAAAATGTCGTCTGCTGAAGTCGCCTCTTGCATATAATTGCCTAGCATTACCGACGAATTAATTATAGAAGCAAACAGCGTGGACCCAGAACAGACTGCTCCTATAGGAGCAGTCTGATCTGGATCCACACTGTTTGCCATAGCGGCTTCTTAAACATTTCAGCAGACGAGAAAAAGCAGACGACTTTTGCTGCGATTGGCGCATTTAGGTTAATTTAACTTCTAATAAACGCAGTATCAACCAATTCGAATTCAAATTTTGATACAACTCACTGGGAAACTTGATAAATACTATGTACAGTAATGTGAAGAAACATATTTAGTCTTGATATTTTATGTTAATCGTTTTCACGTGATATGCCAAGGCCTATTTCCTCAGCAATTAATAATCAGCCTTTTATTATGTTGATGGGTTTAAGTATATTTTCTAGATAAAGGTCATTTATTTTTTTATTTTTTTAGATTCATATACATTCATATACATTCATTTTTAGCCGCGACACGAGATTTCAAACAATGTGGTATATGCGACCAGCAAAGGCTCAGACCAGCCTGCGCAAACGCGCAGACTGATCAGAGCCTTTGCTAGTCGCTTGAATATTCTATGAGTGTTAAGCTACTGGCTGAACATAATTTGGAGCTTCTTAGCTTAAAAGGGGGTTACACAGGCTCACCTGAGTCTACACATGTCAAAATGCCGCATTGTTGGAAATCACGTGTCGCGGCTCATATTAAGTATATTTTCTAGATAAAGGCCATTTATTTTTTATTTTTATAGATTCATATACTGTCGTGCCAGCCAAGAGTGACAGTGACGTCACGTATGTTTACAAAGTTATCAGGGACTTATAATCGATAGATCACTTGAGTATTAATCCTTAACCACAGGATAGGATTAATACACAAATAATCTATCGATTCGCGTTAGCTCAAATGAAGTGTACACGTTAGTGTTTCACTTAGCAATTGTAAACAAAGTCTGACGTCACTGTCACACTTGGTTGACACGACAGTACATTGTATTTTTTAATTTGTGCTGCAGACTATCTTCAGAATACTTCACTAAATCATCAAACAGAATTGGCGGTAAATACAAGAAAGCGAGATTTCACAGATATACCAATTCATCCTTTTCTACAAAAGAGCCCGTATTAAAAGCCGAGGAACATTTGGGAATCCTTGGTCCTGTGATACGAGCGGAAGTCGGAGATGAAATCAAAGTGATTCTATTGAACAGATCGCCATATCCAGTTTCGCTGTATCTTCAGGGTGTTACTTTTGACAAAAGTCAAGATGGATTATTGCAGAAGACTCCATTTAGTAAGGAATATTTTGTTAAAATTATTGCAATGCAGTATCAAGCAATTTTTCAGAACGTGTCAATACTATATACACACAATTCCTTAAAACATAATAGCATAAGAAACAGCGCTCATATGACGTCGCGTCTGTGAGTGAAATAGCGTCATGCAATAAAATCAATAAACCACTATTCTAATGCACTTGCTTTTGTAACGCGACGTTTGATTGGATAACGTCAAAAATTTGCGACAGTCTATCCTGCAATATACTGTCGGAAATCGTTTGACGTCATTAATTACGTCACATTTCGTTGGATGACGTGCAGCTCTATGGCGCTTGCAACGCTCCAATTCGAGACGAAAGTGCAGAAGTGCATTAGAATGGGGATAACCATATTCAATATTTTAATTTGGGGAGGTATATCGTCGGATATACGTTCGGAAATCACGTTTTACGGCTCCGCTCGCGCGTCGCCGTTTAACTAAATTTCCGACCTTATATCCGACAATATACCTCCCCAAATTTAAATTTTGAATACAGTTATCCCCTGAGTGGCTTACAGATTTTCGGGAAACGTTATGACGTCCATAACAACGTTGCTTACATAACGACAAAATTATAACGCTTTTACGGCAGAAATAAGATGTCAAAGTAATTTCAATGTCATATGATAAATAGAATCTAACATTCATGCTCTTGTATTATTTAATTTATTAAACTCGTTGGGAAAAGGAGACTAAATGCTTTGCCAAGCCTCACATTTTTTTTTACCCCAGCTCGTTTAATAAATTCAATAAAACATGAGCATGCATGTAAGATCCTCTAATTAAAGCTTTTGCTAGGAATATACCTCACAGCTGAGATAGACCATACAAAACTCCGTGTGGATCATTATACATTTTGCAAGAGGATTTGCATATATTATTTTATAATAACTAACATCGTGTTGCGCATTTTTATATTTTATGCTGGTGTTTACTGCCGTTTTCATTCATACAAATAGTGCCACAGGTGATTTTATGATAAGGGTTCAGTTAACCTGTGTTCGGGTGCCCAACTCTTGGCAAACCCGGTTGTCACATTTTATACATTGCATTACAATCACATACAGAGTGGAAACAGCGTTAATTCTGATCAGCCAGCTGATTTGTATCATATCACACAGAGAATTTAACCCTTAAAGCGCCAAGAAAAAATGCATCTGAAAATGTCGTCAGCTGAAGTCGTCTGCTGCCAATAATTGCCTAACATTACTGACAAATTTTAGTATAGACGCAAACAGGGTGGACCCAGATCAGACTGCTCCTATATATATAGGAGCAGTCTGATTTGGGTTCTCACTGTTTGTCATAGCGGCTTCTTAAACATCTTAGCAGACGAGTAAAGCAGACAACTTTTGTTCCGATTGGCACTTTAAGGGTTTACTTTGTTGCATCTCTTGATAAACATGTAGGGTCTTCCATTGCAGCTGCAAATTCAGTTGGTCACATTGTCAACCCTGGTGAACAGAAGACCTATACCTATTCTGTGCCCTGGTCTGTTACACCAGGTTCTGAAGACCCTCCATGCCTAACATACATGTATTACTCCACCTATGAATCAGAACGTGACGTCAGTTCCGGTCTGGTGGGTCCACTTCTGATATGCAAAACTGGAGCAATAGATCCATCGACTGGGAGACAGGTAACGTGCCAGATATGCAGCAATCGAAAACTCTCTTTACAAGCGACGAACGCGGATCAAAATCGCCAGAAACAGCGTATTTGATTGCCTTTTGTCGCCAGTCGGGCGACAAATGGCAATCAAAAACTCTGTTTCTAACGCATTTTGATCTACATTCGTTGACTGTATTAACGTTTTCGATTGCCGCTAACTCGGTGTGGTTAAGGAAATGGTTGTCAACTTAACTGTTTAAAATAAATACATATGTTCTTTCTGAAATGTTTTAAATTAGAAGTTATAAGCCTGAACGTAACCATGATGGTAAATGTTCAAAAATATCGAAAACTAGTTGACTGCCATAAAAGACATAGACCAGCAGCACAGACCCAGGTTACACTACTTCTAAATCTTACCTGTTTTCTATTCAAACAATCATTTTGTGACTTCCAGCAGTGTTAACCGACATTTTATTTGTAAACAGCAAAAGAAAGTGTTTAAACTCTTTGAGCATTCACCGTAGCACTGATACACGTGACTGCACGTGATCTTTTGATACCTATCCTACCAACTGGCCCCGAGGTTATCAAACTTTTTTCATGCTCAACTCAACTGAGCACGACATCTCAACTGTTCATAAAAACAGAAGATGTTGTACTTAGCATGTTAATAAATGTTAAATTGCAAACAATTGTTAGCGTTTTAACATTTATGAGCAGGATAATATTCGTGCTCAGCTGAGTTGAGTATGCACACAGTTTTTAAGCTAGGGGCCTGTTACTAAAGTATTAATTTAGATTTTCTTAATATAAATATACAGATAAGAAGTTGTAAACAAAAATCCAAATAAAAACACGCAACATATGTGTGTACCATGTTTAAAAGGACCTCAAGCAGTCCCATATTCAGTCTTCCCAAATTTCAAGAGCTTATGGCTACAATTATGTATATTTGACAACTGTATTTTGTGCTTTAATTAAAAAGTGAGTATGATAAAAAACGTAAGTGAGTATGATCAGGAAATATCACAATCACAAACCGCAGACAACCCCGTGGCACCGCGAGGAAGAGCAGCTCAACCTTCACGAGACACCAGGAAGACAAATTAAGCAAAGCAACCAGCTCTCTCTTCCCCATCAAGATGATTGCCTGACATTCAGTGCACCTAACAAAATAGATTTGGAAAATATTACATATATATTCCAGGACCTTAGGATTTAGGGGATTGGGTATTATTGCGACTAATTCTTTTGCAGAAAGCCAATGTTTTGTCAGGTATTCATCTGAATTTGTAAATACATTGAAATATAATGTTTGCAGCATAAAACTTGACCTGAAAGTGTTGCGTTTGCATAAACTTAGGGTCTAGAATGTTCCATTGTTTTGGTAAATAAGTATGTTGTCCATAGCTTTTGACTATTTCCTGTAAATGTCTTACACACAGATTATATCTGTTCGGTTTATAGTTCAATCAGTCTGACCTGTTTACTGAGGTGTATCATAACTACATACTGTATATATGCCATAGCAAATGGATATAAAGATACAGGTTTGTACAAAATCAGTGACTAATGAGCTTAAATGATAATTTGTTTTTGAGCATTTTGACAGTCTTTTCCCCTTTGATCAAACATGCTGTAATACAAGATATTACATAAAACAAGTATACTCTCTATAAATCCTATTTATATGATATGTGTAATGTAAACTACGACTGTAAGCAAAGGGGTTAGCTTGGTCAAAGGGGGAACAGCTTCATCAATGGGGGAGCACCTCATTTTTTTCAATTTTCTTTATGTTGAATGGAAGAAACAGAGTTTTCAACCCATATTTTTAATCATGTGAAACGCATTTTTGCGGATAATTACGTGGCTGAACCAACTATTTTCCATGGAAAAGTATCATTTTCTTTGAATCTTTTATCTGGCCATTTTATGGGCAATCCTGCATTAAGACTGTTCAAGGTCCTTAAAAGTATACACTATGCCTAATCAAAGTTTTTAACGACCCCTTACAACATACATTTTTGTACACTCTTTTCTTTATAGCGCAATGTAGACAGAGAGATGTTTCTATTATACTCTGCTCTGGATGAGAATTTTTCGTGGTACCTGGATGATAATATTAGAACATTTACAGATGGACAAGTAGATAAACAAGACGGCGACTTTGTAGAGTCAAATATAATGAGATGTAAGTACATAAAAAAGGATTTCTATTATAAAAAGATTAGCTATAACATTAATGTATTGCAACAGACTGCATGCTTGGTGGTCAACCGAATCACGGTCGGCAACTTTGCTTTCCTCTTTAATTGCACACCGGTGGGTTGGACTTCAGACTCAATGACGGTTCGGACTTAAAGACTTATCTATTGATGAGAAGGTAGGGGCCTGATGCTTTGGCTGTTTGTCGGGCCCACCATGGTTTACCTGTTGAATTTCTTTTGCTCTGGTATTCAGTTTTATTTACTGTTGAGTCCTTATCTTTGCTTTATCTCCTTTTTATATCTTGATTTATATGTTCTAGGAGATGATGCATTGATAAGATAGGGGTCTTTCATGCAAACCAAACATCTATATGTCTTTGATCCACATCTGAACTATGGGTGAGGTTGGTGCATCGTTAAATCGGCTTAAGCTCTCCAGTAATATATTTTACTGACCGTTCCAAGGCGGTCCTTTTTTGTGGACTTTTTATGTTTTTTTTTTCTTTCTTGTGTTTGCTATGCCTTTGTACGCGTCTTTTATATGTGCCTTGTGGTCACCTGCTGGGAAAGGGCTGACCTCTTGGCTCTCGTTTGTGATGTCTTACTGTGAGTTTGTTACTTTCCCATTGGTATCCTGGGTCAGGTGTGGTACTTGATTGTATCGATTCCTGATCTTTCACCCTTACTTACTTTAAGACGAAAATATCACATTCATAAATAATTAGCCATTCTAACCGTATTGAATACATATGCGAATAATTCCCATGCGCAACATTCCTGCAGTGGGAAACAAGGAAAGTTTTTGACCATTAATGAATTCGGATCAATATATTTTTCAGACACTCTAATGTCAGATCTATGTTCCGACATTTTCTTGAAGAAATAAAGTAACTACAATGTGTCCGAAATATTTATTGACCCTTCATCAGAACTGATCGTGTTAGTACCAAATACAGATAAATAGATCAGGCGAAATCAATCAATGCACACAATTTCAAAGTTTTAACCCCGTTTGCACATGGACTCGGATTTTCTCTTCTAATGTATAGTTATTTCGAGCTGCACTCGACCTGACCTCGTGACCTAGTGTTTAGCGTGTCGGACTTTGGAACCAGAGGGCAAAGGTCGATTTCCGAGTGGGCACCTATTTATTGTTTTTGTCTTGTCCTTTTTAGCGTTTTTGTGCTGAATTATTTCATACAAGTAATATGGAATTATTAAAATGGCAAATCATTTCACTCCTTTACTTTTTATATTGAATTATGATAGAAATATGTGGGGATGGGGTTAAATTTGGCCCTTCTGAAAGATAATTAGTTCTATGTTTCGGTGTGTGTTACTTTGAGTCCATTCTAGTTTTTCAATCATCTCGAAGGAGAGGAGAGAGCTGATTGCTTTGCTTTGTTTGTCTTCCTGGTGTCTCGTGATTGTTGTGTGGCTCTTCCTCGCGATGCCATGGGTTTGTCTGCAGTTTGTGATTGATGTATTTCCTGATCATATTCACTAACTATTTTTTAGTATGGTGACCCCAAATTTATTTTATTTTTTTTTCTAAAAGATAAAATGATAATTCATGAAATAAAAAAAAAAAATTAAGATTTTCAATCTCAGATTTTTTAATATATAATTTACTCTAAAAGTCCAAATTCAATTTTTGGAGAATAACCAAAATATATCATGCAGTGTCTTGTCAGGGCTTAGGATAACAAATACATTTTTACATTTTCTAAAAAAACTTCAGGTCATGAGCGATAGTTAAAATTAAAATAAAGAAGCAAGGCGGTGATTACAACTATTTTAGTTTAATATTAAGGACTTATGTTATTCTTTCATTGTTTCAGAAAATTGACCAAATGCTGAAAACTTCCATATGATATGAGATTATGAAAATTTTAGCATAGTGACATATCCTTTTTATTTTATAAATGAACAGTCCATGCATAAAACAAACTGTCTGCAAAGTATTGAAAAGATTTCAATGTGGGAAGTATTTAGCAGCACATGTCCTTATACGGGACAAACACATTGACTTGCATATAAAATATACTAACTCTATCAAAATTCTTGAATATGTTCTAAACATTACCATTTTCTTATTATAACCTTTTTTGGCGGTTATTTTCTGTTATTACATTAACAGTAAAAGTCAAATAAATACTAGGCGCTTACACTCAGGTTATTGTCCTTTAACCCATTAAGAAATATTGGTAAGACAACTTTCATTGTTTGGCTTTATAGGGGGCAAAATAGCCATCAAACATGTCTAATGCAGGTAGCTCTTTGAAATTATTTAATTTTATTTCTTAGACGCCTAGTTGTAGCAAGCTTCGATGTACTCGTACATAAATATAAAACGCTGATTTTCTGAGCATGCCTTAATCACCAATGTTAAATTAGTCAAGTCATCTTGTGTGATTAAAAGATATATTTATTTATCAATTTCATTCACACTTTGCACCTACTATACAAAACACTCAATTTTGATACTGCTGGCACGACCGAAATGAGTAAATGGTGATAGTTTCGTTGCATTTTGTTTTCAAAACTATAAATCACTGGCTTAGGGATTTTGTTATGTATCGTTTATATATTAAATAAATATTTAAACATGCATGTGTAGCAGCATGGCTATATAGTCAGACCCTTCATTTATATCAGTTTGGTGTAGTTGTGAGAAAACAGAGGCTTTGACTAGACTGCTAGGATGCGCAGTCTTATACGAAGCTTCATTAATCTCATATATGATTACTAAGCTCCTATGTGTGTGCTCAATCAGATTCGGTTCGAAAAGAATTCCCTATACTTATATGTTTATTGTCAAAAGACTTCTGAGCTAAACACTTTTGTGTTCTTACAACAACAGAATATAGGGCGAAGATTTGGTACCAGTAAAATGCATTTAAGCCCCCCCACACCCCGGTGGCTACTGTCCATTCTAAGGCGTTAATGATCTGTTGTTAGGTGTGATTGCCATTGGTTGTGGGGGTTCTGTGTTTGTCTTTGTTTTGTTGTGCATTACTTTGTGTCCTTTCTAGTTTTGCAATCATCTTGAAGAGGAAGGGAAAGCTGGTTGCTTTGGTTTTATTGTCTTACAGATGGCTTGTTACTGTAAATGTTCTGTGACTCTTCCTCACGGTGCCGTGGGTTGGTCTGTGGTATGTGAATGTGGTATTTCCTGATCATACTCTCTTGCTTTCTTAAAACTGCTGACACTATTAAAACGCTACTACTTTTCAACTTTTTCTTTATATTTGAAAATTATAGCAGTTATAAATCTTATAAGATGTTTGTTCACTTTGACCCTTTGCCTGCTACAAAATTGTACCTTAAAATGTCTTCAGCTTAAGTCACCCCCTGCATGCGAATGCTTAATTTCGGCATACAGACAAACAGTATGTACCCAGTTCAGACTAATCCTAGAGGAGCAGTCTGACCTGGGTCCACACTATTTCAATGTACTAGCACACGATACAGCAGACAATGTTTTGTCGCGATTGGCAGCCAAAGAGTTTTAATTTAAACCATTTAAGCCGAATGGAAGTTACTGCTCTTATCAATTGGATCAGTCCATTTTCGTTTTAAGGGTTGTTGGGTTTCATTCAAATTTTAATAAAATACTCTGTAAGCAAACAGTGGAGACCCTGATCAGACGCCGCGTTCTGCGGCGTCTGATCTGGGTATACACTGTTTGCCTATGTCCCACAAAAAGGACACCCAGGCTTATATGGGTTGACAGCTGACGATCATGTATTTTTGCAGCAATAAATGGACGTTCTTATGGTAACCTGGATGGATTGAATGTTTGTAAAGGCGATCAAGTAGTTTGGCATGTGATGAGTTTTGGGCAGACTGATGGTCTCCATAGTGTCACGTTCAACGGGAATAACGTCATGATTGGAGGCGTGAACAGAGATTCTCACGTGACCATATCTGGACTGTCTTTTACAGCGATGATGCATCCAGATAACATAGGTAAATGGAAATTAGCCTGTCTATATTAAAAGGACCCTTATTATAGTGGTGATTTGCGAAGAATTAGACAAGGGCATTAGGTTTAACACTGTTTATTACATGACGTCACGTATGGGAGTGATATAACACCATGCATTAAAATAGATAAACCACTAGTGGTTTTCAGATTTAGTAAAGTAACGTGATGACGTCCATTATAATTTTGCGTAAAGGAAGGCAAAATTTAAACGCTTTTAGCCCAAAACAATCGATCTGAAGTAATTTTAATGTCATGTGACAAATGGAATCTAACCTTCGTGCGAGTTGAGGAAAGGAGATAAAATGTGAGGTTTGTCGAGCATTTTATCTTTTTTTCGCAGCGTGTTTAATTGCCAGTTGAAGAAAAGAGATAAAATGTGAGGCTTGCCGAGTTTTTTTATCTCTTTTTTGCAGCGAGTCTAATAAATGCAAGAAAACATGAGCACTCATGTAAGATCCTCTATATCTGCAACAAGGAGAGCACTCATATGATATTTTCTATGTATGCTTATCTCACTTGAGGATAATATGTTAAATCTGTATACATACAAAACAATCAAACAAACGATTCAATATTCTTGCTAAATAAGTAAGTGGGTATGACCATGCAATGCCACACTCACACACTGCAGACCAACCCCCGGCACTGTTAGGAAGAGTCAGGGAACATTAAAGGTCACATGTCATCAAGAAGACAATTAAAGTAAAGGAGGAACCACCTCTCTCGTCCCAAGCAAGACGACTGCAAAACTAGAAAGGCCACTAAATACTGCACAACAAAGCAAGGACCAAACACCCCCACAAACAATAGAAGCAACAATAAACAATGAATCAACACCAACAGAAACACCAACTTAGAACAGACAGCAACCCAAAGCCACCGGGATGGGGGCTTTAATTAATTTTACTGGCGTCAAATCTTCGCCATAGATTCTGCTGCTGTCAAAACACAAAGTGATGATGTGGCATTTCATCAGGGTCTGCACTGTTTGCTAAGAAATAATCGACCTTCAGAGATAGACATACAATATTGTTTTTGAAAATTATGACATATGACCCCTCGATATACACTGTATACAATGGATGAAGATGATCCAGGCCTTTAGTTAAGAGTGCGTAACAAAAAACTAATTTTCTTATTTCTCAACCAAAACATATGTTGTGGGTACTCAAAAGAACCGTCTCATTGAGACGGTTCTTTTGAGCACCCAAAACAAATGTCAAAATTGATAGGTAAGAAAATATTTACAATTTTACGCTCAAAAATTTTGTTAATCTAAACTTGTGGGATCAACCTGACTTTATTGTATACAATATTTTTTTTTCAATTTCAGGTAATTGGTCTATCAGTTGTCACAATGATGAACATTTTGAGAAAGGGATGAAAGCTTTATATACTGTGGACGACTGTAAAAATACTGGCAACACATTTTATCACGAAAGCGGAGTAACTAGGACCTATTATATTGCCGCTGTAGAAAGACAGTGGAATTACGCACCCCAATCTATACATCCGCTTACAGGAGAGAATTATTCTGACCCTAACTCGTAAGTTGTTAATTTGTATTGACTGGACATAATACTAATAAAATATGTGGATGGGAGAGAGTCTTTTCATCTGATTGTTTGCAAATAACGCATATTTGAGGAGATGCCTCTAAAATTTGATTGGTTAATTCAGTGTTAAGGGGACGGAGGAGATGCTTCCAAAATTTGATTGATTGATTCAGTGTAACGGGGACGGAGGAGATGCTATCAAAATTTGATTGATTGATTCATTGTTAAGGAGACGAAGGAGATGCCTCCAAAAATTTGATTGATTGATTCAGTGTAAAGGGGACGGAGGAGATGCCTCCGAAATTTGAATTTTTAAATTCAGTGTTAAGGGGACGGAGGAGATGCCTCCAAAATTTGATTGTTTAATTTAGTGTTAAGGAGACGGAGGAGATGCCTCCAAATTCATTGTTAACGGGACGGAGGAGTTGCCTCCAAAATACGATCGATTGAATCAGTGTAAAAGGGGCTAAATTTAATCTTTTCAACACACATTTGAACAACAATGCATAACACTCCAACATGCAACAACACTCAGTGTTCAAAGTGAACTATTGTCATCAGGCTGTTACCCCATTTGTGAATCCGAATAGGTCATGAAGAAGGTCTTAAGGTCTCCGTTTTGCGCATGCGTACGAAATATACCAAACACGACGTTTGTCACTGGAAAGTTGAAATTCATGTCTTTCAGTTCATTTAAGAGGCTTTTCCCCCCTTGACCGAAGATGCCCTTTGAACAATGAAATGTCGCTACATGCATACACAACATATCTAAAGGGCATTATTGCTTATGGGCATGAGTAGTATCTAAAACACAAGGTACTTTGAAAATTTGGTGTTTGTTTGCGCCAATTAGGAAAAATGTACGCCTTATCAGTAGAACTCCTTTGCTCTAAACTTCAACTACTCCAATACAAATTGAGCCGGGACATGAGATTTCCAACAATTTGACATTTTGACAAGTGTGTCTCAGACGAGCCTCTGCAGCCTTCTTTTAAGCTAAGAAACTCCAAAAGGTGTTCAGTCAGTAGCTTAACAATCATAGATTATTAAAGTGACTAGCAAATGCTCTGATCAGACTGCGCGTATGCGCAGGCTGGTCTGCGGCTTTGCTGGTCGGACATAACACATTGTTGGAAATCTCATGCACTGGCTCAATCGTCTCCTTTTCCACTGTGCTTTAGTATAATAATGTAAAACTACGCACAATACGACCACCTGCGATTAGCAATGTTTAACATTGCATTTTAATTTCTTTAAATTCGCAATATAGGTTGGAAATGCACAATAGTCTTAATCTTTCCAGCATTATCTTTCAGCTTTATCATGAAAGACTGAACCCTAGGTTATAAAACTTTTTTCATGCTCAACTCAGCTGAGCACGGAATTTCAACTGCCCATAGAACTAACATACCAACAAATGAAGAAGTTCAATGCCTTAAGTCTCTCAGGTGTTATATTTATTGTGCTAATAACAGCTGAGTTGAGCATGGAAAAAGTTTTATAACCTCAGGGCCATGGCCCGGAATTACAATGCCTCCATAAAGTTTAAGTAGACTTTAGTTAAGTATTGATATTTCAACATGCTAAGTAAATTGCCTGGATCGATGCAATACATGTGGTCAAAGATATCAGTGTGATCTTTAGAAAAGTGAAACTATTTTGATTTTAAACAGCTAGAAATGTAATTTTTCGCATCCTGAAAATTCAATACTTAACTTAAGTTTTCCTTAACTTTAAGGAGGCATGGTAATTCTGGCCCAGGTTTCTATATTGGCGTTTACCACATTTATATTTACAAAATTTATCACATTGCGTCGCGCCTCGGAGTGTTATAACGCCATGCAATAAAATTGATAAACCACAAGTAGTTTACAGATTTAGTGATAGAACATAGTGACGTTTATTAAAAAGTTGCTTAAAGATGGCAAAACATTGACGTTTTCACGCAAAAATGCGATAAATTAATTATAATAGCATATGATAAATATAATATAACATTCATGCTCCTGTATTGTTGAATTTATTAAACTCGTTAAAAAAAAGATAAAATGCTCGGCATACCTCGCATTGTATCTCTTTTCCTCAACTCATTGAATGAATTCAATAAAACCAGATTCTCTATATGTTTTCAGTGCGAAGTGATATATTTATGGTATATACCTTTAAAGGATTAATATCAGTGCAGCAGTTTCGTATGTTTATATATTTTTTTCTTCCTTAAAATATAATATCTTTATTATACAGGTCTCTTTACAATCGAGTACAGAAGGAAGGTAAATTCATTGGTAGTATTTACACAAAAGCGCTATATAGAGAATACACAGATGAAACTTTCACAGTAGAAAAATCTGGAGGTGAAGCAAATCTACACTTGGGTGTCCTAGGACCCTTCATTCGTGCTGAAGTAGGTGACATCATAAAAGTTGTGTTCAGAAATAACGCATCAAGAGAATATTCGATACATCCACAAGGTGTAAGATACAATAAATCTTATGAAGGAATGAAGTATCAAGATGGCTCTGATCAATACCAAGGGGACAGTGTATCACCGGGAACTACATTTACATACATATGGGAAGTACCAAAGTCTTCCGGTCCAGCACCAAATGGACCAAACTGTGTTGGTTCAATGTATCATTCCGCTGTTGATCCCATCAAAGATACATACTCTGGGCTAGTTGGACCACTAGTCATTTGTAGACATGGTACACTTGGAGATGATAATAAAAGACATGATGCAGTTGAAAAAGAGTTCGCGCTGTTATTTCAAGCTTTTGATGAAAATAACAGCTGGTATTTTGATAAGAATTTAATAGAAAATGCACCACTTGCAAATGTAACATCTGACGAGTTTATAGAGAGCAATAAATACGACTCAATAAATGGACTCATATATAACAATGTTCAGGGCTTGGTTATGAAACGTGGGGAAAATGTTGCCTGGTATATTTTAGGACTCGGGGAGAGTGAGGATATACACACAGCTCATTTTCATGGGCAGACATACACTTATAAAACGGGTCAGTCCCACGAAGGGGATGTGATTGAGGTATTTCCAGGAACTTATGAGACAGTTGAGATGTTTGCTGAAAATCCGGGTACTTGGTTGATTCACTGTCATGTTAGTGAACATGTGCAGGATGGAATGGTTGCAACTTACACAATTGTTTAAAATTATAATTGTGCCTTAACACGAGAAAACCTGACTTTGGGGTTTCCGAGTCATACACAAACCAGCCTGTTTAGCTACTCAGACTACCTAGACAATTGAGCTTTTTTTTGTAATAAGTTTTTATATGATACTTTCCAAAAAACAAATAACAAAGGCGCTGATCAGACTGCGTGGATGCGCAGGCTGATCAGCACATTTGTTGTTTGCAAACCGTAAGGGTTTTCCTGCGTCAAGGCCCACATTAGATCTATCAATATTTGTTAATGACAGACATACACTTATAGAAACGGGTCAGTCCCACGAAGGGGATGTGATTGAAGTATTTCCAGGAACATATGAGACAGTTGAGATGTTTGCTGAAAATCCGGGTACTTGGTTGATTCACTGTCATGTTAGTGAACATGTGCGGGATGGCATGGTTGCAACTTACACAATTGTTTAAAATTATAATTGGGCCTTAACGCAAGAAAACCTGACTTCTGGGTTTCCGAGTCATACCCAAACCAGCATGTTTAGCTACATAGACTAGCTAGAAAATTAAGCTTTTGCTTGTAGCAAGTTTTTATATGATACTTTCCCCCCCCCCCCCCCCCCCCCCAAAAAAAAAAACAAAGGCGCTGATCAGACTGCACGGATGCGCATGCTGATCAGCACATTTGTTGTTTGCAAACCGTAAGGGTTTTCCTGCGTCGTGGCACATACTAGTATTAGATCTATCAATATTTGTTAATGACAGACATACACTTATAGAACGGGTCAGTCCCACGAAGGGGATGTGATTGAAGTGTTTCCAGGAACTTATGAGACAGTTGAGATGTTTGCTGAAAATACTGGTACTTGGTTGATTCACTGTCATGTTAGTGAACATGTGCGGGATGGAATGGTTGCAACTTACACAATTGTTTAAAATTATAATTGGCCCTTAACGCGAGAAAACCTGACTTCAGGCTTTCAGATTAGTCATACACAAACCAGCCTGTTTAGCTACATAGACTAGCTAGAAAATTAAGCTTTTGCTTGTAGCAAGTTTATATATGATACTTTCCAAATAACGAATAGGAAAGGCGCTGATCAGACTGCGCAGATGCGCAGGCTGATCTACGCCTTCGTTGTTCGCAAACCCTTAAGACAGGTTTTCGTGTGTCGGTGCCCATTTTATAAATAATAGTTAATGACAGACATACACTTATAGAACGGGTCAGTCCCATGAAGGGGATGTGATTGAGGTATTTCCAGGAACTTATGAGACAGTTGAGATGTTTGCTGGAAATCCGGGTACTTGGTTGATTCACTGTCATGTTAGTGAACATGTGCGGGATGGCATGGTTGCAACTTACACAATTGTTTAAAATTATTTTGTCAATATTTGTTATATCTATTAAATGTTTTGTTTACAAAAGTTATCATGTTTACTGTTTTATCACTAGCAGTGATCATTGCAGACAGTTTCGGTCCAAGTCAGGAAAACAAATTCCAATACAAATCTGATCCAAGCTGTTTGACCCACCCTCAGGTTCATTAAAAATAAATTCTAATAACACTCTGCAAACTTCATAGAAACATGTCAAATTATTCAGTACGCAACAAATTAATCTGTAAAATTAAGAAAGTACTGCAGAGGAAAAAATGTGTGTTATTGCATGTGAATTTCACAACAAGTGTTTAATATCTAATGTTGGTAATTGTAGATCAGCTCTATATTTTGTTTAAGTCAAACAACGTGCAACTAGAAGGAGTCAATCGATGGACTGGCCTATCTGTAATATTGACACTAATATTAAATGACACATATATTGGCATTTAATGTCCTCTGTCTCTAAGGTCATACCAGCAGGCCAAAACCATTGATGCCATCTTCAAACCAACAATTAAAATATACCAAATATAAACCACTTACATCTAAATATTGGCATTGACCACTATAAGACAGATTAAATGTATTTTGACTTTGGCCTTTGAATCAAAGGCCATATCAACAGTCTGAAAAACTTGTATGCAATCAGTGTACAAAATTTGAAAATTCCAGAATTTATAGTAATTTGATTGCCATTGGCAGAGTAAACCTGTCTTAGGGTTTTGCAACCAGATAAGGTTCAAACCAGCCTGGTTAGCTACATAGACTAGCTAGATGTATTTAATTTTCATGTGGCGAGTTAAGAGTTCACACTTTTAAGAAAGCCAAAAAAAGCCGATGCTCAGAATCGGTAGATGTGTATGCTGCTCTGCATCTTTGTTGTTCACACCTAGCAAAATCAGGGTTTCTCATTACCAAACATTTTAATAATCAAAGTTTCTACAAAGAGCATTGTTATTCAAAACAGTTTGACTGTAAACGGTGACTTCATCAAAAATATGAAAAGGTTACAAATATACAGAAAAAAAGGATACATATAAATGAGTCCAAGCGAGGGAAATATAACATATATATACTGACCAACACTTCCAACCCACATTGGACTGAACTTTTGATATTCTATATATTATTTCATCCATTGTGACGCAATTTAATCACAATTGTAAATATGAAAACAGTACTTTTTCAGTCAATGTTCATACATTTTAAATCATTACCAATTTGAGTGAACGTCTCAGTGCCCTAAGTTCTGAACAGAACAATTTCAACAATTACTCAAATAATACTGGATCAGTGTATATAGGAATCGATCTGTGACATCACTACCTGGCATTAAAAACACTTGTCAACAGCTTTTTAAACGACTACAACGACTGATCTCATTAACTCATGTTTTAAGATGTACCATACCATTACGTTGGGCCCTAACCATCAATGTCTAAGACCTATTAATTGTATATTCATTTGGATATTTTAGCAATACAGTTGGATAGAATTAAGAAATGAATTCGATTTTTGGAAGGTTCATGGAATCATGAATACTTCGGGTCTCTTGCAAAGTAAGCGAAGCCCGAAGGGCTTCACGTTAACTTTGCTAGAGACCCGAAGTATTCATGATTCCATGAACTTTCCAAAAATTGAATTTATTGCTTATATTTACATTTTATAGTATTAGTCAAGTATCAATTTTCAATTTTCATCTAACTTGGCTGGTTTTCCAGATATTTTGAATTAAATTAGACATAACATAACATAACATAACATAAATTTTATTAGACTTAAGCATATACAGCTCATCGTCATATAACATATATACAATGCGTGAGTTACATGCTCTCGTGAGAGTGACGTTTTATTTCTACTCTCAACCCCAAAGATACACAAACATGACAAAGGTTTCCGTTAGGTAATATAATACATGCACTCTATAGGTGCTAATCTCGTAATTATCATTCCAGAAAGAACGTAGCTGAAATTGGTTGTAAAAGTGACCTGAATAGTTATGAATGAATTCCGCCTAACTTTAGCTTGTTGGATTAATAGGTCAGCTGTCGTCACTTTGAAAGCTTGGACATTTTTGGATTTCGTCCCAAACGGGGACAGGCATAACATCTCATTCCGAACGCCTCACCGGAGACGTTTAGAATGACTTGTCATGCCTGTAGGCTTATGTTAGTTTGACAAAATGATTTTGAAGACTATTTCGTGTAGCAAAAAAGGAAGTGTTTGGAATATTTTTTCTGGATTAGTTAATCTGTAGGGGTGATTTCCCTTTGACCTGGATCTGTTCGACATACAGGTAACCGACAGCCATGCTTTTGATTTGTGAGTTTATCTCTTTTCCTGCACTCACCGGAATCGCCTCAGTATGTGATGATCTCGGTGAGTACATGAGGAGCGATAAAGCATTTAGTGTGTGGGATGTCAATTGACAAATGTTCCAAAATACACACCAAAGCCGTCTCACTGAGGCGATTTTGATGTGTGCTTAGGGCATATGCCATAATAACGTTTATAATACATGTGTTTACTACGTGTGGTAGATAGGATATAGAGATATCCTCTGAGAATATGTTCCAAATACACACCAGATCCGTCTCACCGAGGCGATTCTGATGTGTGTTTAGGGCATAAACTATAATTACGTTTTATATAATACACGTGTTTACTATGTGTTGTACATTATTGCAATGTCCATCGATGTATCAAAATATAGTTTGTTTGTGGGTACTCATCAGAACCATCTCAATGAGGTGATCCTAATGTGTAACATAGCAATAGTTCAAAAACCGTGCGCATGTCTGGAATCTATTCCGGATGGCAATTTGGAATAATTTCTTGCACGGGCCTGTGCAAGATGCACACATTTACACATTTATTCTGTCGTACATTTGTACGTCCCTTAAATATCGGTTTGGACATTTGAGATATTTTGGCCAAGATCTGATCGCAACCTTATAATGTACAAGATCACGACCCGATGTTGACGTCGTAAACGGCGGAACGTATACAACTTTTACCTACTTATAATGTACCTTGTCGAAAGACGAAAACACAAGGCACACCATAGGAAGCAGTTTCTGCATATTAGAAATTAAGGTCAACAAAAAAACAACATGCCAGGCCCCGTTCAAACATCACTAGTAGTCACGCTTATCCGGGATCCGATATGTTTATCTGCAAGGTGCATTTTATAGACATATATATGTTTGTACCATAGTTTACAGACAGTTTAATGCTTCAGCTCTAACAAGAAGTAGACTTAATTTAAGAGAATGGTCAAAAGGATGGCCGTAGGAAATCTGATGTTCTCTATATAAGGAGTGTTCAGTATTTATTTATTCATTTATTTATTTATTTATTTTGACAAAGCATGATGATAATCTTACATTAGATTAATGTAATAAAATCACCTTGTTTCGTTTATTAGGCTGTCTCTCAGTTTAAAAGCCTTTGTAATGTATATTGCCAGATTTCTTAGGACTTTTGCTTTTGTACTATTCATTAATGTTATATATTTTAAGACACTAGGATTAACATAGAAGTAACGTTGTATGTATTGTTGTCGTAAATCAGTGTAACTAGGACAAATTAAGGTAAAGTGATATTCATCCTCCAAATCATTTCTGTTGCATAATGTACATTTTCTCTCCCCGCGTGGTATATTTCTATGCCTTCCTACTTCAATACTTAAACGGTGTGATGAAAGTCTTAATTTTGCAATTGCATTTCTGAGTTTTCTTTTATGAATGACTAATAGATATGGCGATAGTTCGAATGTCTGCTTTATCTCTTTATACATGTATAAAGCAGTTGATAGGTTTATGCCTTCCCTCCATTCTGTGATATATATGTCCCTTAATCTAGCTTGGAGAATAGGCATAAACTTTTTTACATCGACAGACTCTGGGAATAGCCATACATCTGGGAACCCACTCAACTCAAGGAGATTTTTCACTTTCGAGGTCCAGCTTACAACACCAGAATCGTTCTCAACTTCGTTTCTCATATTCATATTTAATGTTCTTAAAATGCAATTTTCCTGCTTTCCATTGTGTAAGTTTAACCAGTATTTTATAATTCTGACTTGACGCCCTATAAAGAGTGGAAAACGCCCCAATTCTCCGGCCAACGATAAGTTACTAGTCTGCATTTTTACATTTAGGACCCATTTACAAAATTTTTTGTGTACTCTTTCAATACGTTCTGCTCTTGCAAACCCCCAAATTTCACAGCCGTAATTTAAAATTGATGCTACGAAAGAATCAAACAGATTAAACATTATATTTAAAGGTATTTCCATAGTTCGTGTTATTGCGAAAAGACAATTCATGGCTTTTAGCCCTTTTCCCGCCAAAGTGTTTATCGCTTTTAAATACGTTCCCCCACTCGATAAAACAATGCCAAGGTAGTTAAAGCTACTGACTATTTCTATTTCGTTCCCCCCATATTACCCCTATTCCACACAGGCCACGAATCGCCCGAATCGCCACGAATTGATTTTTTTCTTATTCGGTGGGATTCGTGAGGTTTCATTAAAAAAATTTCTCCAATCGTGATGAGCTACGAGACATTCCCGATTCAGATAAGATGTCGTTACGAATATTCGGGGCAATCGGCTCAATTCGGCTGGAATCGCGCAAGAATTCATTACGATTAGAAAATAACATTAGAACATGCTGCACGAAAGTTAAGGAATCAATTACGAATAAGTTAAGAATATGCGGAATGCAGCACAAATTGGGCACGAATTAACGGAATCCGCGACGATTCGACACGATTCGCGAGATTTCTCTCACGATAGCTATAAAAAAAGGCCCGTACATGCTTCGGGGCATCAGTTCCAAAATGAATGTTCATCGTAAAGCAGCAGTAGAATTGATCCTGCAACTTGAGTGTTGAAAACGGCTTCTTATATAGCTAGAAGAAAGCAACTACGTTAAAGTCGAGAGGCCCTGACCCAGACTCTTTGACTTGGAAAAATATGGCAGTTCGCCATTGGCAAAATCGCCAGCCAGGAGCTACTGACTGATCCTGATTGTGCTCCAGAATCTGCCAAATCTGTTTCAACTTCTAGGACTGCTCATATGCGCGAGACGGGGTAATTAACCTTAGGGAAAATCCTTCTGCTATCTCTTCCTTGGTTTTATTGCTCGTCTTAATCTCCCGATTCCACACGAATGAGCAAAGAGTAGCTACGAATGCCGAAAACAATTAAAAAACGCCCCCGAATCGATTACGATTCAGTTACGATATCCAAGAATGCCTTAGGAATTTGGTACGAATCACGCACGATTTTTCGAATCGGAGAATTCGTGGCCAAAGTTTTGAACAGGTCAAAACTTTGGAGCCGAATTCCCGATAGACCTACGAATTGCAAGAACTCACTACGGACTATGCGAATCAGTTAAAGCTGCATAGTCTGTAACTTTTGATCTTCTAATTTTAAAAATAATGTTTTTATTTTACAAGAACACAGTAAAAATACTCAAATTCAGGCAAGCATTTTACCATTTTCGTAAATCTTAACAAGTTATCACTATCAAAACAACTGCATTTATGTTAAAATTCAACGGTCTAGAATTATTGGAGGGACGCAAATAATTACCAACAAGAGAAAAATACACCTATTTGATAAGATAATTCACTTTTCCATGCAGTTTTCAGCTGTACTGAACATTTTATCGTGAAAACATAGCTTAATTCTACTTTTGCAAATGATTTAAAAAGAAAATGAAATTTTTCGAAAAATGTTCATAGTTACAGAGTATGCAGCTTTAAGACCTTCACGGACTGAGTACGATTCAGCCACGAATCCAAATATTTGTCAATTCGTGTCAATTCGTGAGATTCGGGGCCTGTGTGGAATAGGGGTATAACGTAGGGTTTGGAACAGCCAAAACGCCAAATTTCCGCGCTTAACGTCATGGTGATACGTGTTCAACGTCACGCAAACGTCATTAAACAAGCAACGTTATTGGATGGACTTGACGTTAGCCCGCTCAAATGGCGCGTATGTGGGTGTGGCTTAAATCGATTTGTTCATGAAGGTATGAACCACATCTCAAATGGAGAGGTTCATTTAAAGACTCGCAGTGGAAATGTAAATATTATTCCATGAATACAGGTGTGACACACCAAAAGAGGCCCCTTAAACAATCAAAAGTAGTTGAGATTTGAAAACAGTATATCTACATTGGCTTGAAAACAATCAGACAAAAATGGTAATTGTTTGACCCTAAATATTTTGTCCGGTAAACCTGACCTGACAAAACAGCATAAAACCAGATCAGCTGTTCTTATACGAGGAGAACCCACATCAAGGCTCCAACATTACATTTAACACATTTCACTAGGAAGTCAAATGTTATTACAGTGAAACCTGTCTTAAGCGGCCACTCAAAAATAGACAAAACAAAAGTCTTAAAGCCATGAGGTAGCATAATGCAGGTCGAAAGTATTGCAGAATGTTCCCTTGGAGCATTCTGTAATACTTTTGACCTGCATTAAGCGATAATTGGTCTTAAAAACCCATTTTTGATTTTTGCTCTTTTTGAAAGTGGCCGCTTAAGACATGTTTTACTGTATTCAATTTTCAGGATGAGTGTGGTTAGCAATTATAGGGATCCAGAAATTTAGGATAAAAAGCACAGAGCCCTGTAGTAAGTGGGTCGTATTACATTGTTTTAAAATGTTAAGAATGCACAAAGTGATGGCTGATTAATAGCTTTGATCAAGATCAGTACGAACAAAATGTCAGACCTGATATAAATTCAAACTGATTGATATATATCGAGGTAATTATTAATGATTCAACCTATAAACATGCTAAAAGTCTAACGCTTAAGCCAGATTATCAGGATCAATGTAGATAAGTACAAACCATATTGAGTCCATACTCCTGTTGATTTGCTATCAGATTAATCTTTAATCTTGTGTAATAATCCAATTATCTACTCCCAAATATTGAATATATACAATCAGTGAGGACCCAGATGATATACTGCCCTCAGCTTTCTGTGCACTTTGATTAAGGCCTTCACTGTTTGCTTTCATAAAAGACAAAACAATTTTGACATTCTGACTATTTAACATAGTTGTAAATGGCATTACAAATTAATCAGTGATAGGCTTGATGAGGCCCATTAATTTGGTAAAACCCTGAGCGTTTTGAGTTAAGACAAACAAGATTTTTTGTTATACAAAAGTAATATGGTGCGTTCATACTTTAAATAATTAAGAAATAGAAATATTAAACCAGGGATTATGCCACGATTTAGAGACCTTGGTATAATATTCGTTGAAATGGGACCAGCGCCTTAAGAATAAGCCTAAAAAGCACCTATATCAGATGAGCAATGGCTGATGGCCTCTGTAATATTTAACTATAACATTGTGAACTAGTTGTCATTTTATTCTGACAAAAAGAAGGGTGAAACATTTGAGAGAGAGAGAGAGAGAGAAAGAGAAAAAGAGAGAGAGAGACATTATTCTGACACCATCCTCTGTCTCTCAAAAAAGGTGCCGCTGTGGTGTAGTGGATAACTCACGTTTCACATAAATCAGAGCTTATGGGTTGGATCCCTGTCTTCTCATCAGAATTTATAAAAAAAGAAATTAACAGGAATGCAACAATAGGACAATAAACTTGACCCAAACGACTAGTACAATAAACATATTTAAGAAGCGTTATAATATGAGCCGTGACCTGTGATATCCAACAATGTGGTATTTTGACAAATGTAGACTCAGACGGGCCTGTGCAGCCTCCTTTAAGCTTAGAAACTTCAAATGCTGTTCAGTCAGTAGCTTAACACTCATAGAATATTCAAGCGACTAGCAAAGGCTCTGATCAGACTGCGCAAATGCGCAGGCTGATCTGAGGCTTCGCTGGTCGCACATGCCACATTGTTGGATAGCTCATGTCGTGACTCATATGGTATCGAAAGGTTGAAAATCAATAAAGCTAGAATACGGTATAGTGCGAATAATATTTACTGTCGTCGCCCTGGGCCCGGTCACCTGTTAAACTAACGGTACCGGGAGCCAACTCACGACAGTAAACAAGAAACGGATTATACATTGATCGATGAATAATCATTGTTCAATTTTATTGTAAACCAACACCCTCATTATGTTATTTTTACTGAAATCCCACGTCAAATACTTGGAAACTCTATAATTAGATTTCTACAAATATACTATTAATAAAAGCTTTTCTTGGTCTTCTTGATCTGCGGAGTGTCAGTAGCACATGTATTTTGTATAAAGTGGTGACGTCTTATCTTTGATAATTTCTCTGGACAGGATTTGTTTTGTATACGAGTAGGCTAAGTTATAAATTACATTTATTTGTTCTCGAATTACTGATTGTAAAAGGCAACATGAATATGGGCCTCAAGACAAGAGAACCTTTCTTCGGGGGAGGGGGTTGCCAAAACATAGACACAGACCAGCTTACGTACCCTCGCAGTCTGATCAGCGTCTTCGTTATTCACTAATTGAAAACTTGCTACGAGCAATATTTCAAATTTCCAGCTATTCTTTGAAGCTGAGGAGACTGGTTTGAGTCTTGTCACTCAGAGAAGGAAAATCCTTTAGTTTGTCATAAAAAATAGATGAAATTGTGTCATTTGTTCTAGACAAGTCAAAGCCCAAAAAGAGGCTTAGTATCAATATATATGAGCCACGATCTGTGAAAACTTACCTTCATGACATTTAGGACTTTTTATGTAAAAAATCATTTAAAAACTCACACAAAATTAAGAAATTTGACATGTTATATATTGCCTTCAAACCTATTCAGTTGAATACAGTTAATGGCCCGGTTTCGAATCTTGCCCAGTTCCGAATCACGTCATAGTTTCGTTGCAAACTACACATCAGCGGTAAAATTTAAAATACATATTTTGGTTTTGTTTTGTTGTATAATTATCCCTCGGTATGTGAGTGAAAGCAAATATCTATAAGTTATCTGCTTGGTGAAAATAATTACAATTTCCCCCCATGACCCATTTTATAAAGGTATATTTTCACACGTGTCAGTATATGTTCACTGCATATTTCCGAAAAATGCTTTCGTTTGAAATGCATTTTTATCAAACTTTCGGTTTCAGTGTGTTTTCCAACAATTATTTAAACACATCCAAGAAAAAACGGACCTTTTAATATGTTTTTGGTTCCGTGATAGCCGTGTGATCATTGTCACTTTTTGGCCCAGTTTCGAATCAGCTGAACACAAGTTTATACACGTCACATAACAATATTAACGTACACGCGCTCAGCTGCTTGTACAACAAAGAAGTCAAAACTATGTGAAAAAGTTTCACGGACACCATATGCTCTCTCTCTCTCTCTCTCTCTCTCTCTCTCTCTCTCTCTCTCTCTCTCTCTCTTAGCAGACGCCGATCCAAAAAGTTTTGACTCTGACAACGTTTTTATTTTTATATATTTCATGCCGTTTTAGTTGATGAGGGGAGAGAGGATCCAAATACCACAAACTCCATTTGATGGCCTTGGTAGCTCTAGAGAGCATTAGTGTGAAAAAGGTCTGAATTTTAGGGGTATGGCTATGGGACTTTACAGGGGTTGGCGGGGGGGGGGGGGGGCTCTGTGCCCCAAGTCTTCCCTGGATCCGCGTACGCACGAGTATTATGCCTTTGTATGTGTCTGTTGAATTTATGTGTCTGTCTGTCTGTCTGTCTGTCAGTCTGTCTATCAATCTGTCTGTCTAGCTAAGTCTCTCTATATGTATATGCCTGCCTGTCTGCATTTATCTCTTTCTCCCCCTCTCTCTCACCCTCTCTCTCTCTTCCTCTCTCTCTCCCTCTCTCTCTCTCCCTCTCTCTCTCTCCCTCAGCATATGTGGTGTAGACCTAGCAGACCAGAGATCCCATGCTCGATACCGGGTAATTCAAGTCATTAGCTTGGACTCTAAATCAGTCCCATTCCCGATTAACCTTAGTAGCCCATTATACTAATTATATGCATCATTTATGTGTAACCACTACATGCGCGGATTCTGAAAGTTTTGTCGGAGGGGGTCCAACCTTGACAACGTTTTATTAGTTTGATGGGGGAGGAATTATCCAAATACCACTATAAGCGGGCCATCATCGGCCCGCCAGCGAAACGCCATTTAAATGGCGTTTCGCTGGCGTTCCGATTATGGCCCAAAATTGAATGCTGGCTTGGTAGCTTTACGATTTTAAGGGGATCAGGACCAGTATTGTTAAAAACCCTATATTTTTGTGATTTTCGAGGGGGGACAGGGGGGTCCGGACCGCCTCTGGATCCGCACATGCACTACATTCCCCTATGAGTAAAAGTAGGGCTAACGTCCTGTTGATTTTCCAGTGACCTGGTAAATGCCCCACTCTATATTAGTGGACATACTTGTGTCTGATGATTTCCTTGCTTTTTGCCCAACTATGTACTTGTGTAAAGACCAGAGCCAAATCAGAATTAAGAGTGAGGTTGGTACCGTTAAACATGTTGAAGCTCTCCAGTTTTTCTTTTTACTGGCGCAGATTTCGTCGATCGTCTGTTTAAATGTTAAAAACATGGCCTTTACCCCTACTGTGTGTGTGTGTGTGTGTGTGTGTGTGTGTGTGTGTGTGTGTGTGTGTGTGTGTGTTGGTGGAGGAGGGGGGGAGGTGAAGACGATATAACCATTCAAAAACATCTACCATGACCCCGCTATCGGCTACAGTATCACGTGTGTCGACCGCCCGCGGTTTTGGCGGGTGGGGCAGTGGTTACAAATGCATTTTATTCTCACAACGCGTGTTGGTATATGTGTGCGCTAAATAACAATGGAAATGAGCACAGACGTTACATAAAAATGTCACAAAATAAAATGCTCTGAAAAGTGACTGTTAGTGTCTGTATCACAAAGCGATGCGTCAAATGACAGACAGTGCAGATCCTGTTTAGAACGCGCCTCTAGCAGCTATCTGATCTAGTTCAACTCTACACTGTCTCATAGTCCAAGTTTACCTGTAAACCTTTCGATGATTAGCCAGGGTGTATAATCGGGAGTATTACTTGCATGTGGTAAAAATGTTCATAGTCTTAGGACCTTTATTCATGCGCGGATCCACAGATGTAAGTAATTGGGGTCCGGACCACCTCCTCCCGCATGGAAAAGAACAAAGCTGTAGATTATCTTATGAATACTGGTTGGAAAAGTACAAAACTACCGATGTCGGGTCATCATCAGATCGCTAGCGAGGCGCCATTTATATGACGTTTCGCTGGCGCGTTTTAGCTACTTTCTGTGTCCGTGCAAGTTTACTGCAATGAATACGGTAAAATTATGCGTCAGACTCGTCATTGGAAGTAGTGATTAAGCCAACAATGTCAAAACCTTAATGCAACTGTACTACTGAAGGTAATTTCTTAGACTTTCTAAAGTGATTCGAAACTGGGCAAATGACCCGCAACTGGGCAAATTGGCGGCCTACTTCAAAGCCGTGGTATGACATATAGCAGAGTCCGAATGATATAAATTGAGGTTCATTATTTAGGGGAATGATAGTGCTTTGTAATAGTAAAACCGAAATCTTATTTACTCAGAGCAACTGTTTGGAATACGCCTTGAAGTAAAAGTGATTCGGAACTGGGCCATTAACTGTAGTAGAATAAAACTGGCAATTATTTCGGATTAAACTTCTTCGTTATCATGCCATATATTTCTATGGCAACAACTTTACTTTAGCAACTTTCAGAATTTTTAAAGTATGGATCATGCAAACTCTAGGCATAAATGATTCAGTGTCAACTTTTCTACGAATTCCATTGCACACACACTAAGGAAATGAATCAAAGCTATGTCAGCAAGAGATAGCATGATTTTCATGCATCCAACAAACCCGCAAATCAGGAACTTAATTTTGACGTCATTAGTAACGCCATGAAATTTCTATCGTTGCGCGTTAAAGTCTAGACAGTGTATAGTTTCAAAAGACCATATTTTTATGACTAATGGAGATAACTTCATAAAATTTGCAGGATAACTTCTTAACACTTTGTAGATTCAGTGTGTGTATAATAGGACTTTTTGCTCTCTGTAAAGGCGGTAACTTTAATATTCATATCTGGGCGTGGTTCGGCTATTTCATCTGCTAAAAAAGTGAAATCAGGCTCTATTGATAATTTGGTGAAGAAATAATAAGTTGTTTGGGCCGCGCAAACGAGCGTGTATTTCACGAAAACCCTAACTGTATACACACTGTACTCACATTTATTAAGCCTTGAAGCGCATAATCACAAAATGTATGTTTTTGTCGTCCACTAAAAATTTGAAGCCTCATAGACAAACAGTGTGGACCATGATCTGCTGTAAGAGCAGTCTGAAATGGGTCCACAATGTTTGCCTCTATGCCTATGTTAAATGCAGTTATTTGGTTGGCGTTTTAAGGTACTAAATAATGTGTTTTGCGTCTATACTGTTGTACTGGCGCAAGATGATACAGTTACTTTTGAATAAAACCTCGTCTCATTTTCAGCTTTTACCGTCTAAGGCTGACCAGTCCTAATTACGCATTCATGAGGTGCCGCCTTTACAGTAACCAAAAAGTCATAATAATTGACTAAACTTTAACGACTTCGTCATTAAGGCTAGTTTTCATAGATTGTGACTCATATATATAAGAATTTTTATTTTTTCATGACGGTTAGAAACTGTTATCTTTGTTCTAGTAATCGTATTCATTTATAAATATACAACATTCTAGACCATGTCGTGTGGATCTAATTATGCCATACTATATTCATAAAAATATACTTTGGGCTAACACTCTGTAACACAATTTGAAATGCCATATGACGAACAGTCTCTCTGGACATTTGTTCAAAGTAGAAACCTTTATATTTATTTATTTATGTATTTATTTATATTTATAGATTAACAAGGTACCAAAAGGTTTAAAATCAATAAAGCTAGAATGTGGTACATTGTTCGATGAATACGTTTGCTAAATGAAAGAAGTTTAATTTACTTTATGGAAAGATTACAATTGTTCGTGCGGTGTATCATCACAATACCACGTGATTGACACCATGAATAAGTATTTGTTATCATCAGAAGATTCAAGCAATATAAAGATTGTTATTAATGTTTTGGTGCTATGATACTCGTAATTACTTATTAACATAACATAACATTTCTTTAATGATCAAGCTCAGATAACATAATTTGTTACATATGGGCGGATATACATAATACAACATATGTAGTTGCATCATGGCGGCGATAGAGAGAGGGAGAGAAGCAAATCAGCATATGTCGGCTTATTTTATAAAGGTTTTGCATACACCGGCATAACAAAGCAGCTTTATAGCTTAAAACCGTTTTCTAGTATCCGATGTGGTTTATTTGAAATATTATCACGTCTATTACTTTGTACACTTCTTTTGAGTGCTGAGAAGAACAGTATCATGGAGACGGTTCTTTTGAGCACCCATAGCAAATGTTTATGATGCTGAGTTGGAGACTTATATTGACACACAGGTCCTATTAAACAAATGTTTGTTTATAGATTTAAAATAGGTATTATCACATCCAATAATTTAAATTTTGATGCTGGGTGCTGATAAGAGTAGTCTCGTCAACACGGCTCTTGTGGGTCCCCAAAATCATATGTTACTGCGCATGTTAAAAATTTGAAACCTATTTCGACTACCTGAACAATCAACCCAGGTCCAGTTAATAAAACACTTATTACTTGACTTTTTGTTACTGTAAAGGCGGCACCTCATGAATGCGTAAATAGGACTGGTCAACCTTAGACATGGGTAAAGCTGAAGTTTTCAAAAGTAACTGTATCATCTTGTGCCATTACCTCAGTATAGACGCAAAACACGTTATTTAGTCCTAAAAACGCCAGCAAAATAACTGCATCTGAAATGTCTATTTAACATAAGCATAGAGGCAAACATTGTGGACCCAGATCAGACTGCTCCTACAGGAGCAGTCTGATCTGGGTCCACACTGTTTGTCTATGAGGCTGGACGACAAAAACATACATTTTGTGATTATGCGCTAAGGGTTAAGAAAATTAATGTGAGTTCAGTGTGTATACGGTTAGGATCTTCATGAAATGCACGCACGTTTGCGCGGCCCAAAAAGCTAATTAACTCTTTACCAAATTATAAATAAACCTGCTTTCCCTTCCTTAGCAGATGAAATAGCCGTACCACGCCCAGATATTAAAATTAAAGTTGCCGCCTTTACAGTAAGCGAAAAGTCAAGTAATACAAGTGCTTGAAGTGAGATCTAACACGCTTGCACTTTTGAAACATGCGTATTGAGTGCTGGAAAAAGCAACCCCGACGAGACGGCTTTTTGGAACACCCAAAAACACATGTCTCTGTAGAAAAGTAAGGCACTTATTTTGGCAATCTGAATGGATAAGGCAGTTCCAGATAAACAAACTCGGGTGTGTAAATTGAGTTTATGCCAGTGTGCTGAGTGCAGACGGTCTTTTGAGCATCCAAAACAAATGTTTTTGACTTATTGTGTCACTATTTTAACTGTATAAAAATAAAAAACTTCCAGTTAATTAAAAAGTCACCAATTGAAAATGACAAGTACTCAGCCCCGTCTACCGGTAAAGAGCGCCACTAAAAATACTGTATCATGGTCAGGTTATCATTTCAGCCATAGCATGGAAAGCATGACTTGCATAATGACTCATATTGTTCAATAGGTCAGGATGGCTTGAATTAGATCATCTATAATACTAAATAAACGAATTACCGCATAAACTGAAAAATCGAGGTCATTTTCATGCTTGATTTCTTTACTGTTACTTTAAGATATTGCTTTCATTGATAATCTCGGTTAGGATGAGTTTTCATTTAGCATAGATTTAGAGAATTTTGGAATTAAGTGTGTTTTCTAAAAGAACTGCGCCCTCTGGCGAATGTTTCTATATTTAGTGTATGTCACGTTCATGGTCACGCGTCACTATTTTTAGATCGATTGGGTTTCCAATACAAACTGAATGGAGATGACCGAAGCGTTCCGAATTTTTGTGTATATGTCATATGTATATGTGTATTATGCTGTGTCAAGTCGGCCATATTATAAACAACAATGGGGAAAACGCCGCCAAACTCGCCAAAGAAAAAAAGATATGGCTGTAATTTTAAATAATCCCTTATCAAAACTGATTATTAGTCGCGGTAATCATCACACCTTTCTTCGACACGCGCTTAATAATCCTAAGTGTCAAGGTCGCTGCGCATAATGTACTGTTTACATCGATTGGCTTGGTCGTACCACTTATATCACGGTAGGCAATGACGCTATCAAATATTATTAGTAAAAGGCGCCTCGCTGAAGTTTTTCTGTGATTTTCTTGACGAGAAGAAATAAACATAACCGCATTTACAAGTATCAGCTTTTGTAAAAAGAAAATAAAAAAAAAATCGTCGGTTCCGGGTCATTTCGGCCCATGGTCATTTCGGCCCAATAATCCCTTTTTGGTTCTTAGAAAAAAATAAATCTCACTCCTAAAAAATTTGGTAAAATTGGTCCGCGCGGTAAATGCGAGCAGAAAATAACCATTTTAAGGGCGTCGCGCGCAATCTCACTCTTTAAGATTTCAAAAAGTTGACAGGTATGCAAATAACGAAGTAAGAACTACACCAAAATCACCACCTTAGAACGGTCAGGTGCAAGCTACTGGTGAGGGCTTGAGGTTGAATTTGTTTTTAGCTCACCTTAGCAGCATATGTCAGCTTATAGGTAGAATGCCCATGGTCCGTTGTCGTCAACAATTTCAAACATCTTCTTCTCGGAAACCATTTGACCAATCAAAGACAAATTTTATGTGGAGCCTCTTTGGGTAGGGGGAACGAAAGTTTGTTTGTTGCATCTGGGTCACATGACCAAGATGGCCGCCACGCCCATATATGGTAAAAACCCTTCAAAAATCTTCTTCCCCGGAACCGGTGAACCAATTTCCACGAAACTTGGTATGTAGCAGTGGTGACTCTGCCCATCATACTTTGTTCAAATGATGACCTACGGTTGACCTTGACCAATTTTACAACAAGGTCAAATTTGTTAACTTAGGCTTTTCTACAGGAAAAAGTGAAAGCTGTTGATTTTTTCACAAATATTTCAGCCTCTGACCTGAAACCAACTGAAATAATGAAGAATTGTGAGTATTGAAGGCCGAGGTCATTTCTTGACCTTGGCTAAAGGTCATTTACGTATATGAAAATTAAAACTGGCTTTTCTCGGAAATTGATGGGCCAATCAAACCCAAATTTTATATGTTAGCTTTCAGGTACAAGCAGGGTTCCAGTTTGAGGGCAAATCGGCGAAATACTTCGCCCCAGACCGCTCCGTTTCGCCTATAATGGTCGTAAAAAGGGAAGTGTATTTCGGCATATGGAGGCGCGGTGGCTCAGTGGTAGAGCGTCGGACTCGGGACCTAGAGGCCCCGAGTTCGAACCCCACGACCGCTGTGTAGTGTCCTTGAGAAAGGCACTTTCACCTTCCCAAAGTACTAATAATACCCAGGAAGAAGTGGCTCCGTCTCAACATGACTGAAAAATTGTTTACCGGGACGTAAAACACCAATCAATCCAAACCATTTCGGCATCAGTGTTCCTTTTCAGGCCATTTTGGGGGGCGAAATTCGGCCCCACTCCCAAAGGCAAAACACCTCCTTTTTCCCAATTGGCACAGTAAAATTCCCAATCAGAAGTTGGAAGAAAAATAACCACGAAAAGTAACGACATTTCCAGGTTTGCCTTTGAAGAAGATAATTTGGTATACAAAAATTTCCTTAAATATTGTATTTCTTTGCATTTTGAGTGTGAAAACCACTCATTTATTGGTTTGGGCAGCTACCATTTAAAAAATTGCAGACTAATTTTTCCGACATTGTCCCTATTTTTGGACAGTACCAGTAACCAACACAACACTAAACTATAATAATCAGCAGACCTTAGTATAAACTTAAATTGACACTAGCTTTAAACAAGTACAGACTTTTGGGGGGGGGACTCACAAAACAGTAACAAAACAAACAGAACTTCTATAAAATAGTTAATTACTACCATTGATGGCAACTAGAGTTATGAAAGTTCAAGACACCTTTCTCTGACTCACGCTCAATAATCCTAAGTTTCAAGGTCGCTAAACAGCTTACATTGATAGGCTTGGTCGTACCACTTGACGCAGTAGGCAATGACGCTATCAATAAAATCTGTTTAAAAAAGTGCATTGTTCGGAAATAAGAACCTGGATTTGAGCGATTTTTGGCATTGTTTGGAGGAAAACAAATATAGTAAAAGTCACCTCGCTGAAGATTTTTAGTGATTTTCAAGATGAGAAGATATAAGCATAATCATGTTTACAAGTATCAGCTTTTGTAAAAAAAATTAAAACTCGCCGGTTTCGGGTCATTTCGGCCCATACCTATTTGGGCCCATGGTCATTTCGGCGACTAGAATCGCCAATACAAGTTTCAGATTTCATAAAGCTGTGAAAAATTAACACACATGAAAGGGGGATACAAGTTTCAGCTTTTTTAAATGCAAAATAAAGGTAAATTGACAATCATGAAATATTTCCGCGCTTGCGTGGGCTCTTTTCTAGTTCTTTCTAAATGTAAGGCTAGTACCATAAAAAAGGATTGAAATGTTCAGGGGCCACTAACTCGTAGACATCGTAAGTTGACCAACTTAAGGCGGCCTTAAGATGAACTTAAGGTGAAGACCGTGACATTTAAGGTGGCGCTATTCCGATGACATAAAGCCGTCTTAGCGTATTGTTAACTTAAGGTCACCTTATCTTTTAAGATTTACCTGTGTTATATTTAGTCTCTCGTGCAAAGCGTGTTGTTTACAGTATTTAGAACCGACTCAGTAGAAAAGATAAATATATGGGTCTCGACGCGAGAAAATCTGTTTCCGGGTAGGCTGAAATCAGCATACTCAGCTACAGAGAATAGCTAGAATATTGAAAAAAAATCGTGTTGCAAGATGAGGTGTCTATGTTTTGTGTCTCTTCATCGCGGTGCTGTGGGTTAGTCTGGAGACTGCGATCGAGTTTTTTTCTAGGCATACTCACTTTCTGACTACTAAACTTTCCAGTTAACAAAAATAAAAGGATTGATCAGACTGCACGGTTGCGCAGGCTTTTCTGTGTCATCGTTTTTTCACGTGTAACTAAGTCACATTTTCTCGAGGTCCTTTATTGTTTATATAACCTATTAAAACGTCTTTTTATATCAGTATTTATATTTTGTATTACCTTTTGTATTCGGGGAAACCCCTAAACTAGTACTAATGCAAACATTGAAAGCCGAGATAAAATGCAGCAGAATAAGCTGCATTTCATTAGGCTATTTCTATACTGCTTGTAAGGATAAAACGATCGTCGGAGAAAAATAATACACTTTGGTTTTCTTTTTCTTTTGAAAATTACAACCTGGCACCCTAGATATGTACAATGGACTATCCCAAGTTCATTGTATCAACCCAGAAGGAAGAATTCATCAGTATACAAAGGATTAAACTTCGCCTGGTTCCGTTATAATTCTTAAATAATGACCAAAGAAAATGTCACAGTTTGGGCGGCTTGTCAAAAATGTTTTTCTTAAATAAATGCGTTTTATTAATATAATTATAATGCTGGAATAGTTAATTTCAAGAGCCCACATTTTATATACAATTTAAAATGTGTTCTTCAGTATTGTCAAAGCTTAATGAATAAAAAAAAACTGGAAATTTTAAGCAAAATTCACAGCCAAAGAACTTACAAAAGAAACCTCAGTCTATGCGACAACTCGAGCGAACTCTAGTACAAAAATTAAGAGCAAAAATTTCAAAATTAATGCCGTTTAAAAAGGTAGCGGTCGAACTACGCAAGCAGGGGACTATGGGGGCCAAGAGCTATAACTCATGAGTACGTCGAAAACTTTGATCCGGCTGAGGAGTGCTAAGCATCTCAGTAGCCGCCCCGCTCATATGCATTCGAGTGCCTTCCCAATTGTTTGGGAAGAAGGGAAAAGGACATTGTATTACCATGATTACTGAGCCCCCCACACAAATTTTGTTCTATGTTCGGGATCAAGCCAACAATGGAACAGGTATTCCCTGTAGGGACATCATAACTGATCTTTCTAACAGCATTTAACTATTCTCCATAGGTAGTATATGTTCCCTTGATCCCATTTTTGGGGCTTACGTTGATGCATGCTCTGTGGGCGAACTGCAATATCAACGTGATATGTTAATCAACTCGTATTTTCCTCATATGTGTTTAGAAAAATGACCTATACTTACCATTTTTCTTTGGAACAGTACCCTTGTTCCCATGGTTTTCCACCCTCTAATCATTGGTCCATCACATACGAGTAAGATGACCTATAACTACCAAATACAAAACATACATAAGCAATATACATGTACATACACGTGCTTGTTTATTTGCTACATGAGCACATGATGGATCCAGAAATTTTCGCCAGGATGGGGAGGCGGTCCGAGCCCAACTGATAGAAAAGAGCCCTGACAACATTTTAGTCCTCAACTTATTTTACCGTGGGGGCCCAATGGTTATTTCAAAGAAACTATATTTTTTGAAGAGTCCAGACAGGGGGTCACACATTTCAGTGGGTCCAACCTTTCCAAGGTGATGGGGCAAAATTGCATTGTCTATAGAAACCTATAGAACTCGTTGTTTTCCAGGAGGTTCCAGACTCCCTGCCCCCCTCTTGATTCGCGCATTACCTATATGCACGTGTCCATGTTTGTGGCATTTTAAGTCACCAAAAGCGAAGCATGCAGTAAGTTCTTCAAAGGCATAGGCGTTCATGGTCATTTAAAAATATTATGTCGCCAAAATCATATTTTTTTTATTACGTTTGTTCTGGGAAGTACCTCTCGTAACCACTAAGACGACGCTAAGGTGACTTTATCGTGACCATAACTTTACGATGATCTTAAGTCGTCTCCGTAAATTAAGGTGCATACGAGTTAGTGGCCATAACAGTTAAGGTGAACGTAAGTTGAACTTAAGGTGATCTTAAGGCTTAAGATGTCTACGAGTTAGAGGCCCCTGGCTCCTAAGCTTTTCTTATCTTGTTTTTACCTATTTTAGAATGTTTGGTGGATAATGCAGACCTGTCTTTATTATTCAGAAAGCATTTAAGCATAACCAATACTACATAGGGAAGTAAATTATACTTGTTTTAAGCAATGAATTTTTTAAAGAAATATTTGGTTTTAGAGATTCTGTTAGTAATCAAATTTTTAAAGCCAATTTCGCTGTACGTGTAAAAAACTGGCAAAAAACCATACTGCATTAATTTAATTGAGGTTGATGCAGTCTTGTCGCAAATGCAAAAATCTGCCATTTCCAAAGTTTTACAAAGGTATTCAAGCTGTTAAAATCATCATCGTGTTTAACCCATATAAGCCTAACGTCCTTTTGTGGGATGTAGGCAAATAGTCAGACCCAGATCAGACGGCGTCTGATCAGGGTCTCCACTGTTTGCTTGCAGAACGTTCTATTAAAATTTGAATAAAAATGAACAATATCATCCAGCAACACTTGAAACGGAAATGGACAGGTCCAATTGATAATATTGGGAAATTCCATTCGGCTAAAATTGGTTAAAAATAATTGCGAAGATTCGGCTGGTAAAATATACTTATCCCCCCAAACACACATACATACCCCTGGAAGCCTTTGCTGCTGTGTGGGTTTTAAGACGCAGATTATGCTTTTGTTTATTGATTTTTTGCTGTTGCTCCCACTGTTGTAGAGGGGAGGGCCCTTGTTTTGTGATGTGGTTCTTGGTGTCCATTCAGGTTTTGCAATCTACTTGCTGAGAAAGTGAGAGATGATTGCTTTAATTCAATTGTGCTGTACCTGTCCGTGTTATATATATTCTTTGACTTTTCGCTTACTGTAAAGGCGGCGTAATTAGGACTGGTCAACCTTAGACATAGGTAAAAGCTAAAAATGAGGCGTGGTTTTATTCAAAAGTAACTGTATCATCTTGCGCCATTATCTCAGTATAGATGCAAAACACATTATTTAGTCCTTATAACGCCAGCAAAATAACTGCATCTGAAAATGTCTATAAAACATAAGCATAGATGCAAACATTGTGGAACCAGATCAGATTGCTCCTACAGGAGCAGTCTGATCTGGGTCCACATTGTTTGTCTATGAGGCTTCACATATTTTAGTGGCCGACAAAAACATACATTTTGTGATAATGCGCTTTAAGGATTAATAAATGTATGTTCAGTGTGTATACGGTTAGGCTTTTCATGAAATGCACGCACGTTTGTGCGGCTCAAAAAGCTTATATAAGCTGCATAGTCTGTAACTTTTGATCTTTTAATTTTAAAAATAATGTTTTAATTTTTCAAGAACACAGTAAAAATACTCAAATTCAGGTAAACATTTTACCATTTTCGTAAATCTTAACAAGTTTTCAATATCAAAACAACTGCATTTATATTAAAATTCAACGGTCTAGAATTATTGGAGGGACGCAAATAATTACCAACAAGAGAAAAAACACCTATTTGATAAGATAATTCACTTTTCAGCCGCAGTTTTCAGCTGTACTGAGCATTTTTATTGTGACAACATAGCTTAATTCTACTTTTACAAATGATTTAAAAAGAAAATAAAAATTTTCGAAAAATGTTCATAGTTACAGAGTATGCAGCTTTAACTCTTTACCAAATTATAAATAAAACCTGATTTCCTTCCCTAGCAGATGAAATAGCCGAACCACGCCCAGATATGAATATTAAAGTTGCCGCCTTTACAGTAAGCGAAAAGTCTATTAATATCTTCCTCGTTCACTCGTGGTTTGGTCTGTAGTCTGTGATTGTGAGATTTCCTTGTAATACTCACTGACTTACTATTTGGCATGATACAGGTTAGTTCACGGGTACAGAAATCGTTTAAAATTGTTTTGTATTCAGTTTGAAATGTGTCTGTAGTTTGCCCCATTCTAGGTTTTATTGCAACAGACTGCATGCTTGGTGGTCAACCCAATCACTGTTGGCAACTTTGCTTTCCTCTTTAATTGTGCGCCGGTGGGTCGGATTGCAGACTCTATGATAGTTCCGACTTAAAGACTTATCTATTGATGAGATGGTAGGGGCCTGATGTTTTGGCTGTTTGTCTGGCCCACCGGGGTTTACCTGTTGGATTTCTTTTGCTCCGGTAGTTCAGTTTTATTTACTGTTGAGTCCTTGTCTTCGCTTTATCTCCTTTTTATATCTTGATTTATATGTTCTGGGAGATGTTGTGTTGATAAGTTACGGGTCTTTCATGCTAACCAAACATCTATGTGTCTTGATCTACATCTGAACTAAGGGTGAGGTTGTTGCACCGTTAATCCGGTTTAAGCCATCCAGTAAAATGTTTTGCTGACCGTTCCAAGGCGGGACTTCTTTTGTGGATCTTTTATGGTTTTTTTTCTGTCTTGTGTTTGCTAAGCCTTTGTACGAGTCTGTTTATATGTGCCTTGTGGTCACCTGCTGGGAAAGGGCTGACCTCTTGGCTCTAGTTTGTGGTGTCTTACTGTGAGTTCGTCACTTTCCCATTGGTATCCTGGGTCAGGTGTGGTACTTGATTGTATCGATTCCTGATCTTTGCACCCTTACTTACTTTTATCCAAAAACTAATTAAACATTCTCAAATCGATCTGATTTTTTAATTTAACCTCAATGGAAATAACAACGTGCATTAAGGGATTCAATCGGAACTGCCTCGGCCAATTCCGCGAAATTCTGTTGAATCAGACCACGGATTAACATCGAAGATCTACTTTGATAACGCGGGTGATAACGTGACGCTGACGTTATATAACGTGACGCTGACGTCACAGAAACCATGTTAGCACAATAACAAGTCCGATTGCAGCAAAACAAACGGCTTAAATGAAGTTTATGTGTTTTTTTTCTCAATAAAATATCGTTATTTTATTGAAAACATATATACACTCAGCAAAATTTCTAATTGGTCATCTTACAATTTTACGCTAGTTTTGAAAGTAAGAGTCGGTTAAATAAAATTCATGCTTCTATAAATAAACCAAGGCCTTACCTAGCTCTGCAGGGCATTTCATTTAAAAATAACTGGTACTTCTTGCACAGACGATGCTAGAGTAAAAGTACCCTCGATTCAAAAAGTCACATTTTTTCTACAATATGAAATATTCTACAAAGACGCTATCCATTTGTATTTTTGTTTGTTTGAAGATGTTTCTGACTGCTGAGATTTAAGGCAAACGCGTTTCAATTGATTTGCTTCATTCGAACTTCTCGTTTCTGTTACGTAATAGCATAAAGGCAAACATTGCCAGCAGCTTCAGCTTTATGCATGCAGTTTACGTAGGAAGTTTGCACTGTTCTCTACGCCTTATTATCTGCAGCACGGCATTGGAATTTTCAGAGATTATTCATTACAACTAGACATCACTGTTCTAGTTTGGAAAGTGGGAAAATGTGAAGTGTCGTCAAAATGATTTTTTAAAGTTTTGTATCCAAACCGGAAGTGCACAGCAGCAGTGAAATGTTTGTTATCACAAAATGGACGAACCACGTTCTTTTCTGTTTTGCCTGTCTTGTTCAAATAAAATAAAATGCATACAACAATTTTAGCACGAGTTAGTACGAGTTACTGATGAATTTCAAAAATCTCGAAAAGTGTGATATTTTTAAAATTGCGTAAAAAATCCACTTTAGTCAAAATTTCAAGAGTTTGGTGTTTTTTGAAGTCGGCGATCCCTGTTTATTACGAACTACACTTAAGTTTGATATAAAACTTCACACAAAAACATTTTTTTCATCTAAAAAGATAATTTTCGCATTTTTACCAAATAAACTGTGATTTGCAAGAAACTTTTCTTAAAAACCCTTAATTTTTTGCCTATTCAACTGCATATATTTAGGCAAAAATTCATTTCAATGATTTTAGCGCTTGGCCAGAAATAATGAGTTTAAAAAGTGACCAATTAGAAATTTTTGCTGAGTGTAAAGTTCATTTATTCGGCTGATTAAACAGAATAATCGATTTCAATAGAGCTGAACCCACATGCTACAGAACTAATTTTCCATACGCCAGTTCCGGCTAACAAAATGGAGCTTTTTGGTACATAGTACTACGCGTAATGCTCCTTACATACACCCGAACTATGATTCGATTCTCGAATTTTGGCGGACTTTCCCGAATGTAAGGGATTATGTCCCTCTCCACCCCCCATATAAAATCCATAGGATGTAGAGTGAGGAACATCACCATCTATAAAAATGTGGTGGCGCAAGAGAGTTGTGTCCGACATGGAATTTAGATATCAAATCATAGTATCCTCGATGAAGTTTAGAAAAAAAAGTTGTGCAAAGTTAATGATACTGATAACCTTGTTTAAGAGTTCCCAGTCGAAAGTTATGCTAGTGAAGTCTGCAGCATGGCTAGATGCGCTAACAAATCTGATGAGTTAAAAATATAAAATCCATAGGATGTAGAGAGGGGAACATCACCATCTAAAAAAAGAAAATTCACGATCCTCACGTTTATCATATTTTTGTAGAAACAATGCCATTCGAAACGAAAAAAATCAAAACCAAATGTAACGAACGATTGAATTGCATTTTCATACTTTAAGCGCCAAAACAAACAACGCAATTACATGTACATCAGATGATTTGTTAGTAGAACAACATAAGCTTTCAGCCAGCTTTCGTTCTTCTCTTTTGACAAATGTTTTTTGTAAATATATATCTGCATCTTATCAAGGTGAAATAAACAAAAAGAAATACATGTTGATATAAAATGTGTTTAAACTTAACTCATCCCTGCTCAATGTTAATTTAAACAGAAAATATCTAATGGCCTAGGGACTAGGTTGGGCTGTATGTAACTGTTTTGGGCTAGTTAACCCCTCCCCCTTTGCCCAAACACGAAGCTTTTGCAAAATATCCATCATGGAGAAATACTTCCATGCAAAATTATTTGTTTTGGCAAGGGGGAATGTGCATTTATTAAACAAATCATTCATTTTTTTTATGTTTCTTGCAAGAACTCTGACTTTTCATACATATTTCAGTAAATTACACAGAAATTGATAAAAAAACAAATATTTTAATGGACATTTAGAAGAACGTGAGAGCATTACACTTCCAGGAAAGCAAACTGTTGGTTTTAAGATTAATTTATGAGCGATTTCATGGACAAATTTCTATATATATTGAGCGAGGTCCTTTTCTGATGATTATGAAAATATATGTAGCATATAAGAGACATTGCTTATGTCCTTTTTAGACTGGACGGTAAATCAAATCAGATTTTTTTTATATTCCAACGCTGTATCATTTACATTCTTGATACGCGCACATAAACTAACAATATTTCAATAATTTTGCAATAAACTGTAATTTATCCACTTTAAATGCCTCAAGTCATTACTAGTATTTTTAAATAAGTCATTTGAAAATTGCCAATTTACTAAGTAAAAAAGTAGCCCTAATTCACATTGTCTTTGAAAGTAACAAACACTGTACTTAAATGATATTTGAATGCAACCTTCATGCATATCACACAAGAGTAAAAATCGATATTAATGATACTCTTTCGCCTTTAATTTTCTGTCAGGAGAAATGCATTTAGTTATTTTAAAATCTGGAGCTTAATTTTGATTATATTATTTTCTAGATAGGGATCGATGGCCAAGAAAGGAATCCTAGGTGGGAACTGGAAATCAGAGGTTTACTTTGATCCGGAAGCTGACAAACATACAGGACCTGGCTATACTATTTCAGATGACGAGTTACGAACAAAACTAGCGGAATTAGTCGATGCAAAGGAGAATATACAAAATGTTACTGCTTACAAGGCGCCACTCTCGAAATATCAGCTGACCAAATTGCTTCTCTATCACATGATTATTGTCTTTGAGACAGAGGAATGGTGGTGGTCGATAGAAAAGAATGACGAAGGAATCACAATTCAAAGAAGCAAATCGCGCACAGCTGTGAGAGACAGATATAGGCAGGGAAAGCGGAATTCTGGTCTTTCTGGTATAAGCACTATGGAGACAGATACTGGAAGAAAATGTGTGAATGATCTAATAGATTGGCTATGGAGGCAAAATGAGCTGAATAATTACTACAATATCACATCAAACAACTGTCAGCATTTCGGCACAAAAGTTTTTAACTTTGTGGCTAAACATAAAACTTTGTAGAAAGAGGAAACAGCTGTTTGTAATTCAGTTTAGCATCAGTTCTCTAAACTTTCATCGCTTCTGAACAAAGCAATTAAGCCTTGATACAAGAAAACTTGTCTTTTAGGGTTTGCGAACAGCAAAAAGGCAGACCAACTTGTTAACTGCGCTGTCTAATTAGCGCCTTTGTTATTCCGTTATTGGAAAGTATCATATCACAACTTGCCAATAACGAATTTACTTACCTAGCGAGTCGTTGTAGCTGAGTAAACTAGTTTGATTGGGAGCGCATTTCAGTGGCGGATCCAAATGGGATTCAGGGGGTTCCACGCTATTAAATATCCTATGAAAATGAAATAATTTGGTCTCAGTGAGACCAAATTATTTCATTTTCATGGTATATTTAAGATAAATGAGACAAAATCAGCAAAGCGAACCACGCACCTTTATACATATGGACCCAATTTCCAGTAATCCTTAATCCGCCCCCTGAATCTGGAGGTATACCTGGAAAATTCGCTCATTTGAACAATTTAAACATCCGCTCTTTTGCCTTATGATTCTCCGCTCTTTCGTAAAAATAAATCTGCTCTTTCGTATTATGGATCCGCTCAAACGTAAATCTCCCAAGTACAGCATGTTTATCTTCTATTGTCTCCTGTGATCAAATATTTGTTTAACGTCCTCTCTTCATATCGTTTTCATAATTTTATGTATTGTGGGTTTTATATATCATTACTTTTTATTAAAATACTTTCCTTTTAGCTTAGTTAGTTCATTTACTTCGAACATTAAGATGCTGGTGATGTTAAAATACTTGTTTTATCAAATGTATTAACACTGGTGATATGTTAAATGGATATATTTATATCTCGTTAACCATTCATGTAGCTTATTGTTTTACCTCATAACTTTGATATTTACACCAATGATAATTTTCAAAATAATAAAATTCTCTGAGAAAACAATTGTTTGAGCATTTAACATTTAGATTTATGACTGGAAACTTTAGCATCGTCAAATTTTCTTGATTTTGTCTAAAAAGCAACATAATTTTGTTTTCGATTCAACTCTCATTGAACGCAAAAACTAATTCTCAGTACAAGATGACACGAAATCTTCCCTCGAATGAAGAACTAATAGTATGTAAAACGTAAATCTTCAGGTATGAAAATAACAGACAAAACTAGCAGTAACATAGAGATAAATGAATAAAATAACTGCTTAAGACAAAAGTTGACAGTGGTGTCACGCTTTTTGTTTACTTAAACTGTGATAGTTCGTTAACCCTTCTACTTTACTGGTCTCAAAAAACTCAACATTATGATGTCACAATTTTGTGAAAAATTTGAGTATGGTCAGGAAATACCACAGCACACCCACAACATAGTGAGGAAGAGCCACAGAACAAAAACAGTCACAAGACATCAGGAAGACAATTAAATTAAAGCAACCAGCTTTCTCTTCCCCATCAAGGCAATCGCAAAACAAAAGAATACAAAAAAAGTAAGTAATGGTGCAAAGATCAGGAATCGATACAATCAAGTACCACACCTGACCCAGGATACCAATGGGAAAGTGACAAACTCACAGAAGACACCACAAACGAGAGCCAAGAGGTCAGCCCTTTCCCAGCAGGTGACCACAAAGCACATATAAACAGACATGCACAAAACATAGCAAACACAAGACAGAACAAAAACATAAAAGATCCACAAAAGAAGTACCGCCTTGGAACGGTCAGTAAAATATTTTACTGTAGGGCTTAAACCGGTTTAACGGCGCCAACCTCACCCTTAATTCAGATGTGGATCAAGACACATAGATATTTGGTTTGCATGAAAGACCCCTAACTTATCAATGCATCATCTCCTAAAACATATAAATCAAGAAAAAAGTAATGTATAACAAATCTAGGACCAAACACAGAACCTCCTTACACAATGGAACAACAATAAACAATGAATTAACAGCAACAGAACCACCGTCTGTGAACGGACAACAACGAAAGACAACGGGGTGATTAAATGCATTCTACTGGTTTCAAATCTTTGCCCTGGGTTGTGTTTTTGGGAATTGACTATTTAAAAACTAAAATCGTCCCGTTTATTAAAAATTTTAAATGAATTTATGCCATTTGTTAAAGACAAATCCTAGTCAAAAATGGGGCCTCAGATTCAAACGATGCCTTATACGACTGAAGTTCAGTTTGATATATCAGGCCTACCATTTATTTCGAACAAGGGATTGCAAATATTAAGCAAGACATCTAGATATCTTGAGGTAGGGTTAAAAGTTCCAACAAATCAAATAGATTATTGTCAAAAAGAAGCAACATAAAGTCTTTCTCATAACAAACAAAAAATATATTTTTTGCTCAATCACTAATATAGAAGTAGAATATCCAGGATGATTTAACTTTATTTATGAAAGGTATACATAGTCAAAGATCTAGATATATATAGATAGGTAGATATGAATGGAAACAATAAAGAAGGGATATGGAATAATGCTCCTTTTCCGGCAAGCATTTAAGGTGGAAGGAGTTCTAAACGTCATATAATGCCTGGACATCATCTTGACGTTGTTGATTTATTTCAGAACTTTTTAGCTCACCGGAATTGAGTAATCCGTCTTCCATTGTATATAAACGCATTGTTTAAACAGCATCTTCTCCTGAACCACTGGTCCAAACACAATGCCCTCTACCAAAATTGCACTAATGGCATGGCTCTGTCGAACAAAATTGCCATCAGAGCTGTAGATAAGAATATAATTTAACAATATCTCCTCCTGAACACATTGTCTCCATCTAAATCATTTCATTGAAATGTTTTTCATAATGCCTTCAACCAAAGTGTACAAATGGTTCTACTTCATTAAGCAAAATTGCTGCCAGATGTATAGATAAGAAGTAGTTCAAACATCTCCTCTTAAACTATTAGACACGTCCAAATTCAAACTTATTTTACAGAAATATTCATCATAATGACTTCTACCAAATTTGCACATTTGACCCGTTCTCTCATACAAAATGGTCGACAGAGCTGTAAGTAATAGACCTCCTCACAGAAAAGAGAAATTCACAATTTCAAATTTAATTTTGTTCATCAAGTACTTTAATATAACAGTTGACTTTCAGAAATCCCAGTATCTAAGAGTTAAAACCAATCTGTACGATGGTTGTCCCAGTAAATCGTGGACTTTTGTTATATGATCACGAGTCTGTGTATCAAGATTTTTATCATTTTTACTGATGTGTTTATATACATCTAGGTAACATGTTATAAAAATTACCTTGACGGTATGTCAGCGTACGCGGAGCACGTCGAAATCTTTGTAATGAAATTCATCTAGTCCAAATATCAGTGTACATCTAATTGAATTTCACAGTTGTATTACAAACAATGCATTACCACCTCAACTAGTGACTATCCAAGGTATAGCATTTAAATTTTGAAGTTTTTCTCGCCGTCGGCATTGATTTTATAGAAGATATATCATGCATACTACATTTTTATTTATCAGAAAATGCTAACGTTATAAGAACGGTACGGCGCAAAAATTATACTTTCAATACTTTTTGGCTAATTAAACACATAAAATCATATTCTTTCCGTGTTAAATGATTGGCAAAATAGTCACTAGTATCTTAAAACGGATTTCATGCAAAATTATTTTAGTAATACTACAAAGACAAGTTCCTGTTCGCAATTTCAACTGAACACATGTTATTTGGCTGTCATTTATTTTAAAGGTTAATATGTTGTCTCGTGTCACGCTTGTTTATTTGCTATACATATTCAAACTAAATATTTAGTCATTACTTGAACTAGGAAGACATATTCAACAAACAGATGACACTATTTGTTACTGTTAAGCTTATTTAAAAAGAGTATAGACAAAACATTTGACCATCCCTCACTATAAATATAGCAAAATAAACCATAACCCAGACACACCGTCAAGTAAAGTTTCATAACTTTGTTATCTAAACTGCGTTTCCATCCATATTTGTACAAAATGTGTCCAAGATGTATATACACATATCATACTAATTTCATAGAATTCCTGATCCACATTCTCATGTTATAACAAAAATTCACAATTTACTGGGACAACCCTCGTAATATGGAATCTAATTAATGTAAACTATTAAATGAGGTTTATCTGCAAAAGTACGTTCATTGTGATGTCGTGTGACACTGTTTTCAATAGGAGTTGGTTCAACTTTTAATTCCCTGCCCTTTATGCACTAATGGAATCTTCCTCCTGCTTTAACAAATAAATGTGAGATAATTTTTTTTATTTATATAATGAGGGGCCCGCTCCATGACAGGTCATACATTCCAAATAATATTGTATTTACTTTTAATAATGTTTTAGCCTTAGCAACAAGAAATTAGAGAAAATACAGGAAAATTAAGGGGTATACCTACAAAGTGATTCATATCTTAGCTTTCAATTGCCCAATAGTAGCAAGCTTGGTACCATATCAAACAGCATAATCCTAAGTAATTTTGAGTGAAAGAAAAAAAATATAAGATTTATAGCAGCTGAGATATGAGTAATTTTGTAGGTACACTGCTATCAATTTGTATACATTTTTTCTTGTATTTTTAAAGTTTTTATTAATATTGATGTTAAACAAATTAGTTAATTCTTATATATTCCCACTAGGTAAAACTGTTATGCATAGACTTAAATTAAGTATATTGTTTGCTACTCTAGGGCAATTACCAGCTTAGATATTGGTAAATCTGTTGGTATACCCCATTCTTTTTTCGGCATTTTTTTCTCTTTATTCTAATGTTTATATTAATTTTCATGAATATGTATATGCGACAACTGGCAAATATTACCATTGAGATAAAGGGCTGTATCATAGCAATAAGTTGGCACCTTGTTAGCTACGTAATGGCTGTAAGCTGCTGAGATATGAGTAAATTTGTAGGTATATCCCCTTCATTTTCCAGTATTTTTCTTAAAATGCTCATGGATTCATCAATATTCATGAACATTATGATATGACCATTTTAAAGTTTGATGATATGTTAAGCATACTATTGTCTAAGCATTAGTTTAAAACCAATTTTGGTACTTTAGGGCACTTAGCAATTGAGGTATTATTAGATTTGTAAGTACCCCTCCCCCCTTGATTTTTCCGCGATTTTTCATTTATTTCTTCTGTTTTAATTAAAATTAATATTATTTATGTTAACTATTTTTCAAAGCTGAACTTAAGGTAAAAGTTTTATGTCTAAGCATTGATTTGGCACCAAGTTTGAAACTAGGACGCATAGCAGCTGAGATATTGGTAATTTTATACGTACACCCCTTAATTTTCTGAGATTTTATCTCTCATTTCTAAACTTTTCTTTAATATTCATGAATATGGATATTAGATAATTTGCATATCTAACTATCAAATTAAACTGCTATGTTCAGGGATTAGCTTGGTACCATGTTTAGTAATCTAGGATGAGATGTTGTTAAGATATGAGTATTTTTTGTACGTATACCCTCATTGTTTACAGCCAGCATAATGGGTTGCCATGGAAACCATGAAATTTCAAAAACCCAAAGAACATTTATTTTTTAGGACCATATTTTTTGCATTTAAGTGGTCCTACTGGACAAATTTACGCCCATAATGAAATGTCCTATGTGTTCAATTTAGGTCTGATTACCCCATTGCATACTACAGTTTACCAATGGTTTTTGCCCTCATTTTTAAGATTTCAATAATACTCATGAATATGCAAATGAGATTATTTTCATCTAGGACCACTGGATGAAAGAACTTATCAAATTAAATCACTGAGGATATAAAAACTGGCAACAATGGTGATTTGATGATGTTTTTGTGCTGAAATATGTTCATTTATGATGTTTTTTAAAGATTTTACTTCATTTTTGTAGATTTTCATTAATATTCATAAATATGCAAATTAGATTATTTACAAATCTGACCACATGAAGAAAGACATGTGTCTAAGCTTTAATTTGACACCAATTTTAGTGTTCTAGGATAAGTAGAACCCTAGATATGATTGAATGTGTAGGCCAACCCCCCAATCTCGAGAATCATATAAGAGGTTGCCATGGAAACCATGCATTTTCACGTAGCCCATACCAAATTTCTTTTGAGGAGAACTTCGCTTCACATTCTGAGAGTCCCACTGAACTATTTGGTATGAATTTAAAAGGCCCATGGAGTGCAGGATAGATCATACCTTAACCCCTCCCCTAGGCTTATAGTTTTTACACGATTTTCCCTATTTTTTAAGTTTTCATGCATTTTCATGAATATTCAAATGAGATAATATTCATATATAGGACCGCTGGATGATTGGACCTGTCCAATTGTAACATTGATTATATAAAAACATGCAACAATGACAATATTGCGATGAAATCAGCCTATTTATATTTGTATTGATTTTCCCTTATTTTTTAGCGTTTTCATTAATATTCATGAATATGCAAATATGGTACGTAGCATATTTGACCATGGGATAAAAAGCCTATGTCTTAGCTTTATTTTAGTACATTTTTAAGTAATCTAGGACTAAAAGCAGCTGAGATATTATTGATCTTGTACGTATACCCCCATTCGTGAACCAATTTTTAATGTTTTCATAAATATTTATGAATATGCAAATTAGATAATTTGCATATGCAACAAGGGGATAATAGGCCTATGTCTAAGCTTTAATTTGGTATTAAGTTTAGTAGTCTAAGATAAGTAACAGCTGAAATATGAGTAATTTTGTAGGCAGACCCCCCTTCTCAAATTCGCTATGGGTTGCCATAGAAACCATGCAATTTCACATAGCCCAAACCAATTTTTTTTTGAGGACACCTTCGTTTCCCATCCAGGGGGTTCCAATGAACAATTTGGCACCCATGAAAAATTGTCCTGGGGGTGCAAGGTAACCTAAATTGGATGCCGGGGTAAGTACCACACCTGACCCAGGACACCGAATAGTAAAGTGACAAAAACACAAGCAAACATCGCATACAATGTAGCCAAGAGTTCAGTCCTTTCCCAATATGTGACCACAAGGCTGCAAGAAAAAGACACCACAGTATGACAAGGACAAACACTAATAACAATAAAGATCCACAAAATAAACACCACCTAGACCACCTAGGAACGGTCAGTAAGAAAATTACTAGAGGGCTTAGATTAGTTTCACAGTACCAACCTCACCCTTAATTCAGATGTAGATCAAAACACATTGTTTGTTTGGTTTGCATGAAATATCCCCAACTTATCCATGAATCATCTCCTAGTACATATAAATTAAGATATAACAAGAATTATATGCTTTCAATTAAAGACTCTTCCCCAAAACGCAGCACGCCGAGTTTTTAATTTCTCACATTCTAAACACTGTATCAACTAATGGATTCTTCCTTCTGATTTAATAGAATAAACATGGGTTTGTATTCCAAATAGTATTCTAATGCATACATGTATGCTTTTGTAACGCGACGTCTGATTGGATAACGTCCAAAATTTGCGACAGTATATCCTGTGATATACTGTGGGAAATAGTTTGACGTCATTAATAACGTCACATTTTGTCGGATGACGTACGCCTTTGTACGGCTTTCTGGGGCTTGCAACGCTCCCATTTGAGACGAGACTGTAGAACCGCATTAGAATGGGGATAACTATATTCAAAATTTTCATTTGGGGAGGTACATTGTCGGATATACGTTCGGAAATTACGTTTTACGGCTCCGCTCGCGCGTCGCCGTAAATAAATTTCCGACCGTATATCCGACGATATACCTCCTCAAATGAAAATTTTGAATACAGTTATCCCCTATTTGTATGCTTTTACTGAAGTGCCACAGTTTCTGGCATTTCATCAGCATCTTCACGATTTGATTAAAACCTCATTTACAAGTTGAAATTGTGATGGAAATCTCTGATATTTGTACCAGCTCGTTTAGGATCTTCTTGATAATTGGCCGATACAAATAAAAGTTTTTCATGTTGTCACATCAACACTCGTAGTATTTTAGCGTATAACACCGAATCAAAGAGCAATAAAAATGGATGAAATAAGACACACCTCGTGTAACTAATACGATTATAATCACCGTATAGCATCGACTCCGGAACTTGCTACCAACTTTATCGATTATAAACAAAAGCCAGGCATGACGACGGTAAGAAAAAGTTGTTATTATACTGTTTTATCACGGCATTATGCGATAAGATGGATATATTTTTATCCGAACATATTTATCGTTGAAATATACTCCCAACAATGATATGAAAGTGATTTTTAGTTGACTTTTTTTACTGTAATTGTAGCTGCCTGGTACCGCGAAAAATCATGTCAGCTTCAAAACTCGCCTTGTAATCTTGTAAGTGGAGACTGCCAATTCAATCCGCTATTATGCACATGCATTGCCATCACTAGTGTATATATTGAAGCAAACGTTTTCTCCAAAAACTAACGGAGCTGGATATAATCAAGAGAAATTCCCGACGACTTGAGTACGGCAATTTGAGACACAACACAGAATCACAGGACGGCGTCTTGCTAGTGAACAGTACGGCGACTTATTTTGAAAATGATATAATTCTACTCGAAGAAGCTGTCGTTGGGAACCAACCAATGTCCGTAATGATTCAAGAGGGCCAGTATGGTCTATTATGGATACAAAGTACAAATTTGTGAAAGTATTCAATCAGATGTTCCCGGGTTTTACTATACTGAGCGTGACGTCATAAGACATTATTTGTGATGATCGGAAATGTTATTTATGGGTCAGCATTAAAACACCAAACCACCACCAATCCTGACTCAAATTTTCCCTGTCCCATCACACACTCCAGCACACCAACTCAATAACAAACCCTTTACTTGCCCAGATAAATGAAACACTTCAACAAACCGTTGCCTTGTGCACTAACATACTTGCGGGGGGGGGGGGGGGGGGGGTGGTGGTAAGGAGGGACTCTGATATTTTCACACATAGTAGGCTCAGACCATTTAAGGGGGTTCAAAATCTTTTAACTTCAATATTTTTGGGGATTTTCATGTATATATATATATATATATATATATATATATATATATATATATATATATATATATATATATATATATATATATATATATATATATATATATATATATATATATATATATATATATATATATATATATATATATATATATATATATATATATAAATGAGAGTACCCCCCCCCCCCCACACACACACACACACAAACACTGGGCATACATGTACGTCTAAGTGCACCAGGGTTTGGTGCTCATCGCATTTGCGCATGCGCGGATGCAGTTTTTCACTTTTTTCGTCTGCTTATTTCACAGAGGGGTCCATATGCTTAGGTCCCTTACCAGTTTCTTTTTTTTTCTAACGGAAAACTATAGGCTAGTACTTGTATTAATCGCCCTGTGAGAGGCCCACGCATGATACGCAAAAGTCTGCTTTAAAGGTTTTGGTTATCCTGGTCGTGAGATTGTATGGAACACGTGCTGGTTAGTTTGCAGTTGAGCCTGGTCCGATATGGTTTTGCGGAGGTTTGGGGTGCTTCCACCGACCCTCTTGTATTGTACTGAAAATGTTCAGGTATTCATGCGTGTACCCGGGGGAGGGGGCAGGAGTCTCTGGATCCCCCTGAAAATCGCAGAAATATAGTATTCCCTTGCAATGCTGGTCCAGTGAAGAATTACAAAGTTGTCAACTTAGCATACAATGTTGGGCCGTCATTGGTTTGCCAGCAAATTCAATGGCGTTTCGCTGGTGGCCCGATGTCGTCACGCTTACAGTGTCCCCTATCAAAAAAAGTAAAAGTTGGACCCCTCTGCCAAAACACCATACCCCCACAAGTACTGAGGCTTAACACCCCCTCCCCCAAAGCGTCCTAGCTACGCCTATGTGGTTTTCGCCTTGGTGTAACCAGAGTCGTTTGAACTCGATTTAAGTTTGAGTTCAATTGGCTTCAGTGTGGTTGTGGGCTTCGGCTCGTATTATCACTTAATTATTTCCCTTACTCCTAACACAAGTTTAAACTTTTACAAAAACAAGCTTGGTCTACGCTGAACAATTCATATTCAGACCCTGACTGGGTGTCTAATCTCGATGTACTTACAATACAATTCAAGTCGAAATCGAGAGTACAGGTTAATTTTACAATTTGTAATAAGAGGAGTGGAAATATTATGTTCAAATATCCACCCACGGTTGAAGAAATTAACCAAACCACCACATTAAACCAGCCTTTCCAAATAGAATTTACTGTCCTGCCAGCTAAGAGTGACAGTGAGAGTAACCTTCAGGATAGGATTAAAATGGAGGTGTACTGTACAAGTTAATGTTTAACATTGTACTAGCATTGTACTATATATACTTAGCAACTGTAAAAAACATATAACGTCACTGTCACTCTTGGTTGGCACGACACAACGCTAATCAGTAAAATATTGGCTCAAAAATCGCTAATCAGTAAAATTTAGACCAAAAAATCGCTAATCAGTAAAATTTACACCTAAAAATTAGTAATCAGAAGATTTAAGACCCAAAATTCAGTATCTGTAAAAAATAGCCCCAAAAAATCGGTTATCAGTAACGGTTTATTATAAAAACGAATTGGAATAACTTTTTTCCATCGAAAACGCGTCATTTCGATATTTGGTATTTTTTCGCACAAAAAATCGCTTATCGTTAAATTTTAGGCCGAAATTCGCTAATCACTAGCACTTAGACGTCGCGTCAGATGTTGGTGATAATTTCAAAAAGTAGGGGGGTCTATCTATTCTATGACCGTTTTTTCACGTATTCCGTTATTCATTTCTACAAACTTTGCATCATTTTAAAAGTATGTATTTAAACTTCACTTTTGAATATTAAGCAAATTACGTCGATTTTTGCGTGTAGAGATGTAACATAAATCGTTAAGCGGGTTACTTCTACCTATATAAACCACGGCTAATAATGTATGGAATTGCGTGAAATTTCGCATACGGTTACGTTTTGCTTCCTTCTAAATGACATCAAGCATGAAAATGACGTCATTTGGTAAATAAACAAGTGCTAGCAGACGAAGGAAGAAAAGAGAAAGTGTAGAGATCGAAAGAAATGTGAAAAAAGATGGAGAGTACGTATATATTTTTGTATATAATTTTTAGTGTTTCGTCTATTTGTAAATAAAAAAAGTCACAAAATGCGTTTTTTGAATAGAATAAATAGTTAAATTTATTCGTGATTTTTTCTACTTTTCAAAAAGTTATCAATATTTTGCCATGTCTAGCAAAAATGTCACACTCACAGAAATGACGTCTTCATAAAAATGAAGCATTATTTCATTACTTAACGAACAAAATGTCTATTAGAATATTTTCATCTTAAAAAGATATGTAAATGCGTTTTTTATTTACTCCAGGCTGGTATTAGGATGATGCGAAATGGTTAAATTTTGATTAAAATATCTTTGAAATGCTTTGTCTAGCAAAAATGTCACACACGGCGTTTTTGGCCATTATTTAACGTGCCGTAAAAACGCCGTAAACTGACGTTGCAATGTTCTAATTTTGGCGTGTTTATGGCGCTGTTTACTATTAAAAACGAGACAACGGGCGATCGGGGAAAAAGTCATCCCGCATCACTGGATGGGACTGTTATGCATTTTTTGGGGAAAATTTGTCCCGTCCCACCAAGTTGTCTCGCCCGAACTGCCCCACGTTTTAAAAACAGAAAGTATGGGACAGTATACATGTACCATCAAATTCCATATCTATCCCATCCGTCTGAAAAGATATTTTCGTGCCATGAGGTACCAACTTCTACAGACTATACGATCCCATTCCTTGATTCAATGATACATTTTTTTCAAATGATTGAACTAATGTTAAACAGCGACCGAAAAGTGCAGTTATTCCTGGTACGACACGACGGACGACTGCCCTGTACCGGCCTCAGTAACAGCTTACAAATAATTGTGCTGTTGCCCCGCATTATTTAAAGTCAATATATTGTACATGTAAGCATCTACAGCTACATTCTCAGCATATGAAGTATGTCATCGAAAGCTCAGTTTATAGCGACAACCCAGCGGGCACACATCGTTGACTCAACATTGATTCCATCTGGGTCTTCACTATTTTTGAAATTACCGGTTAATGAAAATAGAAAATAATTGCGTCCCTATTTTCTTAACTCTATTCTCTAATTTGTATTGCAAAACAGCTTCATAATCTGATAGTTATCATTGAACCCTTTTAAAATAAAGTACATATGAGTATTGACGTAATGAAAAACGCCACTATATAAAAAAACGACGTTTAACGTCGTTTTCGACGTTACACAAATTATCACCAACATCTGACGCGACGTCGTAACATTCCGCTATTCGGTCAAATTAACCCTAAAATTGCTAATCGTTAACTTTTAGGGCCAATATTCGCTAATCGCTAAATTTTATGGACATAATCCCCATTTACACCCTTACGCATGTACATGAGATTGGGTACTACGAGCAGCCAAACGCTCAGACTAGCCTGTGCATCCGCGCAGTCTCGCCAGGGCCTTTGCTGCTCTCAGATTTACGTCAGCGTCCGCATATTAAATAAAACTTTTGCGAATATGCGATAAGTACCAAAGTGTCGTGTGCTGGCCCATATCTGGTGCTGAAGTGTTTGGTGTGGTGTGTTTGGGGACTAGAGGTTGTTCGAAGCTGGAAAGGCTGGTTTTGGTGTTCGTTTAGAGTGATTTGGGTGGTTTGGGGAGTGTTCACGGGCAAACATGTCGATGCAAAATGCCGTACTGTAAATTTGATGTTTTTTTCAAGTTGCCGTACTTCGGACTGGTAAATTGCCGTACTCAAAGCGTTTTCTGTTTTTGATAATACATCAGTCAAATCAAGATCATTACATATAAAACTTATACCGAACGTGGTTTCCAATATGCTCATTATTTTGGCATTGAAAATGAGGTGGAAAACGGTTTTAAACAGTGCAGAAACAAACATTTTTCGATGGGACATGCTGTTTTTAGCGGTACCAGCTGGCAGTGTTTCACGATGTTTTGTGACATACAGCAAGAATTGATCATTTTGGCGGGCACGGACAAGTGTTTGACTTCTCTAAAGATGAATTCTATTCACTTCGAAGGCAGGCGCTCATTACAAACCACTAAAAAAACGTTTTTCTCACCCCACTACATGCCATGTCTGTGTTGACATTCGATTCACCTGGTAGCAAGTTCCGGAGTCGATGCTACACCGTGATAATGTGAGCGGAGTGACGGAAACATGGCTTACTATGGCAACACTGAGTGACAATGCTTGCATACACATTGACAACTATACGTTCTGCTGCAAGGACCGCGAGGACGTTAATGGCCGTGGTGGGGGTGTAGGGATTTTCGTGTCCAATAACTTGCTTTGTGTTCCTCATATGGATCTCTCTCCGAGAGAAGCTGAACTTTTATGGGTTGAAGCTCGAGGGCACCAAAAACGTATGATTGTTGGAGTCTGCTACAGACCTCCAGGTCAAAATAGAGATGAGCAAAATGCATTTGTAATGTCACTAGAGAACTGGATTGAAAACGTTTAAAGTGCATGCCTGGATGTTATTGTTCTTTTAGGGGACTTCAATGGTAAGTGTATTAACTGGAACTTACCTCATACACAGAGTGAAATCGGAAATAAACTTTCGAATATCTTAACACAAAATAATTGATATCAGATCATAAATGAGCCAACTAGGTACTTCAGTAAAGAACCAGCGTTACTTGACTTAATAATAACAGACTGTCCCCATCTTGTTCTTAGATCAAAGAGTATGTCCCCCTCTTGCAAACTTGGACCATTGCAACATTAACTGCGAATTTAATGTTAGAACATACCGGACAAAGTCATATAAGCATACAGTTTTGGACTATAAGTCTGCAAATGTTAACGCCGTAATGAGGCTCTAGACACTGCTCCCTGGGGTGTTCCATATACACTTTATAATAATCTAGATTACGTAGTTAACTTCAACAACTCGATTATTACATCAACTTGCAAAGAACATATACTGTATATAATTAGTAAAACTGTTTCTATACATACAAAAGACAAACCATGGATGTGTAACGAGGTTCGGTATTTTATACGTAAAAGGGACTTCTGATATATACTCTTCAAAAAAACTTTAACAGCTTAGGACCAATAAAATTTTATGTTGCCCGTAGAGAAGCAAACAGAGCTAAACGGAATGCCAAAAAGCGTTTCCAGGCAAAGGTTGTTGACTCTCTAAGTGACCCTAATTTAGATGTTAGAAATTTTTGGAAAATCTCAAACAGCATTCTTGACGACAAACCTGATCGTCAAATTCCACCACTGTTGGAAAATAATCATCTCGTGCCCGATGAGACACAAAAAGCTGATATATTTAATAATCACTTTGCTTCTATAGCCTCGTTCTCATAGCTGTCATTTTGTAAAAAAATATTTTTGCGCCAAACATTTTCATGCACTAATATGTCTACATTGTGTATGTAAAGTACTGCATCCATTCACCGAGTTGATCGGCCTATGAACGTTCTATCTATGCATATACAATTATACAGGAAAATTGTCCTAGTTATCATAGATGTCATTTGGTCAAAATATATTGATTTCAGCACCAAACGCCATTATGTACATGTTCAATTCGTCTAAGTATTGGATTAATTCATCAAATGCTGTGGTAGGAGTTGGTCTATCTATAAAGGAGGACACCATCTATGCAAATACAAAAGCAATATCAATAACAATTGTCTTAGATTTCATAACTGTCTTTTTTGTATATAGAATATATGTAATATTATCTAGTTATTGGATCAAGTAACGCCCCTAACTGTCATATTATATCAAGGAGGAGCCAAGTTTCAGTATGCTTTTATATTTCATTCTATACATTCATTAGGTTTTATCAGCGGGCGAAGGCTGTGTTTAAGCTTAATATTACAATGTCATTTAAAAATAACACTTTTACATACTTTCCTGTTAGGCTAATTTAGAGGCAAATGTAGAGGACTATAAACATTATGTCACTAATTGGAGAATCAACTAATTCTCGCGTCTGCTCGGCTGTCTGTTCATGTGCATTATGTACTATGATTGCGGTTAGCTAAATTGTGCTAGGACAGGGCTGGTTTGTTTATCAAACATTACAGACATAATTACTGGAATACATGAGTTGCTTATGCAGAGATACAGACAGTTTGCCTTTGTTCTGTGCCTTGAATTCTGAAGAGTTTTAGGCACGGAATTAGAAGCCTTAGCGTACGAATGGACCTTGATTTCGAGGTGGCTCCTTTTCTGATCTGGGCCATTGATTAGGACTATAACCAGGGACAGGGATGGAAGTCAGGGTCCATTCGTGCGCGTTTCTTTTCAGGATCATGTTGGTAATAGGATGTCTACAAAACTAACGTTACATACATGAAAACTATGGCAAGATCAGCTGTAAGTTCTTCTTTTGGCAGCCGAAGAAACATAGACCGGCTTGATGTTAGCCCCATCAGATTGAGGACTTCTATCAAAACATTTGAAACGTCGGGTTAACTGAATGCTACTTCTTTGTATATTAACGGAACTCCGTGTCGCATTGGTTTAACAATACATGTTAACGTAATCGAGGAAGTGTTCAAGACGTTTTACAGACATGTTCATGCATGTTTATGTGTTGTTCATGGTGTACTGTTGTGGATTAATGTACAACCATAAACAATTATAAGAAGTGGCACAGTTAGTGTCGTAAGGATGACGCATGTCTATGCTCTGGAACATTGTTTTTAACCTATGCATATTTCATGAGTTGTGTGCGATTTAGCGCTGGATCAGGGAAAACACTGAACACTCATCAAAGATTCTAGTTATCCATTAACTATAACCATAAACTCTCACAGCTAAAGTGTTACTTAACCTTGTTCATGTTATTTGTAGCGGAATGCGCAAGGCAGGAGCGGGCGATGGTGTGTTAATGAACAACATAAGTTCTTGAAGTGAACAAAGCTAAAACACTTCATTATACTGTACCATAACATCATCTCGCAAGATAATTATTTAATATTGCAGGCATTCTGTGCTTTTTTGACAGACATTTTAATTGATGGATTACGACCACTACAACTGAATCTCCCTGGGTATGTCAAATAAGGATTCAAGTGCTTTATTTTCCACCTGTGATATTTGACCTGTAAACTTTACACACGATGTGGTGTTTCTCTAAACTAAATAGGAATTTTAGAAGTACCTGAAAGTTTGTCCAATCAGTTTGTGCAGCAATACCAATTGAGTACATTTTACGCAGGTGACTATTTAATACATATGTACTTAAATTCACACTGGTATGCATTTTGCAAGACATCTATAATTTACAAGCAATGAGTTTCGACCATGTCGACCTCTGTATAAATACTTTATATTCTCACTTTGCAGTTTAAGTAAGGCGAATCTTATTGATCCATTTTTGCCAATCAGCAATAAACAGTTTATTTACTTGTTTACCTATCTTGTGTAGACCCTGATGAGATGCCAGGTTTTATGGCACTTCACCTGGATCTGCATGGGTGTGTGCTTAATTTTACTGTTCCATTTTTACAAGGCACAAGACCTAAGTCATATAATTTATTATTACTTTGCGATTAAATATTATAGGGCTTTTTGGGTGCTGTAAAGGTGGCACATCATGAACGCGAAATTAAAGAAATGGGGTAAAATACTGAAAATGAGGCTGAATTATTAGCTAGTACCCATTACACCTCAATACATACACAAGCATATTATTTGCCCTTGAAGTACCAACGCAAACGTCTGCTGCATATTAAACGTGAGTTGATGTTTAGAGGCGAACAGTGTGGAACTCCGATTAGACTGCTCGCAGCATCAGTCTGATCTGAGTCCACGCTGTTTGTCAAATACGCTTCAAAAACATTTATACAGACGACGAAAGCAGATGACATGCTGTGATTGGCGCTTTAAGGGTTGATAAATGTAAGGGCCATGATTTTCATAAATATGCGCATCAAACAACTTATAGATAAAGCCTGATTTCCCTTCATTAGCAGATGAAATAGCCGAACCACGCTCAGATATTAATATTAAGTTGTCAGCTATGCAGTGACCAAAGAGTTCTATAATACTTCTATTATTTTAAATTCGGGCGTAGTACATGTACTGGTTTGAAACTCACTACTGGAGATTGTCTCCTTGGGCAGGCCCTAATGAGATGCTACTTGTGTAGCAGCTCATCAGGATCTTGATTTGGTTTGAGTTTATAATTACTGTTATATTTTACAGGACACTAAGCTTAAGTCATACATGTATACTTCCACAAAACGCTTTGAAGCGCGACTGTAACGGTAAATGCATGGAGTGAATCGAGGGTCATTACTTAGAAGTCGTGCTACTACTGTACATTGTACTATACCATATGTTCGTTTTTTGCGTGTGATTATTTGTACTATATTAGTCAAAGTTCTAATTTGTCGATTTTCTGAATAGCTATAAGTGCTATATCAGTTTAATTTGCATTCCCGAATAAGAGCAGCCAATTAGTTAATGATACCAGAAATTGACAAAGCCAAATAATATTGTATAGAAGAGGCTTTGCCGAATACACATACCCTCATTTTAAAGAAAATCACAATACTTTCCATTGGATTTCTTTTGACATTTTGGCCAAAAGCAACTAGTCAAATGCAGATGGAGTGTGCATTTTAGCACTTTAGTGTTCAATATGAGTTTGTCTTTTGAAATGAAAGGTTTTGCGTGTGAAAGTGTGTTATTTCACAGGAAAAGTGCCAAAATGTGAATTTTGCAAATGGAGGTACATTGTACCACTGTTCGGGTGGGCATCATGTATGGACCATCGCACATTTTGTCAATATCTTTGCTGTCTTGGATATATGACACATCTGGCTATTTCGAGGTGCAAACCGGTTTATAGTAATATCATTTAACGCTTGGAAGATAATTAATAAATTGGAGCTTTTGGCTAGTATATTTTATTATGGAACATACGGTAGCGTCTCCTTTGGTAGAGGTTAAAAGCTAGGTGCATGTTTAAGTTCGGGTATCACTGCCAGTGATTGTCACGGTGTTATTTGTCCTTGTGTAGACACTGGCGAGATGCCATATATTGGTTTATGTTGGACATTAGGTTCCTGTATACTATATGCAGAGGCAGTGTATTGTATCCGCGTGCCAGACACTTTATTTGCTACTTGGTTCAACCAAGGACGACAGGCATTCGTCCCAACATTAATAAAATTGTTGATTGGGACAGAAATCACGCATTTATTCTCGTTTCAACGAATTTGGACGCTATTGGGAACTGATACGGCACAGTTGTGACGAATCAGTGTAATGAATGATAATGATACACTATTGTTTTTGACACAGTTGGCGACGAAAGCATTTTTTTTATAATTAAATGTCAGCGCCACTTAAAGCATTTAATTATGTTGTAATGATATACGCCTTAACTGTACCCGCTAATCGTTCATTGCATGCGCAGCTCTATATATGTTTTTTTTTAACTTTCTTTTTCGCTATGTTACGAGAGGTTTCTGTCTTCGGAACCCTTGACCAGCCTACTCAGCCACAATGGCTATTAGTATATTAAAAGAAAGACATGGAGCTGATTTTCGGATATCTAATTACATGGGCGCAGTTCAGATTGTGTGGATGCGCAGGCTGGTGTGCCTATGTTCGTGGGCAGCAGTTCGATGGGGTCTATACATGTATAAGACATGGGTGTCATCTCATGGCAACATTGGCCATCCACACTTTAAGGAGCATTCCAGTCTAGAGACAAGCACTTTTGAGGAACTCGGATCCGAGTTCATAAATTTCGCCTGTAATTGTGTTATCAACACTCTGAGATTGATTGTTTATTTAACTGGGTTCAGCATCTGAATTTAGAAATTACTCTGTCATAAGTTAGCTCCATGCATACAGCAAAACATAATATATTTATCATTGCCTTGGTTTTGTTGAATCCATTTTATCTATCAAAACCCAAACTAGACTGTTTCAGAAACTAACTTAATTTTAATAAGTTCCTACTGTATAAAAGTAAGTAAGGTTGCAAAGATCAGGAAACGATACAATCAAGTACCACACCTGACCCAGGATACCAATGGGAAAGTGACAAACTCACAGAAGACAGCACAAACGAGAGCCAAGAGGTCAGCCCTTTCCCAGCAGGTGACCACAAAGCACATATACACAGACGCGCACAAAACATAGCAAACGCAAGACAGAACAAAAACATAAAAGATCCACAAAAGAAGTACCGCCTTGGAACGGTCAGTAAAATATTTTACTGGAGGGCTTAAACCGGTTTAACGGCGAAGTATGTGACAAACAGCCACATACATCAAAAGAGGTAAGTTTATTGACCCTTCATGTTGCAATTGAATCTTCCATCTACATGGGATATTACAGCAAACAACTTTAGCAGACGATATTTTCAGATGTGTTTTGCTTGCCCTTCAATGGGTAACAGTGCAGACGCTGATCAAATGTCGCCAAAGTATCTTCACTGTAAAATGAAGTTTACTTGTATCCAAAGCTAATCACTGGCCTCAAGTTTTATGTGTGTGGAGATACGATAAGCTTACAATTTTATCTAGGCTGTTTATTTTGAAAGCAAATCTGACAGGGTGTTGATATATGTAATTTTACTCATCAGTGATTGTTTTAAAGCACAGGGGCATCTTGTCCCTAGACTGATTCGGTACCATGGACTAATATTAAATCTGTGTAATTATTATCTTGTGTGGCATTTTAATCATTTTAGCGGTTGGCTTGTTTTCAATTTGATATGCATTACAAATTGCGCTGATAGAGCAGGATGTCAGATGAATGTTATTCTTTGTTGCTTGTTATTTATTTATTTTGTTTTTGTTTTGGTGTGTTTGATTCTTTGCATGCTGAAAAAGTTCCTAATGCATTACTTTGGCGTCTGCTGCATTTCCCCGCTAACTACAGGTACGCTTTGCATCAGGGCACATTTAAAGTTCACGAGTTATTGAAAGATGATATAGAATCAGTTCTAGCGAGTCTAGAAAACACAAACTTTAAATAATGAGAGCTCAAAGCTGGTGCATGCCATTGGTTGAATTATTGCATGTCAGGTAAGGTCCGACTACCTGCCCCTGATGTTGTTTCAGCACTATTAGACGTTGGACATACGTTTCCTCCCGAAAGGTGGGGTTTTTCGTGGGCCATAGCTGGCGATCGAGGAAGGGTGAACCATATATGTAAGACTGATTTTATACGTAGAAAGTCAAGGCTTTAGAGATGTATAATGTCTGTCTAAAGATATATCAAATGCCATTTCGAATGACATGTCCCTATTGCAAATAGATCTTTGTGTTACTTTTATATCAGAAATAGAATAGACACAGGGGTATTCAAATCTTAAATTATGTAGGACTGTGTCTATATATGGAGTTTAGCAAAGACTGGAGTAGATTTAGCATTTTTGAGCAACAGTCTTCACCAGAGGAAATCGGCCTTTAATAAGCAGTTACATATGAGACTATTCAGATGTAATTTGTTTGTTTATGTTTCTTATTCCAGATTGTTTGATTTTTCATGCTTATTTCATAAGACAGATCAATTGTATGTTTTGCGTTTGAATGCTGTCGTCTGCTGATTAGCAATTACTTTATAAGAAATTCAAGAACTCTTTCTGACTATTACAGACTTTAGACTTTACTCGTCGAACATGATTCAGTGAGTGCAACTAAATTTATCATCAGCAGGCGACTCTAGAGGGTTAGAGCTATTTATTATTTCAGTTACATGTTTTTGCATCTGCTCGAGCATATCTGAAATGCATGATGTGAACGAATGTCCACTTGTACTATAATGGCAAATACGCCATTTCATCTATTCGTTTTCATTTTTGGGGAATTACTCGTACAGTTCTAATCAGCTATGGTATTTCCTGGGGGAACTTCTCAGAACTTTACTCGTTTGGAGCTTTACTCTTCAAGAGCCTTCCTGACGGGTCTGGAACAAGTGTGCCCCTTGAACTGTCTGGAAGACTCTCGACATCGTTTCGACCAAAAATGTAGATTCTTTCGCATTTAGAATCAACACGATCTCTGCTGGATAAAGCTGATGCTTTTACTTTGGATATTTCGCATCAGTTTTGGCATTTAATTTTGATTGCTTTTCTGAGCTAGTCCTTGGGATTTGCCAAATGTATTTATAATAAAATTAATAGTTATCATGTATTACTCGTCATTCAATAAATAAGATTATATTTTTGCTCGAAACCTCTATATGTATATGTCGACTATGTTTACATTGTGTAGGTAATAGGCCCGTAAAACCGGAATGACCTGGAACTTGATTTTAAAGTTTTTCAGGCTACTCTGGCATCATTGAGCGTTTTGAAATATTAAAGCTGCATAGTCTGTAACTTTTGGTCCTTTAATTTTAGAAGTAAATGCTTTTTAATTTTCAAGAACACAGTAAAAAAACTAAAATTCAGGTATACATTTTACCAATTTCGTAAACCTCAACAAATTATCAGTATCAAAAACAACAGCATTTAAAATTAACTGCAAATAATTACCAAGAAGAGAAAAACACACCTGTTTTTATAAGATAATTCACCTTTCCATGCAGTTTTCAGCTATGGTGAACAGATTTATTGTGAAAATATAACTTAATTCTACTTTTACAAATGATTAAATAGGAAAGTAAAAATTTTCGAAAAATGTTCATAGTTGCAGACTTAGTCATTTTAAAGATGACGCCCAAGATGACCGTCAGTTTGGTTCCTTATACCTATATGACCAACATAATCGATCAAAAGCATGTTAATTTTGACTTTTAAATGGATGATTATAGGCTAAATGATACAATAATTAAAATAAAACATCACTGTCTTAATTCAGAGAGTTGAAATATTAAGGATGGTGTCCAAGATGGCCGTCAGTTTGACTTCTAAGACCTATATGGTCAACATACTAAAAAGGTATTTCGACTTTTTATGAATGTGTAAAGGCTAAATGATACAAAATATTAAATTAGAATATGGTTTTGATTCAGAAGGTTTAAATTTTAAAGATGGCGTCCAAGATGGCAGTCAGTTAAGTTCTTAAGACCTATCTGAGCAGCTCGATATAAAGCATTTTATTTTATTTTTTTTTATGAATGTTTAAAGGCTAAATGATACAAAATCGCAGTAAATAACTATTCGCTGATAGTTTCAGCAGCGGGTGTATGTGGAGAATTTGGTTGATATGTTGTTGTTGTTTCTCAACATCCAAGATGGCAGAAATAACAGGGTGGGAAATTACATGGTTATTGTTATGATATACTGCACAAAAAATAACAGACTATTTTTTTCGTAATGGTAATGATTTTTGTTTTTTTTGTCTTTGTTCTTGTAGTTGTATCCATCAACCCATGCACAACTGTCTAGATCACTTTGGCTGGATCTTATAATACCATAATATCGTATTATTCTCATAAAGGTTCCTACTTTGGAAAACATTATGTTAAAAAACGAACTGATAAATGCCAGGGTATACTGAACAGACCATATAACTGAAACTATGTGACAGATAGTTTGATTAAATTACAACCCTCTTTTGAATCAATATGAGGGATAAAATCAGCGAAAAGTTGTATGTGGATGGATGGATAAAATTACAAAAAAGAGAGAACAGTCTATTAAGGAGTGCAGTGTAGCAACACAACAAAAATACCTGAGTAGGATATCTGTATGCTGCATCTTGACTGATGGTTGGTTGTAGCTGTATAAAACAGGCCTGCTGGTCCGGTGCAATTGTAACAACCATTACTACTATACTGGTATTGTGCAAGTGCAACAGAGAGCAAAATCGGTCGGCTATTGCTATAGCAAATATGAATGCTGGTCCGGTGCAAATGTATCAGACATGTATGATTGTAGGTACAAGTTTAACAGACATGATTGCTGGTTATGTGTAACTGTGAAAGACATGGCAAATTGTCAGATGCAATTGTTACAGACATGGCATAATTAATATACATGGATGCTGATAATATGAAACTCTAACAGACATGTATGCTGATAGTTATAATGCAACTTACAAAGGCATAGCTGCTGTTCAGGCGCAACTGTAACATACATGCCTGATGATATGGTGCAATTTTGCTTACCAGTCCGTTGGTTGGGTACGAGCAGAGGGACATAACTGCGGGTCTGAGGCAAGGCAAGTGTAACATACATACCTGCTTGTTCAGCCCCACAACTACGGATGTACTTGCAAGTCAGTTGAAACTGATTCAAACATATCTGCTGGTGAGATGGAACTCTGACAGACATGCATTCTGGCCGAGTTTAAACAAACATGCCTGCTGGTTAGTAGCAAAGTTTTAACAAATGGGTACTGCAACAGGCCTGCTAGCCTCGTAAAGCTCTTTCAGATAAAAAAACCTGCTTGTTCAACAGTACCAAGCAATAATGTTAGATGGGTGCAGTTGTAAAATACATTATTTTGCTGATGCGATGAAAGTAACAGACATGACTGCTGGCCTAGTGTCTCGTTAACAGGCAGAACCACATGATTAAACACGTGTAATGGTAAGAAAGGCTGATGTGATGCCCTGATGGCATCACATGATTTCAACAGGTATGGAATCATTCAATCAGACAAGCCTCCTGGTCCACTGAAAATCAAAGAGAAAAGCTACTTGACCTATGCCTCTCCATCAGAGATACAAACTAACACTGCGAAACTTTATCAGGCAAGACTGCTACATTTTCAACACAAAATACATTCATACTGGTCTAGCGCCACTCCGTGCAGAGAGTTGCAATGTCGCTGCAGCTGCAATATACATTTATATGCATGTTGAGCTAGTGTAACTGTCACAAAAACCGCTGCTGTTCAGTTGAGAGCTGCTGCAAGATGGATGCTTGCTGGACCGTTTCCACTTCATCAGCATGCCTGTCGATCTTTTGCTACTCAAAATTAGTGAGTATGATCAGGAAATACCACAATCACCAACTGCAGACAAACCCATGGCATCGTGAGCATGTCTTATGGCGTTGTGCTCCTCTATCTGTCTCACTATCAGCCGTGCCTGATGGTGTGGTGCCTCTCCATAAGCCATGCCTTCTGGGATGGGGGCTCACTATCAGCGGTACCTGTCGGTGTGGTGCCTCACTATAGGTCATGCCCTCTGGTGTGGTGCCTCACTGTAGGCCAGGCCTCCTGGTTATAAAACTTGAGTTCATTCTCAGACTCAAAATAAAGCGCAATGATTGGGTGCTGGCGGACAATCACTGCGCTTTTTTTTGAGTCTGAGACTGTACTCAAGTTTTATAACCTCGAGGCCAGGTCTTATAGTGTTGTGCTTCAATATAGATCATAATTGCTGGTGTGGAAGCTCATAATCAGCGATGCTGTTGGTATGGGGCCTCACTATAAGATATGCCTGTTGGCTTGATACCTCAATTAAGGTCATGCCTGCTGCTCTGTTGCCACTACAACCAACATTTTACTAATCTAGTGCAGATTGATAAATAAAAGATGGTTACGAGTCTGGTGCTACATGTACAATGGTGTCATTACATCAAACATGTCTGCTGATCCGGTGCCACTCTCAGATTTGCCTGCTTGTACAGTGCAACTCTAACAGACAAGCATGCTGGGCTCATTTATTCAGATACTCATGTTTGTAAAGAGCTTTTCCATCAGGCAAGGCATCTGGTCTACTACAAATCCATCAGACATGCCTACAGGTAAGGTGAACACTTTATACTGATGTATGTAGAAGTTCAACCAAATCTATGCCCCGCAATCAGAGGTTTTGCAAAATCTAAATAATCTGATAAACATACCGTTTAGAAATAGAGGGAACAGTCATACATTTTGAAATATCAACACCAAAGGATTAAAATTGAAAATTAAGTTAAAATTTATTCATTTACTAGTACTCGTAATGCATATAAATAACGTTAAATCAACAAGTTCATTTCAAGAATCTTTTAAAGGAGAGATAACAGTGTAGACCCTGATCTGATGCTACACAATTTAGTGTCCGGTCAGTGCATATACTGTTAACATAGCATGTAAAACTTGTGTGCAAACATAAAGATAATATCAACTTAATATCCCTGAAAATCTAAACTAACTGATTCCAATCATAGGGAGGAAAAATCTATTAGACAAAAACTGGTCAAGAAGATATATAAACATCTAATAAAGCAGACGTAAGAATATTTGAGCCCTGACATGTGATTTCCAACAATGTGGCATGTGCGACCAGCAAAGCCTCAGATCAGCCTGTGCAAACATGCAGTCTGATCAGAGCCTTTGCTTCTCGTTTGATTATTCTATGAGTGTTCAGCTACTGACTGAACATCATTTGGAGCTTCTAAGCTTAAAAAGAGGATGCAAAGGGTCGTCTGAGTGTACACTTGTCAAAATGCAACATTGTTGAAATCACATGTCATGACTCATATCAATCTAATATCCCTGAAAATCTAAACTAACCCAGAGGAAACGTCTATTAGGCAAAAACTGGTCAAGAAGATAGATTAACATCTTATGAAGAAGATGTAAGAATATTTTTTTCCTTTTACTCACTTATCTGCTTACTGCACCAAAACACCAATTAGGCCAGAATTATTTTATTAAGTAATTTATGGACTTTTTTTTCCAGATTAAGGGTCGGGGGACTTAAGAAATAAATAAAAAAGCTCTGAAAATGACTGGTAATTTTCAGAGCATTTTTCATTTTTAATATCTCCAGAACAGTCAGAAAACTAGTAAGGTAAACCAACAGTCTGTATGTATTAAATCTTTAAATATTTCATCATTTTCCTTAAAATCTGGACAGGACAATCACTTTCAACAGTGTCACTCTCAAAAATACACTGACAGAACCTAAAAAATATATTATTATTTTCAACGAAACAAATAATATTTAGAGTTCGCTGATACAATAAAAAATAATTTTAGAATTTTTTCTACTTTCAGGAAAATTACAGTAGAAGGGTTTGGGTGTGGTACTTGATTGTATCGATTCCTGATCTTTGCACCCTTACTTACTTCGTAATTCAACTAATAAGAAAGTTCTGGCCTTAGTATCACAGGTTAAACATTTGCAACGCCAACAGATTTTCTATATGAGCCAGACCGCTGCTTTGTACCATCAAATGTATCTAAGTTTACTTCAAATTCCTTGAGAATCTTAGAAAGTTCTGCATTGTAACTTTTTTGTGTTTCAAATTTACTTGTGTCTATTGACGAGTAATCAGGACATGGTTCTCCTGGTGGAACTCCACTAGCTGAATCATCCGGCTGAATCAGATCTTGTAATAATTCAGCTTCTTCCGCTGGTAGCAATGGTATCCTACCATCCCTTCCATTCCAAAGTCTCTCACCTGATCCCCCTAAAGCACTGTCTGAACTTTGTGATTTAGAATCTGGTCGAAGTTTAATCAATGGCACAGGTATTCGTTTTACGTGCCTCTTATCAGTTTTCGTTGATTTATTTCCAACCTGACACCGATCACAACTTGTTTTATGACACTGCCCTTCCTGAAAACGTGAGGGAAACTGTCCCGAAAACTTTGGTGCAAAACTCCAATTAACTGGAATTTGATTGTTTCTTGGATAATATATGTACTTTATATTGCCTTTGGATGGTCGCTCATACCCACGTCTATGTCTTGAAAATGCATCTTCCCGAAAACATTGAGGTAGAAGGTCAAGTTCACTATCTGATGATTCATAATGTGAACTTAACCAGTGATTTACTTTTTCCACACCGTCATCTGAATCATTAGTCATTTGGTGGTATAGTTTATGTTTATGCTCTGAGTAATGGACTGCATCGTTTTCATGCGGGCCTCCAGTATCCTACAAAGGAAATTTGTAATAGTAATACCATGGTATTTGGTTCACCTGTACAAAGAGATAATCCCCGAGCTTTAGTGATTGAATAGTCCTACATAGAGGTGGACAACAATAGTACAACCATGTAATCTAGATAGAACCTAAATCTTTAAGGCCCTCTCAGGTTTTACCTGTTGTTTTGCTCCCCAAAAAGAAGTGGCAGGTTATGGTATTAACCCAAAGAAAAAAAAAGTGTCATATGTTCTATGAACCAAATTTTTTTTCTGGTTCTCCTCAGTATATGACATTTTGTTCTCTTGTTACCTCGAAATGAATGCCTTTTCCCCCTGTTTCTATATGTGTAGTATTGTGCACAACTCATTTGTAAGTCAGTTCCTTATTGCATATGCGAGCAGCAAGAAGGCCTTGGTCTAGAACAAGGTAGGGAAACACATGACTTGTGACGTCATATTTGTTACAGCAAGGGTACAGACATATTGGAAAATGTACTCATATGTGGTAAGTGTTTTGCTTATTTCTCTATAAGACTAAAGTAGTCAAAGCAAGCAACCATTTCGTGAGCTAGCCCACAGCTCATGTAATTTAAATATTTCAACTTTTGGGACCAAACACTTCTTGTTGACCTTTTTTACTTTGACAAGAGTTTTTTTTATGGCATTTGTCTGTGTCTAACTTTTTCCTTTTACCAGATAACAGAACCTACAGGGCATTAGTTACCAACACGACTGCAATAAAGTACGACTCCTACACTAATCATATGATAGTTTACTTTTTAAATAGATGTAGAGATGACAAAAATTGTATCATCTAGTTGGATACAAGCTGCAATATGGCCTCGGCCACGATGTTGATACAATTACCTACGATGATGTCACAAATCACGTGTTCCACCCCCTTGTAGGGGTGTTGCTGTCCATACACACAAAAAAGTATGCAGTTGAAGATTCAGGCAGACAGTTAGGCCTCTCTTTCCACAAAATAGTTGTATATGCATGTTTAAAGATTGACTTGGGCATATGAGTTAAGTACCTAAATGTCAATAACTAGCATTTTTGTAAAGATTAGTGAGGCCAATTAGAAATAAAAAATAAAGTGGTTCAGGTTACACCCTGAAAATAAAATAGGGCAGGTGGGTGAGAAACTTTTTTCGTTGAAAACTTTTTTTTGCTTGGAATTTTCAGATCTGCTTGAAAATGTATTATATAAGACAAAATTGACATAAAATTGTCTATTTTTGAAGAAATGGTCCTGTTTTAGTCCTTCTACTTAAGGCTGAATGTATAGAAATTAAGATCTATGTTTTAGATGGTCATTTTGATATATAGTTTGTTTATATTATTCTCTTCCAATTCAGAATTAGGAAAAAAAGGTTTAATTGCACGCTGGTGGGTCAGACTTCAGACTCTTTGATGGTTCCGACTTAAATGCTTATCTATTGATGAGATGTAGGGGCCTGATGCTTTGGCTGTTGTTAAGCCCACCGGGGTTTACCTGTTGGATTTGTTTTGCTCAGGTATTCAGTTTTTTTACTGTTGAGTCCTTATATTTGTTTATCTCCTTTTTATATCATGATTTATATGTTCTAGGAGATGATGCATTGATTAGTTAGGGGTCCTTCATGCAAACCAAACATCTATGTGTCTTGATCGATATCCGACTTAAGGGTGCGGTTGGTGCTCCGTGAAACCGGTTAAGCCCGTAAGTAAAATACTTTTACTGTTTTGTGGATCATTTATGTTATTTCTGTCTTGTTGTTGTTATGCTTTCGTGCACATCTGTTTAATGATGCCTTGTGGTCACCTGCTGGGAAAGGGCTGACCTTTTGGCTCTCATTAGTGAAGTCTAATTGTGAAGTTGTCACTTTCCCATCGATATCCTGGGTCAGGTGTGTTGATTGATTGTATCAATTTCTGACCATTGCACTATTTCTTAGGGTAAGGGGTAAAAATTAAGGGTTGGTCGGGTAACCTGAAGATAACAAATCATCATACCTGCCATCCAAAGAATTCAGCTGCTGTCCGTAATGGATTGCCCCAGGGATCTACCTCCTTAATAAGATTGCACTGACATTCAACTTCTGTACATTTCAATGTTGCACTACCGGCCTGTATCCCTACATCACTCCTGTTTTGTCGCCGTCTTTGCTCTTCATACCAAAGACGTAATTCTGAACTTGCCTGGAAGAAACAATATGCTATACTTTTAAAGAAAACTGTTTATTAAAAATGTTCCCCAATGTTGAATATATTTTTATATCATAAGTCTGGCTCTGCTAGTTATCAAAATTGAAAACAATATGAAAGAAGAATGTCTAGATAGAAGTTTGTTACAGTATTATCACATGACGTCAGGCCTGAGAGTGATATAACGTCATGCAATAAAATCGATTAACCACTAGCGGTTTACAGATTCAGTATCGTTACGTAATGACGTCCATTATAACGTTGCGTAAAAGATGACAAAATCTGAACGTTTTCACGCCAAAAATGCGAGTTTTAATTAATTTTAATGTCATGTGATAAATAGAATCTAACAATCATGCTCCTGAATTATTGAATTTATTAACTCTTTGCGAAAAAGAAATAAAATGCTCGGCAAGCCTCGCATTTTATCTCTTTTCCTCAACTGGTTTGATAAATTCAATAAAATATGATCACTCATGTAAGGTCCTCTATATATGGGCCTCCAAGAGAGGAAACCTGAGTTTGTTGCATGCGAACCACAAAGACACAGACCAGCTAGAGCATCTGCCCAATCTGGTCCTGAGGCTATAAAACTTTTTCATGCTCAACTCAACTAAACTTGAAATTTCAACCACTCACAACAACAAAAATGGGGTAAAATATAGACTCTCAGATGTTGTATTTATCATGCTAATAAATACTAAAATGCCAACAATTATTGGCATTTTATATTATGAGAAGGATAAATTTCGTGCTCAGCTGAGTTGAGCCTGAAAAAAGTAATATTTCCCCCGGGCCTGATCAACACCTTTGCTAGTCTCTACCTGAAAAAGTATAATATTCAAAAATGCAACACGCAAACATTTAAATATAATAACTAGCATGGGCGGATCCAGAGGGGGGGGGGACAGTGGGTCAGGACCCCCCTCCTGAAAAATCACAAGTTGCTACATGTATGTTTCCTTAGAAATGCTGGTACAGACCCCCTCGATTGGGTCCAATTGCTTCTCGAGGGAGGTCCGTATGGCCCCCTGTGAAATAAGTTGATGTCAAAAAAGTTTGCAAGACCCCCCTAACGGAATTTTCTGGATCCGCACATTACTAGAATGTGTAGCTGGGCAGGTTGGAATGAGCCTTACCTGGTCGCAAACCAAAAAGAGTGGCCCGAGGTTATAAAACTTTTTCCATGCTCACCTCAGCTGAGCACAAAATTTATCCTGCTCATAAATGTTAAAATACCAACAATTGTTGGCATTTTTATATTTATTCGCTCGATAAATACAACATCTAAGAAACAAATAAACAAGAAACTTCTTTATTTGTTGGTATTTTAGTTTTTATGAGCAGTTGAAATTTCGCCCTCAATTGAGTTGAGCATGAATCTTTTTATACCCTTGGGCCAATTGTTGGCATTTTAACATTTATTAGCATGATAAATACAACGTCTAAGAGACATAAAGCGAGAAACTTCTTTATTTGTTGGTATTTTAGTTTTTATGAGCAGTTGAAATTTCGTGCTCAGTTGAGTTGAGCATGAACAAAGTTTTATAACCTCGGGGTCAGGTTTGCTCATGACTAGGCCCATATACGGTTGTTATTATGTTTCAATATTAACCCTTTGTATACTAATAGAATCTTCCTTTTGGTTTGATACAACAAACTTGGGATAACCCAGTGTATATAGCTTGGGCTTTCAGGTCATGATTAAAATTTATGGTATTGTTTGTCTGAATATCTATTTACCTTATAAACAGAGTAGACCCTGATCTGGGTCTTCACTTTTTGTAAAAGCACCCGTTAAGGGGTTTCCTGTATAAAAAGGGTTAAAGGATGGGTGCTTCAGACACCTGAGGAGCTACTCCTTTCCCTTATTCCAGTATATTATTCCTTAATATACTTAACAGTAACAGAAACGCATATTTTTCATTACTCATTTAATTTTTAAACCTATAATAAAATTTTACCCTGAATAATATTTATATGTTTGACAGGACTTAAACGTTCATTCTGGGCAACCTTTTTTCTCGTTACACAGTCATTTGATAATTAAACTAAAATGTAAAATTGCAATATAAAGTGCTATACGTTGGAAGAGCCATGCTTTGAATCCGATTTCATTTAAGATTAGCACAGCACAGTGTTACAATTAAGAAAATGGTATAAAACATTTAAAATCGTCGCTGTACGAGATAAACTGCTGATCCAAAAATCTTCATTTTATCCGTTTTTGCTTTGATCTTGAAACCGACTGGAAACGCTGGGATGCATGGAAGTTGGATACATTATGCGTTATATCAAGTGAGGTCCTGTCCAAAAGAGCCGTTTAAAACAATTATTGGACGCTAGTATGCCTGTCTTGGGCAAATTTCCGATTTACGTTTTGACAGTGTAACTCATACACATTGGCTTACATTGGATAATTGTGGTCTATTCAATCTTCTAAAAGTAGCCTGTATGTCTTGATTCAGACACAGAGTGATTTTAATTAAAATGCATTATGTTGTCTGAGGTTTACAACTTCTTGAAATTTGCATTGATTATGAATGATTTTATAATGCTCAGGGCTATTCCCCTTTGTTAGCATTACTCCAAGGAGCCAACCGTTTACGACGCATTTGTTTATACACGATATACCCCTATTCCAAACAGGCCACGAATCGCCCAAATCGCCGCGAATTGATTTTTTCTTATTCGGGGGGATTCGTGAGGTTTCATTAAATTTTTTTCTCCAACCGTGATGAGCTACGAGTCATTCCCGATTCAGATACGATGTCGTTACGAATATTCGGGGGAATCGGCTCAATTCGGCTGGAATCGCCCAAGAATTCATTACGATTAGAAAATAACATTAGAACATGCTGCACGAAAGTTAAGGAATCAATTACGAATCAGTTAAGAATATGCGGAATGCAGCACGAATTGGGCACGAATAAACAGAAATCCGCGACGATTCGACACGATTCGCGAGATTTTCTCTTACGATAGCTATAAAAAAAGGCCCGTACATGCTTCGGGGCATCAGTTCCAAAATGAATGTTCCTCGTAAAGCAGCAGTAGAATTGATCCTGCAACTTGAGTGTTGAAAACGGCTTCTTATATAGCTGGAAGAAAACAACTACGTTAAAGTCGAGAGGCCCTGACCCAGACTCTTTGACTTGGAAAAATATGGCAGTTCGCCATTGGCGAAATCTCCAGCCAGGAGCTACTGACTGATCCTGATTGTGCTCCAGAATCTGCCAAATCTGTTTCAACTTCTAGGACTGCTCACATGCTCGAGGCGGGGTAATTAACCTTAGGGAAAATCCTTCTGCTATCTCTTCCTTGGTTTTATTGCTTGGCTTAATCTCCCGATTCCCCACGAATGAGCTAAGAGTAGCTACGAATGCCCAAAACAATGCAAAAACGCCCCCGAATCGATTACGATTCAGTTACGATATCCAAGAATGCCTTAGGAATTTGGTACGAATCACGCACGATTTTTCGAATCGGGGCATTCGTGGCCAAAGTTTTGAACAGTTCAAAACTTTTGAGCCGAATTCCCGATAGACCTACGCATTGCAAGAACTCACTACGGACTATGCGAATCAGTTAAGACCACCACGAACTGAGTACGATTCAGCCACGAATCCAAATATTTGTCAATTCGTGTCAATTCTTGGGATTCGGGGCCTGTGTGGAATAGGGGTATAATACACACACCATTGATACATTTCATATCATCAGATTATTATTTAACATCCAATTTATACAAAATAGCCAGTTATTTAAGATATGCGTTTCTTTTGCTGTTAAGTATATATAACTTTAATATTAACTTTAATCCACATTATGATAACAATAACTGAACGTTTGAGAGTTCAGAGGATAATCGTGCAAATTCACTTAATCTTATAAAAAGAAAAGTCACGTCATAAAACCTAACTTTATGGTTTTCATTTGCATGAGGCTCTTACTAACCTGCCAGTTACAAGATCTGAATCTGAAAGTTCTCAAAAAAACTTTGATACTGTCAAGGTAGCAATTAACAATGACGCTGATCATACTGTTCCAATCTAAAAATTAATCTTCACATGCATGCGCAGATCCAGAAAGTTTTTTTATCCGAGGGGATCCAACTCTTACAACATTTTTTTTCTTATTTGATAAGTGGATCCAAATACCACTGAAATTGGTTCATCATTGGCCCAACAGGGAAACGAAATTTAAATGGCGTTTCGCTGGTGTGCCGATGATGGCCCAACATTGATTGTTGGCTTGGAAGCTTTGCGATTTAATCAGGGGATCCGGAACAGTAAGGAAGGGAACCCTATATTTTGTGATTTTTCAGGAGGGGGGTCCCTCCTCACTGTCCCACCCTCTGGATCCACGCATGACATGCATGCCATGTTTAGTTTATGGCATAATAAGCTTCTACATAAACTTGAGGATATGTTAAACACTTAAAATATTTAAAACAAAATTGGCACTTACTGCTTTTAATTTGCTCTCTACTTTGGTGTTTTCCGTCTTTAACAGCTGTAAACAATTAGATGTGTGTAAGAATTTGTCATTGCTTATTATAGATAAGCACAATACAAATATATTGAGTTTCAGTCTTTAACAGCTGTAAACATTTAAAATGTTTGTAAGAATTCGTCATTGCTAATTATAAATAAGCACAAAACAAAAATGTTGAGTTTCAGTCTTTAACAACTGTAAACAATTTAAATGTGTGTAATTAATTGTTGCTTATTATAAATAAGCACAATAGAAATATACTGGTAAACAAGAAACTGTAACAGCAGCACCAATGCCATTGTCGACATTGGCATAGCTCTCATTAGGCAATACGCACGTGTGTAATAGAAATAGTTACATTCAAGGGAGGTCACCTTATGTGGCAAAAGTGGACCCGCGCATGTACTTATATCTAATTTAGTGTGTTTGGCAGAATATTTGTCCGTGAAACAAAAGATAATGACCAAGATTTGGAATATTGAAAATCACTTTTACCTGAAGTTCTCTTGATAGTTCTTCTATCTGCAAGACAAAATATGTTTCTATTGAATTTAAAGGAGGGTAACACAAAATATGTTAATGTGAAGAATTTAGATATTTTCTTTAATATGAAATAGCTTGTTCCAAAATATTATTCGTTGGACTATACCAACACTAACATATGTGTTGGAATGGTTGAAAAGATAGAATTGAGTCGTGACATGAGATTTCCAACAATGTGGTTTATGCGACCAACAAAGCCTCAGATCAGCCTGCGCATACGCACAGTCTGATCAGAACCTTTGCTAGTCGCTTTCGTTTTCTATGATTGTTATGCTACTGACTGAACACCATTTGGAGTTTCTAAGCTTAAAAGGAAGGCTTGTCTGAGTCTACACATGTCAAAATGCCAGATTGTTGGAAATCACATGTCACGGCTAAAATGTTTGTTTTGTGTTACACTAATGAAATTATACTTCTGTCTCTTCGGATTGTCTAGGACTGGGATTTTTTTTTTGTTTTTTTGAGAAATCTTATCTTCATTTAAAATATAGGTAAATGCCATCTTATCAAATTGATACAGTAAGTATGGGACAGTCTGTTTTGTGTTTTAATGAGCCATTTGTCAACATTTCTAAATAACGATGTATTTACACTCGGTGGCCATAAGTGAGTTCCCAAAATGGCAAACGTTGTTTCATTTGCAAAAAATTAAGTACATTTAAAATTTGTATAAATTGAAAACTAGGAATGCAAATTATTTGAAATTTTGAACATATCATTATTTGCTATTTTACAACTTAAGAATGCTAGAATATTATAGAAATAATATCACCTAGAGTCTGTGGATGTTATTCATTTCGACCACCCCTGATTTCCGAAACAGTTTGAAAATTTGATGTGGGTTCTAAACTTCTTCCGTTTTTACATGAGTATAGATATTGCTTATTTTCTATATATTTTTGGTGATAATGGTGCTAATATGTTATAATCGTGAGCTGTGAACAAGATGTGTTCACATCTTCCTAATTTATTCACCGTCATATTAGGGGTGGGTGGGGTACCCCTGACCCAAAAATCTAAATTAGATTAATTCCACATGGTAACTTAGCAACAAGTATCAGTCTTTCTAGGGTCTATATATGAGTGTTTGAAGCAATTAGTCTTTAAGTGTTTCATTCTTTCAAATTGAAAGGACAGCACCCAGCGATACCTAACCCCTTGGTCAAATTTTGCTTTACGAGGGGGTACCCAAACTTTCATACGAAATCATAGGATAGTTCTTCTTAAAAAAATAAATGTTCTGTAGAAATGTAACCCCAAAGTGTACTTTCAACTGAAAAATAACTCTTACACAAATATTAGATCACTGGTTATGCTGCTTGTGGCACCAATATCAGGACTGACAGTAAAAATTAGCAGATTTTCTCAGGATCAAACCATAGCTTGTATCCATCAACATTTATTCAAAAAATATTATTTTCAAACAGAACACTGTTATGATCTCACAAAACATACATACCACATATTCCTGCATTTGTTTATTTAGTTTGTGTTTTACAGCCAAAGTATACTGCAGACAGATCATTTTCATGGCATTATTTCCGCCCAGTTCTCGGCTCTGCATTATTTTATTTTCAGTGTCTATACTTATTTGAACTTTACCAGAATGTTTTCCAGTACGATTCAAATATTTCTGCAATTTTTCAATAAAAAATATTACAATCTGACATTTTTACAGCAATTTTTCAACACCTGCTATCTTTTTTGAAGAAATGGAGCCAATGTTTGTGATACACAATATCTCCTTAGCAACAGATGATGACATCATACAAATGGTACCCTGTATATTTATCCAGGGCAATTATCATTTGGGGAAATTGTTTTAATTGGTTAGAAAAGACCATTGTTTCAGACCATATTTTTTGTCAATTTCTTGTAAGCTGATTTTTGAACTCACTTATGACCACTGAGTGTATGTCCCTAAAAGGTAATATTATCTTAACAAACAGTGCTGACCTTGATGAAAGGCCACATTAGGCTCCATTTCATTTGGGTGTTCACTGTTTGACAAAAATCCGTTTTAGATATCTAGAATGTAAAAATATAAGAGTAGTTAAGGTAGGATTGCACATTCACATAGTATATTCAGAGATATACCTACTCGAAAACACAAAAGTATGTATAGTAGCTCAGAGAGTTCCACAAAATATAGACATTTAACCATACTAAGTACTTGTAAATGCACGTTTAAAGACTGTGTTTCATTTTATTTGGAAGGGGCATAAACTAACCTGTGTTTGCTGAGCGGGGTCTTGTTGGCTAGGTTGAGCAGTTATACTGTTAAAGTTTACAATGGACTCAACATCAATATACTTCCTTCTCCATTCAAGTAATTCACCTCTTAAATCGTCATATTCAAGACCTGTACCTGATGCTCGCTGGAATAAAAAATAGAGTTACAGAACAATTATAGTTATTACAGGTAAGATGATTCTACAACTCATATATAACATGGGCGGATTCAGAGGGGGGACAGGGGGTCTGGACCCCCCTTGAAAATCACAAGTTGATATATGTTTCCTTAGAAATACTGGTACAGATGCTTTCGAGACCCTTACCAACCAATTGCTATTAGAGGGAGGTTCGTACGGCCCTCTGTGAAATACGCTGACAAAATTTTCTGGATCCACCCATATATGATTATATCTTACTCCGTCATTATGCAGCTATAATATGTTGATAAATGGTAAGGGAACCAATCAGAATGAATAGAGTAAAAACAATGTAATGTGTGTTAAAACTGTTTTCAATCCTTATTATATTGACTTTCTTAGACCTAAAGAAGTACCCCTTCAATTGTAAACTATCTTGTTCAATGCTATATGTGCGTAATACTTTTTACGGATTTTGTCCTTATGAGAATACTATAGCTATGATTATATTTCGGTAAAATCTCTCGTTTTTCTAAAAAACACTCTTGTTTTATGTCAATATTTCTCAAATACAGAAAATAAATATTTTTTTCATATTAGAAAGTGTGTTTTCAACTATTTTTGACAGAACCAAGCTATTGGATAAAGATTCTTTACTAGTTATAAATCACATATGTACTACATTCATGTTCCATGTTCCCTACAATAAGTACCATTAATAAAGGTTTACCATTTTTTTTGAAAATGGGTTTTGCTAAGTTTGTTTTCAGCAAGCTTAAATTCAACAGTGACTGATTATATTCCACAGATAATGCAAATAATGCGTTGTAACATTTAGTATGCATTATGAATAATTTCTGAATAAATTTTTGAATTCTAAGATGTAGTTATCTTTAGACCTTCTTTCCACAAAACTTGTGCTTTATTGAGCAATCACCTCTCCAAAGACAAGCACCAGAACATTTTAATTCGGGACGGAAACGTTAAAATTAATATGTTTCTTTTGCTATTGGATTGTATATTAATATAAACTAGTGCCATCCCTAATACGCATACCTTATTCATCTATAAATATGTATTAAATTTCACATACCTATTTTCTCTGGATATTGTTTACAATGGTTATTTATACATATACGCTGAATTAATAAAACAGATATTATACACCGGTAATTAGTGAACAAGGGATAATGAGAGAATTTTTTCTCAAATACTTACAGTTAACAATTTTCATTTTGGATACCAGTAACAAGATGCTTTGGCAAACTGTGAAGACCAAGATGAAATGCCGCATGAGGCGGCATTTCATCTGGGTCTTCACTGTTTGCTAAGGCAGAAACGATCTTCAGGGACAAAAATACATCATTTTATAGAAAATTTGACCGGCAACCCCTTAAAATACAAAATTAAAAATCCCAAAGGTATTCAGGACTTAAGTAAAGAGTAGGTACCAAAAACTTAATTTTCTTATTTCTAGACCAAAACATATATTGTGGGTACTCAAAAGCACCGCCTCAATGAGATGGTTCTTTTGAGCACCCAAAAGATATGTTAGAACTGATAGGTAAGAAAATTTTACAATTTTACACTCAAATATTTTGTTTATCTAAACCTATGGGTGTTGATTGCCTCAATATGTATGGGTTAATCAATTAAGATGAAAAGAGTTAAAGGAGTCTGTTATACCTGTTCCATGCTTATGATGTCAAATCCAGCAGTTTCGAGTTCATGCTGCAGGAAAACACGTGTATTCATGGTTGGACATCCTTTTAGCAGACTGTTGAGAAACTTCATACATGATACCTGCAAGAAGCAAATAAAGTATTTAATGATAATGGCCATTTCACATATACACCAAAACCTAACCGAACCGATTAAATAGAATGCCGTGATGTCTATGAGTGCTTTCACATATACGCTGAAACTGAACGCCTGACCGAAAACATGCACAAATTGGATTTGATTTTTTTTCAGTTTCGGCAGCCAAATATCAGCAAATACTACATGCTTATACAGCTTCATTTTAATTACACTTACACATACACAACCACGTGCGTTGTATATAATTTAGTAATCATCGAAACAATAGATGGATTGTCAAGCGAGACGATAGTGCGATCAAAGTACACGACTACAGACTACAGACTTTTGAGGAACAAAGCCCAGAGCGAATATAAAGATCAAGACCTAAGCGCAGTGACATTGAATAATATCAGGAAGTTTGTAGAATTACCAGATTATGACAAATTATACATGCATTTTATTAGATTTTGCTGGCGGATTCAGTTCATATGTGAAAGGTCTGCCGAAAACGAATTGATGCAATTCCGTTTTGGTTTGGTTTCAGTCCAGATTCGGTGTATATGTGAAACTGCCTTAACAAACGTCATTTTGGACTTGTTTATATCACTTTTTGTTAATAGTATAATTCAAGATTTAAATTGTACTGGCTTCTGGAGTCACCATCAAGTCAATGTTGTAATCTACTACAAAAAGCAATGAATCTAGATTCTCTGGGCATTCTTACTTTGTCAATTTTAATAAGGATAAGACTCTACACAGTCTAAATTGGCTCTTCTGCAATTGTGGCAGCATATACAAATCTATCATGAGTGTGAGGGCGGGATAGAAGAATACGTCCTGAGAATCACTGGTTGGCATGATGACATACGGTGATCATGAGGTACGGATTATTCTATCCCACCCTCAAGCGAATAATGGATTATTTTTCTTGCTCACCACTAAATACCTCATTCTATATTGGGAAAACATCAAAAAGGCTTTCAGAAAACTCTGAATACGATGAGATGCGACATGGTGACCTCATTTTAACATTACAATGGCGTCACAGATCGACATGCGGCCAGCGTGCGGCCGACGTGCGGCTGTTTCTTTTTTATCTTTCCGACGTGTTAGTACGGGTATGTGAGATGGTATAATCTTACATGGGTAAAAAACAGCGGAATTCCTGATCTGGTGTTGGAAAAAAATAGATCTCGTGCGCCAGTGAAAGAGGATCTAGAATACAGAAAAACAAGGCTACATGCATAAATAGAGGATCTTACATGAGTGCTCATGTTTTATTGAATTTATTAAACGAGTTGGGGAAAAGAGATAAAATGCGAGGCTTGCCGAGCATTTTATCTCTTTTTCGCAACGAGATTAATAAATTCAATAATACAAGAGCACGAATGTTAGATTCTATTTATCATATGACAAATACTATGAAATCTCATTTCTGGCGTAAAAACGTTATAATTTTGTCAATATGACGCAACGTTGTTATGGACGTCATAACTTTTCCCGTAAATCTATAAACCACTAGTGGTTTACAGATTTTATTGCATGGCGTTATTTCACTCCCAGGCGCGACGTCATATGATAACAACAAGAATACAATAAGCCTAGCATTTAGCGCTCTGTTTTTCAACAATATGATTGCAATACTATAGAGGGCACAAAATATAATTAATATATATAACAAAACCAGAACTAAGCACCAAATCACCACTTGGAATAGGAGCACCAGCGAACGAAGAACAAGACAGTTAATCAAAAATGCATGTATAAACATATTTACCTTAAATAATATGTTTTGCTGACTGTCTAAATTCATCATGTTCATAAGCGACTTGAATCTTAGTGGTTCGCCTATCTTAAGTCGTATATGAGTAAAACAGTCCAGAACTCTTGAAAATCCGTCTGTTGCTGATAGTGCTACAGTCAATATCTGCAGAGAGAAAAGAATAATGTTTTCTTAAGCAATTTGTCAAGTGTCACAATATCAATGTTATGTCATAATCTGTCTTCGCTAAATTGCTGTTAAAAATATGAATTTGGCTCATTTAGAATTATGTGCGTTCCTAGTGAACCTTTTTGGTAGCTAAAACATTAAAAATAATAAAGCATTTTATTTACCCATAATTATCAGTGGCGGTTCAAGAGGGGATTCAGGAGGTTCGCTCGAACCCCCCTCCCTGTCCCCCGTTTTTTAAATATCCTATAAAAATGAAATAATTTGGTCTCAATGAGACCAAATTATTTCATTTTCATGGGATATTTAAGATAAATGAAGGAAAATCAGCAAAGCGAACCCCACACCTTTATTCATATGAACCCCCTTTCCAGAAATCCTGGATCCGCCGCTGATTATAAAAAACACTTTTAGCAATGAGAAGTAATTGGTGGATGGGTTTGATTTGATAACAATGCTAAAAACCTCTGTATTAACCAATATATGAGATATTGGCACTTATATCATATTCTATAGGCGTGTAAGTTAGGTACCCATTAAGGCAAGATGCCTAGAATTTAGAATAGATGTGTGTCTACTACCATACTTAATATATGCGAGCAGTAAATGCTCTTGTGAGACTGTGCATCTGCAGAGTCTCGTCAGAGTCTTCTCTGATCGCCTTAATTATATGCACACAACCACATTCGCTGTTACTTTAATAACATTTGCCTTAACAGAAGCATTGTTGAACTATAATCTCGTACAATAGAAAATGTGTTCATGTACTTTCGTGCAAGCCAAGAGTGACAGTGACGTCATGTTTTGTTTACAAAGTTATCAGGAACTTAGAATCGATAAATCACTTGTGTAATAATCGTATCCGCAGGATAGGATTAATACACAAGTGATTTATCGATTCGCATTAGCTGAAGTGCAGTGAGCAAGTTAATGTTTAACTTAAAAATTGTAAACAAACATGACGTCACTGTCACTCTTGGCTGGCAGAACAGTAATTTAAAAGCAGCCAATTTTATGCAACACTAAAACAAGTAATGAAATAGAATAATGAATAAAAAGCATGTGAACTACTGAGTATATTGTGCGTGTAATGAGAGGTACAACATAAAACGCTACAATTTTGATTTTCCCATGTAATAATGTTTCACTGCTAAATATTTTATGATGGATGGTTAGAGACAAGATAAATAGGACTTAAACATGTCTTAACGTCTACTCTCATTAGGTTTCTATTAACGAACTTATAAATGGCCAGCATATGTTGACAATGTGAAAGCATAAACATATCAAACCATCACAGAAACCAAGGACACCAACAAGTTTGCACCTTAGATATACTAAAAGTATGTTAATTTTAGACAAGTAATTAAAGTATTGATGAAGCTTGTCCTGGTCAAATTCACACAAATCATTGGAAACTCTTTTCGTATGGAAGCAACAAGGGCACAAACCAGCTTGTACACCACGCAGTCTGGTCAGTGCTGCCTTGAATAATGATAGTTTTACATGCTATTTTGGAATTTTCAAGTTTCTATCTGATCTATATGGCTAATCTATGTAGCAAAGCTTATTACTTAAAGCATTACTGTGTAATTCATTGACAAGTATTCGTGATGCATGGCCCAATTATATGAGCCAAAACATGAAATTTTGAAGTATTTATTGCATATTCGCAAGATCATCATTTAAGTTCCCATGCTTACGTATCCAGCTGTGATAGAGTTCTAACCCTTAATGCGCCAATCGCAACAAAATTCGTCTCCTTTTCTCGTCTGCTGAAATGCTTAAGAAGCCTCTATAGCAAACAGTGTGTACCAAGATCAGACTGCTCCTATAGGAGCAGTCTGTTCTGGGCCCACCCTGTTTGCTTCTATATTTAAATGTGTCTGTAATGTTAGGCAATTATTTGCAGCAGACGACTTCAGCAGACGGTCATTTTTCAAATGTATTTTTTCTTGGCGCTTTAAGGGTTAATATTTAGTCTAAAACTTCATCTACATCGATGTATAGAGTCTGAGCCTTCGTTGCTTAAAATGTGATTGTACAATGCTCCAATGTATTGTGCACTGTGTAATGTTTGAGCCTTGGTATATGCACACAGCATATTGTTTTACCTCAATAGCAGTTCCTCTTGACTTGGTGAATGTACTCATCAGTCCCATAGCAACCGTTTCTAGGCCATAAGTAATGTCAAGTAGCATTGGCAGTGCTGACTGAAAGTATATACAATGTCAAACATTAATTTCCACAGATAAATTGGACAAATATAAGAACAATCAACCATTTTGCACTGAAAAAGGAATAAAATCCGAAACTAGCTTGTACAGTCAGGGGCATAACTTGTATAAGTTACAATATATATCACTTGAAGAAGTTAAAATTGTGTCTTTTCAACAATGATTTCAAAGTGAGGCCATCTAAAGTAACTTATTTAGGTTATATCTGAAATTATTGCGCCAAGGTCAAATCTTAGGACGTCAAAAATATAACTTATTCAAGTTAAAAAGTAGCTTATTTTCTGATCTTCAATGACCTTGCGTACAAATTTCTAGACGATGCGTACACAAATTTATTGCATAATCGTAAAGTTATGTAATAGGTCTTTCAGATAAAATTACCCACATGGCCGTGAAAATAGCAGTAACTCCGAAATATGAAGATGAAAAAAGACAGATTCACTCAAACAGGTTACTTTTGTATTTGTTGCTAAAAAGTTAACTGCTTTAAGTGATATATTTCTTAACTTTTGGAAGTTATGCACCTGACTGTTGTAGAAGAAAATATTTGAGTTGTACTGATTTTCCATTCCTATTCCAACAAATATAAGATGAAATTTAATATGAATCATGAGTTAAGACAATTTGTTCTCTAAAATTTCTTTGACTTATATCTTTGACTGTTCCGTCGTCGTGTGCTGTCTTCCAATATGCCACGCTTTATCGATTTGATTATGTTAAAGAAGCCCTTCAAACTAATTATCTTGATACATAGAGCCCCTTTTAAAGGTGAAAGTACAAAACAGTGTTGGGAAGATGAGAATGTATCATTTCATCATGACCTATTTTTATTGTTTGAACAGAGACCCATCTGCTGTAATAATTGAGGCTTTTCTTGGGTACTTGATATAATATCATGCACAACTTATTAATTTATAGCATGGGCTATTTTAGCAAAATAAGATTAAATGGAAAGATCCAATGTTCGCCAAAATATCATACAGTTTCAGAGAAATATATGCGTAAGAATGAGTGTTCCGCTTTTAAAGCAATTGCATAAATTGAGGCATAGCTAGTGAGATTTTTGGAAATAAATAAAAAAAGCGAGCAGTGAAGGATCAAGCAAGACTGCGCACAGTCTCTTCAAAACCTTCACAGCTCGCCTTCACAAAGTATAGAAATTAATAATTGTCCAGTCTAAAACCTATTCATCTAACCCAACTAGATGTTTGGTTATACACATTTTAATATTCACTATAAGATGTATAAACAAAACTTACCCGTGATCTCATTGCATACTTGATACACAACAGGCAGTCGTGTTCGTCCGTCTGAAATAAAAGATATATAACAGGTCAAAATATGTTAAAGGATATGATTATGTGCTGAATACTTTCCAAAGACAGTATAAAGTGGCTTGAATAGCCTTTCTGTCTTATACACTGTATGTCACTTCAAGCAAGAACCGACAACTTCTGTGCATCCGATATCTTGCTGGTTAACAATATCTAAAACATGACAAAACATATTTTTGCGTTGAGAAATAAGAAAATAAGTTAGATTACAGTCTAGGATATAATGCCGAATACCTCAAATAGGTAGAAATTCTGGTTGCTCTTTTTCTGAGTATCAACTTGTCACCTTGAAATTGGTTCCTGCTGTAAATTTTACTTAGACCACAGAGAAAAATATCAGTGCTGGTCAAATCAGTTTATAATTCTTTGTAAGAAGGACACTAGAAAAAAGTAAGCATGTATGCAATGATCAGTTGCATGAAAAAATACGTTCTATTTCTTCTGATAACAATTGCTTCGTATGCAACACTTTTCTGATCCAGATATATCCACAATAAAACAAATAAATGAATAATATTGCACCATTGTTTAAGACAAATGTGCTTTCAAATGGTCAGTATATACAATCTTGAAAATGCTGGGAGAAAATTGAAACCTTATCACCTAGTCTGCTAGCAAGAATGTGGTTCCATGATTGACTCTGGGGATAAGGGGTACAAGTTGCCTGAACAAATTTTGTTCAATTTTCTGCCTTTGTTTTCTACACTGATTACGCACTTTCATCTGGAGGCCTGCATGTTGATTTTGAGATGCGATTTTGTCCAAATTTCTTGGATATTGTGTAATATGCAGTCAACTATGAGAATTGGAATACAAGACTTATCGATGTTAACAACCATTTTACCAAGATTGATACTGTTGAGTATTAAACCGAAAGTGAGGAAACCACATCAAAAGTATGTTTTTTTTTAGTTTTAAAAAAACAGTTAGTCAAAATTTTACTAGTCATCGTGTGCAAATGGCCATCTCTTAAATATTGAGACCTTGGCAAAACCACAGTGATTCAAAATGTTTGGATGCGAATTTATTTCCTTTCACTATGCAATCAGATATAGCTGAACAAAGTTAAACTGGCATTCATTAATCTTCGACATCATTCGGCCACGTTCGGTGTGTATTAGCTATTATAATTGATTAATGTATGGATTAAGTAGCTTTCAGCAAGGTGGTCTAACAATGCTGAGACAGTGGCGTAGTGGTAAGACGATTAACTCCTATTCCAGATTGCAAGGGTTCGAATCCCACTGTATATAGTTATTTTAGGCATCTATAGTGCGAATCATGTTTACTGTCGTCGCCCTGGGCCCGGTCACCTGTTAAACTAACGGTACCGGGAGCCAACTCACGACAATAAACAAGAAACGGATTATACATTAGATGTAGCAGTACTTGTACCTATATATGTTTACTTTTAAATTATTGGTTTTGCAATATGTGTGTCTTAATAGTTTATTAAAAAACACATATCTGTAGTGATGTATGAATATCAAATACTCTGAAGTGTTTATGAAGCCGATTTCACTCTAACATGTAACTATAGAATTATTAGCTCATTATTGGTAACAGTTCAGTTAGTACGTACTAACACATCGGTTGCACCCAGTAACTAAACCGGATATTTAGGTTATTAAGTTACCTGTCCGAATTAATAGTGCATAACGTTTAATAGCCTGCTTAGAAATTGCGATGAATTAATGACTATGATAGAGAAATTGAAATTTGAACAAGAATTAACATTTTTTTCACATGCCTGGTATTTCCCAAGGTCATGCTGAAACCTTAAGAAAAATACTAGTATCTATACCTTCGCAATAATATTTCAAAAGTGTACAACCGACTGGAATGTACATACATGTGGCTGCCGTATACACAAAACGCATTTGCGTTCACATTTGAACTGAAAATATGAGCTGCTTAGAACTATACTGATGTCTACAAAACTCTTCATCTAGACTGAACAGACTAAAGTCATGAATTTTAGTGCATTATAACATTTTATTAGTCAAGCGGATCCCCACATACAAAATTTGATGTAAGACTATTTGAGGTTTGGAAAACGACCTAGGTTTGAGATAGGGGCCACCAGTTTCGTGTGACACAAGATTTTAGCAGCCATTTTTGCTTTGTTTCAAGACACAATGTGATGACAAGAGTGACTTCTTTTACCATTGTAAAATCGTCCCTATTTTACAGAAAATGCTAGTATAACGTTTAGAAAAATGCCTGTATGCTTCTGCTGAACGAAACAACTTACCCCACCCACTTTTTCGCCATGCATTTAGGTACAATTAAACTTCATGACTTTGCAAAGTGGTTGAAAACATTGTTACGAATCATTTGCAAAAGTCAATAGTCTTTAACCAGCGACGATTGCTGAGGTAACGCAATCTGGCTCGTGTTCCAGATGACCATTTTGGATGACGTTAACGTAGACCAAAAAATTGGCCATTGAGCGTGATAGCTCCTCTTAAATAGCGTAATTTTATGTAGGGGTATTCTTTGTACATTATCGCAAGAACCGCTCCAATAAGCACCCAAAACATATTATAAAACTGATGGTTAAGAAAATATTGACAATTTAACGCTGAATGATTTATTTATATTGACCTAGGTCTAACAGAATATATGCGTGAGGAGCTCCATTACTCAATTGGTAGAGTGCTAGACTAATGACCAAGAGTCCGCAGGTTTGAATCCTTCTGTCGCCGTTGTGTTGTGTCTATGGGCAAGGCACTTTATCGTCATTTCTTAGTACCGGTTCAATCCAGGAAATCGTCTCGACATTACAGAAAAAATGTTGACTGGTATGTAAAGCATCAATCCAGACAAGCAAGCAAACATCTAGGTGTACCTTCGGCAATAATATTTACAAATTGGCCACCCATTACATTTAGGTGGTATAACAGTCATATCGCGGATACGTTAAGTAATTATGTTACAAATAGGGATTTCAGTTTTAAGGATGACCGATATAAATGATACCAAAATGGCTCATTCGCTCCATTTTATTTCAATACTCTGGTATTAACAACTTTTAATAATATAAAGAACTGAAAGTGTAAATCATGTTTACATGCCTGATGATATGAATGCTTAAGTCTAAAGAAAAATCGGTACAAAAACGGATTAACATACTCTTGAAAATTGTACCAAAACTTAGTCGTGATAAGAAGACGGGACAGAAATATTTATATCTATAATATTATAAGGATTTTATATTACTCTATACTAAAGGAAAAAGAAATGCAATACTAAATTGATATATACACTGAACCGAAGTTATAAGTGGACACCTGCACATTTTTGCGCCTGTTCAGAAAGTAAACATCGCTCTTACAAAATTATAATTCCATAAAAAAAATCAAGGCTTTTTCGAGTCTCTGAAAGTTATGCCATTTCTAAATGACAGGTAGATCTTGCACAGACGAAGTCTGAGTAAAGGTACCTTCATTTCAAAAAGTCACACTTTTCAACGTGGTTCAAAATATACCTCAGATGCGATATCCATTTTTATTTTAATTTGTTTGAAGTTGTTAATAACATCTGTAATATAAGATGAAAATGAATCAAAAGTTTTGTGACAATTGAGCCTACTTTAACATAAAGCCAGCCGCTTCCAACAGCTTAATCAAAGAGTTTTAGCTAAAACCATGCTTTGCATACCATTTTTGCATTGCTCTGTACGCTTTATTATCTGTGGCATGACATTGAAACTTTCAGCGATTATTTATTATGAATAGGTTTCAGGGTTTTATTTATAAAATCAAAAATATCTTTGGCATATGCCATTTAAATGACCTTTAAAAATTCACGTTAAAACCGGAAGTGGACAAGGGTCTTGAAAGAATAACCATTAAATTGGGCTGAACAAGCTGTTTTGTGTTTGGCCTAAATAAAACGCATAAAATGATTTAAGTATGTGCAGTTGAATATTTTCGATAATATTTGAAAATGTGGAAAATGAGACTTTTTTAAAAAAATCATAAAAAATCGTTCAAATGCAAACATTCAGGGTTTTGAGGTTTTTAGTAAGTAAGTAAAGTAAGTAAGTTGGCTAGACAGGTTGAAATCATCTTTATTTTATCACAAGCAGTGAATTCAATGCATATCAAATGTGAGTAAAATTGGTATTTTTCTACAGTGAAAAAATTTCGTATTTTTTCACTAGTGACTGATACGATTTATATTTTCACTGTAGAATAGAATAGAGCTGTAGCAAAACAAGGATTTCTTGGCAATTTTGTGACTGGGATTTTTTAACCTAAGGTTTTAAGTGAAGTATATTTGTCAAAAATAACGCTACGCATGTTGTGACGTCAACATGACGTCACTGTTTGACCTGGCGTAGCGCCAGTTTGCACGTGACGCCTACCCTAAGGCACACTCAATAGACTTTCTTTAAATACTGATTTCTTGCGTTTCATTCCTTAAAATATGATTCTAAGCCATTTTCTAGGTGCTATGTTTACACCCAATATTATACCCAATAAACACACTGCAAAAGTCAAATCGAACGAGAAACGACCAAGTAAAAAGTAAGGTTGTGATTTCTGTATTTCCGTTGAGTATAAAATAAAAAGAAAATTTACTTTTTCTCGGCAAATACCAAATATATTTCATCTCGTGCGGTGAAAATATCCGCATTTTCACTCGTGCTACGCACTCGTGAAAAATACTGATTTTTTTCACCGCACTCGATGAAATATATTTGGTATTCACCTCAAAAAAGTAAATATCCTCTATGTACTTTTATTCGGAAAAAAAAACTGCATTCAAACCCCTTGTTTTTTTTTTTAAAAAAAAATTGATTTTTGCATTTTAACCCAAAAATTGTGAAGTGATATAAAACTCTGCCAAAGCAACGCTTAACTTTAGTCCATTGATATTCACATATTTGGACAAAGATTCATTTCAATATCAAAAGCGCTAAGTCAGAAAAATGAAATTGAAAAGTGACCTCTTATAAATTCGTTTCAGTGTACAAATCTGATCATTTTGCAGACATTTTGTAAAAAATAGCAGTATTAGCGAGTTCATAAGTTTACTTTAAGTAAGGTTCATTTAAATAAAAAAATACACCCAGTTTTTCTCATGGTCTATTCAGAAGTCTAACTTTACATTGAACCAGTGCTTTCAGAGGAAAATTATGTCCACCCTACCGTTAATTGAGTGAAGCAAAATCAGCTCAATATTGAGTCACAAAGATACAATATACACTACCGCCCATCTATTTGTCCTTGTCGAATTCGCGTTGAAAACGCATTGAAAACGTACGTAATACGCATTAGTTTTCCAACGCGAATTTCGAAAATCCAATCAAAGCCCACTTTCGATACGCGTTGAACTGCAGTGCAACGCATTTACCTGTTATTCAATCAATAATAGCAACGCAGTTCAACGTACAATTCACGTTGAAACGCATTGTTGAACAGCCAATCAAAAAGGTTCAATTGCGTTGCCAGACCTGTTACATGTAAATCAGTGATAATTTTATTATTGAAACCAAAAAAACAGCGAAAACATTATCCCACAAAATGCTTTGTTTATCGTTTCTTTTTTCTTTTTTGTGTCAATGGCACTCACTCATTTATGGCCATCGCTGCGAGATATTTCATGCCAGCTGACTTCACATCCCATGACATTTGTTTAACATCGGTTACAATTCAAATATGTGGACCAGTTCATCGAGTTTAGTCCAACCATATCAAACAGGTCCGTAATTCTGTGTTATCAGGCCTTGGGATCAGCTTTCAGAACCTGAACCTGCTGCATTTTAATCAAATAATTAGCTTGAAGTCTTTATCGATCAATCTCTTCTTACTGGCTCGATTAAATTTGGGTCTTCAGTTGATGAGGCTCCGGGTCCAAGCCTCACAGAAGGCACTGTGTTAAGAGAGAGAGAGAGAGAGAGAGAGAGAGAGAGAGAGAGAGAGAGAGAGAGAAAGAAGGCTGTTGAAAGAGTGTCAGAACCTATCTGCCAGGGACTGTGCTGCAGGGGTGCAGCTGTTTAAGTGGTGTCGCAACCAATCTGCCTGCACTGTGTTGCAGGGGTGCAGCTGTTTAAGTGGTGTCGCAACCTAACTGCTGGGCACTGTGCTGCTGTGGTGCAGCAGTTTAAGTGGTGTCGCAACCTATCTGCTGCCACTGTGCTGCAGTGATGAAGCTGTTTAAGTGGTGTCCAAACCTATCTGCCGGGACTGTGTTGCAGGGGTGCAGCTGTTTAAGCGGTGTCCAAGCATATATGGCGGCACTGTGCTGCAGGGGTGCAGCTGTTTAAGTGGTGTTCAAACCTATCTACAGGCACTGTGGTGCAGGGGTGCAGCTGTTTAAGCGGTGTCACAACCTATCTGCTTGCACTGTTTTGCAGGGGTGCAGCTGTTTAAGCGGTGTGGCAACCTATCTGCCGGGCACTGTGCTGCAGGGGTGCAGCTGTTTAAGCGGTGTCGCAACCTATCTGCCGGCACTGTGCTGCAGGGGTGCAGCTGTTTAAGTGGTGTCGAAACCTATCTGCCGGGCACTGTGCTGCAGGGGTGCAGCTGTTTAAGTGGTGTAGAAACCTATCTGCTGTGACTGTGTTGCAGAGGTGCAGCTGTTTAAGGGGTGTCGAAACCTACCTGCAGGCACTGTGTTGCAGAGGTGCAGCTGTTTAAGCGGTGTTGAAACCTATCTGCGGGCTCTGTGTTGCAGAGGTGCAGTTGTTTAAGCAGTGTCACAACCTATCTGCCGGGCACTGTGCTGCAGGGATGCAGCTGTTAAAGGGGTGTCACAACCTATCTGCTGGCACTGTGTTGCAGGGGTGCAGCTGTTTAAGTGGTGTTGAAACCTACCTGCCAGCACTATGCTGCAGGGATGCAGCTGTTTAAGTGGTGTCGAAACCTATCTGCCGGGACTGTGTTGCAGAGGTGCAGCTGTTTAAGCTGTATCGAAACCTATCTGCTGGGCACTGTGTTGCAGGGGCGCAGCTGTTAAAGTGGTGTCGCAACTACTGCCAGGACTGTGTTTCAGGTGTGCAGCTGTTAAAGCGGTGTCCAAACCTATCTGCTGGCACTTTGCTGCAGGATTGCAGCTGTTTAAGTGGTGACGAAACCTATCTGCCGGCACTGTCTTGCAGGGGTGCAGCTGTTTAAGCGGTGTCGAAACCTATCTGCAGGCACTGTGCTGCAGGGGTGCAACTGTTTATTTGGTGTCGCAACCTATCTGCAGGCACTGTGTTGCAGGGGTGCAGCTGTTTAAATGGTGTCGAACCTATCTGCCAGCACTGTGTTGCAGAGGTGCAGCTATTTAAGCAGTTTCGAAACCTCTCTCCCGGCACTGTGTTGCAGAAGAGCAGCTGTTTAAGCAGTGTCGCAACCTATCTGCTGGCACTGTGTTGCAGGGGTGCAGCTGTTTAAGTGGTGTCAAAACCTATCTGCAGGCACTGTGTTGCAGAGGTGCAGCTGTTTAAGCGATGTTGAAACCTATCTGCCGGCACTGTGTTGCAGAGGTGCAGTTGTTAAAGCAGTGTCACAACCTATCTGCCGGGCACTGTGCTGCAGGGATGCAGCAATTAAAGCGGTATCACAACCTATCTACCAGCACTGTGTTGCAGGGGTGCAGCTGTTTAAGTGGTGTTGAAACCTACCTGCCAGCACTGTGCTGCAGGGATGCAGCTGTTTAAGTGGTGTCGAAACCTATCTGCTGGGACTGTGTTGCAGAGGTGCAACTGTTTAAGTGGTGTCAAAACCTATCTGCCGGCACTGTGTTGCAGAGGTGCAGCTGTTTAATGTTTAAGCTGTGTCAAAACCTATCTGCTGGCACTGTGTTGCAGAGGTGCAGCTGTTAAAGCGTCCTTGAAACCTATCTGCCGGCACTGTGTTGCAGGGGTGCAGCTGTTTAGTAGTGTTGAAAACTACCTGCTTGCACTGTGTTGCAGAGGTGCAGCTGTTTAAGCAGTGTTGGAACCTAACTGCTGGGCACTGTGCTGCAGGGATGCAGCTGTTTAAGTGGTGTCGCAACCTAATTGCCAGCACTGTGCTGCAGAGGTGCAGCTGTTAAAGTGGTGTCGCAACCTATCTGCCGGGACTGTGTTTCAGGGGTGCAGCTGTTAAAGCGGTGTCAAAACCTATCTGTTGGCACTGTGCTGCAAGATTGCAGCTGTTTAAGTGGTGACGAAACCTATCTGCCGGCACTGTGTTGCAGGGGTGCAGCTGTTTAAGCGGTGTGGAAACCTATCTGCCGGCACTGTGTTGCGGGGGTGCGGCTGTTTAAGTGGTGTCGAAACCTATCTGCAGGCACTGTGCTGCAGGGGTGCAGCTGTTTATTTGGTGTCGAAACCTATCTGCGGGCACTGTGCTGCAGGGGTGCAGCTGTTTAAGTGGTGTTGAAACCTATCTGCAGGCACTGTGTTACAGGGGTGCAGCTGTTTAAGTGGTGTTGAAACCTATCTGCCGGCACTGTGTTGCAGAGATGCAGCTATTTTAGCAGTGTCGAAACCTATCTACGGGCACTGTGTTGCAGAAGTGCAGCTGTTTAAGCAGTGTCGCAACCTATCTGCTGGCACTGTGTTGCAGGGGTGCAGCTGTTTAAGCGGTGTTGAAACCTATCTGCCGGCACTGTGTTGCAGGGGTGCAGCTGTTAAAGTGGTGTCAAAACCTATCTGCCGGCACTGTGTTGCAGAGGGGCAGCTGTTTAAGCAGTGTCGAAACCTATCTGCCGGCACTGTGTTGCAGGTGTGCAGCTGTTTAAGCAGTGTCTCAAACTATCTGCCGGCACTTTGCTGCAGGGGTGAAGCTGTTTAAGCAGTTTCCCAACCTACCTGTGGGCACTGTGTTGCAGGGGTGCAGCTGTTTAAGCACTGTCCCAACATTTCTGCTGGTACTGTGTTGCAGGGGTGAAGCTGTTTAAGCGTGTCAGAACCTACCTGCCAGGCGCTGTGCTGCAGGGGAGTAGCTGTTTAAGCAGTGTCGCAACCTATCTGCCGGCACTGTGCTGCAGCTGTTTAAGCGATGTCGGAACCTACCTGCCTGCACTGTGATGCAGAGGTGCAGGCTGTTTTAGCAGTGTTGGAACCTACCTGCTTGGCAATGTGTTGCAAGGGTGCAGGCAGTTTAAACGGTGTCGGAACCTACCTCCTCAGCACTGTGGTGCAGTGGTGCAGGCTGTTTAAATGGGGTCTGAACCTACCTCCTTGGCACTGTCGAGCAGGGGTGCAGATTGTTTAAGCGGTGTCAGTTTCTACCTCCTGAGCAGGTTAGATGGGCAGAACTGGATATACTGCTCTACTTTTATTTTAGGACTGATCAAGTGAAGCCTGCTTTTGCTTAGGGTGCCTTCTTTTTCCTTTTGAGAGAGATCTATTCAGTTAGAATGTCAACAAGTGCATTTGGCTCGATTATTTTACTTAACAAGGAGAGTTTGCATCTAAACTCAGTTGACCCAATCTGAAAGTTCAAAATTGTTTGATGTGAATCCCAAGAAACAAAATTGAATGCAGTGTGACATATTTTCAATTCATTTGCTTCATGTCGTTGTTTTAAGAAAAAAAATACATTGGGCACTAAAAGAGACTAGTTATAGATCTATATCTGATGAATATCGATGTGATTATACTGTATTATACTCATTTTTAGGCCTTGAGTAATTCCATTCATTTCTCTGCTGAAAAGTCGTGATAGTCGGCTCAAAATATTGATCAATGAATGGAGTGAGATATTTGATTCAAACTGGGCTTTAAAACCTCAAAGAAAACGGGAATTGAGATGTGCAAGACAAGTCTTATCAGAAATATTCAAAGCAAAGTTAAACCGTGAATAACAATGTAAACATTGAGCAAGGTCAACTCAATTTTGATAGGTTTACGCATTACTGCGTTGTAACAAAACAATTTGATTGGCTAAAGGAAGAAACGCATATTTTATCGTTGAAACGCATTAGAGGGCTGCTAATGAATATTCATGAGTTTCGAAATCGTTGATTCGCGTTTCATACTTAACTTAAACTCAACGCACGTACAATGCGTTGGAAACGCACATGAAACGCGAAATCGCAGGACAAATACGCGGGCGGTAGTGTATAAAGATGGTTGGAATCCATAATTTATTTCGAGAGATAGCATGCTGAAACACTATTTTGGTCAAATTTGACATTACAAAGTGCTGGTATGACCTTGAAAATAAGGTCAAGGACATCAAAATCTAATCACCTCTGTTTATCCCCCTCCTAATCCTAACAATGTTTCTTTTCAAGATTGGTCAAAATCCACCATTGGTTTTAAAGAGAGCTCAGAAAAGACTTATCTTTACAGTCTTAACATGATGGTGACCTTGACAATTAGGTCAAAGTCACCAAAATCTAAAATGCCACACTGGTACTTAAAAATAACGTTTGGAATCGATCAAGAGATAGCATGCAGAGACCATATTGTAATCTTTCAAATTGCTGGTGTGACCTTGTAGATAAGATAAACGAAAGTTAATCAACACTCCCCCCTCACATCAATTTATGCATGTAAATAATCTGGAAAAACGGATCCCTCTTAAATAGAGGAACCTACAATATTAGAAAACAGATTCGGTTTTATTGAGTCTCTTCTAATTAATGGAAAGTGCAACAATTTTCACGCCCTCTAGCGCCGACTTAAGCGGTATTTTGTTTTCCGTCAGAACCCAATATTCCCAGGACTAATTTGGTCAAAATCCATTCGCTGATTCAAAAGAGTGTGTTCTAAAAAGGCTGATGTTTATGTTCCTTATAGGATGGTGACCTTAAAAATTAAGTCAAGGTCACCAAAATCTTATCAACTCTTCATTGTGCCACAATAATAAATATATTTGGCTGGAATCCATTTTGCCGTTCAAGAGATAACATGCGGAAACCATATCTTGGTCAGAATTTGACATTTCAAAGTGCTGGTGTGACCTTGAAATCTTATCTTATCAACACTTTAACCCTCCTAAAATGTATTTATATAAGTTTAGTTAAAATCTACCTACTGGTTCAAACGATTGTGTGCGAAAATCGATGATATTTAAAGCCTTTTTAGGATGGTGACCTTGACAATTAGGTCAAGGTCACCGAAATCTAATAAACCCTTTTCGCTCTCAATGTATCTATGCATTTGGGCAAAATCCATCCACTGGTTCAGAAGATAACACACGGAAACGAAGCTACGTGGATGCGGACGTGGACGCCGACGTGATATGCACCAAAACCAATATCCCCCATTTTCGCCTGGGGCATATTTTCGTTTGTTGAAGTATAATAATGGAACGAAGAGCAGCTAGTATGAGCAATTAATCAGTCAAAACGATTATTATTATAATCTTTTGTAGCAAAAACAGTTTCAATGTTCCTATGACAGTACCTACATGAACCTGTACATAACTATTTGAAGTCATTCCTGAGTTTTATAAGTAATGCTTCCTTATAACGTTCAATCCAAAAAAAAAAATCTTTAGCATACTGACTATGCGCTGATTCAGAAGGAGTCCAGACCCCAACCCCACTGAAAAATCACAAAAATATAGAGTCTTTTTGCAATACTGGTCCGGATCTCCTGATTTATCACAAAGGCCGTATATCATAAGCGCGGAAATCATACCGTGACGTTGTATGAAAAGCGCCTGGCGAACGGAAGCACTATAGTTGAATCTCGTTATCTTTTCTATGGTTTTGATAACGAAATACTACTATAGTATGTCTAACCTGCCCAAGTGACATATAAAGGGAATAAAAAACCGCGCAATTTAAACGCGCATATGATAGTACTTTTTCCGCGCTTTCGTAGAAAAAAACGCGCATATGATATATCAATCCGCGCAAACGTAAAACGGCGATCACAAAGATGCCAAGTACGCATTCAATGTTGGGCCATTATTAGGCCGCTAGTGAAACACCATTTAAATGGCGTTTCGCTGGCGGGCTGATAGTGGTCCACTTTTAGTGGTATTTGGATTCTGTCCCCCTCACCCCCTCATCAACTGAAAAAAACGTTGTCAGAGTTGGGCCCCCTCCAGGATATGTTATAATGTATTGCCTTTTAGTCCCGCAGTCTGTTAGCTTACTGCGACTAAACGTTCCATCCATTGCTTAAAGGGGACGGCAACCCTGATGATAACTATGCTTTATATAAAAGATCTTAATAAACCATGAATTTTGATACCAGTTTCGTCTAAATCGGTTGAAAAATGTGGAAGTTTTGGGCGTTTGAATATATGCAAATGGACTGTAATGGAAGCGGCCATATTGTAGGCTTAGTGACGTCACTCAGCCTAATTAAATATGCGTAATCAAAATAAAAGACAAACCAATGGATTATTTGCATTAATTTTTAATGAAACATTTTCCTTGTGTATAAAGCTACATATCTGCTGAAACACAGATGATGTGATAATAGTGATAACTAAAAAATCAGCAGTTGAAAAAATTCTGAAAACTAATTACATATTCAAAATGGCGGCTAAATGTTGGCCATATTGATTTTTTTAAATGCCCATAACTTGCCCATTTCTCAACCGATTTTGATGATACTTGTACCAAAAGTCATGGTTCATAGAGCTCTTTCTGATAAAACATACTTATCATTAGGGTTGCTGTCCCCTTTAAGAGATATTTATTTTGTGCTATCACTGCTCTCATGCATAAAGTTTGAGAGTAGGTGGAGGCTCTAACGAAAATGAAGGTCTCTAGCCCCACTACATAGCTATCATTGCATGTTTCTAAATCTTGGGTGACATTACGCATATTAACCCTTAAAGCGCCAAGAAAAAAATGCATCTGAAAATGTCGTCTGCTGAAGTCGTCTGCTGCAAATAATTACCTAACATTACTGACGAATTAAGAACAGAAGCAAACAGCATGGACCCAGAATAGACTGCTCCTATAGGAGCAGTCTGATCTGGGTCCACACTGTTTGCCATAGAGGCTTCTTTAACAGCAGATGAGAAAAGCAGACGACGTTTGTTGCCATTGGCGCATTAAGGGTTAAAAGAAATAAAAAAAAAGTCATTTTTTTGTATAGTAAACAAAGGCAAGATGAAAACTAACCAGAGTTCGTTTGTAGCTTTTGAGCTGTGAGAGATTTGAGGATCCTGACTGCTGGCTCCCCGTTATCTGGATAGACTTTAGCAATTTTACTAAGATACCAATGCCGTTGTTTCCCGGCTTGAGAAATTCATCCAGAAAACTGAAACAGAACGCATGATACTTTGAGTTAATTATTCCTCTCCGAAGCTCTAAAGCGCAACCAACTTCGTTAGTGGTTGCCGATATTTCAAGTTTGAAAATGATACTTTTCATCAAACACAAATGAGCCATGACATGAGATTTCCAACAGTGGGGTATGTGCGACCAGCAAAGCCTCAGATCAGCCTGCGCATATGCGCAGTCTGACCGGAGCCGTTGCTAGTCGCTTGCATACTCTATGACGGTTGAGCTACTGACTTAACATCATTTGGAGTTTCTAAGCTTCAAAGGGGGGTGCACCGGCTCGTCGGAGTCTACACATGTCAAAATATCACATTGTTGGAAGTCACATGTCGCGGCTCATATATTCCAATGAGCTAGCACGTAAGACACCTGGTGGACCAGCCAAGAGAAAGGTTAGACAAGTCCATGACACCCAGACAGACTCACCATACCATGTGCTGCTTGCACATGTAAAGTATGGAATAGATTAAGGCGCAGACTAAATATGGGCCGCGACGCGAGAAACCCTGTCTTCAGGGTTTCCGACAAGGCAAGACAAAAACCAGTCTCCTCAGCTACAGAGACTAGCTAGAAATCTGAAATTTTGCTCGTAGCGAGCCTAGATATGATACTTTCCAATAAGCGAATAATAAAGGCGCTGATCAGACTGCGCGTATGCGCAGGCTGGTCTGCGCCTTTGTTGTTTGCAAACCCCCGAAGACAGGGTTTCTCGCGTCGAGGCCCATATTGGACTAGTTCAACTAGATAGTTGCACGTGCATGTTTTAATTGTGAAATTTTGATTAAATGTGTATGTGTCATGATTAATATAATTATTTACATTTTCAAAGCAAACCTTTAATGAATCTATAGATTTCTGCAACCGTTCATAGCCTCATGAATGACATAAATTTGATTGACAGCTGCCAAGCTTACTTGCCCGTGCAATACGCTTCGAACAAAGGTGACACTTGTGTTGTGAATGACAGCGAGCCACACCTGAGTCGCACGCGCAAAACAAACCTCTTGTTTGCTCCATTGGCTGACCGTGTTCACACTGGTTGTTCCGCTTTTTCCGCTTTATACTCCAACAAAGCCGTTAATACGATTACATATTAAATACAAAACTGTTTTGTTTCCTATATTATAAATACTTTCTATATAATAGATGTAAATATATGTAATAAATTCAATTTTTGGAATGTTCATGTAATCATGAATACTTCGGGCCTCTTGCAAAGTTAACGTGAAGCCCGAATCATGAATACTTCAGGTCTCTTCTGGCCTCACGTTAACTCTGCAAGAGACCCGAAGCATTCATGATTCCACGAACATTCCAAAAATCGAATCCATTTCTTAAATGAGCCTTACCAAAAACAGACTCAATTTAGTCGTATTTTGTTACTTTGAAATGTTTGTATCATCAAAGCTCATATTTATAATTGTATCAATGATATAAGAAAAATATTGGTGTAGATAAAGCCCCAGGCAAGAACTGAGACATCTAGCTTAGCTGGATACGTCAGCATGGGGGCTTATTAGAGGCATTGTATTAAGAATGGAATATTCATGGAGCCATGGGTACTTCGGGTCTCTTGCAAAGTAAGTGAAGCCAGAAGGGCTTCACGTTAACTTTGCAAGAGAGCCAAAGTATTCATGATTCCATTAACGTTCCAAAAATTGAATTTATTGCTTATATTTACATTTTATTATAACTATCTAGTAATATATATTATTTCTAATTTAGGAATTAAAACAGTTTTGTATTTAAAATCAAATCATACCAACGGTTTAGTCGGAGTGTAAAATGGAAAAGCGGAACAGCCACCTTGAACACGGACAGCCAATGGAGCGAACAAGAGGCTTGTTTTGCACGTGCGACTCAGGTGTGGCTCGCTGTCAATCACAACACCAGTATCACTTCTGGCGAATGAGTTCGATGTTCGAAGCGTAGTGCACGGGCAAGTGAGCTTGGCAGCTGTCAATTAAATTTGTGTAAATCGTGAGGCTATGAACAGTTGCAAAAATCTAAAGATTCCTTAAAGGGTTGCTTCGAAAATGTAAATATTTAAGAAATGAATTCAATATTTGGAATGTTCATGGAATCATGAATACTTCGGGTCTCTTGCAAGGTAAGATAATCCCAAAGGGCTTCACGTTAACTTTGCAAGAGACCTGAAGTATTTATGATTCCATGAACGTTTAAAAATTGAATTTATTGTTTATATTTACATTTTATAACTATCAATTACTTTTAATTTAAAATATAATCGTATTAACGGTTTTCTCGGAGTGTAAAACGGAAAAGCGGAACAGCCAGCTTGAACACGGACAGCCAATGGAGCAAACAAGAAGCTTGTTTTGCAGGTGCGATTCGGGTGTGGCTCGCTGTCAATCACAACACCAGTGTCACTTCTTGCGAATGTGTTCGATGTTTGAGGCGTTTTACACGGGCAAGTGAGCTTGGCAGCTGTCAATCAAATTCGTGTAATTCATGAAGCTATGAATGGTTGCAAAAATCTAAAAATTCATTAAAGGATTGCTTCAAAAATGTTAATATTGTTGATTACCTTTCATATGACATTTTTAGATCCAGTTTTAATTTTCTCAGTAAATATGACATCGGATTAATCCCATCTTTCTTGATGACGTCAGAAGAATCACGTGACGCAGTGCTCTCGCCATTTAGAAACTGAGTCAAGTATTCCAGATAGTGGGTCACAGTATAAATCGGTGCACGAGTTTTCTGGAAAAAATATTTTTAAGATCAATAAAACATTAAAACACTGGATAAGCAATCTAAAACCAACTAATGTATATGTGCCGCGACATGTGATTTTCAACAATGTGGCAATTTAACAAGTATAGACTCAGACGAGCCTGTGCATCCACTTTTTAAGTGTAGAAACTCCAAATTATGTTCAGTTAGTAGCTTAACACTCATAGAATATTCAAGAACCTAACAAAGCCTCAGATCAGACTGCGCGTTTCTACGGTCTTTCTCCTCCCTTCCGCTGATTTCATTCAAGAAGGGTTGTTGTCAGTTACAAGCGAAAGTATGTGCACAAATTACTGGTTTATCGCTTGTTCAAGCCTGCCCAGGAAAAAGTGTGGTTAAGTGAACTGACCGTCCCGCAATGACCATAGCTGTTGACTTGGGACGTAAAGCAACAAAAACAAACAAAACAAAGACTGCGCGTTTGGGCAGGCTGATCTGAGGCTTTGCTGGTCGCAAATACCGCATTGTTGAAGATCACATGTCGCGGCTTATATGTGCTTAGCCCAACATAGCCACGACATAATTTCTATGCCTTTTTAATCTTCTTATTTGCCATCCGCAACAATGATAAATGGGGTTCAAAGAATTGGATTTCTGAGAACGTGGAGCCAGTCATTCTGGTAGAATAATTTTAAAGAAAAACAACAACAACAGGGTCGAGGTTCATTTGGTATCAAACCAAGGACTTCTCGCTACTCTGCGAATAAGCAGATTTTTTAAATTTTATTACAGACCGGTATTCCCCTTTGGGAAATGTCGTTCATGAACAGATGTAATTTACTACGTGTTTTGGTTTTTGCTTAATATGTAGAAGCTATTACTATTAAGCAATAGGAATTTGATACAAGAATTTCGAAAATGTGTCGATTACAAATGATGCAAAACGTAGAAAAAGTACGCTAAAATAAAATTCATTATCCGTCTAGTATCTCGCACTATGATAAGATATTTTCAGCCACTCTGTTAAACAGCTTTATTGAATATCAATTTGCAACAGATAGGCCCCGAACAGTATTGTGTCCATGCCCAGACTGGTCTAAGCATGAATTAATTGTATTTGTTTAGTTCCCTTTTGGTGCGTGGTGTCAAAAATGTATCAATGTAAAAATCAAAGCCGAATTGTTTTAACTGTCTGTCCTAAAATAGGATTTTATCAGTGTTAACTTAAGTGTTCGCAAGACTTTAGACACGCTTGTCACCGTTTAAAGACTTGTAGAAGTATGATTTACGATAAAATTATTATACTGTCGTGCCAACCAAGAGTGACAGTGACGTCATGTTTTGTTTACAACTGTTAAGTAAAACATTAACTTGTACACTCGACTTGAGCTAATGCGAATCGATAGTTTACTTGTGTATTAATCCTATCCTGCGGATAGGATTAATACACATGTGATCTATCGATTATAAGTCCCGATAACATTGTAAACAAAACATGACGTCACTGTCACTCTTGGCTGGCACGACAGTACCTTCTATTTTAGCACATTGATTAACTGGCGTTTAAATATGTATCGTATATTGGTGTGATATCTAAAACAATATATAGATAGTTTTACATTGATTTTGAAAATAATTTATGGGTCAAAATCCATTCAATCAGTGTTTGGAACAATGCTAGCTGCGATACATGGTGACCTGGAGATGTCGCAGGTGTACGTGTAAGGGCTATGCTTTGACAACTCAAGTCATAAATTATTGTTTCTCCTGAATATTTCAATTCAACAGATGTATGACAATTTCTTATAATTGAGCCGCGGCATGAGATTTCCAACAATTTGACAGTTTGACAAGTGTAGACTCGGACGAGCCTGTGCAGCCTCCTTTTAAGCTTAGAAACTCCAAATGGTGTTCAGTCAGTAGCTTAACAATCATAGAATACTCAAGCGACTAGCAAATGCTCTAATCAGACTGCGCGTATGCGCAGGCTGATCTGAGGCTTTGCTGGTCGCACATACCACATTGTTGGAAATCTCATGCACTGGCAATTTTATATGATAGACAACACAAATAATTTTGGGCCACTTTTCAAAGTACATGTGTATTCTAAATTCTCAATAAGCTCAATAATGGGTGGTTAAACAGTTGTACTTAATTTTACTAATATGATCCCATGGAGATACTAAAGCTATGCCCGCTTCATGCTAGACAATCTAATAGATCGGGCGCCGAGGTTATAATTTTTTTTCATACTCAACTCAACTGAGCACGAAATTTCAACTGCCCATAAAAAGTAAAATGTTGAAAAAGATAGGTATTTCTTGCTTTTTAGTTTAAACATATTTTATTTCAACTTGGTAAGATACACATACAAATATATACCAGTTACATAATGTAAAAGGATTAGAACTTGCTTTTTAGCTCTCATATGATGTATTTATCCTGCTTATAAATGTTAAAATTAGGGCTGACTATCGATGGCAATTTTGACTATCACGATAGTATCACTATCACGGAAACCACTATCACGATACTATCACTATCGTGGCATACTATCATGATACTATCACGATACTATCAGGTTTTCTCAACAATGATCCTTAAACATGGCTAAGAGTAGAAAGAATGCACTTTGGACACGCAGCTGGTAGTAGTTGTCTGTATAATGTGTTTGATTTAATCCATCTGAATGTTGTATGTTTGTTGGCTATTAAAATGGCTAAATATTATTATTAATTTTAAACCATACTATAATGCATAGAACACCTATCAATATCTTCATCCAAAGGGGGCATGGCAGGACTACCAGGAAACTAGACTTTTGGGAAATTGTCTGTCTAATTCCCTTGTGACTGTCGAGGGGTTAAAAGTTAACGGTGTGGAAGTGATCAACTGTCAAATATCCCTAATATTGGGCATGCATGTTGGAAAAAATAGCTGTTTAAAACCTGCCATGATATTCCACTTTTCAAACTTCTTAGTTGCAACAAAGGGGTATGTGCATTAAGGGGCTATTTTGGCCCCCTCTAGAGCCAAAAACTGAAAGTTGCTTTTCACCAATTTCATCTTATTGGTTTATTAGAAGAATAGCCGAAGTGTGAAATTCTGGCATTTATTTTACTTTTACCGGTTGCTATGGTAACCAAAATGGCTGACAAAATAGAGAAATTGCAGTTTAAGGCCAAATTTGAGGCTTTTGGAGACCGATTTTTGAAGAATTAGATATCAGCACAAGCAAATACCAAAAAACCCTTTTAATATATTGTGTGCCGTGATAATTCTCATCATCTGTTAAAATATTGTTTTGGTATTTGCTTGGGCTCTATATTAATTCCTCTGTTACATGTCTCAAATTTGCTCCAAAATGGTCATTTTCCTATTTTCAGCCTATTTTGGCGGCCATTTTTATTACCATAGCAACGGCAAAAATCGAATCAATGCCAGACTTTTACACATTGGCTATTGTTTTAATAAACTAATAAGAAGAAACTTGTGAAGAGCAACCTTTTTTTTTTGACCTCATAGGGGGGCCAAAATAGCCTCTTAATGCACGCACCCCTTTCTTGGTTAGAAAACAGTTTATATTTGTTGTTAGAACCAGTTATAAAAAAATAAATAAACAAAAAATAAAATAAAAAACATTGATATTAATCTTAATCCTGAACCTGTTAATAATCCTGCAATTATGCTTTAACAACTTTATGCCTGCCTACTTTATCAAGGTTTTCCATTCAATTTATACATGTATTCAGTTTTCTCACTGTTGAGCTTGGTTTTTGTCAGTGATCTCTTTGATGCATTCATGATGTTTATGTAATTGTCAAATAGGGAGTGAGCTGAATATCTCCAAAAGAAACCACTATACCAGCTGCTTACAGAGAATTTGTTTTTATCTTCTTAGTATCTTCATGTAGAAGGTGTTTAAACATGCAATGACCATGATACAGCCAAAGTGATCACAAAACAGCTGCTTTTAAGTTTTATCACATGTCTTCATTATGTCTGAATATGAATCAACTGAAATACCATTTCAAAGGTTATGTTATCTGTCTGGCTATCTAAACTATCAAAACTATCGATAGTTGGGTGCACTATCAGCGATAGTTATCGATAGTTGAAAACACTATCACGATAGCACTATCAGAGCAGTAACTATCACGATGCATCAAACTATCGATGTATCGTTACATCCCTAGTTAAAATGCCAACAATTGTCGGCATTTTAACATTTATGAGCGGGATAAATTTCGTGCTCAGTCGAGTTGAGCATAAGAAAAGTTTTATAACCTCGGGGCCTGATCGAAACCAACGAAATAGGTAGAGCTTCATCAGTAGAATAATGGTTTTGCATGGATTATATCCTAAGGAAAAATTGAACAGTAGAGCTTATCTAATAGGTAATTATAAAAGTAAGATCAGCCAGTTCTTTATTCCTGAGAAAGATTATCACCAAACTAGATGCGTTACAAAGCAAGGACCACACATATTTGACTTTTGGAATCAAAACCACCCAGTCTCCCTTTTGTTACTTCTATATGATTTCAGGAAGCTGCTAGTCTGGGAACCAAACAGTCTGTTAAAAAAGTGCACAAAATATCTGACAGTAATTTGGCTTCATTACACGAGGTGTTTTAAGCAGACATTAATTTGTCAAGTTTGCTATTCATATATAGTAAAATATGCTTCTTTTTTTAATGACCAACGATACAGACTAACGTTACACAAGGTGTTTTAAGCAGACATTAATTTATAAAGTCAACGATACAGACTAACGTTAATAACTTCTAGTCAGTATCGTAACAGCTGCTCCATGTCTCTTCATTTTTATACCCCGCAACTTAAAAAGGTGCGGGGTATTATGTTATACCCTCCATTCAAAAAATTGCGTTCGAGTGTCCGTCCGCCCGTCTGTCTGTCTGTCTGTCTGTCTGTCCGTCTGTACGGCCGTCCGTCCGTCCGTCAGCGCATCGTTTTCACTCTCTGCTGGGAGCATTTTTTTACCAATTTTCTTCAAATTTGCTATGAGAGTTGATATTGGGAAGGAGTGTCCTAGGGTTGCAGATGGGTAATTTTTGGCAAATAAGTACAGAATTACGGCCCTTGATTGACGTTAGAAATTGGTTTTCACAATCTATCTTTGGCATTCCTTTATCGATTTTCTTCAAACTTGGTATGAGAGTCGATATTGTGAAGGAGTGTTCTGGGATTGCAGGTGGGTAATTTTGACAAATAAGTACAGAGTTATAGCCCTTGATTGACGCTAGAAATTTGTTTTCACTCTCTATCTTTGGCATTTTTTTCTCAAAATGTCTTTTATAGCATTGAAAATATCCCGTGGCGGGGTATGGCGCATGCCTGCAGCGCTTTTATTGGTATCTGGTGAAATGTTCTAAACGTCGTTCAGAACATTTTAGCAGATACCAAAAATGAAGAGTCATCTCCCGTAGTCATCTGCGTAATAAAGAAGTTTTTATCAATACCAGCATGAGAACTGCATACATACAGTGTGCATATAGAACTGGAGGAGTAGCCGATTTAAACAGCATTATTAAACCCATTTATGCCAAATAAAATTTCCCGATCTTATATATGGGATGAATCCAATTCGAATTAAAGGGTTGTTGGGTGATATTTCAATTCCATTCAATTTTTAAAGTGCTTTCTGTAAGCAAACGGTAAAGATTTGGTTCTGCACTGCTCGCCGATGTCCCATAGAAATGACACTGGGCTTAAAAGTGTAAATATGTTGCCACTGGTATTACATATATGACCCAAACCATCCTGAAACGTGTGCAAGACTCATCAGTAAAATATAACGGTTCTTTAAATACGAACATTAATTTTGCAGGGTTTGAAAAATATAGCCAAATATTGGAATTTGATATATTCAGTAGAATGACATCTAAGTGTCAATTGCGCAAAACCTTATTTCACCTGAATGAGAGTCTTCATAATTAAGATACATGACTTTTTGAAGTATTAATCTTTGTAGTAGGTAATGCTTTGAAGAACTTGGAAATAACACTCAAAAAGAAGCCCTTGTTCTCGTACGCCATGGTGGTAGCTCAAATGACCCAGCTTTTGAGAAAATTACACTTATTTTCCTTTTATAAACATTTCACCTATAATAAATGTTTAACAAAAAATTCTGCAATTGCTGTGGTAATTTTCTGGATCATTAATATGTTTTTAATGCAGTTCTGGAAAGGTTACATCACGACCAGATCCCGAGACTATAAAACCTTTTTCGTGCTCAACTCAGCTGATCATGAAAGTTCAAATGCTTATTAAAACTAAAATGCTGAAAACAAAAGACTTTTCTTGCTTTGAAACTGTCAGAAGATGTATTTATCATGGTAATTAATGTAAAAATGCCAACAATTGTTGGCATTTTAACATTTTGAGCTTGAGAAATTTCATGCTCAGCTGAGTTGAGCATAAAAAAGTTTTATAACCTCTTTATAACCTCGAGATCTGTTGCAGCCCAATATACTTGTTTTCCAGTCATTTGTCCGTTGGATCATATCTGGAAACGTAAACGTAGTAGTTATTTGGGGGCAGTATGGGTATATTGGCGACAAAACGACCAGAAATGATGCCAATAACATCTCTTGACCTAGCCAAACTAAGATTTTTCTACAAAACTATACCTCGTTGAAGATAATTTGCCATTTCTCCTCCACAGTCAATAGCTTCGGTGATCCTACACCAGACATCGCGCTTCCATATAGGTCCTGAAACGATAACAAGAACTATTTAGAACTATTTAGAAATTGTTCCCGAGGTTATAATTTTTTTACATGCTCAATTCAACTAAGCACGAAATTTCAACTGCTCATAAAAGCTAAAATACCGACACATGAAGATGCCTCTTGCTTTAAGACTGTCAGATGTAGCATTTATCATGCTAACAAATGTTAAAATGCCAACTATTGTTGGCATTTTAACATCTATGAGCAGGATAAATTTCAAGCTCAGCAGAGTTGAGCATGGAAAAAAGTTTTATAACATCGGGGCCAGGTCGTCTTTTGTAAGTCATACACTGTAAAATAAACGTTTTAGATAACACAAAATTCCTACAAAAGCAACTTAATGCCAACGTGACTTCTCCAGTGATAAAACATTTAATGCAAAATAATTCTACCTGTTATTGTTGTAGTTATTCTCCGGATCAATACAGCCGAACTGAGCATAGTTTTAAGGCAGTTGAAATGTAACATTAAAACAGTTGGCTGCCACCTAGCAGTTTGGTGTAAAGTTACATGCTTTTTACATTGTAGGACAGAACATTTTCAGATGGGTCCATCAAGGTGTAGCGGAAGTCAAATCGCTGTACGAAGTTTTTAAACATTTAACAGTTCTGAAGAAAATGGCGTCACGTCACACATTAAACCTGTGTAAAACGGCCACTCTAAAATAGACAAAACAAAGATCTTAATGACAAATGGTAGTTTATGCAGGTCTAAAGTATTGCAGAATGCTCCCGTTGGAGCATTCTGGAATACTTTTGACCTGCATTAAGTGATAATTAGTCTTGAAACCCAATTTTTGATCTTTATGAGAGTGGCCGTTTTACACAGGTGTTACTGTACATTTAGTAGTTGCTTTAACCTTTACATACATACATATTGATGTATAAACTATGGAATAAAATGATTTAGTTCTGTCCCTGAAGATTGTTGTTTTTTATCTTAGCACACAGTGCATTTCATCTGGGTCTTCACTGTTTGCCAAAGTGTCTGTTTACATGTACCAATATCCAGATTGAAGAGGGTTAAAACACATATATGCATTTATACCACCTTTACCAGCTTTAGCATGAAATATCTCGTGATGTGCAGGGTCTACGCTGATATAGGTGGTATAATATAGTTATACCATGGGTTGTCCACCTGTACGTAAGATAATCCACTCGCTAAAGACAACCCATGGTATAACTATTACGTATGCATCCATTTAAAGAAAAAATAAAATACATACAACTATAGGGTAAAGTCGGGTAAATTCGGACATCAGGTAAATTCGGACGCACGTTTGCAAACAGTGTAAATCCAGATGAGACGGCTCCTTATGAGCCGTCTCATCAGAATTTTCACTGTTTGCTTAGTTAATTTATTTTTTATCCCAATATTTGAAATATGAAACAAACAAGGTCGCTGTCCGAATCTAGCTGTCTGTTCGAATATACCCAACTTTACCCTATACATGATACCTACCTCCTTCGACCCATCCCATATAAGTATCTCCTCCAAATTCATGGTACATGTATTGTATATCAACTTTATAATCAAAAGAACAAATGTCGTCTTAATTTCAGAACTCAAAAACAAATTTGTCTAACAAAATGTTAATTAATCCCAATTTAACAACTGACACTACACAAACTACATGAATGACGTGAGAAAACCAACTTAAGCGATGGCAGTCCAGTATAGTATTCCTTGTCTATGATTCCAGCATAGACCTACTGTTTCAGTGACAATTAACGTATTTTTGTTCTATATAAATTACATTTGAAGGGTGGATAGTCCATTATTCACTGATCGAGTGTTGCATTCCATTGACATAATAGGAAGTTCGCGCTTTCTCAAATATAGAAATAGCAATGTCCTTGTTTAAGTCAAAGTGACTAAAAAAATGTTTTGATTCCTGTTTTAAATTACACCCAACTTGTTTCATCCAGGACTATCGTTATATCTCAACTTATGATATAAAATGCTGATTCATTTGCATTCGCAGATTTTGAGTTAACTAAATATATTCCATAGTTAGTTCTGAGAGTAACCAAGAGTCGAGTATTGGCAACCGTTTTTCATTGAAAACTAACATTTGGTTAAGACAGTAGCTCGCTTACAGACAGCGTATATACAATTTAATATCAATATATATTTATATGTATAATCAATTGAAAAAAAAAATCCACTAAAAATAGTGTGTTTTCTACTCATCCTTTGGAACAAATGCGGTTTTCATTGCCCGCAAAACACAATTTTACAAAATTGGAACTACCAACGATAATCTCACATTCCCCTATTCAGAAATTGACACACGTCGATTAGAATAACTATGTCATCCTCAATATAATAATAGAAGAAGACTATCAATATTCATGTCCTTTAGTGGAAATATGTCATCAGATACTAGCTTTATCCACACGCGACGAATCGGCTTTTCAACAGAGCCACCCTTTCAGACTACCGAGTGCTGAATGAGTGTGGCTCCGCAAAAACGGTCAAATGGGCAAAACGAAAATTGTGAACAGCGAGTTCTCAAATCAACCTGCGCATCTCAGATGCGCAGGTTGATCTGAGTATTAGCTGTTCCTGCATAACGTATACATCAGAGCATATTACAATGGACTGTAAATGAGTTTAGAGTTAATAGGATGGGTGCTGAATAAGTGCATCCCCGCAAAAACGGTCAAAACGAAAATTACGAACAGCGAAAACTAAGATCAACCTGATCTGAGTACATACTGAACACGTTGAGCATACATAACAATGCGCCGTAAATGAATTCACAGAAGCATTGGCTCTGATGCGGAGCTTTATCTGTGAGTATATATGAGCCATGACATGAGATTTCCAACAATGTGGTATGTGCGGCCAGCAAGGGCTCAGACCAGCCTGCGCATGCACGCAGTCTGATCAGAGCTTTTTTCTAGCCGCTTGATTATTCCATGAATATAGCTACTGACTCAAGCACAATTTGGAGTTTCTAAGCTTAATAGGAGGCTGCACATGCTCCGTTGAGTCTGCACTTGTCAAAATGCCACATTGTTGGAAATCATGTGTCACGGCTCAAATATGTAAATGTTAAAATGGCGAATTGTCTGATCACCGGCTCCGTTAATGAGGGCTTATAATAGTAATGAGAAGATATGTAAACAAAATAGTCCCATAACCCTGAATCTGATACAGCGAATTCAAACCTGGACAAACAGATACGCGCACTATTTCCAAAACAAATGATAAAGCAAGATATTGAACATGGAAAATTAGAGGGTAGATCGCGAGAGTCACGTTACAGGAGAACCAGCCTTAAGCGTCTGTGTTTGCGACAGGGGTTTGCGACCCGCTGATGCTCGAATCAGGCGTCTACAGGCTGGTCAGAACCTTGAATAGTTGGATAATAGCGAATATAGTTGAGTTGCGAGCGACGGAGTCTATAATTAAAATGCGCGGATGTGAAGGCTGATTTGCACATCTTCTGATCGCATTTTGCAGGAACATATTTACGTATGCATAGATTTATGCGTCGGTAGAACCAGAGGAAAAAGTCCCTTTAGCTCGGGTATATGTTAATTTAAAATATGTAACTAAACACCAAATTAGGCAGCTGAACTGCCACTGATCACGGTATAATCCGTTTTCAACAGCTATTTTTGGTTCTATTGTATTGGTCCGGGTTAGAAATGTTTAAATATGCATCGGTCGTAGATGTGAAGTACAAAGAAAGTAAGTGAAAATTTACACCAAAAGAGGTGGCAGCTTAGCTGCCACCTCTTATGGAGTAAATTTACACTTACCTTTCGTTAACGTACTCGAACTATTTACAGTGTAGCAAAAAAGCATTTCCCCAAGCGGTGTTTTCTATTACAAGTATCTCATTGCCTGTATTAAAATCGTACTGAATTCAAACGGCTCCAAGTTCTTCTCCTATGTCTTAAAACTTCCAAAACGAATTTTAAGTGTCTAACGAGACTGAAGCTACATGTAGATACCCGGCTGGTCTAACCTCGAAGACTGATTTTAGGTGACACGTGTTTTTGACAAAATCATTAATTTCCCATAGAATCTAATAACAGTTTACCTTCATCGCAATGTGACTGTACACAAATCATATTTTTCTATAAATGACTCCATTTATATAGCTGGGATATGTTTATTGTTGGTAGTTAATTAAATTTGTGTGAATTGAAGTGTGAATTCATGATTTACCCAGTTATTATTCATGAAAACTTTGTCCCATAACTGCAGGATATAGGGACCGGACTGGCGGACAAACAACAGCGGAGATTGAATAGCCACTGTCAATATTAGCCTCTGATTTTCATAAACATTACTACTTATCCAAATAAACAGAATATCAGCTGATTCATCAGAAAACTGTATGAACTGAAAGCGAAAACCCTGATCAGTCTGCACGCTGTGCAGACTGACCAGGGTATTTGCTGTCAGTAAATGAATCTATAATATTTTTCAAGCACACGGATACATTTGAAAACCTTAATAAGAATATACCCGATTGCACAGGTCAGTTAAGGATTTGTCAGTCCGCATATCAAAGGAGGGCCCATTTCTCATCTGGTGTACACCGTATACATGCAATCTCTGACGCCATGTTTGAAATAAACAATTAATTCCATTTTGTTAAGCGAGTCATTGACTTAAAGAAAGCAAAAATATTATTCTTTCTTGTTAAGTCTGTAGGTCTGAGGTTATACTACCACAATAACCAATCAAACAGTCAGTTATATAGACAGGACATGCTCATTCAGTTGATAAAACTAGTCTGATCTTCCCTTCTGAACACTGCATTCGGTTGATCATAGAGGTCATGCTCATTATGTCTCTGGATACAGTGTTTTACCCAGTACACTCTAGCCTTCTTCGTCTTCTGCTCTGCATATATCCAGGTATGCAATGCAATTTCAGTTTGGGGGCAATCGTGCTGTGACACTTAGTCTTATCATCTGGGGGAAACCATGCGACATGTAGTTATATACTTAACGCCAGTAAAAACGCAACTTTTACAGTACAACCTTACTCGAGCTTTAATGTTATTTTATCATTGTAATTAAATAAAAGCATAAACCTATGGTCGCAATATCAAGCCAATACTCTTTTTGTGCAGATAAAGCGGTCCAGATAAGCCAGACTGTATTTTCTTTTTGATAAAGGGACACAACCTGAACTTCGACACAAAAACTGCAAAATCACCTTATTAATCTGGATATCAGATCCTCATTATGAATGGCTCTTTTGGATTCAAACTTTCGGAAAATTTCAACATTGCTCTACTTTCTATGCACACGCAACAGATTTTTTTGTCTTGAAGTTTCGACCTTCAAAATGGTCATCAAAGTTTCAGCATGAAAACCAGAAGTTAACGAAAATGTGTTACTTTCGACGGTAAAATTTGCGATAAATGATAACCATAGTTAATGACCTTACAACTTATGTATGCCAATTTTTAAATGGTACAGTTAAATTGAAGTTTTAGTGATTTCTCAAATTTTGGGGAAATTTCACGAAAATTGAAGTTTAAAACATAAGTTTTAGGTCCTTCCAGCAAAGTGAATTTTGTGTTGTAAACCGTTTTTTTGTTTGTTTGAGTGAAACGTAGTACTTGCACGCTGATATTGAATAAAATTTCAAGACTAAATACGGTTACCAAAAAATTTGATGAATTAGTCATTTTTCACCAAAATTTTTGACAGAAGTGTGAAATTGAGCTCAAGTTTTGGTAAACGTTCTCCTACGTTAGGGACGCTTGTTAGTACAAAGACAAACTGTATCAAGCTGAGATTTATTGGAAAAATAACACTTGTACCAGTTGCGTTTTTAATGACTTTAAGTATATTAGCTGAAGTTGCCAATTAGAAGATGCTGATTTATAGATTATATAATAAACGGGATTAACTCGTACAATTAATGTTGGAGGAGGCCACAGACCCGTAAATGTAAAAAAGAGTTGTGGTTGGCACAAAAGGTTGTAAAATATTTCGTGTTTGGTAAATAATAAACACACGGAAAACAAATCCTATTTACTAGTTTATAATATGGTTGCTGAATGTTTTGAAACATCTCACTGTTTTTGTTGATTGAGTTTACATGTGTCCGTGTATATTAACTTTTTTCAGCGAAATGTTCCTCCCATGTAGGGTGCACACTTTCGGTAAAACTAGGCGGTCGTCAGTGTATCTCATTTTTGTTAATTGATTTTGTACAAGGTCCAATCTGTAATTCTATGGCAGCCCCATTGTGATCAAAGAGTTGTACTTGTAGATATGAAAATACACATTTACAGGTATGGGCCCAGGAACTCTGTTAATTCGTTATCAATATGTTAATAGTAAATAATACAAGAGGAGTTCGCCAAGAACTGAAAAGTACTACTGAAAAGTTAACGAACCCATTCACATGCACAAAATTTACACCTGTAAGTATTTTGCTATATGGAGCTGCAGCAAATATACACATGTAAGTATTAAAAAAGTATATTTACTCTGTGTTCACATGCTAATAGTGTCCACATAAGTATTTTAAAAGGTACACACACTTGTTGTACAGCAGACATGTACAGGCTGTTGATGACAGCTGCCACATTATTTGTGCACTGGTCTTGCACATGGGTTGTCTCATGAAAACTATTGGGACGAAAGAACAATCTCATGAGTAGTGGGATGTTGTTAGAATAACACTCACTTACAATCTATGGTACAGAATAAAGGAAATTGGAATAAACAACTAAAATTCAACAACTGTTCTGAATCAGTTGCTTTGTTTGTTCTAGAAAGTAAGTAAGGGTGCAAAGATCAGGAAACGATACAATCAAGTACCACACCTGACCCAGGATACCAATGGGAAAGTGACAAACTCACAGTTAGACACAATAAACGAGAGCCAAAAGTCAGCCCTTTCCCAGCAGGTGACCACAAAGCATATATAAACAGACGCGCACAAAGACATAGCAAACACAAGACAGAAAAAAACATAAAAGATCCACAAAAGAAGTACCGCCTTGGAACGGTCAGTAAAATATTTTACTGGAGGGCTTAAACCAATTTAACGGCGCCAACCTCACCCTTATTTCAGATTTGGATCAAGACACATAGATATTTGGTTTGCATGAAAGACCCCTAACTTATCAATGCATCATCTCCAACAACATATAAATCAAGATATAACAAGGAGATAAAGCAAAGATAAGGACTCAACAGTAAATAAAACTGAATACCGGAGCAAAAGAAATCCAACAGGTAAACCCCAGTGGGCCCAACAAACAGCCAAAGCATCAGGCCCCTACCATCTCATCAATAGATAAGTATTTAAGTCCAAACCATCATAGAGCCTGAAGTCCGACCCACGGGCGTGCAATTAAAGAGGAAAGCAAAGTTGCCAACCGTGATTGGGTTGACCACCAAGCATGCAGTCTGTTGCCATACATTAATGTTTTAGTCAATATTTTTACAATGGGAAACTATCTACATGAACTGCGCTGAAAAATTATTTGAGCCAACAATCGTCTTCAATTTATACACCAAGTCACTATAGAAATCAGTTTCTGAAATTCCTTGGCACAAGAGAGATTTAAGTCCACCTTGGAATTTAGATATAAAGTCAAAGTATCGTCTATAAAATTTAGAAAAGGTTTTATGAAGTTTATGATACCGATAGCCCTGTTTAAGAAGTTTCTGAGCTAACAATTTATAGCGAGTTTCGAAGTCAGCAACATAGCTAGATGCTCTAGGGGAAAGAATGAGTTGAGAGATATAGACTCCATAGGATGTAGAGCGAGGAACATCACCATCTAAATATGGGAAATTGACAATTTCAAAATCAAAGTCGTCACGTTTATCATAAATTTTGGTAGAAACAATATCATTAGCAATTGACAAATGCAAGTCTAAAAATGGTGGCTTCGGTATCAAAGGTATTGGCTTTATAAAATTGGAGCTCTGAACGATATATTTTATTTACCATATTGTCAAAATAAACATTAGTAATGTTTAAAATATCGTCCAAATATCTGGATGTAGCGTTTAGCGCATCAATAACATCAGCCTGCTTATCATCAGAAAGAGACATCATAAAGTCCCTCTCATAACAAATTAGGAATAAATCTGCAACCAGGGGAGCACAATTAGTGCCCATAGGGTTCCCAACTACTTGTCTATATAGCTTGGTGTCAAATCGAAAAAAATGTTGTCCAACAAAAAAGTCAGCACATCGCATACATTTTGACATGGCCATGCATAATATTTTTTAGTTTTTTCTGAAGTAAAAAATGCATTTCTTTCATTACATGCAAGGTGAGGAGAGCCTTCTCTCTGGAAGGTTCTTTCAATAAGATCAATAATTTTATCTTTAATTAAATTATGAGGTAAAGTAGTGTAAAGAGTAGAAAAATCATAAGTAGACAAACTGGTCGCATTGAAATCTCTAGCTTTAAGTTTATCTAAAATTTCACCTGAATTTTTAATAGACCAAAATAGGTTTTTACCGGATCTCTCATATTCATTTTCACAATACTTAATAACTTGTTTTTTAACAGCTGTAAGACACGAGGTTGACAATTTAGAAAGTTCTGTTTTCGTACAAGAACCAGAATTAGCAATAAATCTTGCTTTATAGGTTTTTTATGTAGTTTAGGTAGCCAGTACAACGTAGGATCTTTGTCTTGATTTTCTTTAGCTTTGACACCTAAATGTAGGGCTGTATGACATTCATGCCCATCGACAATCACCCTCTCACTTAAAGAAGGCTCCAGTTTATAGGCATTAGTGTCAACAAGCTCACGCTTAAGAGTATTAATATAATACAATCATCAAACAACTACAACATTGTTAACAGCTTTTTCTGCTGGAATCAAATCATAGTTCATATGAAAATCCTGGATATCTCGTTTAAGATGACGTAAAGAAGATTTAGGTTTAGGGGGTAAAAGATGTGTATTATGAGAGTAAAATGAGATACGAGTATCAATAATTTTGAAAAATGTTCATCTTCTTTTCCTTCAAGGCATCAGGTTCAACATTTTTCCGTTTGCACCAACTATTACTAAAGTCATTTAAAGAAACTGCGATTTCTCTGCGACATTTAGGGTAATCAATATTAGAGGAAAATCTATATTTAAGCCTTTAGAAATAATATTGCGAACTCTAGCGTCAGGAATGACATTAAGATTACATGTAATAACATGCCCTGTAGAGGGATATAAATATTTTGAATTTTGACATCTCAGGAGTCAGGAGTATTGGAATCTATATCTATATCAGCTACAATTTTAATAAAATTAAATATAGTAGACCTAATTGGTTTGTTATATCTATAACAAATGATATAAGTTTCAGAATTATTAAAGTAATTTGGAATAGATGAAATCACTAAATTATCCTTGAAGATACCATGTAAATCAATAAACTCAATACCTTTATTAATGAATGGAATTTTGATAAAATGTCTTTTAAGGTTGACTTCAGAATCGATATAAGGACTAAGGAAATGTTGAACATAACACATTGTAAGAAGTGCAGCTTTATATAATTTGTTTGCTCTATCCTAAAGTTTATTAGCCTCTTACTCTAAATTACGTAAAACTGAGATAGGCAAGGAACTTAAAAATGAAAATAAGCCATCCCGACCATGATTAGTTAAAGCCAAAGAAAGATCCTTTAGAGAAATATTTAAGCGTTTTCACTGCAAATTATGCGCTTAAAGCTGCCATTTTTACGTTTACCTTGAGATCTACTTTTACGATTTTTACATTCCAAAACAGAAAAAAAACCCATCAAAATCTGGCATTTTAGAAATGTTACCTTCATGGTATATATTATCATTAAAGCCGAAAGGAAAAGGAGATTGCAAAAATTTAATCCATTTAAGTTCAGTTTCATGTCTCTTTATATTTTTTAATCTAGTTGATGAATTTGGATCATATATAATTTTGTCCAACACATTTCTATAATTTGTTATTACTCTGAAAGTGTTCTTGAAATAGTCTAGAGCATTTTACACAATTCAAGAACTAGACGGTTCTACTAATGTTCGAAAGTACAAAATAAGTTGAAAGGAATTTTCTAAAAAAAATCAAAATTGGTTCCAGAACTTTTCTGTTACAATGTTAGAACTAGTAAATTCTACAAATCTGCTTAAATTTTTTAGAACATTTTTTGAATTTTTCAAGGGCAAAATAAACTTTAACATTTACTCCTAAATTTATGTTCTAGAACTTATTTAGTACTTTAGCAAGCTATACAAATTTTCCAAAATCATTCTGGATTTCTTAGAATATTTCAAGAGCATGCATGTCATAACCAGATGGATGATGTGGAAAGCATGGCTACGAAAAATGGAGGGATTATAAAGGCCCTTCAAAAACATTTATGTGGCAATTACTAGATAGAAAATATAATAGTATTATTGTCTGAAACTGAGTTGACTTGAGGCTCAGTTTTGGTTGCTGTTTTTTTTTCGAGCAAATGTAAGACAATGGTTTGAAATGGGGTAACAGGGTGGCAATAACTGACAGTATTCAGGCCAACAAGGGCCTCTGTTTGGTTTCTTCAATGACAATTCTTCTTCAGTTAACATCTGTTAATTTATTGAGTCATCAGCATGAAAACGGAAGACAAATTGGGATTACTTTTTGGGGTTTAATGCCATGTCATCAGTATTTCAGATATATAAAGGTGACAAATCATGGAATCACTTCCTGGGTGATCTACTAGGGCTAGGAAAAATGTGCCTTGCTCAATGGCATTCCTGACCATGGTCAATACCATAGCAATTAGAATCAATCCTGGGGCACCTGGTTGGAACATTTTAAAATCAGAAATGTTGAAATGTTTTTTTTTATTAGATAAACTTTTAATGGAATAGTTCTATAAACGTTCTTGATGCTTGCTTTAGAAAAATTCTAGAACAAACTATTAGAATATTTCTGAAATTATTCTAACCCCATTCTAAATACCTACTAGAAAAATCTGGGATATTAATAGAATGTTATATGGGACATTTCGTGGGGTGTTCTGATATTGTTCTAGAAAAATTAACAAACAAATCTTACAAACCTTTTAAACATTTCTGGAACTATTCTAAATCCACTTTAAAGTGTTCTAGAATAATTCAGAAACATTTATAGAACGTTATAATAAGAGATATTCTACAATAGTTCCAGAAAAATTCTTATGGTTTGTTCTAGAATTATCCTAGAGCAATTCTTTAGATTTTTTTCTGGAACTGCTTATGTATTCAAGAAACATCAATTTGCATACATATGTAAATCTGAGGTCTCTTCACATGACATACTTTGCTCATGGAGTATAATTACTTATACTTTTGCATGACCTCCAGAGGTGGTGAAAATATACTTTTACTTGCCACAGTTTACTCCAGAGTATTAATACTCACGTAAGTAGATGCGTTCACGTGACACCGTAAGTAAATTTGTTTACGTAAGTATCTTTACTTACGTAAGTAAATGTATGCATGTGAATGGTGCCTTACTTTAGTCGAGCAAGCGTTCAACCTGAAAGTGCGTTCAACAAACGGACCCGCTGCGTATATGTGCTATTGTATTACTGTGCGTACAGGAATTCAGTGAACAACGCTTTTTTGCGTTTATTTTTATACGTGCAGACTAGTCGCACAATAAACATCAGAATTTAATACATGTATACACCGCCTAACTGGTGATATTTTTTCGTTACAAAAGGTATTGCCAAATGGGCTGTGATATGATGGAATTTGTCCTCATTTGAGCAATTGCATTTTTTTAATTTACCCCAAACGCACCTTTGTATGGATCACTGCCTTCAGTTGACTATCGATGAATAATTATACAGTTTTGTAAGACGAAGTAACGTGTTAGAAGAAGGGTGTATTATCATATCAAAAAAGTTCCACCAAATGCAAATTATGGTCATAGTTTGGGCTCACAGAATTTGGGCATACAAAAAAAATATTGAGGCCTTCCCAGTGGGTACCCATCCGCTTGTTCCCCTATGAAATAAATCACTGTGTTTTTGTTGTTCCTCAATTCAAAATCTTCATTTTCTGTGTTCCCTGCTCCTTGAAAGATTTATCCCTCTGATCAACAGATTTTAAACAATTTTCCAACTTGTTTTAGTAATTCAATTGAGTTTTCCATCTAATTATTCCAAATACTGATTTGTTGACACCTGGCAATGCAAAATATGCATCGTAATTCCGGGCAACTATGATTGATAAGAGAAAAAGCAGGTAGGCGTCACCCAAGCGAAAATAGACTCATTCAATAAATATAATGCTCGTTCAGCCCTTTAACAGTTGAGGTTAGAAAGAAAAACTAATGATGGGATGGGAATGTACTTTGAAATAGGTTGAAAAATATCAGCGGATGTCATATTTTGTGTTTGGGGTCATTATGTTGTTTTTTTTGTTGTTTTTTTTTTGGAGGGGGGGGGTGGCTGAGAACTAAATTTCCATGTAAAGTGCATCTTAGGCTTTAAATTATGCACCAGTCATTTGTAACCACTGATTCACCCAAGCCCCTGAGCAGGGCGGGGATAGCCTGGAAAATGTGCTGTGATTTTACTTTTACATTGCCTCCATAATGCGGAGGAAATTTAGTTGTTTGATAGACAAAGGCAACCATGGCAGTATGGCAGTATGTTTAAATAACAGACTGTCATGGTTTTTGCCAGCTAGCTGTCCCTACAGTGTGGTGGCTAAGTACTATGGGGAACTGCAGACACAAAATCAAAGTCCTCGACATTCCCCTGGGCTGGGGGGGGGGGGCAGTGGTCACAAATGATTAGTGCATAAAGGCGAAATAAATTATGCACACGAGCCATTCGTAACCACGCCTCAGCCGGGCAAATGAGTTGTTAGTCACCGGATTATGCCAGGGACCTGCAACCAGAAAATCAAAGTCCCTGCCGTTCCCCCGCTATGTGGGCTGTGGTTACAAATGACTTGTGTATTAGATGATGTAGAGCGTACCCAAATGATGTGACCCCCGTTTACATATGGCCCTCGGCGCGAGAAAACCTGTCTTCAGAGTATTGCGAACAACAAAGATGCAGACCAGCGTCTGATCAGCGCCTTTTTTATTCGCTTTTGGGAAAGCACCATATCTAAGCTTGCTACAAGTGAAGTTTCGATTTTCTAGCTAGTCTCTGTAGCTGCGGAGACTGGTTTGAGTCTCACTTTGTCGGAGACCCCGAAGACAGGTTTATTCGCGACGAGGCCCATAATTGATGAATAGCTTCCTCATTGTTTTTGTTTTAAATATTATTATCTGTTGCACTTGTAATATTTGTCCTACAGCTGTAGAGATACGAGGCCACGTCGCAAGAAAACCTGTCTTCTAGGTTTCCGACAAAGCGAGTCTCAAACCAGTCTCCTCCGCTTAGCAGGCTACCAGTAGTAGACAGAAAATTGAAATTTCGCTCGTAGCGAGTCTAGATATGACTCTTTAAAAAGCAGATGACAAAGTTGCGGATGAGACTGCGGGGATGCGCAGGCTGATCTGCGCCTTTGTTGTTACAAATCACCGAAGACAGCTTTTCTCATTCGCAGTCTAATTGCTTTATGTCATTTTACCATCAGCGCTTAGAAAGTGATTTTCGTAAAATATGATAAAACTCAGATAGAATTGTTATATGCACAGTCTCTTCAAATCATTTGCAGTGTGTATGTAGACACACCATGAGTTAGCCTGCTAGTGACCGTTTTCTTTATCACGATAGTAAACATGGTAATCATTGAACTGTATAAACCACGTGCTACCGATATGAAATACATTGAGGGAAATTATTTTTATTTATAGTTATTTTATTTTACAAGATATTCCAGACTTATTTTCTAATAATAAATGTTCAAACATGCAATTGTATATTAGGCGGTGATATATTATCTGCATGTGCAAAATTTCAGTCCAAATTGATATAATTAAAGACATTTTTTAAAAGAAAAGCGTTGTTCACTGAATTCCTGTACGCACTATAGTCGTGCACAAACACTTTTCGCCATACTGAGAGAAAAACAACGTACGCTAACATTCCTCAATTTAAACCGCGAACTTAAAACGACAAGTTAACAATGAACACTTATATCCGTACGCTGGCATGCGATGAGCTAATTCATAATAGTGAAGATGCGCATTTAGGCAAGGATCGAGCTGACTACACATTTGCATGATTCTTAGCAAACTGTTTGGTCGGTTATAGTAAACAAGGCATAAATAATATCTTTAAACAAACCCCTTCTTAAACAAACTAGTCTGTACAAATCTAATTTAAATAAATAAATACATAAATAGATAAATAAAACACATGCATAACTACATGACTATCGTATTATAGGATTCACTAAGTATTGTATATATATTTTGTGACTTACAGATCAGTTTTCTTAAACCATTTGTATCCTTGCCCAGCCTGTAGGTTTTCTCTAAATCAACCGATCCTTTGCTAAAGTCGCTTCTAGAAGAGACCAATTTATTACCACGTCAAGAAAAATTGGCATTGGTGTTTGTTTTAAAGACGGCCAAGATCAATTGGGAAATTAGATAAACTGGCTTTAAGGTGGCGGATTCATATTCGCCATGTTAATTTCATAAGATTCAATAATCTTGTCGATGACAAAGTGATGAAATGCAGTTACATCATTATGTAAAGAAGCTTCCATTTTCAGGATTCTGCCAAACGATCCACCGTGTCCAGATTCGGATAAAATCTGATATACTTTAAAATGCAGAATTCACTTTGAAGAAACGTTTTGCATAAATGTTGAATAGCCTTTCTTTTGCGTTGTACGCTAAAATATCAGTGTTTTATACACTGGACCAAAATGTATGGTCATTTTTCTGGATCGATGGACGTTTTCTTAAATCACTTACTTTTGTTATTTTAATTTAAACAGAGGTCCAGATACGAAGGAATGTATTTGAATCATTTCTCAGTCAAAGTATATGTTGTGGGTACTCAAATGAACGGTTTCGCCGAGACGGTTCTTTTGAACACCAAAACACATGTTTCAAGTTGAGCTATAAGATAATCAAACTGTAAAAATAATTTTCTTAAACATTGATCTTAAATGGAGCAATGTATAAATAAACAGACGGGTGTGTGTAACAAAATAAATACATAATAGGCACTTATTGTCAAAAGATTTTGAAAGCCCGCTGATAATGTTTCTTTCAGCAAGAAAAAATATTATTGTTAAAAATCATTGTTGAGGGTGAAAAGAAGCTTTTCAACACAAATAGCGAAGAGAGCGCATTATGCAACAACGATAATTTGACATAGGGACAATGCTTGTGACATTGGGGAGCCAATGCGCCATACCACGAGAAATGAAACATAAAAACCTCGAAAATTTGAACTTCGATTTTTCGAAGTACTCGCTAATTGGAAATTAATTTGGGGCACACTGAATGCAGAAGTACCTATTCGTTAATTATTTTACATGTTTTATAACTGTCTATAATAACATATGTTTTGGGTGCGTAAAAGAAACGTCTCCTTGAGACGTTTCTTTCACGTGCCCAAAACTTTTGTTTGATAGAAAAAAGCTGATATTTTTTTTTTTTTTTGTGTGTGTGTGTGTGTGTGGGGGGGGGGGGGGGGGTACATGTATATATGTTTATGTCTACCTCCCTATGATTTGAACTACTGATAATTCGAAATAAAATATCAAGTCCCGAGGATTTCGACTGTACTTTCTGTTCTCTTTAAACGTTCCTTAGACGTTCATGAGCAGCTACTTATAGGCCTGCTCACGAACGTCTTTGTCCGTTCCTGTTGTGATCGAGCAGTGAAGGCTCTAGTGAGACTGCGCTGTATTGAGCTTTCACTGGTCGCCAAAGTGAAAAGACTTCTTTACATATGACTTGGCTTATAATTTGTTCGGATGTCTCAGTAGGTGTAAAGGAACAAATACAAAAGTCCTGGTAAAGACGACGCGTTGGTCAGTACTGGGCAGATCGAACCAATGATACAAATGAATAGGTCAATATTATTAGTACGTAGATATAACTGAAAAGAAAAGATGTTTATTTGGAATTTTCAGTAGGCAATGTAAGATGTATCGAATGCCCCACAGCAAATGAACACAATATAGCTAATCAAGGGTACGGAACGTTCAAAAATAGGTCGGAAGTCAAGGTCATAAAGTTTGGAATATTTGAAAAGCTCTTATCACAAGATATTTTTGAGTATAATACTTATTTGGACTTGGTTTTTGTTGAAAAATTCCGATTTGCGCTTTTCAAACTATGACTTTCTTATTATCTTAAAGATGAAACTGGTGGATGGGCTAGACCTGGAAGATAGACACTGTACATCATGTCACTTGTTGGAAGACGAGTTTCATTTTGTTTTAGAATGTGCTAGATGCAGAAATAAAACAATATGCAATTTGGACATAGCTATATGACGGCAGATGCTGATAATGAGCAAATCACTCACAACCAATGGGTCCGCGGAATAGCACAAAAGAGGTTTCTAATGCATAGCCTCGGTACATGTAAAAGTCTTGTATTTTTTTGAGTCATAAAATATTGTCAAAACTCCGGATAATTTTCAGTAGATAAACTATATTTGTGTACAAATATAGATTTTAGATACTCATTAGAACCGCCTTATTGATGCTGTTTTTCAGAGTGAAGGTAAGAGAAATGATACCTTAATACATGAGCCACTGTTTATAGGAAAATAACTTATTTTTTTCAAATTTCAACCAGTAGCCCTATCTGTTTGACGGTCGTGCATTTCCACTTGATGTGTCACAGTGAAGACATTGATGAGACAAAACCCGAGTGAGTATGGCCAGAGAATGCCAAAATCAACAGGCCCCCAGATAAGAGTGCGTAACTGAAAACTACTTTCCTTATTTCCCAACAAAAACATATGTTGTGGGTACTCAAAAGAACCGTTTCGATGAGACGGTTCTTTTGAGCACCCAAAACACATATTTAAATTTATGGATAAGAAAATAATCGCAATTTTACGCGGAATTTTTTGCTTAACTGGCCCTATGAATCAGCCCATGGCATCATGAGGAAGAGACATCAGATCACTGACAAACAAACACAAAAGGATGAATACAATTAGAATAAAGGAATCAGCTCTCTATTCCTCACCAATATGATTGCAAAACTAGACTACATCACAAAAATCTCACTGATCGGTACCACGGGGCTAGGCTGGCAAATGTCTTTTTTCTTATTCTGTAGTCTATTCAATTTATGAATTTAATCAAACGTAACTATGCGAATTAACAACAGGTGTCACCACTATTTGTCAAGAATACAAGCAATCTACAGGTCCATTACTATTTACCTGCTTGTATCGTCTATTGATTACATTTGCAAACAGTTTGAACCCAGACCAGGACCGACAAGTCGGTCCTGGTCTGTATTCAAACCGTTTGACACTCTGATGGTATTCCTGAAAGAATTTTTTGAGAAAGTATATTTTGAAGAAGAAATCTGCGGGCGACAAAATAACTAAATAAATACCCAGCATGCAATAAGTGTCAACAGTTATGATTCGTATCGAAAGCGAAAAAAAAATGAACACGAAACCAGTGACTTGAAAAAAGTCTATTAATCAAAATATGAAAGAAAAATGCTTATACCTGATACCATCTGTGTGTATCCTTTGATGGAATGAAAAATCTCGAATATTTTAGTTTATCAACCATTGGTCCACTTATTGTCCTCAAAATGTCCACGAAATGTCCCAATTAATAAAATATCAACCCAGTCTCCAGTCAGACTCACACTACTGTCGCAGTTAACAAAACTGCTTCATTAAAATTGAAATCCGCTTCGTTTTAAAACGACAGAACTGCCCCTAGGACACAACATGAACTTTTATGTGAATAAAATTTCCCTGCTTCTGTCAAATTTGAATAAACCGTGGTTTTACATGTAAATCATCGATTATACATGTATGAGTAGACCAATAATCGACGTTTTAGATAATCGCCGATTATCGCTCTACCCATGTAATCACTGGTAACCATGCCGAATCAGCAAGTTGCATGGTCGATCTTTAAGTTAGAGCGATTATATGAGTAGACCGATAATCGTCGTTTTAAACGACGATTATCGGTCTACTCAAATAATCGCTGTTCATCTACGCCATGGCATTATGCTTATTCGACAGGACTCATATAAGGATCACAATCCCTTTTTGCATCAACATGTCCAAATATTTCTCATACATTCAGAATGAGTATAATTCTCACAGATAGATGGGCCTCGATACACCTGGATACGAGCAGTTGCCCTTCTTAACGACGAAAATCACTTAATTTCAAATAATACGGTTCATAACTGTTTAAATGTACTCGTATACTGCATGAAACATTTATGTTTTGGACTTTGCCTGTGAGAAATAGGCGTATTAAGAAACAGAAATCTGGTGACTTTGTTTTCTCTATAGAGACCCCTCAAAGCTATATGAAGAGAATGTAAATGTAATAATTGAGCCTCGACATGTGATTTCCAACAATGTGGCATTTTGACAAGTGTAGACTCAGACGAGCCTGTGCAGCCTCTTTTTTTTAGCTTAGCCAATCCAAACGATGTTCATTAAGTAGCTTAACACTCATAGAATATTCAAGCGACTAGCGAAGGCTCTGATCAGACTGCGCATATGCGCATATGCCATCTCGCCATCTCTGTAAATGAGGCGTTTCCTTTCAATTCCACATATTATATAGTGTAATTGTTACTGATTAAAACAAGCATTTCATGCTTTCGATCGAACCCTTTCCACATTATGTCGTATTTTATTTTAAATGGTGTAATAAGGTTGGAATAAATATCTGTTAAACTAACTTTTTTCAGAAGTAACTCAAAGAAGGCCACCATTTGGTAATAGATGGGAGGGTCGTTTTATATTTAATATGTGGAAATTGAAAGGAAACGCCTCATTTACAGAGATGGCGAGGTCAATTAAAAGAAGTGCCAAATTTATTTAGGTGAAGTCATCGGAAATTTAGGGCTAGTTTATAGAGGTGGAGAGGTAGGGTACAGTCGGGTAAATTCGGACATCAGGTAAATTCGGACACCCCTTTGCAAACAGTGTAAATCCAATTAGACGGTTCCTTATGAGCAGTCTCATCAGGATTTTCACTGTTTGCTTAGTTAATTTATTTTTATTCCAATATTTGAAATATGAAACGAACAAGGTCGCTGTCCGAATTTAGGTGTCTGTCCGAATATACCCAATTTTACCCTAATGGAAATCAAAGGGTTCAGTTGGTAAGGTAATGGAAAGGAAGTGACACATATATAAAGGTGGTAAGGGAATGGAAATCAAGAGGTACTCAGATAATAGAAAGGAAACACCACATATATAAAGGCGGTAAAGGAATGGAAATCAAGGGGCTCACTTAAAGAGGTAGTGAGGTAATATAAAGAAAGCGCCACATATATAAAGGTGGTGAGGTAATGAAATTCAAGGGGCTCATTTATAGAGAGGTAAGGTAATGGAAAGGAAGCACCACATATATAAAAGGTGGTGAGGTAATGGAAATCAAGGGGCTCACTTAAAGAGGTACTGAGATAATAGAAAGGAAGCGCCACATATATAAAGGTGGCGAGGTAATGACATTCAAGGGGCTCATTTATAGAAGGTAAGGTAATGGAAGGGAAGTGCCGCATTTATAAAGGTTGTGAGGTAATGGGAATCAAGGGCCTTATTTATAGATGATCAGTAAATAGAAAGGAAGGGCCCCACTTCTTTTAAAAGTGAGGTATTGGAAAGTAAGGGATGGTTAGGTATTAGAAAGGAAGTATCACATGAATAATAGTGGTAAATAGAAATCGAGGGGCTCTTTTATAGAGGTGGTTAGATATTGGAAAGGAAGTGCCACGTTTATAATGGTGATGAGGTTTAGGTAATCAGGGGAGTCATAGAGATGGCGAGGTAATAAAAATCAAGGGGCTCATTTATGAAGATGTAATATAATGAAATGAAGGGGATCGTTAATAGATGTTGTCAGATAAGAAGAAGGAAGTGCCAGATTTATAAAGGTAATGTGGTCAAAGGAATCAATATGCTCATTTATAGAGCAATGGGGTAATGAAAAGGTTAGGGCTCATTTATAGATGTGGTGAGGTAATGTATAGAAAGCTACAAATATATAAAGGTGATGAGGTAATGACAGTCAAGGGATCATTAATGGGCCTCGCCGCGAGAAAACCTGTCTTCGGGGGGTTGCAAACAACAAAGACGCAGACCAGCCTGCACATGCGTGCAGACTGATCAGCGCCTTTGTTATTCGCTTTTTGGAAAGTATCATCTGTAAACATGCTACAAGCGACATTTTGATATTCTAGCTAGTCTTTGTAGCTAGGGAGATTTGTTTGAATCTAGCTTCGACAGAAACCCTGAAGACAGGTTTTGCGGCGATGAGGCCCATTTAAAGAGATGGTGATACAATGGAAAATCAATGGGCTAATTTATATAGATGGTGAGGTAATGGAAGGATAGTGCCACTTTTATAAATGTGGTGAGGTTATGGGAATCAAGGGGATCATTTATAGATGTGATCCGTTAATGGAAAGGAGGGGGCTCATTTGTATTAAAAAGTTATGAACTATAGATATCAAGGAGTGGTGAGGTATTGGAAAGGAAATGTTACATTTATAATAGTGGTGAGTAAATGTAAATCAAGAGGCTCATGTGGTGAGGTCATAAAAGTCGAGGGGATCACTTATAGAGATGGTAAGATAATCGAAAGAAAAAGCCACATTTAGAAAGCTGGTGAGGTAATGGAAATCAAAACACTCATTTATAGATGTGAATAGATAATGAAAACCAAGGGGCTCATTTGAAAAGATGTACATGTAAGATAATGAAAAACAAGCGTCTCATTAATATATATGGTGCGGTAAGAAAAGGAAAATGCCTCAAGTAGTGAGTTAATGGTAATCACAAGGCTCATTTATAGAGCTGATGGAGTAAGGTAATGGAATGGAAGTGTCACATATAAAAAGTGAATTAATGTAAATCAAAGGGGGTCTTTTAACGAGCTTTAGGGGCAATGAAAATGAAGGGGCGCATTTATGGTACCAGTGGGGTAATGGAAAAGAAGGGGCTCATTTGTAAAGAAGGTTAGTGAATGGAAATCAAGGGACTCGTTTACAGAGAGGGTTGCATTATTGAAAAGAATTGCCACATTTATAATGGTGATGAGGTAATGGTAATCAAGGGGCTCGTTTATAGAGGTGGTGGGATAACGTAAATAAAATTACACACTATAATGGTGATGAGTTAATGGAAATCATAGGGCTAGTTTATAGAGGTGGCGAGGTAATGGAAATCAAAGGGCTAGTTTATAGAGGTGATGAGGTAATGGAAATCATAGGGCTAGTTTATAGAGGTGGCGAGGTAATGGAAATCAAAGGGCTAGTTTATAGAGGTGATGAGGTAATGGAAATCATAGGGCTAGTTTATAGAGGTGGCGAGGTAATGGAAATCAAAGAACTAGTTTATAGAGGTGATGAGGTAATGGAAACCATAGGGCTAGTTTATAGAGGTGATGAGGTAATGGAAATCAAAGGGCTAGTTTATAGAGGTGATAAGGTAATGGAAATCAAAGGGCTAGTTTATAGAGGTGATGAGGTAATGGAAATCAAAGGGCTAGTTTATAGAGGTGATGAGGTAATGGAAATCAAAGGGCTTGTTTATAGAGGTGATAAGGTAATGGAAATCAAAGGGCTAGTTTATAGAGGTGATGAGGTAATGGAAATCAAAGGGCTAGTTTATAGAGGTGATGAGGTAATGGAAATCAAAGGGCTAGTTTATAGAGGTGATGAGGTAATGGAAATCAAAGGGCTTGTTTATAGAGGTGATAAGGTAATGGAAATCAAAGGGCTAGTTTATAGAGGTGATGAGGTAATGGAAATCAAAGGGCTTGTTTATAGAGGTGATAAGGTAATGGAAATCAAAGGGCTAGTTTATAGAGGTGATAAGGTAACGGAAATCAAAGAACTAGTTTATAGAGGTGATGAGGTAATGGAAACCATAGGGCTAGTTTATAGAGGTGATGAGGTAATGGAAATCAAAGGGCTAGTTTATAGAGGTGATAAGGTAATGGAAATCAAAGGGCTAGTTTATAGAGGTGATGAGGTAATGGAAACCATAGGGCTAGTTTATAGAGGTGATGAGGTAATGGAAAACAAAGGGCTAGTCTATAGAGGTGGTGAGGTAATGGAAATCAAAGGGCTCGTATTGTTTATAGAGGCTGGTGGGGTAAAAGGAAGGAAGTGCCTTTATTTATAAAGTGGTGGGCTACTGGAAGAGAATAAAGATGAGGGTTGACTGATAGTTGATATTTGGATATATTTACTTCTGATAATTGATCTTTGGACCAAAATCATGAGGATAAATGATATCTAGAACATTCCAACCTAACTGATAGCTGAAATATTGCATTTGTTAATACTGATAATTGAGCCAGTGCATGAGATTTCCAACAATGTGGCATTTTGGCATGCGTAGACTCAGATGAGCCTCTGCAGCCTCCTTTTAAGCTTAGACACTCCAAATGGTGTTCAGTCAGTAGCTTAACAATCAAAGAATACGCAAGCGACTAGCAAAGGCTCTGATCAGACTGCGCGTTTGCGCAGGCTGATCTGAGGCTTTGCTGGTCGCCAATACCACATTGTTGGAAATCTCATGCACGGGCTCAATTGATATTTGCACTGAAATTACAAAGATAACTGAAATCCAGAACTCCTATCAACACCCCTTATGGAAAGAATATTCATCCTATAACGTAATCTTACGGACCCGAATGGTTTAAGCTACAATGTGCACAAAAAGAAACGTAAGTGAGGGCATAGGGAGTCTGTAAGTCAAAGGAAACGAGGTTTTCATTACATATTGTGTTCGCGACTTTTTCTTTCATGGGTATCCTTTCAACTCGACAGAAAAATAATGTAACAGTGCCTAAAAATATATGGAATTCACCCTACTGATAGGTGAGAGTTTAATCTAAGTATACTGCAAGTTTGAAATGCTTATCTCTGAAATGGCTCTAGTTAACAAACATCACAATGTATATCTTAGAAGTATAACACATTAGACCGTACAGACACAGGGTAATACATAATTACTTGCAATATAAATCTAACGTGGTTCAGAAAATGGTAGTAAGACATAGCCAAAAAACATGCGAGTATGACAAGTAAATACAACAATCACAGTGACGGCTAACAGACAAACAGATGGCACCATGATGAAGAGACATTAGAGCATAGACGAAAACACAGTAAAACCTATGTAAAATGGCCACTCAAAAAAGACAAAACATAGAGCTTAATGACAAATGGTAGCTTGATGAAGTACGAAAGAGGGTAAAGATCAGGAATTGATACAAACAAGCACCACACCTGACCCAGGATACCAATGGGAAAGTTGCAACGTCACAATTAGACATCACAAACGAGAGCCAAGAGGTCAGCCCTTTCCCAGCAGGTGACCACAAGACATCAACAAACAGACGTGCATGAAAGCATAACAAAACAAGACAGAAATAACATAAATGATCCACAAAAGAAGCACCGTCGTGGAACAGTCAGTATAAATAGAAGGTCGAAAGTATATCAAAATGCTCCCCCTTGAATACTTTTGACCTGCATTAAGCGATCAGTGGTTTTGAAATCCAATTTTCGGTCTTTTTGAGAATGGCCGATTTAAACAGGTTTTACTGTACACACATAAAGTAAATCAATCAACAACATATGAGCCGTAACATGTGATTTCCAACAATGTGGTATGTGCAACCAGCAAAGGCTCGGACCAGCCTGCGCATACGCGCAGTCTGATCAGAGCCTTGCTAGTCACTTGAATATTCTTTGAGTGTTAAGCTACTGCCTGAACATCATTTGGAGTTTCTAAGCTTAAAAGGAGGTTGCACAGGCTCGTCTGAGTCTACACTTGTCAAAATGCCACATTGTTGGAAATCACATGTCAAGACTCAATTATACACATAGATTAAGAAAACCACCCATCTCTCTGTTTCTCACTGATTTCGAAACTAGGAGGGACAGTTAGAACTGTGTTACAAAACCAGAACAAAAAGCAAACATCCCATGCACATTTGGAGCAATAACAAACAATGAACCAACAACAACAGAGGCCGTCTTCGAATCGAACTATAGTTCCAACTATAGTAACTAAAGTTTGACTCGACCATCGATAGTCGCTACTATAGTGACGTCACGAACCTACTAGACTCGAGTAGCTTGTCTGGTTCCCTCATCAAGACCTATCTAGCAAGATGGTTTCCAGATCTGTCAGTAGTCCCAAAATGATTTTTTTTACAAAATAAATCCTAGCTGTGCTCTATATGCGGTCCCACCTTTTCGTAATTATTAATTAGAGTATGCTGTAGATTGGTTCCCCTCGTTGATAAAGCTCCCTTTCCGCTACGCATATAACGACTGGTAACGCCTATTTCATTACAAGTAGAGAATCCTACTCATCGGACTGCGCATGCTCTAGAAAATATTTTTTCAACACAAACTTCAGTATTTTTCAGTTGATATAATTTGATAATTAAGAAAAAGAAAAATATATAAACTCCCAGAACAAAATAAACTTAATAAAACGGCTTGTTTAAAAAATACACTTTATGTCAAGGGTATTTTCCAATACCACGTCACTAATGACGTCAGTATGTATGCTATACGTAGGCACAATGGCGGCTAGTAGTTACCTGTCTTAATATGCTGACAAGCTATTAAAGGGAGAGAACCAGTCTAAGTATGCTGTGCAGTTTATACACATCCTTTTTGTATACGATGAAGAATTGAAGAGGGGCATACAAAGCTATTTACTTTGTTTACTTGCCAACCAACTAAAATTTGTAACTTAAGCTATTCGGGTGTAAACGTGCGCGCGCAGAACTTTAGTAGGAACTTTAGTTCGATTCGAATTGGTCCAGAACGGGGAACACCAGCAGCAGGCAACGGAGTTGGGGTTGCTTAAATATATTTTACAGACATAATCTTCGTCATACGTAGAATCTGTTTCCAAAAGGTTTCAATTATGTATGATGTATATGAATACTCAGACCATGTGCAATATGTAGCAAAATAGTGTGTGCTGGCCAACATAGTGATTTCAGGGGCGAATCCAGGATTCCTGGAAAGGGGGTTCATATGTATAAAGGTGTTTGGATTCGCTCTATTGATTTTAACTCATTTTTCTTTAATATCCCATAAAAATGAAATAATTTGGTCTCACTGAGACCAAATTATTTCATTTTCATAGGATATTTAAAAGCGAGTCGAGAAGGGGTTGAATTTAAGGCATAACATTAGTATGAGTGAACTTGCTTAGTGAAATCTCTTTTTTTTAGATCTGGGAAAATATCTTTATGGAGGGGATAACAATACCCAAATTGATAGATTTATGGAAGGTGTCTGAAGCGTGACAGGACGACCATATTCAATATTTTAACTTTCGTTAAATGGCACAATTACTGTGATGAACTGGCTGATAAATTGTCAAATTATTCTTTAGTCAAAAATGCAGTTGAAAACGTGATGTTAATCAAACAAAACAAATGAACAGCGAACAAAGTGATCAGAAAAAGTGTACATTCAAAAATGTATCAAAGCTGGTCCTAGTCCCAAGTTTATAAAACTTTTTTCATGCTCAACTCAACTGAGCACGAAATTTCAACTGTTTATAAAAATGATATACCAACAAATGAAGTGATTTCTTGCTTTCAGTCTCTCAGATGTTGTATAATCATGCTTTTAAAATGCCAATATTTTAACATTTTTAAGCAGGATAAATTCCGTGCCCAGCTGAGTTGAGCATGAAAACAGTTGTATAACCTCAGGGCAAGGTCTCTTGAACTTGTGTAGTTGATAAAATGTTGAATCAGGTAGAAAATTATGTTTAGCCCCAAGATTATAAAATAATTCATGCTCAATTCAACTGAGCATGAAATTTCAGCGTCTCATCAAATTAAGATGCTAAAAAAATAAAGATATTTCTTGCTTTTAAACTCTCAGATATTGCATTGATCAGGCTTATAAATCTTAAAATACCAAAAATTGTTGGCATTTTAACATTTATGAACGTAATAAATTTACATGATCAGTTGAGCGGGGCTCGGTTCCTTAAATCATTGTCTGTTCCCAGTATCAAAAATCGAACAGAAATTATGAAAAGAACAGAACAGAGCAGAAATTTTATTTGGACTCAAGCATTAAAAGCTCATCGTCACAACAATACATAATATACAAACATTTAATCTACGCATGCATTTAAAGTGTTATTAATTTGATATGTGCAGTTCGAGAGTGAAGCAAATTTAGGCATGAGTCCATATTTTGCTGTAAACACATGTCAGTACATCCTAGGGGAGACTGTCTACAGAACAATACCACCATTATGAAAATTATGGAAATTATGGAAATGCCAGTATCCATAGACTAATTAATTCAGGATTGACACCATAAATGCATAATAATTGATATCTTAGTGTTAAGGGTAGTTACTGTTGACAAAGTAATAAACATAAGTATTGTGCTAATTGCGTAAAAAGTGCCTAAGTAGAGAATTGGCATTTCTAACACAAAGGAGCCCGTGACTTTTTGCATAATAGTTTACTAATAACTATATTATTTTCTAATTACGTTCTGAGCGACAGAAACTAGAAATCTATGTTGACAAAGCACACAATGTCATTCTTTTATTATAATATGAACACTTATACATTATAAAAAAAGACAATTCATGAGTGTGACTGAATCATTAACAAAACTTAAGGTGAGGAAACCATTGTTCATTTTATCCTACATTTATGCATGACCTCCAATGCACTGTCTCATTTATAGAATGGAACGCAAAAAAGTTTAAGCGGCAAAAATCATTGTTATTATTTTCGCATTTGTTCTCGGACTAATATACATTTGAGGCTATTTGATGACAGAAACATGAAACAGAATGCCACCTTAGGAAACATTTTAATTATTATACATGTTATATGTATCTTGTACTTAATTTTTTCAAAGCTTTTATATCAATAACAAGAATATGATATGACATTTTCAAACGTTAATTTAAGTAAACTTAATTAAAGCCCCTAAGGGCTTTGGCTGCTGTCCATTCTATGGCGGTGGTTTTGTTGTTGTTGATTCGTTGTTTATTGATGCTCCCATATTGTTTGTGGGGTTTTGTGTTATGTTCTTGTTTTGTTATGACATACTTAGTGTCTTTCTAGTTTTGCAATTATCGCTGAGGAAGAGAGAGCTGGTTGCATGATTTGAATTGTCTCCCTAGTGAAATGTGGCTGTTAACATGTTCTGTGTCTCTTTCTCGTGGCTGCAATTTGTGTGATTTTGGCATTTGAGCCAGTGCATGAGATTTCCAACAATTTGACATTTTGACAAGTGTAGACTCGAACGAGCCTCTGCAGCCTCCTTTTAAGCTTAGAAACTGCAAATGCTGTTCGGTCAGTAGCTTAACAATCGTACAATACTCAAGCGACTAGCAAAGGCTCTGATCAGACTGCGCGTATGCGCAGGCTGATCTAAGGCTTTGCTGGTCGCACATACCACATTGAAGGAAATCTCATGCACTGGCTCATTTCCTGATCATACTTAATTACCTTTTGGAAATAATTCAAGTAAATACATACGCTACTATCAGCAGGATTGGCATTGTATTACAAATACAATGCAATATTCTTGTAAGTCCATTTTTCAAAGCTTTATCATTTACAAGAAAATGGTATTTTAAAGAGTCCATTTTAAAGCGAAATACCTTTAAACACAATCCATAAGTAAAAGTTATACCATGGGTTGTCCGCCTGTACGTGGAGATAATCCACGAGCTTTAGCGAGTGGATTATCTTACGTACAGGTGGACAACCCATGGTATAACTATCTTATACCACCTACACCAGTGTAGACATTGTACATCACGAGATATTTTATGCTTAAGTTGGTAAGGGTGGTATAATGTTGGTTAACAATTAGCACCACATACATGTATCGTGAATTATTATGCTTACCGTTGAAATATAGAATTAATTTAACCGTTTTCACTGCCAGGGCATCTTTTTCCACTTTCGAATTCATTAATTTATTCCGATTCCATATACTGGCCTTTACCAAGAAAGTTTTGAAACACAGTCAATTGTTTTTAACTCTTAAAGCACCAATCACGACTGCAGCAGACGACAAATTTTGCGACATCTTTTCATAATTTTTGAAAAAATAAGGTATGTTATTTCATGAGAATTGTCTGCTGGCAGACAATTCTCATGAAATATCATGCCTTATTGTTATTTTTGAAAAAGCGGCAAAATTTTAAATTGTCGTCTGCTGCAAATTGTAGGTGGCGCTTTAAGGGCTAAGTAATAAAGTATGAATGTAATGCAATGAATACCTACACTATCAGTAGTACTAAATCACGTTCAGTTTTCTTAATGAAGTATCGAGTCAGAATGGGTCATCGTTTCAATTATTCACTACTATTGGTTTGTCTGGTATAGTCTTTCCAAACCCTGGCTTAAATATCGTCAAGTCGATGCGGATCAATAGCAGAACATTGATCTACGATTGTAACTTTTCGTGCTCACAGGGGGTTCATTGCACTAACGTTCAAACTAAACAAATTAATTAAGAGTTTATGTCTCCAATAGAGGTATTACAAAGGATATTGATGCATTAGATAGGAGACCGGACATAGGAAAACATTCTGGTCCCGAGGTTATAAAACTGTTATCATGCTTAATTCAATTGAGCACGAAATTTCAACTGCTCATAAAACTAAAACTAAAATACCTTCAAATAAAGACGTTTCTTGCTTTAAGTCTCTCAGATGTTGTAATTATCATGCTAATGAATGTTAAAATGCCAACAATTGTTGTCATTTTAACATTTATGAGCAGGATAAATTTCGTGCTCAGCTGAGTTAAGAACGAAAAAGTTTTATAACCTCGGGGCCTGGTCCCGAGGTTATAGAACCTTTATTCATGCTCAAAGTAAGGAAGAAGGCAAAGATCAGGAATCGATACAATCAAGTACCATACCTGACCTAGGACACCATATTGGAAATAGACAAAGGCACAGGTAAAAGCAAACACATTAGGGCCAAGAGGTCAGCCCTATCCCAGCAGGTGACCACAAGGCTGAAAAGAACAGATAAGACAGTATAACAAAGACAAACACGAAACGGGCCCACAAAAGAAGCATCGCCTTGGAACGGTAAGTAGGAAAATTACTGGAGGGCTTAACCATGTTTGATGATACCAACCTCACCCTTATTTCTGATATGGATCAAGACATATAGCTCTTTGGTTCGCATGAAAGATCCCTAACTTATCGTTGTATCATCTCCTTGTACATACAAATCGAGAATATAAAAAGGAGATAAAGCAAAGAAAAGGACTAAATCGTGCATACAGCTGAACACTGGAGCAAAAGAACTCCAACTGTTAAACCCCCGTGGGCCCGACCACAGACACAACATCAAGCCTTAGCCCTCCAATTTATAGTTAAGTCTTTAAGTCAGAACCGTCAAAGAGTCTGATGTCAAAGCCGCCAGCGTGTTATTAAAGAGGAAAGCAAAAACAACTCAACTGAGCATGAAATTTTAGCTGCTGAAAAATATAAAAATGCCGAAAATCAAGACTTTTCTTGCTTTCAAATTCACAGATGTTGTGTTTATCATGCTAATAAATGTTAAAATTGTGAACCATTGTTGGAATTTTAACATTCATGAGCATGATAAAATTCATGCCTAGTTGAGTTGAGCCTGGAAAAAGGTTTTGTAACCTCGGTGCCTGATTTACTTTAATGTTGACTATGTCGTTATATCTCTATTTAAGAGCAATAGTTGTTCAAATGCATTTATCAATTTTGCCATGACTCTTGGGCCTTGAAATGTTTGTAGTCACAAATCAAATCATTTTGGCTGTTGGCGTAGAACGTTCGTGAAACGTTGGGACATACAGTTACCTTGTTTGCCCACATTGTTTGTGGGGCCTTGTTTTGTTGTGCAGTACGTGGTGTCCTTTCAAGTTTTGCAATCATTTTGATGAGGAGGGGAGAGCTGGATGCTTTACTTTAATTGTTTTTCTATTGATGTCTTTTGACTCTTATAGTTCTGTGGCTCTTCCTCACGGTGCTTTGGTTTGGTCTGCTTTATGTGATTGTGGTATTTCCTGATCATACTCACTTTTTTTCTAATGATCATCACTCTATTAAAAGTTCTCATAGTGGTGTTTATTTTTGACTATCACATTATTTCCATATCAAATATTTGCGCTGCGATATGCACCTTCATTCTTTTAAACAATTCGCTATAATTCCTATACAACATTCTTTAACTTTGTGTCAGTTATTCATATGAAATAAGTCAGTTTTACTGTTTATACTGTCGCACTTTTTAAAATATATTGACGAGAATTTTCATTACAAATTGGTGTCATCAAATCTAAACAGTATGTACACCAGCTCTATCGTGTGATGGTTCTTATAAAAGTATCATTTTGTTAAATAGAAAATTTCTTTACTCCTGGTAAAAATCGGTTTCTTGCTCGATTTCCGTTCAAGAATGAACATCGCAACACACCTTAACTGTAAAGTATATGCAGTTCTATTGAGTTCTTTTTTTTTCACTTTGCGATAAAATTATCTTTTCATTTGTTTAGTCGATTTTAACGACCTTGGATGGTTGGAAAGGGAATTTGCAAGGTCATTTGAAATACTTGCATGGCCATTTGAAAATCATGCCCCGAGGTTATAAAACTTTTTTCATACTCAACTCAGCTGAGTACGAAATATATCTTGCTCATAAATGTCAAGTGTGTGTGGAAGGGGGTTTAGTAGCAGAGTGGTTATACTGTAAGAATCTGTTTCGGTGACGTCGCAATTGACGGCTATCATTGGAAATTGGGCTTTTAAAAGATTAAGACATTATTTGTTTTAAAACAGCCACAATTTTTTTTAAACTTTGTACTCGTTAATTGAAGAGAAAATGTTATATTATCATGAAATCTTCATTTAATTTTATACTATAAAATGAAAATAAAAAATAAAAAGGCACGTGTGTCTATGTTGGTTTAAAAATTATAGAATCTTGGTAACTATGCATGTATTTATATATAAGTCTGATGTAAAATGTCAACTTTTACCTGTGTCATAATTCTGTTCTTTTAAACCATGGTCATGCGATCCACAGACCAATTTAAGCGTGGCTTAACAAACTTATGTTTTAAATCTATATGAAGGCCCGAATATTGTCTCTATTCTCTTGAAACAATTCTAGCTCGATACCAGTCTTCGCATGACGGAAAATTCGGATATCGCCTTTTTGTTTTTCCTTGCTCCTTGGCTTTCCCCATGGTTTTCGTTTATTCAGTAAGTTCTCGTTCAGTTCTCGTTTTGTGTTTCCTTTTTAGTTTGGCAAGTATCTTGCTGAGGAAGAGCGGTTTGGTTGCTTACTTTTCGTATTGGTATAGGAGATAATAAGAACCCATCATGAGTGTTAGGATGGGATAGAAACATCCGTCCTGAGGATCACCGATTGGCATCACGAGGCTTGCCGAGTGATGTCAATCGGTGATCGCGAGGGACGGATTTTTCTACCCCACCCTCACACGAATAACGGATTCTTTTTCTTGCTCTCCACTAGGTACCCCATTTTATACTGAAAACAAAAACCAACATGAAAAAGGCTTCAAGAAAATCCTGAATACACTGAGATGCGACATAGGGATGTAATTTTAACATTGCAATGTCTTCACGGATCGACGTGCGGCCGTCGTGCGGCTGTGCTTTTTCTATCTTTCCCACGGGCTGGTACTGGTACTCTCACAAGGGTAAAAACAACGACATCCCGATCTGGTGTGCGGGGATGCTTCTTGTTAGCTTGTGGTAATATTATTTGGTGTATGCCATGTAACCTGGCCTGTCAATTCCAGCTATACACATTGATGGTCCGGTTTTTGTAATAATATATAATAGCTTACTGACCTACTTTAGAGTAGTCATTTAATAATATCTAAAATCAATCATCAATTCATTGTCAGGAAGTTTTAATTTCATTCCCTGGAATGGTGTCAACAGTGTGAAGTTCTAGTCAAAGGATAAATCAATTCTTGTAATAATTGCACCATTAATGTTAAGCGTCTCTATGAATGAGTGTTGGAGGACTGGTCCTACTTTATAATGAGCCGCGACATGAGATTTCCAACAATGTGGTATGTGTGCAATGACATTATCAGCTTTTGGTTTTAAGGCTTTATAAGTGTAATAAGTTCCTGTGCAAAGACAAGCAGCGTCTTTGAACCACTTACCAAAATGTTGCCGTCATAAGCCATATAGAAAGATTTTAAGAATGCAGTATGACCTTGGCCTTTGCGTTAAAGGTCATATCAGCAGTCCGAAACCATTGGTGATGTCTACGTACCTTAGGACAATCAATGTATAAAATATAAACCACCTTCATCAAAACATTTAAGAGATTTTTTCGTTACAAGCCCTGCAACAAGAATTTAAGTATTTTGTCACAAAGGCCATACCTGACATCCAAAATAGTAAGTGAGCATGATCAGGTATACCACAATTAGAAACTGCAGACAACCCCATGGCACCGCGAGGAAGAGCCACCCAACCATCATGAGACACCAGGTAAACAAATTAAGCATAGCAACCAGCTCTCTCTTCCCCATCAAGATGATTGCAATACTAGAATGGACATAAAGTAACGTACAACAAAACATAGACAATTACAGACTCCCACAATGGGAGTAGCAATAAACAAAAAGTCAACAACAACAGAACCACCGCCTTTGAACAAACAGCAGCCTAAGCCACAAAAACCTTTCTTGTCATATTCACATCTCAGGCAAACCACATAGGAGAAGCTGGCATTACAATATCCATACAGCCTGGTTTTATGAATATTATTACCTTGATCGAAAAATGTTAATACAGTAAAACCTGTCTTGAGCGGCCACTTAAAAATAGACAAAAACAAGATCTAAATGGAAAATGGTAGGTTACTGCAGGTCAAAAGTATTGCAGAATGCTCTCCATGGAGCATTCTGCAATACTTTTGACATGCATTAAGCGATAATCGGTATTGGAAACCAATTTTGGTGTTCTTTTTGGGTGACCGCTTAAGACAGGTTTTACTGTATATACATGCCATTAATGGCAATCATTGTATAGAATATTAACCACCTCCATGTAACAGTTTGCATTTCGGGCCACAAACACAGATTCATGTGTTGTCTGTACATTGATTGTATTGGAGATCACAAGCATGCTATTTTGACGTCCTTGGAAGTCTATACAGCATACCTAAGTTAAAAAAAAAAAAATAAGCGTGTTTCGGGTAACGAGTCTGAAAATGTTAGGTAGGGTAGGCACAGATATATTTTTTTCTGGAATAAAATATAATTTTATGCATTTTGAAAGGCATTTCGCCTTTCAAAATGCATAAAATTATATTTTTTTCCAGAAAACCTGAAAAACATTCTAGGTTTCACCAGTAAATTTAGATAGGGAACACAGGTATTTTTTATTCGGCATAAGTGTTGGGTTTGCCTCTCAGTGTATTCAGGAACATAAATAGAACTGCGGACACTGAACGGTGCATGTACGGAAGTAACATGGATGGCCACAAGAAACACTAGCTACATGAGCCACGACAAGAGATTTCAAACAATGCGGTATTTTGACAAGTGTAGACTCAGACAAGCTTTTGAAGCCTCATTTTAAGCTTAGAAACTCCAAATGATGCTCAGGCAGTAACTTAACACTCATAAAATATTCGAGCGACTAGCAAAGGCTCTGATCAGGCTGTGCGTATGCGCAGGCTGGTCTGAGCTTTTGCTGGTCGCTTATACCGCATTGTTATAAATCTCATCATCGCGGCTCGCATGTATTGCAGCTAAGCGCGCCACCAATTTTAAAATGAATAATGGTGCAAAGATCAGGGCCCGGAATTACAATGCTTCCTTAGAGTTAAGGAAGACTTAAGTTAGATATTGATATTTTAACATGCTATATTAGATTCTAAATAAATTGCCTGGATCGATGCTGTACTTTGTGGTCAAAGATACCATTGTGATTTACAGAAAAAATGAAACCATTTTGAATTTAATCAGTTTGAAACGTTATTTTTCGTATCCTGAAAAATCAATACTTATCTTAAGCCTTCCTTAACTTTAAGGAGGCATTGTAATTCCTGGCCCAGGGATCGATACATCAAGTACCACACCTGACCCAGAATACCAATGGGAAAGTAACAATCTCACAGCTAGACACCACAAACGATAGCGAAGAGGTTAGCCCTTTCCCAGCAGGTGACCACAAGGCACATATAATCAGACGCATACAAATGCATACCAAACACAAGACAGAAAAAAAACCCATAAAAGATCCACAAAAGAAGTACCGCCTTGGAACGGTCAGTAAAATATTCTACTGGAGGGCTTAAACCGGTTTAACGGTGCACCAACCTCACCCTTAGCTCAGATGTGGATCAAGGTACATAGATGATTGGTTTGCGTGAAAGACCCCTAACTTATCAATGCATCATTTCCAAGAACATATAAATCAAGATATAAAAAGGATTATACATGTAAATGTAGTTTGTACAGGTTGGCCAGTCACAGTCAGGCAACATAGATCTTTTTTCACATTCACGGACAGGCGACGGATTGAAACAGCCATTTGTCTGCGTTATCGTCTATCATCGCTCGTGCCAATTGGTGATCCTATAAATACTGTATAAATAAAATATATATACTGACGGACTTTAATTACGCAACACTAACTTCCCCTTATATCTTGCAAAAGAGTGTTGAATGTAAACTTCCTTTGCTTCTATAATGTCATTATGAGTTTGCTTCATCAGCAAACACTTTAGTTTTAATTGTAAAACTAAACTGGACGACTTTATTTGCTCCGTACGAATTTAGCCATTTAAACATTTCTTAAGTAGAGGAGATTTTAAGCTATCGAATATAAGGTTACACCCAGATAAACGTCATATACGCAAACAAGCTGTATCGCAGACCTGCCAATCAATATTAGAGTGATTCCCCGATGACTAAAGAAGTCCATGATACAAATTTGATGCTTCTAGTGTTTCTTGATTTAAAGAAGTAGGGAATCTTTCATCCATAACATTTGGTCACACAAAACAGTTGATCCCTATCTTGAAGTGTTTACATTTTGATGCCTTAAGTTCATTTTAGTTGGACAAGTTTTCCATGTTTTACTTAAAAATGAATGCTCTTTAACATACAATCAAACTTATTGTTCTACCTTCTTTTTCGAGACATAAATCAAAGCTGTTATCCAAGTGTTGCGTTTTTAAAGTCCGTCAGTATATAAAAAAAACAATCTATGAAAGAACGTGAGAGACGGATTGTCTGCGTTGTCTGCGTTATCGTCTATCATCACTTGTGCCAATTGGTGATCCTCAGAAAAGGTCTATGTTAGTACGGTTGTCAAATTAATAATGTTTCATTCCTTTTAAAGTACCCAGGTTATGGAGCAGCCTGGTTGATGTCCATTCTAAGCACCCTTACGCTTTTGTTGTCGTTTGTTTACTGTTTTCATTTTTGTTCAACAATTTCTTTCAGGAACACTACCAGAGTGGCAAATGGCGGCCTTGAGCTGGGTCAAAGGTTATAAACAGATTACAGAAGTCGCCGCCAGGAAAGCTACAATTCTTCTAGCACCTACACAGAGATCACAAAACCATCTGCACCGAGTTGACTTTTGATACAGTTAATGACTTCTGTTAAAGTACAGCTGCTTCCATAGTGTCTACGACAAGTTTCTAATGCGTAATGAATTAGTTATTTTCACTTCCTGGTTATTTAGACATTTTCGTTATCTTTTTATGGAAAGGATCTAATTGATTGGATTACATGTACATAGTACATATCGAATAAATACGTTTTCTATTTGCGCTGTATTTTCTTTTTCACTCTCACCCTGTTTATCTGTGAATGTGAAAAAAATATCGTATGTAGCCTGACTGTGACTGGCCAATGCATTTAAGCCCCCAGTGGCTAAGGCTGCTGTCCGTTCTAGGGCTGTGGTTCTGTTGCTGTTGACTTCTTGTTTATTATTACTCCCATTGTGGGAGTCTGTAATTGTTCTATGCTTTGTTGTACGTTACTTTTTGTCCATTCTAGTATTGCAATCATCTTGATGGGGAAGAGAGAGCTGGTTGCTTTAAGTTTGCTTAATTTGTCTTCCTGGTGTCTAGTGATGGTTGAGCGGCTCTTCCTCGCGGTGCCATTGGGTTGTCTGCGGTTTGCGATTGTGGTATTTCCTGATCATACTCACTTTTTTGTACATTGTACATTTACATGTAATCTGAAGAAAAACCTTGCTTGATAAGCCAGCGCCGGTAACTTTTCTGGTTTATAAAATGCGGAAACGTTTTCGGTAATTACACGACTGATACTTACATAATTAGGTGGACTGCAAACGTCATGGAGTTTCATAGGCATGTTGACAAAGAAAGCTGACTAGTTTAAAGACATTCTAGGGTATCTTAAACAAGGGTATACTTTTAATTACCATATTAAGCTAACAGTTCACAATCCCAGTTACCTTTGTTTGTGCTTTATGAATAGTTTGCTGTTCTCTATAAATGGTTTGGCGACGAGTAAGGTCATACCGAGACAAGATATGCCGAGCGAACTTGATAGCCTTCAATCTAGGCGGCATATTTTCCGTGAAGATGACCGCTTGATAAGCATTACACAATCTAGTACGCTACCATATTTAATACAAATATATAGAATTCATACAAACATAACTATTCGATACCAAAACTGACTTGAGGCACGTTTTTCAAAGACAGGTGTGATAAGGGTCTTATTTTGGGCTCGTATGAAATGTGGAATGTGAACATGTTTATTGCGACATCTATCATTTTAAAGACACGTGGTACTTCTTGTTATAAAATAAAATATTGTTAAATATGTACCCCGGCAAGCACATCCACCCAGCTTTGAGTCAGTCCATGACAGAACGGGTACCAAAATAATGGTATGTGCTTCACCAGCTCGTGAGAATTTGGTACGTATCGCATATGCGCAAATACCTCCTTTAAAAGCTCACAGTGACATATCGGGCTAGATGTCTAAAGTTTGGTCTGAGTGATCCTCTATTTCTATACAGTAAAACATGTGTAAAACGACCACTCAAAAATAGACAAAACAAAGATCTTAATCACAAATGGTAGCTTAATGAAGGTCGAAAGTATTGCAGAATGCTCCCCTTGGAGCATTCTGCAATACTATTGACCTGCATTAAGCGATAATTGGCCTTGAAAACAATTTTGTGGTCTTTTTAGAGTGGCCGTTTTACACAGGTTTTACTGTACTTTGTGTATGCGAGAAGCAATGGCTAAGGCGAACCGTGTGCGTATGCTCGCCAATGCGATAGGTACCGAGCGAATTTGCCATTTACCTGTCAACTACAATGCACATGTATTTTTAAAATAGACAATTAATACCTGTAGTCCAAAGTAAAACTTTTTGGGGGGCATATACTAATCTACTCTCTGTAGCTGAGCAAGCTGGTTATAACATGGCCCCCGAAACAGGGTTAATGTCTTTGGGGTTTCTGTCCAGGTCATGCTCTGTCCAACATGCTCAGCTACAGAGGCTAACTAGAATGTTAATTATTTAAGTGAAGATAATTTAGGTATTATACTTTACATACAGATTGCGCATCTGCTCAGTCTGGTCTGCGCCTTTGATGTTCGCATGCAAAAGGGTCAGGCTTTCTAGCGACGTGGCCTTAAGTTAACCGTTTTCAGACAATTTCATCAGATTAATTAGCTCAAATTGGTTTTATACCTATCAATTTATGATACTATTAAGCAGATTTTCCACAAAGGCTACCGAACAGTAAATAAGGCATTTTCTTGTTTGTTTGAAAAAATAATGGTATTTAGCTTCAATTCTACCAAAGGCGCTAAGCTAAATTTAATTTACAAGTATTTACATTGAAGTATACAGTTTAAAATTCTAATGACAAATACAAACACGATTTGCTGGTCGCAGTGAATTTAGTCAGTTTTCTCAAATACAATCAAACTATTGAGAAGAAAGAAATTGCGCTAGTACGTGTACAATGTTTGCCAAAGTACATGTACATGTACGAGTGCTCGCCTTTTCGCTGTTCGCCTATCCGTCTGTCCATCCGTTTTGACGGGTGTGGGCTGTAAACCCTGAACTGTATATTTATTGTACAATAGCAATTGAGAAGATATATTGATAAGTTTGAAATATATGAGTTATGAAGTGTGAAGTGTGAACTACGAAGTATGAAGGTTGAATTTTATGTTATAAACATGATTAATCTGGCTTCGAGGTTATAAAACTTGAGTTCATTCTCAGACTAAAAAAAAAGCGCAATGATTGGCTGCTTGCGGACACGTGTCCGCAAGCAGCCAATCATTGCGCTTTATTTTGAGTCTGAGACTGTTTGTTTGTCATGCCTTCTTATTTTATATCAAACCTGCTTTACTGATGCAGTGATGGGTACACAACTAATGTTTGACGCGATAAACACAGTACCCTCTTGAGCCCTGCCTGCTCGCATACAATAAGTATGACTGTAGATAAAAACTCATACCAAATATTTTAGACCTCTAGCCCCCATGAGCGTTTAACAAATTACAAACAGAGCAGACCCAGATCAAGAGCTGCTTGCAGATCAGTGTATACTCTGTGTGTTTATAGAAATACGATTAGATATGTTCCTACTATAGTGAACCTGGCAAGTAATTTCTTTGTTCTTTGTACAAACGTGAAAGTTTATTTATATAATTATTCAGAGTGGGTGGAGCTTAGCATGACTGTTCATGAAGGAAAGGGTTAATTTTGGAGGCGTTAACGTATATGCGATAAGTACCAAAATCTCTTTATCTGTATGTATTTAGGCCGAAGGAGTTGATACTAATCCCATGTTGTTTGAACATAGAAAAACTGTATCTATAAATTCCTTTATTCTTCAGAAAACCAAGGTATTGACCCTGGTTTTGCTATAAAACGTAAGAATTTAAGGATATAGATTTTACAATGATTTTTTTTAATTTCAGTCCAATTCGAAGACTTATGGAAAATTCGTAGTCTAAAGTAATGAGACGAACGGAAAACTGATCGATTGATATGGCGATCAATCAAGAGGAAATATCTATGGGGTATCAAATGGCAACGATAATAGATATATTGTTACTACCCTGCTGTAATATATTATCAGATGTGACGCGAGGGTAGGCTACAAACAATAAACAGGTGATCAACTTGTCATTCAAACTTTCTTAAAAGCTTACTTAAAAAAATGGCAACAAAGCAATTCCTTATGTGTACATTATTCGGTATCTAGGGGGTGATAAAACGAAAGTACAGTATCTTCACGCCGTACTAGATGCACATATTCACACCGGATAGGCGGCAATCGAAAACGTTAATACGATCGACGATCGTAGATAAAAAATTGCTAGAAACATTGTTTTCGATTGCCATTTGTCGCCCGACTGGCGACAAATGGCAATCGAAAAAACTGTTTGTAGCGATTTTTGATCCGCGTTCGTAGATTGTTAAGAGCGTTTTCGATTGCCGCCTATCCAGTGTGATATTGCAAACCCTTCACTTCTTTGGTGAAGGACGGGAAAACCATGGGCAAACGAAATAGTTCCATAACAAGGACTATTTCTTTGCTTTTTTCAGCAAACTATGAATGGATAGCTAAATGAATTATTCCAGACTATCAATTTTAAAAATGCAGCTTTTTAGACGAAGCCTTGCAATTTCGTTGTGGGTGAAAAGCTGACTTAATCTTTGTATGGAAGAAAGTAGATGCCATGAAATGGTTATTCATCTATCTTAGATATTAAGTAGTAGATTATGTTTATTTTTTTATTTGCACATTTTCACTAGTTTTATATATGATATTTTGCACGGCAGGCATGTATGACACTAGCTATTTAAATATGCAGCATTTAGGCGCAGGGCATTTTTTTTTCGTTCTGACTCGAGTTTTCGCGAGATTCCAGCAATCCTGTACCCTAGAAGCTTCACTACAGCTAACCGAAAACATAACAAAGTACAAACATCCCTCATTTTTTCCTCTCACTTTCTTTAAAAATTCTCACATTACTCATATCAAATATGTCTTCTGTCACTTCGTCGTATATATTTTTTTAAAGATATTTCTTGTAAAGAGTTAATTTCGTCCAATAATCACTTTGCTTGCTCTATCTGTATGGCTGACGCTTTAATTACCAAAGACTTCCTTGGTTGAACCAGTACTAAACACATGGGATAATGTGTCTTGCCAGCGCATCTGCCAGGGCTTAGGTGTGGTACTTGATTGCATCGCTCCTGATCTTTGCCTTCTTACTTACTTTGAATCGCGGACCTCTCGATATCAAGTAGAACACTCTTTTGTTTGTTTGTTTGTTTGATTTGATTCTTTACGTCCCATCAAAAATCTTTCAGTTAAACAGGGACTGGTCTTCCTGGGTTGAACCTGTACTAAGCTAGGATAAATGTGTCTTGCTCAAGGACCACAACGCAGTGACGCCGGTGAGGCTCGAACTCACGGCCTCTCGGTCTTGAGTACAGCACTCTACCACTGAGCCACTGCGCTCTCAAGTAGAACACTCTCCCACGGTAATGAAGTTTCTTTTTTTTATTTATAAATCCTACATGCACTAAGATCGCTTACGATGAGCACTAGGTGACACAATGCCCGGGGCTCGTGATCAATTGAGCACCCGACAGGAGATTTCCAACAATATGGTATAAAATATGTGCGACCAGCAAATGCTCAGATCAGCCTGCGCATACGCGCAGTCTGGTCAGAGCCATTGCTAGTCGCTTAAACAATATTTGACTGTTAAGCTCCTGACTGAACATCATTTTGTGTTTCTAAGATTAAAAGGAGACTGCACAGGCTCGTCTGAGTCTATTCATGTCAAAATGCTACATTGTTGCAAATCACATGTCGCGGCTCAATTTGCTTGTAACAAATTTAACATGTTCTTAAGATGACATAAATGAATCTAAATTTGACGCATTTGTTGAGGCCAAAATATTTGAAAAATCGTCTCCTCTGTAACCAATTGAAATGGTCACATGACACCAATATTGCAAGCTACGTGTATATGTACATGTATTTACGAGACAGTCCTAGTTCCTTTCTCCAAAAGATTTTGCTTTCCTTAATGAATTTTGTTTACAATGACTTCAAAGAAAACTATATTAGGCAGATAAAATCAAGAGTAAACAAACAAAATGAAATCCAAGTTTAGATCTTTTCACTTGAGGGTAAGTCAAAACTGTACTTCACGCTTAAGAGCATGATCAAATATCTTGTAGCACCAAACTGTCTTTTGTCCGAATCACTTAATAGATATTTCTGGGGGATAAAGATCGGTAATTGATGGGTTTTCGTGTTCTGTGATGAAAGGTTATACGCCATGTTTGGAACAAAGAGTAAATAAGGGGCGTGTCGTTTCGACCATATCAGACCTTAAGAGACCCGGTGGGGTCGTGTACTTAAACACAAAAAACATTAACCTTTCTGAATGGCCATAGTTCATGTACGGAGTCATGATACATGTATCAGAGAACCTGCCTCTGTTGGGCGAGAACAACTAATGGCGCTGATCAACATACATATCCGCGCAGTCTGATATCAGCGTCACTGTTGTCCTTTGGTTGGACATGTTTTGCAAGTAGCTGTACTAACTGCATTTAAGAGAACTGTGTTCATATTTGCGCATCTTCTCGCTTCGACTAACATCATAAAGCCCTGTTAAAGCTGCATAGTCTGTAACTTTTGATATTTTAATTTTTGAAATAATGTTTCTATTTTTCAAGAACACAGTAAAAAACTAAAATTCAGGTATACATTTTACCAATTTCGTAAATTTTTACAAATTATCAGTATCAAAACAACAGCATTAATGTTAAAACTTGACTGTGTATAATTATTGGAGGGACGCAAATAATTACCAACAAGAGAAAAAAAACCTGTTTTTATAAGATAATTCACTTTTTCATGCAGTTTTCAGCTATAGTGAACAGATTTATTGTGAAAACATAACTTAATTCTGCTTTTAAAAATGATTTAAAAAGAAAATATTTTTTTTCGAAAAATGTTCATAGTTGCAGACTTAGTCTTTAACCAATAATATACAAATAGTTTACGACGATAACGAAGAAACGCAAAAGCTTTTGCTCGTCGTCATAACTGCATCTTAAGCTATTGTATCGCCCTTTCTATTTCATTTGCCCTGGTCATTATTACGGTTAGGAAACTTTATAAACTGAAGAGGAAATCTTATGAGGGTCTTTCCGGCTGAAAAAATCACCCAAAATCGTTAGTTTTTCATTCGGTACTTTTATGTTGTAAAATAACGAAAAAAATGAGAATGTAGAGTTCCACTCTGGTGTCTTAACTTCTCATCTAAGGTAATGCTGCAAAGCGTGTACGATTTGTGTCATGTTAAAAGAGCTGCCTGATCTGGGTCTGCTCTGTTTGGTTTAATGTGGAAATATGATTAGATATGATCCTACACTAGTGAACCTGATTTTTTTTCTTTGTTCTATGTACAAACGTGAAAGTGTATTTAGTGGGTGGAGCTTAGTCATGAAGGAAATGGTTAAATCCATTATACCTACCTAATCTTAGACATATTTTGTGCTGTTGTTCAAAATTAACTTGAACAGCAAGCAAAGAGAGTTCCTAATTTATTAAATGTATCTTCATATATAAACAACCAAATCATATTCAACTTCTTTTGATGAAATAAAGAAAATGGATTTATAACCTAAAGCTACCTAGAGTCAGAGCTTAAGAAACCCCTAGTTGAGCCATGGTATAACGTTTGATGATTATAGGGGTCATACATGTTTTTTTAAGTATTAATACTTGCTGGGTCCCAAAGAAGATGCTTGAACAGGGACACATTTGGAAAACTGTTCAAACACATTCTTAGGTCCCCGAGAAGTGTGAATAGGCGTGAGAATCTGTAAACAATAAAATGGCCACTTACTCAAAATAAATCAAACTTTTAATTTTCGAAAGTTGTCACCCTTTGCTGACGGAACATTGTTGTTGGATAAGTTTGAATGCAGTGGTCACTTAGATCAGCTGTTGCATTACGCTGCGTCTGATCAAGGTCGTATCTGTTTTACTTTTGATAAGAAAATGGGTAAAATTAATCAAATGAAATGGTGCTAGAAATTACCAAAAGTGAAAATGGACCCGTCCAATTGTAACTACATATATAAGGCAGAAAAGTCCACTAGACTGCAGTCTAGGACTACCCTTTGTATACTGGATACCCCTAAAAGGGACCTTGGCAAACAGTGAAGACCCAGATGAAATGCAACGATACTTAGGCAAGCAGTGCAGCCACGCTGTATTTCAACAGGGTATGCAGTGTTTGCTAAGATTAAAACAACATTTAGGGACAGAACACAGGTGCTAGTCAACATTTTTAAGACTGTAGATGTACACATAGGCATATTCTTTTTAGCTCCTGTGGGACGGTTCTAAATAATTAGAAAATTCTACCCGTGATACTTTAAAGTACACAATGGGCCGTACCATATACTTATAGAAAACCATCAGAATACAAAGGATTAACCCTTTGTATACTAATGGATTAATCCCTCTGGTTTGAAACACTAAACTTGGGATAGTTCATTGTTCATATCTAGGGAAGTCCGGTTATAATTTTGAAAAAAACAACAACAAAAAAAACATTATATTCTTTTGTCTGGAGATCTTTTTTACCTTTACAAACAGAGCAGACCCATGCTGCATTTCATCAGGGTCTTCACTGTTTGCAAAAAAATACACATCTAGGGGTTTGTAAAATACAAAATTGGCTAAAATATCACACGTTTATCATATGACGTCGCGCGTCAGGGAGTGAAATAACGCCATGCAATAAAATCTGTAAACCACTAGTGGTTTATCGATTTACGGGAAACGTTATGGCGTCCATAACAACGTTGCGTACATAATGACAAAAATATAACGTATTTCAACAGAAATGAGATTTTATCATATGATAAATAGAATCTAACATTCGTGCTCTTGTATTATTGAATTAATTAAACTCGTTGCGAAAAAGAGATAAAATGCTCGGCAAGCCTCGCATTTTATCTCTTTTTTCCAACTCGTTTTATAAATTCAATAAAACATGAGCACTCATGTAAGATCCTCTATATCTCACCTCATCTTCGCCATCCTCCTCGTCGGCGTCATACTTGTCATTCAGCTGACCAAGAAGAAAATCCATCAAAGCAGCCATCTTGAAATTGACACGTTTCTTTGCTCAACAAAGATTCTTTAAGGAAAGCTTTCCATGTACAATATACTGTTTATAGTAACTACTGAATCTTCTTTTGAACCGTCTCTGTGATACACACTCTAAATATCTATTAACTGTATTACCCATGGAACTGGTAGGGTTAAGTCGGGTAAATTCGGACATCAGATAAATTCGGACACACATTTGGAAACAGTGTATATCCAGATGAGACGGCTCCGTATGAGCCGTCTCATCAGGATTTTCACTGTTTGCTTAGTTAATTTATTTTTTATTCCAATATTTGAAATATGAAACAAACAAGGTTGCTGTCCAATTTTGCTGTCTGTCCGAATATACCCGACTTTACCCTAGTCTATTAAGAGTGACTTAAAAATGTGAATTTGATTTTTTGATACACATTTAAAGAAATCCATGAATTTACATAATTTTATTCCTCCACAAGCATCATGCCTCCCACGCGGTCACACGGTTGTGTGAAAATAACAATTAAAAACTGCAAATCATTGCTTCGTATTTATTATATTTGCATTCTGCGGGAGCTTAATTTAGCTTTTGACGGGAGAGATCGTACTTTTCGTAGCTACAGATATACACGTAAAATGAAAAGCATACAGAAATGCTCATTAAATTAGGAAAGTGTAAGGCTACAGTAGATTCTAATTACAAAAGGAGCATATCAGCCGGAGCACCGGGGCTACTGGGCAGTCTGATCAGTGGTATTGTTTACTGCTCCAACCTAGCATTCAATATATTTACTAGTCTCTGTAGCTGAGCAGGGTTGATCCTGCTCAGCTGTAGAGACTAGCAAGATTCCATAGACAGGAGCCATAGCGATTTTGCTCAAGTGTGCCATTGTTATCCACGTTGCTGCTCACTGCGCGGAATAGTCTGTGCATTTTCGGATTTCCATCTATAGGGAGGTTTTCTTACACAATGACTCGGTTTGTCTTAATCTTATTAATAAATGATAGCAAATCTGCCAGCTCTGATCTTTAAGTTGGCACTTGATATGTGAACGTTATGAAAGTCTTTTGTTGAAATAATTTAAAAACCCTCGGCTAACCAAACACTGGTCATTGGATTAAGGATCAAAGGATTTAAGTCGGATTAGATATGTGGAACTTGTTGAAATGGTATTTTTGGGGACTCATTGCACATTTTGACGCAACGTGAATGACTGTCATAATTGAATCTAAAATACATTCTAGGCTTAAACAATGAGAAACATGACCAAGATGACCCTCACAAGATCAACATCAAGAAACTATATTCCCTCAGCCCATTTAAACCGAATGGAATTTCTAGTTGAATTGCAACACTGAAGGTCAATTACAAAACTTACACAGCAGACGCAGACAAGGCAAAACCCCTAAAAGCATCATTTCATTCCACGCAGACCCAAAAAGCCCTATAAGCCTCAAGCACCTTGTACAGAAGAGCCTTCAAGGCCAAAGGGATTCTGGCACCCCCTCCAAACCTACAACCCTTTATGATCTGGGATTAACCCCTCCTTCAAACCTAGCCCACATCCAAAATGCCTGACATGCAAGTTTCGACCAATGGCATAGAAAAAGTTACTCAAAGGCCTAACCACCATAAAACTGCTGGCTCAGATCAACTTAAACCTATAGTCTTTCAGATCCTTCATAAAATACATGTCCCTATCCAGAAATTGATCTACTAAAATCCCTTAATACAGGGAGACCCCCAATCATCTGGAGAGAAACTAATGCCTTCCTGTTATTAATGCATGCATGCATCCCCTCCCCGCTCCCCGTTTTTAGCTCACCTGAGCCGAAGGTTCATAGGTGAGCTAAAAGTATACCAGTCACTCCGTCGTCCGTCTGTCCGTCAACATTTTCAAACATCTTCTCGTCTAAAACCACTGGGTCAATAAAACTCGAATTTCATATGGAGACTCCTTAGGACGCAGGAACGAAAGTTTGTCCAAATGGTCCTGATCACATGACCAAGATGGCCGCCACGCCCATATATGGTAAAACCCCTTTAAAATGTATCTTCTCCAGAACCAGAAGACGGATGACCTTAGGACTTGGTATGTATCATTGGGGATGAGAGGCCTACCAAGTTTGTTCAAATAATGAACCTGGGTTTACCTTGACCCACTTAAGGTGAAGGTCAAATGTTGCTTCCTAATGCAATTAAATGGATTTTTTTGAAAAGTTGATTTTTCAAAACTGTGGAAGCCTTCGTCATTATTCTCACTTGATATGTTTAACCTAATGAGACAATGGCTATAAATAAATTCCAAAGGTCAAGGTAGACCGTTGACCTTTCAGATTAGGTCGCTCATATTGGAGTCTCATCAATATTTTAAAAATAGTTTTCTGACAAACCATTGGCCCAATTGAACTCAAATTTCATATGAAGACTCATTATGATAAGTTAGCCAAAATGTATGCAAAATATTTTGATCACATGACCAAGATGGCCGCCACGCCCATATATGGTAAAAACCCTTAAAAAATATTCTTCTCCAGAACCAGTGGGCCGGTGACCTTGGGCCTTGGTATGTTACATTGGGGATGTGGGGCTTCCAAGTTTGTTTAAATGATAATTCTAAGATGACCTTGACCTATTTAACATCAAGATCAAAGTTGCTTCCTAATGCATTTAAATGGGACATTTTTGAAAGTTGTTTTTTAAATACTGTGGAGGTCAAAGTCATTATTCTCACTTGACATGTTTAATCTAATGAGACATGTTCAAAAGTCAAGGTAAGCCTTTCAGCAAAGGTCGCTCATATTGGAGTACCATCAACATATTAAAATACAGTTTTCCCAGAAACCAGAAACCACTAGGCCAATTGAACTCAAATTTCATATTACGACTCCTTATGATTGGTTAGCCAAAATTTATACAAATTATTCTGGTCACTTGACTAAGATGGCAACCACGCCCATATATGGTAAAACTCTTTAAATGCTCTTCTCAGGAACCAAAAGACCAATGGCCTTGGGACTTGGTATGTAGCATTGGAGATTTGGGCCCTACCAGATTTGCACGAATGATGAATATCTAGGTTGACCTTGACCTACTTTATGGCACGATTAGATTTGATTCCTAATGCATTTATGTGCGGAAAATCTTGAAATGTTCATTTTTTTATAATTGTTTAAGCCGAAATCTTAATACTTGCGAGAAATGTTTAACCTAATGAGATCATGGTTTTATATAATTACCAAATGTCAAGCTGACCTGTGACCTTTTATCTAAGGCCACTCATAAAGACTGCCATCAAGATCGGTACTCGAATCTATTCTTAAATGCTTACATAAATCGCCATGTGCATGCCGAGTACTTAAAAATGATCTAATTCTATAGTCCTTTAGGCATATGGCATGTTTTTCTATATAGTATTAACACCAATATCTACCACTTCCGGTGTATAAAGTACCGGCAATACGCGTAAATACCACCAAATCGACGTATACATTTACCAGTGTGGCGTGAATAGCACACAAAGCACCATTTGAGGCAGCACACAAGATTTGGGTTCTGTGACGAAGGCTAAAGTAAGCCTGTGCAAATATGTGCAGACTCGCCAGAGCCTTTGCTGTTCGCACAAAATGACATTAATCACCAGTTGAGCCAGCACATGATATTTTGAACTGTGACGAAGGCTCAGACTAGACTAAGAAAAAGTGCAGACTCGTCAGAGCCTTAACTGTTTGCATGAATGACGCCCAATTTGCTATTTGAGTCAGCGATTACAGGCATTATGTGTTCGATTGGAAAATCCTCGAAGGGTAAGCACTAATAATAATTTGACCAAAATGGAGTCAAATGTAACAAGAAATATCTTTAAAAAAGATATTCAGCGGCATTCAAAGGAGAACATACATTTAATATAAAGTCCTGTTGTAATTGTAAGATATTTTATGCACAATAGATTGGTGTTAGATGTTTATTGATTGGATGAGATGAAAATTGAAGGTTGCCAACGTGAAAGTTTGACTCAAAGTATGTGAACGATGTCTTTTGCAGATCAAAGGGATACAGTGTATTGTAAGCCTGTAGTAGGGACACGGTGAAAATTTGTAATTAGTCTGGAAAGTCAGTTGGTGGAGGAGTTGCATTGTAAAAGAGAAGTGCAAGTTTAAGCATTGATCTGGCTGCGTAGGTTTCAAGGCCCCTGTTACACTATTGCAGTATTATAAGTAGTTCATAACTAAGAATGTTTGGAGTTATGGTTTATTTTGCATATTTCATGTTTAATATTAAATATAGGGATTAAAAGTAGAATGTGAAGTGGGAAAAAACTTTTGATACAAATAGTAACTGGAAATCACTAACTATGAAAGCACCTGATATGTTTAACAAATACAACATTACTTGAGATCATTGTCTAAATAAGTAAATTGTATACACTTGAAAATAATACAGTTTTAGTCTCATTAATAATGATATTAATCTGGCATAGATCGTTGTAGTTATCTACATGCGTAGGCTATTTATAGTTACTTCAAATAAACTTGGTGGCAGAACATACCGAAATATACCGGAAAGTCGCCGACGGCGACAGGTTTTTTTGAGACAACTCGTCGACAGATTTTGAGACAATTCGGCGACACTTTATGAGACAACGTGACAACACCTTTATTCTTAGTGAGGCACTGGAAGGGTTTTTAAGGATAAAGATATATTGGCCAAAGCCTTAAAGGGATATAAAGAAAATCACAGTCCTATAATCAATAGGTTAAAAAAGTGAACATTCGGTAAGTTTGTGGTTCGGCCGAATTCGGTTCGGTTACAGCTTTTAGACACAACTGGGTGAAATGGGCAACCAGGGCTGAGCCGGATACTACAAAACAAATAGCCCCAACATCTTTCAAACAAAAGGTGATTATGTTGAACAGGCAGTTCCAGACAGAATGGAATTCTTTTAAACAGGACCCAAAGAAAACTGCTGCGATTTCTTGAAATGTGACGCCGGTGAGGTTCGAACCCGCGGCCCTTCGGTCTCCAGTCAAGCACTCTACCACTGAGCCACTGCGCTCCCCATCCTTAATCATTTTCTTGAAAGATGTTTGTTAACTTCAATAAGGCGACATTACTTTGTGTTACTCAGAATCCTATCAAACCTATATGCACAGTCTCGTCATAGCATCTACTGCTGGTTTAATCACAGGAGCTTGAAGTTCGATCCTTAAATCACCCCTATAGCCTCAATACCAAAAGCTCACAATGTCACTACGTAATGACACCGTGAGCTTTTGGTTTTGAGGCTATATAGGTGATATAAGGACCGAACTTCAAGCTCCTGTGGTTTAATCAAGATGATAAAATACTAAATACGTCGCTCATCTAATGAAACTAGCTAGAATATTGTTACATGTATATTACAAGATAGATAACGTTCGTACATCATAAAATTGTTCACAGTGAAGGTTCCTCAGACGAGTTCTCGCATCTTACACGAATCCAGAAAGTTTTGCCAGAGGGGGTCCGACTTTGACAATGTTTTTTTCTTAGTTGACGAGGGGAGAGACGATCCAAATACCACCATAAGCGGACCAACATCGGCCCGCCAGCAAACGCCATTAAAATGGAGTTTCACTGTCGTACCGTTGATGGCCCAACATTGAATGCTGGCTTTGTAACCTTGTGGTTTTTCAGGGGATCCGGGCCAGTATTGCTATAACCCTATAGTGTTGTGATTTTTCAGGGGGGGGGGTCCGAACCCCCTGTCCCCCCTCTGGATCCACCCATGCGAATATGCACAGTCTCGCCAGAGCCTTTACTGCTTGTTTATTAAAGAGTTAGAAACTAAGCACACCTTCCTCGAAAGATGTTGATTGTATCCTCGCGAGCTATATAGCCTACAGGAGTTCGAATAAAACTCAGTTCTGTTCAATGATCATGCATGTACATCATAAGTCAGATCTCAGTGAAGGCTCAGACGAGTTTGCACATTTTGCGCGGATCCAGAAAGTTTTGCCAGAGGGGGTTCGACTTTGACAACGTTTTTTTTGTTGTTTTTTCTTAGTTGATGAAGGGAGAGACTGTCGTACCAATGGTGGCCCAACATTTAATGCTGGCTTGGTAACATTGTGATCTTTTCAGGAGATCCATACCAGTATTGCTAGAAAACCCTATAGTTTTGTGATTTTTCAGGGGGGGTCCAGACCCCATGTCCCCCCTCTGAATCCGCCCATGCGCATACGCACAGTCTGGGTCCAGACCTCATGTCCCCCTTCGAATCCGCCCATGCGCATACGCACAGTCTCGCCAGAGCCTTTACTGCTTGTTTACTGAAGGTAGTGGATATGCAAGTTAGAAAATTAAGCACGCCTTCTCCGAAAGATGTAGATTGTATTCCTTGCGGGCTCTATAGCCTACAGGATTTCGAATAAAACTCAGTTCTGTTCAATGGTCATACATGTACATATACATCATTAGTCAGTTCACAGTTAAGACTCAGACGAGCTTGCACATATGCGCAGTCTCGCTAGAGCCTTTACAGTATATTGTTTGTATACAATATAACATGGTTTCTATCACCTTACAAGACATGAAGGGTACATAGGACTCAGAAAAATAGAGTTCAGTTAAATAATAAAAAATCCTGTATTAGTGCAGGTAATCGTCTTGTTTGCTGGCATCAATGACATCATACATGGATGGACTATAAACACAGTAATATTTCCTAAAGCAAGTTATAGGCTGTGTGAATCCCACTGCACTATTGATGACGCACCTTCAAATCAGAAAATAAATTTGTTTTCAAAGTTTTAGTTTTGTTCTAAATTTCGGGAAAGGCGTCATTTCCATTGATTAAATGCTCTCGCATTCAGTAAACAAGCAGTAAAGGCCCTGGCAAGACTGTGCGTATGCACAAACTCGTCTGAGCCTTCACTGTGAACAAATTTATGATAAACGAACGTTATCTATCTTGTAATATAACCATATTCTTGCTAGTTTCATTAGATGTACGACGTGGTTAATGTATAAAGTTTATCATCTTGTATAAACCAGCAGGAGAGGCTATGGCGAGACTGTGCATACGCGCAGACTCGTCTTGGCCGACACTGTGAAACATATGACGAAAAACCGTTGCTTATGTTGTGGGTGTTTGCAAAAAAAAAAAAAAAAAACAAAGGCGCAGACCAGCCGACGCATCGACGCATTAGCTATGCTTAAATAAATAAATAAATAAATAAATAAATAAATAAATAAATAAATAAATAAATAAATAAATAAATAAATAAATAAATAAATAAATAAATAAATAAATACTAGATTCTGAGTAACACAAATTAATGTTGAGCTCATTGAAGTTCACAAACTTCTTGTTCCAAATTCTTTCGGCACTAATTGATCAGATTTGATTCTTTAATGAGCTTGTTCGGTTCTATTATTGATCAAAGTCAAGAAAATTATTCATTTAATGATGGTCCCTTGATTATATTATGATGCAAGCGGACCGTGAACAAGTTTAACTGACCAGTTAATTGTCCAGCTGTAACAACGCATGAAAAAGAACCAATTGAGTATATGCGTTTTTATTATCAATATTCCATTGCATGCCTAAAACACCCACTAAGAATAATCCGTGCCATGGATTCTAGTAAAAATGCAGCTAGGACAAATGTTCCAGTAATCAACTGTTAAAAAATATGGTAAACTGCCACTAACGCAAGTGGCAAGGCACGGTACGGCAGGGGCTTTCCTACCCCTAACACATGTCAAATCGCCATTAAAATCATTATTTCGGTAAAAAATAATGTATTTTTGTATTGGCAATTGTTAATAATACTATTTGCAGATGACAGAGCGAAAAAAATTACGGAACTACACCTCTTAGTGCTTCGGGAAAGGAAAAATATATTTTTGGCGCGGCAGATTTCGGCGCGACAGCGCGGCACGGTCCTGGCTTTCATACCCAACAAATTATAGTCCATTTCAATGGTCATAGATAGCAGACTTACAGATGTAAGATTGTTTCGGATTGGTGGATAATTTAGATAGTCCGTTTCAATGAGCATAGATAGCAGACTTGCAGATGTAAGATTGTTTCTGATTGGTGGATAATTTAGAGTAAAGTCGATTATAGACAGCTCCCGCTGAAAAAAACCCATACAGGCTCAGGATGCCTGAAATCGTCACAGTACCAAAAATTGTGAAAGGCATTAAACTTTCATGTGCTGTCCGAAATTGCAAATTGTGTGTCATTAATGCTTACAGTGAAGGATCTGACGAGTCTGCACATTCGCTTAGTCCAGTCTGAGCTTTCCTGACAATTAAAAAATCTAACGCGATTGCTCAAATGTCGATTTAATAACATTCTGTGCGAGCAGCGAGGGTTCTGGTGAGTCTGCACTATTGCACAGGCTTATCTTAGCTTTCGTCATAGTATCAAATTTTCATGTGCTGCCTCAAATGGCGATTTGATTGCTATCCATTCCAGCAGCGAAGACTGGTGAGTCTGCTCATTTGCGCAGACTAGCATGAGCCATATAGTCACTGGACAATGCGATAAGTACCAAGAGTTCATGTGCTGGCAGCGAAGGCTTTGGGGAGTCTGCAAATTTGCCTGATTTGAGACTTCAATTGTTTAGTAAGGGCTGACATCTTGGCGCTCTAGTATGTGATGTGTGCTTTTGTCACTTTCCGATACGATTTCCTTGGTCAGGTGTGGTACTCAATTGTATCGATTCCTGATCTTTACATTCTTTCTTCAATGAATATACAGCCCCTTTTTATATTGTGTTTGGAATATAGGGAGTGGCGGGCGTCAATATGTAACTTTCTTTACTTTTTATTGCATTACTGGTTTGCTGGAACTCCTGAAAATGGGAATTTCTGAAAATCTGTGCTGCATCACAAAAGCAGTACGCTGCTAGGTCACAATTTTGATTGATTTACTCTATTTTCTGAATAAATGATTGATATCCTTCTCCCCAAATGATGATCCCAATGAAAGAATCTGAAACAATACTTTTATTATCTTGATTCAAGCATATATTGAAAATGATCGTCATGTATGTTAAAATACAATCGCCGCTAGTCGGACAGATTTTTTTTTCATGATATGTCACTAATGATTATGTACAGCTGTCGCTAGTTGGACATTCGAATAGGATGAACAAGTGCAATTCAGGAGGTAATATCTTTGGTTGAAGTAATGTTTCGATGTATTTGGCTTTTGGGTATCACAGGAGACAGATGTAGCGATGGTTTCATTTTGGTTTTAACAGAAAGAATACCACAGTTCTGCATTTTTAGCCGTAATTGTCTGTGTTGATCAGCAGCAAATAGAGCAAAACAGGTGATTGAGCAGGAATATTCGATCTTTACACAGCGATTGGGTGATGATATGTCAAATTGACAATATTTCATGTGAAGTACCTTCAATTCTCTCCCAGATACTGAAAATCGCGTCTAAATTAAACTATTCGATATATACTTACCTGCTTGTTTACGTTACGCTAGTGATTTTAGGGTGTTCAGTCAACTGTCGCTTCCGATTTGCTGACTGTCCGCTTTAACACTGTGTGTAGTATAGCCCTTCAAATTGAACGCTGTTTTTCAGCAATTTCATTAAATCTAAAACAGGAATTTTGAATCTAATTAGAAAATGTTATATCTATACAGGGGTAACAACCTACGTCATAGCGTGGGTGTTGTAAACACGTAGTATGACGCCATCTTTGATTTGCAAGGTTAGTTTTTCCCTTCGTAAATGTCGTACAAATTAGTGTCTGTCAAAACTAAGCAGTGCAGGCGGTGCCTAACTTCACACTTGAACAGAATATACAATGGTCACGTCCAGAAATGCCGTTGCCTTTGTAAACATTCACCCACAAAAATCGAAGTGGGTGACTGCTAAAATTATCCTCGTGTCTCCCGCTTCGATTCTTGTGGGTGAATGATTACAAAGGCAACGGCATATCGGGGCGTGGCCGTTATATATTCTGTTCAAGTGTGATGTTAGGCACCGCCTGCACTGCTTTGTTTGTACAGACACTCATTTGTTTAATTTTACGAAGGGGAAAACTGACCTTGTAAATCAAAGATGGCGCCGCACTACGTGTTTAAAACATCAATGCTATGACGTAGGTTGTTACCCTTGTCTATAGATGTCTACTGCCCAAAAGCCTCATTTGCCTAGCTATTACATGAATGGGTCTGCTTATTGATCTCACTACTCCCATATGCCTGATGCAATGACAATATGCATATTATGTTTCTATCATATAAAGTAACGGTAATTGTTTAAACATATACTGCTCAACTAAAGTTTAGCACGGATTATAATATGATGCCCCACTTTGAATGAACATGAAACATTTTATTTGATATAATCAACATGTATGGGGATCTTGAAATTTACGTTTTTTCGTGTCCGCCAGACAAAAGGTAATCTGGATAGGCGTCAGTGGATTGACGTTAAATTTGAGGTCATAGGCATGTAAATGATACACGTCTACATCGAAAATTTAAACTTTTGATTCTAATGTAAAGCGAAAGGTTTTAAATGACGAGAAACGTTACAAACTTTAAAGTTTGATACCCGTGTATGCCACGTTTGACCGTTCCATTATGACGTTAAAATAGGGTTTTCCACTCCTTGACTTTTTCTGCGAACTGAATCGAACGGTCAAGTAATCTTTTTTATGCTAGAGTGGCAGAAGCACCAGGAACATTGCTGTTAGTTGATTCTTTGAAAACGTCTGCTTTAGATAGCGTTACCGTCTACATTTAGCCTCAACTTCAGATTAACGTCATTTTTTATGAATTCAATACCCAGGGACAAAATTTTATAAACGTGCCTTACCCTTAATTGTCTCTCTTTAGAAATCCTCTTAAACACGAAAACCCTTTCACTTAAGCATGCCTTCACAATGAAAACAGTACTGTTTTTGAGTTGTAAACGTCATTATAACAGCGACGTTAGTTGTTATCAAGACTTAACTTTTGCTTCAATTGCTCAATGGAGACGACCTTAATTCTTTTCAGAATGGCTGATTCGACCAAGCTGGAAACCAAAGGACTTTAAAAACCCGATGTTGTATCCATTTTGTATTGCCATTAATGCAGTTGAAACACGTTTTTGACCCCTCTCTTGTTTAAGGTAATGAACGACGCAGTAGACATCCGATTCAAGAACACCAATTGCTGTCCTTATTTTTATCACATATTAAACCATTATTTCAGTAGATATTTTATAACTTTAAGCCATTTGCTCAAATAAAAATCAATTTTTATTTATCCGTGCTAAACTTTTGTTGAGCAGTATAAAATAAAACGTAGCACATGTAAGTGCCCGTACATCTGTGATCCAGGACTGTGTATTTCAAAGTTGTACGCTCGCACATATACAGACACATGAACCAAACATACAGATATGGAGACAGACGGAAGCAGATAAAATGATTGTAAAATATCCCGTAAAAATAATCCATTATCCGTACAGTTATATTACTGTCCTGCCAGCCGAGAGTGACAGTGACGCCATGGTTTGTTTACAAAGTTATCAGGGACTTATAATCGATAGATCACTTGTATATTAATCCTATCCGCAGGATAGGATTAATACACAAGCGATCTATCGATTCGCGTTAGCTCAAATGGAGTATAAAGTTAACGGTTTACTTAACAATTGTAGACAAAATATTACGTCACTGTCAGTCTTGGTTGGCACGACAGTAGCAGCTTGGATTGCATCGTAACCCACAGCATGTTATGCTTTCAACAAGATAATCGTCTGCTGTAATCTCTAGCTAAGCAGAAACTCATATCTATCCCAGTAGTACAAAAATGGGTACTGAAAGGGTGGGAGCCGGACAAAACATCCCGGGACAAAACATCCCATGCCATTTTTCCACACCCCGGACAAAACATCCCACAAAGATTTGCCACCCCGGACAAAACATCCCGCACTGTTTTTGTCACCCCGGACATAACATCCCATGCCATTTCTGCCACCCCGGGCAAAGCATCCCATACTCAGACTACTTCTTCAGTGTAAGTCTCATTTGTGACCTTCATCTACTATGACATGTACTAGCAGTGAATGCCCCAGTATGACTGTCCAAATGATATAAACTAGATCTTAAATTGATTGAAAGGCAGATTCACAATGTAAATAGAATCTAATTAAAGATAATTATATCTTCTTGTGACAAACAACTAAATTTGTGTGTTAAGAAGCCAATTACATCTTAAAAGAAATCATTTACAGTTTGGGTCAAACAAACTATCATTATTGAGAAACATATGTCTAATTAGTCTAATTATCTATCTACCTTTGATCTCCAATCATTTCAATATGTATGGTACATTAAGAATATCAATAATAATAGTGACAACTAACTAAATGGGATGTTTTATGCACTTTCATAGGCTTTAAACAGAGTGTGGGATGTTTTGTCCGGGGAGGCAGAAGTAGCATGGGATGTTTTGTCCGGGGCGGCAAAAATGGCTTGGGATGTTTTGTCCGGGGTGACAAAAACTGCATGGGATGTTTTGTCCGGGGTGGCAAATTGATGCGGGATGTTTTGTCCGGGGTGGCAAAAAATGGCATGGGATGTTTTGTCCCGGGATGTTTTGTCCTACATTCTGAAAGGGTATTTTCATACACTTTCTGAGTTTTGAACTAGGGGTCTTCTAGTAGCTATAAATAAAAACAAAGAAGTCCTAAATCCAGGTTTGCTAATCTGTTTATTGTGTGCAATCGCACCTAGACACGAAAGCAAAATCAAAATCTAGGGACGGTTGGCATGGAAACCATTTCGGTGGATTACCATTGTTAATCCCAACCGGTGATTAAAGTTTACCTAACTAATGGCTAATAGTGTGAAGAATTTTATGTCTTTTGTAGGTTATGTCACGCCGGCATGAGAAGGTATCCAGGTAGTTCTTAACCCGGATATAGTGATAACTTCAATTAGTGTCAAACTATGCCCGCACGTTGGTTTGCCTGTTGTACCTAAAAAGAAAATGTACCCTACCAAAAATGAATTTTATGTGCAGGTCGAATTTTTTCAAAAAATAATATAATTGTAGATTGCATTTTAAAAATTATTCACCTATTCAAGTTCAGTAACATGATCTGAATAAATTTTTCATTATAATTTCTTTGCTTACTTACTTATTTCTTTCTTTCTTTATTGTTTCTTTATTTATTATTCTTTTTTGTTTTCTCTTCTTTATTTCTTTATTATTCTTTTGGGTCCAAACTTAGCCGCATGACACAAACATAAAAGTTATCTATTTTTACAAGATATCATCTAGCAGTAAGATTGATACCATTACCCGCCAAAATTTTAATATATTTAGCCTTAAATGAATCTTTTGACTTTTGCAAACGTTCATAGCCTCATGAACGACACAAAAATGATTGACAGCTGCCAAGCTCACTTGCCCGCGCAATTCGCTTCGAACATCGAGTTTTTTCGCCAGATGAGACACTGGTATTGTGATTGACAGCGGGCCACACCTGAGTCGCACGTGCAAAACAAGCTTCTTGTTTGCCCGGGGGGGGGGGGGGGGGGGTACTCTAATTTTTTTCGCATACGTAGGCTCGGACCCAGCATCTACCGTTCACCCCCCTCCCCCCCCCCCCCCCCAAAAAAAAAAAATATCAGGGATTTCAAGCACCCCAAAAAAATATTTGAAATTTTAGCAACCCCAAAAAATATCCCAATTCTGTACCTCGACCTTAAAAAATACCCTAAATTGCATAGAAATGACCCTCAAACTAGCCCAATTTTGTGATGACCCAAAAAAATATCGACAAAATCTTCATACCCCCAAAAAATATTCATTTTTCTGAAACCCCCCCAAAAAAATGAAATTCAGAATTTTGAACCCAAAAAAATAGCCCGAGCCTACGTATGTGTGAAAATATCAGAGTACCCCCCTCCCCCCCACCTTCTGGGCTTGTTTGCTCCATTGGCTGTCCGTGTTCACAAGGGCTGTTCCGCTTTTCCATTTAACACTCCAACAATACCGTTAATACGATTAAATATAAAATTCAAATTAAAATATCTCCTAAACTATAAATACTTTCTATATATTAGTTATTTAAGGCTATAATAAACTGTAAATACAAGTAATAAATTAAATTTTTGGAATGTTCATGGAATCATGAATACTTCGGGTCTCTTGCAACCATAAACAACCCACATACCGGATATAACAAATATGCTGTGACTGCAGTTGCAGATTTATCGAACATTTAGGCAGAGTTGCGTTTCGTTATTATCCAAACAAAGGTGGAACGGAAGTATCGATATTTATTAAAATATTTGGTAGGTATCTCGTGTTTATCTATGTTTATTAAAGTAAAAACTTCAATCAAAATCTTGACTGGAAAACACAAAATGTAAACTTTGTGTAGATATTTGCATTCCATAGGTCCTAACAGTAAGACTAGAAATATATGATCGTAAATTGCTCAAGTAAATTTGTAAGTGTAATCAGATGGGCCCAAACGTGTACGAATGTTTTCCCAAGACCTATTTACATATATTTACATTTTATTGAAATCATTACGTACATCAAAGGGAGACTACTGAAACAAGCAGGATTCTCATAAGTTGTGTCCCATTTCAAAGTGGGGACTTCTTTTAACTGAAAGAATTTGCTCCTAAAGGGAGCGACTTATTTCCTAAAGAGAAGTCCTTCTGGTATTGAAAACGATATTACCATGCACATTTGGTCGTATTTGGTGATTTCCATTGAATGTGAACAATTTTAATCAGCGCTTGCACTAGTTGACGTTTTGGGCGTTTTTACGTCTTAAATTGGCTTCCGTACGCCAAAACTCCGATGATCGGACGTCCTCTGACTTCCCTATTTAATCTTGTACGCCCGTCGGCAATAGCCGTGACGTATAAATCAGTATTTGATCTCGCTGCCGACTTCAGAAAGTCAAGTGTGTGTAACGGCAGTAATTCATTCAGTAATTGACCAATGGGCGCTCAGGACAACATCAGACCACCCACTGTCTGCTGTGCAGATTTAGTTGACAGGTGTAAAATAATTATTGCAACGACCACATGAGTAATATTTTAGAAAAACTAGATCTGTGTCGGGGAAACCCTTCCGTTTTTTTTTTCTGTCAAAAATTTTTGTTGCATTTCCTTCCAAATAATCTTCCAATATTTGTTTATTTTTTGTTTGAAACACGAGAGAACAATGTTTTTATACAAAATTATACATTTCTGCAGTAGGCATAATGTTTTTCCATCGGAATCAAATGCAAAAATCTGAAAAAATAGAAACTATCAATCTCCGTACTTACCCCACGCACTAGGCCCGCATTACGAAGAAAATAATGAGACAGTTGCATTTAAATATCATAACCAACATAACTTTAAGCAATAAAGGCAAGTTCTTTTAACATCATAAAGAGCTACCAAATTTAGCTTAAAATATTTTTGTGAGTTATAAAAAATTGCAGATTTTTTTAAACAAGTTGAACTTCTAAAAGAACTATGCAAAAGCCAATAGGCCTTGAGTCAAAGCAAGTATTTTGAGTTGTATTAATTAAAATAAATTCTATCCATATTACAGCGCAAGAAAGATTTCTTTAGATCATTAGGGAAATCTTGCCAAACTTGCCTGTTGTCTCTGTTTTACTCAACACTTTTTACAGACCCCCCCACCCCCACCAAAAAGAAAAACAGTCGGAAAGAGCTTTGGCAAGGAGAACCTATGCTGAAATTTTCAGAAACCAATGGACAGCCCAACCCTTATGGAGATGTTTTGCCACATTTGCAATAGAATTTGTAAGACTGTCATCTATTTTTGTCCAGGACCCCAAAATTGTGGGCCCAGATCAGACTTCTAATAGAATAAACTGATAATCGTGTTCACAATCTTGAGGCATTGGATGATAGACAAATTGCTGAAACACTTATCTATGAACAAGAAAAATGAAACATATTGCCTAGGAATAGTCAAATAATGACCCTTATCCTTTAGGGGCAGTCTGATATGGGTCCACGATGTTTTTGCTCATACCTGTTTGCAAACTTTGGATCATTGAATTGATATCAGAAGGACACAATAAAATATATTTCATCAGTTTCAACTTTAACATTGTCTAGCAACATGTTTAAAAATACACACAAAAAACCTGTGTACATGAAACTAAGCATTGCAAACAACATTATGTTTAAAAAAAAGAGTAGCATATTTGGCACCGCATGGCGTACACACAATTTGACTTCCACAAATTAGGCCTGTGACTTCTAAATCTCAAAGGGTGGAAGTCATGACTTCCTGTTTCAAAAAGTTAGTGCAAGCACTGTTTTAATACGCACATGCGTAACCTGCGTAATGTGTGCTACGCCAATGGTATTTTTGTTACTAAATTTAACACAAAAATAATAGCAAATTTTTTTTGTGGAGCCTAACAGTTACCTTGATAATATAGTGTGTGTATATAATCAGCAAGAATACAAAATAGACGAAATGGTTTTAGACAAAGTGCCACGGATCCAAAGAAAAGCAAATATAGGGTTTCTTAGCAATACTGGTCCAGATCCCCTGAAAATCACAAAGCTACCAAGCCAGCATTCAATGTTGGGCCATCATCTGCATGCCAGCTAAACACCATTTCAATGGCATTGTGCTGGCGGGCCAATGATTGTGGGCTTATAGTGGTATTTGGAATTTGGATCATCCCTCCCCTCATCAACTAAAAAAAACGTCAAAATTGGACCCCCTTTGACAAAACTTTCTGGATCCGCGCATGTTTAATCAATCTGTTTTCCCTCTTATAGAATAATGGAGCCACAACCAGAAAAAACACAGGTTTGTTTCCCTAACCAAAGCCAAGATCAAAGCCTACACAGAAGTAGTTCACCACAAGAGTACCTAGATACAATTCTTCCTCTAAACTCTCATACGACGTCCCAGATTTCAACAATTGTCGAAATGGAGATGAGTGGTGCCCCTGACATACCGTTACCAACAGGTTCTCAACCAGATATACAGGATGTTGATTGGCCAATTTTACCAATTAGTCAACAGCCCAAGACACAGTGTGATGACTGGCCAGTGATGCCAACCAAAACAACATCTCTACAGACACAGCCCAATAAAGGTGAGATATTGGGACACAACTTTTGATGAACACATTTTTAGCGTAAAATTGTAAATATCTCCTTACCCATCAAATTTAACATATGTTTTGGGTGCTCAAAAGAACCATCTCAATGAGACGTCACGGTTCTTTTGAGTACCCACAACATATGATTTGGTTGGAAATAAAAAAATATTTTTTCTATCTACACTCAACTAAAAGCCTATATAATTTGGAAACACATACATCTCAGTAACCATACCTAGGGAGCGCAGTGGCTTAGTGGTAGAGTGCTTGACTTGAGACCAAGAGGCCGCGGTTTCAAGCCTCACCGGCATCACTGTTGTGTCCTTGAGCAAGACACATTAATCCTAGCTTAGTACTGGTTTAACCAAGGAAGACTCGTCCCTATATAACTGAAAGATTGTTGATGTGACGTAAAGAATCAAATCAAACCAACCAAAGTAACCAAACATTGTACACTATAGATGATTGTACCTTTTGTGTGTTGTTGCCCAATTTTCAATTGCGAAAAAGTTGAAGAACTCCTAATAATAATAATAATATACAACTATTGACTTCAAGGAGTTTTCTACCTGAAAAAGTGATAATAAGCAGAGGTGAATATCACTTTTAAGGGTAGATAAATCCTCATGTCTACTGAAATGGAAGTCAATAACTGTTTTGTTATATGACTTTTTCAACTAAGTATTAATGTTTTCTACTTTCATTTTTGTTGTTGAAGTCATGTTCAACCTTCAGCCTAAGGACTTTCTGAGAACTTAGTAAGCAATGAATGGAAGTTCATGAAACTTATACTGATGATATATGAACATGTCATGGCTATGCATGTGAAGATTCATCAGGGTGTCTTTAGCCATAGAGGAGGTATTGCCCTTTGATTACCTAAATTTCAATGATTTTTTCCATCGTCAGCCATAATTTAGTAAGCAATGGATGGAATTTCATAAAACAATGACCGTGGTGTGGTTATGTACATTATTGTTGTCAGAATATTCTATGTACCAGAGGAGTTACTGCCCTTTGCTTGCTTAAATTTAATTAATTTATTCCGTCCTTAATTATAACTAAGTATGCAACTGTTCCAATTTTATTTTGAGTATATGTGACCATTATATGATATTGCACATGAAGATTTGTCAGGATTTCCTAGACAATAAGACTTATTTCCCTTTGGCTTTCAAAATGCCAACGAGTTTTCATGTCCACATTAATAGCAAGCAATAGAAGGAATTTCATGAAATTTATAAAGGACCATAGTGTGTTGATGCATGTGATTGTGAAGTTTCATGAGGATGTCATCGGTAGGGGTGACTATCGATGCCCATTTTCACTATCACGATAGTATCACTATCACCAGACTTGGGGTCAATTACTTTGAAAAAGTAATTAATTACTTACAATTACATTGAAAATTGTTCAATTAAATTACAATTACATGGCTTTTGAGCAAAGTAATTAATTACATACAATTACTTTGCCAAATGTAATTAAATACATTACAATTACATTTCACTGCCACATAGATAGCTTCATCAGAATTTAATTTCAGAGATATATGAAATGAGTTAAAACTCCTAAAAAAGTCTGAGAAACCTTGGCATTCTAAATTCAATATATGTCTAATAGGTTGATGTAATTTTTAAGACTTCTTGTATTATTGTCAAGTGATGCAACTAAAAAGAAATGAATACACATTGGCCTGAGAAAAGTCTTACAATTGTGGAAGATAAACCATGAAAATGATTTTGTAAGACTAGCTTAAATGCCAGAGAATAACTGTTCTCAAAAAGTGTTGAAAATAAATCTGTGTGGCCCTAGGAGACATGAAAGTTGGAAAAAAAAAGTACAAAAAGGAATATCAGATTGTGATGAACTAAAATATATCTTGTGTGTGAAATGCTGGCTTTGCAAGCAAGAGGTTGCTATATCGGTCCCCACTAGAATATCTATTTTATTTAGTTTTTCTTTTTTTTTTATTTACTGAATGAGTAAAATCCAATTTTAATTTTCTGAATCACATTTTATTATTATTGTTATCATTATTATTATCAGGCCTCCAGATAAGAGTGCATATTGAAAAACTTTTTTATTTCGCATCCAAAACATATGTTGTTGGTACTCAAAAGAACCATCTCAATGAGACGGTTCTTTTGAGCACCCAAAACACATGTTTAAATTGATAGGTAAGAAAATAATCACAATTTTACGCTCATAAAATTTCTTTATCTGGATCTATGTATTATTATTATTATATTGAAGATAGCAAATAAGCAGTTTAAGGATTTAAAATAATGTAGTGGATAGATTGTGTCATGCACCTTAGCATATGAGTGTGTTGATCCCAGGTGTGAAAATTTAACAAATTGCCTTCAAGGAGTCAATTCACTAACCAATACTATTGTCTGAGTAAATACTATTGTTGAGATTTTCACACCTTCTTTGTTTTTGTATTGTTTGGTAACTTAAATATTAAAGGTCCTTATCTTTTGTAAGCAGATGAACAAAGAATATACAAATTGCTTAAAAAAGGGCTCTTTCAAAATAGTAGAGGTAACATTCAGTCTGTGTCTGTGCTAAAATTGTTATATGCTGTCTTATTTCTATACTAGCATGAATAGTTCCAATTCTCATTTGTTCCATGTTGCATTCAACTTTTCATATATTGGGTACAGCAAATGATAATATATGCATTTACAAGACCAAGAATCATTTAGCAGCATCTTAAATATCTATGGTATTCTTAGATAACTGAAGTTCATAACTGATCTGAAAAGTAATTAAAAAGTAATTGAAAGTAATTGTTAAATACTGCCATTTTTGACCATGTAATTAATTACATTCAATTACTGTAATTAAAGAAATGTCTTAATTACAATTACATGCAATTACTTAAGAAAATGTAATTAAATTACAATTAATTACAATTACAATTTTAATTACCCCAACTCTGACTATCACAGAAACCACTATCACGATACTATCACTATCGTGGCATACTATCATGATACTATCAGGTTTTCTCAACAATGATCCTTAAACATGGCTAAGAGTAGAAAGAATGAGTTTTGAACAAAGCAGCTGGTAGTAATTGTCTGTATACTGTGTTTGATTTAATCTGTGTGAATGTTGTATGTTTATTGGCCATTAAAATGTCTTTACATTTTGATTATTATTAATTTTGAACCATACTCTAATGCAGGGTTCACCGATCAATATCTTTGTCCAAAGGGGGCATGGCAAGAATACCTGGGAATTGGGCAATTTGGGAAATAGCCTGTCTAATTCCCTTGTGACTGTTTAGGGATTAAAATTGTTCCCTGGTGTGGTAGTGATCAACTGTCAAAAATCCCTAGTATTGGGAACCCATGTAGAAAAAAAAATAGCTGTCTAAAACCTCCCATGATATGCCCCTTTTCAAATTTCTTGGTTTTAACAAATTTCTTGGTTAGAAAACAGTCTATATTTGTTGTAGCCAGTGATAAACAACTAATTAAAGCTGCATAGTCTGTAACTTTTGATCTTTTAATTTTAGAACTAATGTTTCTATTTTTCAAGAACACAGTGAAAAAACTAAAATTCAGGTATACATTTTACCAATTTCGTAAATCTAAACAAATTATTAGTATCAAAACAACAGCATTTATGTTAAATTTAACTGTCTATAATTATTGGAGGGACGCAAATAATTACCAACACGAGAAAAACACACCTGTTTTTATAAGATAATTCACTTTTCCGTGCAGTTTAGATTTACGAAATTGGTAAAATGTATACCTGAATTTTAGTTTTTTATTGTGTTCTTGAAAAATAGAAACATTAGCTCTAAAATTAAAAGATCAAAAGTTACACACTATGCAGCTTTAAATAAAAACATTGATAATAATTTTAATCCTGAACCTGTTTATAATCCTGCAATTATGCTTTAACTACTTTATGCCTGCCTATTTCATCAAGGTTTTCCATTCAATTTATACATTTATTCAGTCTTCTCACTTTTGAGCTTGTTTTTTGTCAGTCATCTCTTTATGCTTTTATGATACTTTTTTATTTGTCAAATAGGGAGTGAGATAAATATCTCCCAAGGAAACCACTGTACCAGCTGGTAACAGAAAACTTGTTTTTGCTTTCTATCTTCATGTAGAAAGTGTTTGAACCTGCAATGACCATGTAACAGCCAAAGTGATTACAAAAACAGCTGCTTTAAGTCTTATCACATGTCTTCACTGTGTCTGAATATGAATCTACTGAAATACCATTACAAAGGTTATGTTATCTGCCTGGCTATCTAAACTATCAAAATTATTGATAGTTGGGTGCACTATCAGCGAAAGTTATCGATTGTTGAAAACACTATCACGATAGCACTATCAGAGCAGTAACTATCACGATGCATCAGACTATCGATGTATCGTTACACCCCTAGTCATCGGGTGTAAAGAAGTTATTTCCCTTTGATTGCCTTAATATCAATGAATTTTCAATACCAATTTGTTAATGAATTCTCTTGTTTATTGCAGGAATAGATATCTGTCAGAAGACGAAACTAACACATAAATTTCTTAGGCCTTGATACACAACATTTTTAGCAGAAAATGTGAATATTTGCTTATCACCAGGGATTTTGCTAGTGACAACCGGTTGTCAGCAGACCTCCCCTATTAACTTTAAACGTTTTGGCTAAGTATTAAGAAAATTATATTATTAGTTTTATAATTACGCACCCTTATCTAAACTACCCGATAATACATGTATCTCATTATTGCAGGAATTGATGTCAGTCAAAAGAAGAAATACTACCATATAATCTTGATAGTGACAGTGGAGCAGGAAGAGGCTATTGTGGATCTCTTCAAACACAGGCAGTGGGAGTATATGAAAGCAGGTAAAAGCAGAGGTCACGAATTTAAAACAAATGAGCTGAAAGTGTAACCATATGATTTTTATGTCCCAACTTTGTAAAAGTTGAAGGGGCATATTGCTTTGGGCTTGTACCGTGTGTCCTTCTGTCTGTACTCACGAATGGACCCTTGTTGGGTACTTTAAAATACCGATGATGAGTAGTATAGCTAGAAACTTAAAACTTAAGATAACCCTTGTTTTATGAACCCTTCTTGACAAGCAAAGGGTTCGGGGCATAGTGTTTCGTTAACATCATTTCTAGTTTATCCTTCAGTTTAAAACTTGCTTTGAGTGCTCTAAGAACCATCACATTGAGACCGCTAGTTTGAGTTGGCACAGTTACATTGTATATGATTTGGCTCGGAATTAATAAAAGTATTTGTCAGTTAAGCACTCCTATTTGAAGGCTTGATAAGGACGCAGCTTTAGAGGAAAATACTTAGGAAATACTTGATGAGTCAGCAGGTCATAGTTTTGTATTCACCAAGGCCAACCATCCCTTTTCATTGTGTTCTCCTAACAATGCAACCTTTCCACCATGTTAATATATTTTCCTGCCATTGGCATAGCTCCCATTATGCATTTACACATGTGTGTAATAAAAATAAGAACATTCAAGGGAGGTCACCCAATGTGGTAAAAGTGATTTATCATACCATAAAGAACTGCTCTTAAAGGCAAGAATTTGCTCCATCTGGGAGCAAATTCTTTCCTTTAAGAGAAGTTCCCATTTTGAAAAGGGAGGCAATGGAAGAGAATCACTGTGTGATCAAGTAGTCTCCCTTTGATGTTCGTAACTTTTTCAGCATTCTTACCCCATGGCCTGTTGGCCAGTTGGCACATCTCCATTTAAATATTTTGGGCTTCCTAGACTTAAGAACATTTACTCACTAGATGTCCCTAGTTCATAGGTTTAGATAAACAAAAATTTTGAGCGTAAAATTGTAAATATATATACTTACCCATCAATTTGAACATATGTTTTTGGTGCTCAAAAGAACGGTTCTTTTGAGTACCCACAACATATGTTTTGGTTGAGAAATAAGAAAAATAATTTTTGGGTACACAGTCTTATCTAAAGGCCTGTAGTTATTGTATTTGGGATTTGTAAAGGTAGAATTTTAAAAGGAAAAGAACTTGATGATTATCATTCAAAAGCATTTCATTTACAGAAATGCCAGTTGTCCAAATCATATTATTATCAATGTCCCTGTACATTATTGTGTACAAGATGAAAGGCATCCAGATAAGAGTGCGTATTGGAAAATTATTTTCTTTATTTCTCATCCAAAACATATGTTGTGGGTACTCAAGAGAACCGTCTCAATGAGACGGTTCTTTTGAGCACCCAAAACACATGTTTAAATTAATGGGTAAGAAAATAATTAAAATTTTACGCAAATAAAATTTCCTTATCTGGACCTATGGTTGATATGATAAAGGAAACTAGAATCAAATGTGTCTCCTGGCAAAACCTAAATCAAAAAGGATTATACCTCAGTCAAAACTTTGTCTATGATCTCCAAATTCTAACTTGACCTGCATTTAACAAAGCTAATTGTTATTGTAAACTTTAAATGAAATAGATGCATCCCTTCAAAAGTGATTGATCAGAAACAAAAAGTGAGGCAAAAACTAAGTAAAGTATGATCTAAAAGGATGTGTAACGGTTTGGCCGTTTTTTGGCCCACAATGGATTTGACTGAAGTTTAAATATATGGTACATGTAGTTTGATCTCTGCCCTTTCACGAGAGCATGTTTTTTAATTAACAACGGCATATGCAGTCACATGAATTAAAGTTTCTCACTAGTGTGTATAAACAGAGGTTTGTTCATGAATGTGGATATTTTAAAAGATGCAAAAAGCAAACTGGCCTCAAACATGATACCAAACATGCGTGTGTTTATACTCGTTATGTCTATGTCGTAATTTGAGCTAACACTACCATCATTAATTGAAATTATGCTAAAACTTAGCTAAATACTGTGTTTACGATTACCTTGATGATATGTTGTTTTTTAGGTGTAATATATATTGAACATTTTAGGTTTTAGTGTTTTATCGCCTTTTCCAGTTAATCAATAGCACAAACAAGCCTATTCCGGTTTATTCATATTAATATAATCAGTACGACATGCACACAAGCGTGCATTTAACATGTTAAACGCAGCATAACATGCACAACCTTTTTTGCTAGATTGGTATGAAAAATAAATATAAATAGTTATAAAGCTACTGAAATGATAATGGAAGCTTTGACCACTATTTTTGCTCATAGCCATTATTATTAAATGGATACATGTGAGTGTAGTATATCTGCCTGTTCATCTGTCAGTCCGTCTGTATGTCACCCTTTTGTGTCTGTGACGTTTCTTCAAAACGCCTGATTCATTTATAAGATTAATTCACAAAACTGTGCACCTTTGTGGATGAACATGCAGAATAAATGATTACTTTAAGGCCATGGTCAAAGCAGACGGTCATAGATTGCATGTACAGAATGCATATCTGCTCTATATTTTACGCATGTCCCAGCTCAGATATCCAAGAGTCGTGATAGCTCTGTGGTCTATTATACTTACCTTATATCTTACGTGTGACTAAGAGATCGCAGCTCACAATCCCAAAGAAACTTATGTTTTGTGTCAGTGTGCAAGACCCTTCATCTTTTTTGCGTGATACATGTTCAACCGAGGAAAAGTCATGACTGAAAAATGGTTGACTGTAACATAGAGCAATGACGTAGAGCATTAAAACGCTAAGTCATGTGTCATGCATTTGTGGTGCAGACATCTATTTCAAGGGTGACAACTTCCATCAAAGCAGGGATTTCAGAACCGTTTGAACAGTTTGTGTTTTGATAAAGGTGAATGAACATCTAAACTAGAGTATTTCGATCCTTGAACATTCAATGTATGTGTTTGTTGGTGCCAGTGACTATTTACCATCTGCAGATAAGTGGTTGTTTTATATATACTGCATTTTGTCAGCAACCACTTTACGAGAGTGATATTCATTGAGGAAACAAACAGTTTAGCACAGATATTGTGCATATGTAAGCATTAAAAGGGCATTACACTCTAATTATGAATAAAATGCTTGTGGCGTTCGCACTCAGGCCATTGGCTGTTTTTGTACATGCTTTCTTGTATAAATAACAATGAATTGAAAAGAACAAACCTAAATCAAAGAATAACGTTGATTTATTTGCGACGATGTCTGCGCCGCATTATACATCATATATGTTCATGAGAAGTTACGAACTCTAAACATATAGATAGATGTTAACTTTGAGGGTCAGTTACAATATATGTTTAGAGTGTGCATTTGTATTCATCACACCAGCTCCTTTCTGTTCAAATAACCTCACTTTAATAATATTACCATTAAACTGACACAGTTCTATTAGTGTTTCCCATAAAGAGGAATAGCAGGGGGGAGCACCCTGCCGCCCTAAAGCTCCCCCCTCCTGCCCTAAAGTTCCCCCCTCCTGCCCTTATTTTCATTTTAATATAAAAAATAGTCATATTTTAATTTTTACTGAATAAAATAACTTTTTTGTTATCCCAATGAACCCTATGCCCTATTAGAAGGCATTCTAACCTTTTAACAGACATAAAATCCTTTATCTAACTCACATTTGAAAAGTCTGTTCTAAAAAAAGTGCCCTTTTCGGTGAATTTCACACATCAAAAGTGCCCTTTTTCTGGCCAGCACCCTGCCCATTTTTCAGGCTGTGGGAAACACTAATTCTATCGAAATTGTGGAATATCAAATGATTCCAATATCGGTGCTGTGAAGTAGCTTTTTGTCTGCGCTCTACCTTATGAACCGCTAAATGGATTTAATCGCTAAATGGATTTAATCGAAACTTGCACAGATACTTATCTGGGACAGCCAAAACGAATTGTAAGATTTTGGAGACATCGACCTTATTTACAAAGTCACTAGGGACATATAAAAAGGCTTGTCTGTACTCTATCTTCCTCACCAATGGCCAGATTTTGACCAAACTGACACAGATGCATCATTGGGAAAACCTTAATGAATGACTAGAATTCGGTTGCATTGACCTTAATTTCAAGATCACCAGCGTCACATAACTCCATTAAGTGGGTGGGGGACAAGTCCATCTAATGTTATATTCTTTCCATTCCTAACTACTCTAGTATTAAAAAGTGTCTGCCCTGTAATGCGAGAATACCAATAATTGATTAGTTATTCCTCATGCTCCAAAGAATGATCACATAATTTGCCTTTTTTGACAATCTTAGTTCAAAGCAGTGGGCCATGCCAAAACAAAAGTGGTGGTGAGCTGTCTAAATAAAAGCAGATGGTACCAAAGAACTGTCTCCATAAATCTATGTATCAGTTAAAGAAGTGGGGGTGGGGGGGGGGGGGGGGGGCTCATCAAACTATGTCCGCTGGTCTCTCTCTCTCCACTGGTCTCTCTCTCTGTCTCTCTCTCTGTCTGTCTCTGTCTCTCTCTCTCTCTCAAATACAACTCGCATTTACTGAAATGTTATTGTATTTGCTTTTCAAGCGCAAAATATCCAAAGACTGTTTGTAAAAAAATAATATTGATACGAGCTTGCTGATATATACGTTGTATTCCATTTTTGGATGGGAATCTTATGTCTCTTTAGTGATTTTAATACTCTCAGTGCTTTGATAAGTATGATTGAATAGTACATTTCAGGAAAAAGGTTGCAGAAAAAGTTTTTTTTACGGTATTTGCCGCATGCAGAACCGACTCAGAGTTACCATTTTATGGTGTAATATTATATGCACAATAAAATGATAAATAGTTTTATCCGGTTCCGCATGTGGACATGTATCTAATTAAGTCACAAAGTACACAAGGGTGTTTGACTTTACCATAGACTTAGTGTTAAGTGTGGTTGATAGGGCATGCGTTTAACCCCAAAATTTATCATAAAAATACATTTAGTGAAGAAAACAAATTGTGGACATTAAACTAGAGACTCTTAGGTATCATTTGGTAATATTTTGCAGAGATGTCTTTACAATCGATTTTTACTGTAAAAGTGGGCCATTTGTAACACAAAACCGTTACACGTCCTTTCAATAATCTCCAGATTCAAACTTGATATGTATTTAGCAATTCTTAACCCTTCTGTAAATTTTGATCGAAATTGATTTGTCCCTTCAAATTTATTCATCTAAACCAAAAGTATGATGAAGAGGATGATGCAACAATACATTCCATAAAGATGAACATGCATATCAGACTTTCTATTTTATATCATATGACATCACATCTGGAAGTGAAAAAAGCCATACAATGAAATCAATTAACCACTAGTGGTTTATAGATATTCGGGAACTGTTATGATGTCCACAACGTTACATACAGAATGACAAAATTATAACGTTTTTACTGCAGAAATGAGATTTCAAAGTAACCTTAATGTCATATAACAAATAGAATCTAACATTGCAGTGATTTTGTTACCGGCACATCCTGCATCTTTTGCGCATAATTTGTCTCTGGGATGCAAAGTTTTATTTCGGGGAGTCCCAGGATGCAATAGTATTGCAGACTTGTCATTGAAAATAGTGTTCTTGACTCAAAAGTTTGCAGTTGGACTCATTGATATGGGTAACAGCGAGTCCCAGGACCCATAAGCCCTAAATTGTAAATGAATCTCTGCATTCATTCTCTTATCTTCTTGAAATAATTAAACTTGTGGGGAAAAAGAGATAAAATGCTCGACAAGCCTCACATTTTATCTCTTTTCCTAAACTTGTAAAACATGAGCACTCACGTAAGATCCTCTATGAGGCAATTCATGAGATTTCCAACAATGTGGTATGTGTGACCAGCAAAGCCTCAGATCAGCCTGCGCATACGCGCAGTATGATCAGAGCCTTTGCTAGTCCCTTGAGTATTCTTTGATTGTTAAGCTACTGACTGAACATGATTTGAAGTTTGTAAGCTTAAAAGGAGGCTGCAGAGGCTCGTCTGAGTCTACACATGTCAAATTGTTGGAAATCTCATGCCACGGCTCCTATTTCTTTTACAGGCCAGGAGCAAACACATGAAGACATTCAAGAAATGTGTGCTAAAATGCAAGGTGTAAATCCCAACGCACATTCATCAGATTTAGAGATTGAAGCCAAAGCTCGACAAGATGTCATCAAGAGTGAGATTGAAGGCAGCACAAACAGTATGTCAGATTCTGATACACTAAGTATTCCAGATGAAATGAAAGAAGCTGACAATGACTATATACAAGTCAAACTAGAGGGGAAAATGGACACTGAAGAAACCTGTAGAGATTATAGTATGATTGGAGAATCTGGCATAGAAACTGGACGAAAAACCAGGACTCGTACTTTAGGCTCAAAAATGGTCTCTAAGCCTCATGTGTCTGGTGTTACAGAGACTCAAATAAAGGCTAAAAAAAGAAAGGCTACAAAAATAAAGGTTAAAATCAATAATAAAAAAGATGATACTGCCTTAAACACAGGTGTACCTTTAATCACGGATACTGCCTTTAACACAGGTGTACCTTTAATCACGGATACTGCCTTAAACACAGGTGTACCTTTAATCACTGATCAAAGCACAAACCTTCTTCATGCACCCATTAAACCAACACAAAGTGTAACTGCTTTAGAGACAGGAATGGTAGGTAGCCAAATGCTAAGGCTGGGTATTCGTTGTGAGAATTGTGAAACAATCTTTTCAAATAAAATGGAGTTTCAAAATCATTTGACAAGTGGAAAATGCATTTGGGTATGTACATTGTGTCAGAAAGTCTATGCAAGTTCTTACAGAACATTTGATAAGGATTATATTTATTCAATTTTCAACGAGAAACTTGACCAACACAAAAAAGAATGCGACCAAACATGCAAACTATGTGGCCAATCCTTTGGCGAAAGGGCTAACTTGTTAAGGCACATAAAACACCGTCATTCTAATGACAAAAAATTTGCCTGTGATGTGTGTTTTTTTACTTTTAAGTCAGAAAATAGCTTGCATTTACATAAAATAACCAAGCACACTGACACATCAGGCATATACCGCTGCCCTTTCTGTCCAAAGGTATACTACCTTATCAAATCTTTAAGTGATCACTTAGACTTCAGCCATGGATGCCAGAAGAAGCATGAAAGGTATTGCAGCATCTGTGGAAAGAAATGTAATAGTATGACAATCAAAAATCACGAAGAAACGCACAGACCAAAAGACTTAAGTTGTGATCAATGTCCAGCCATGTTTAACACTCAACAAGGGCTTAGGGACCATCAAAGAAGACATCGTAAAGACTACAGCCATTTCTGTGAGTTATGCGCGAAAGGTTTTTATACCGTCTCAGCTCTTGATAATCATCGTAGAATGCATACTGGAGAGAAGCCTTACTCTTGCTCTTTATGTGAATACAGCTGTAGTATTAAGGGCAATCTTGCTAAACATATGAAGGTACATGGTAAACAAACAATTGGTCATCAGGAATGACTAAAGACCTAATGTTAAGGATTATGGAATATATTTTGAGTTTGAAGATGGAAGAGAAAAATCCAACTTGAAAATCACTACTTGGAGGAATAACGTGGCTTGTTGAGTGACGACAAATTTTGATCCTGAGGGATCAATTTTTCTATCTCACAGGACTTTAGTTATGAGTGCGTAATGAAAATTTAATTTTCTTATTTCTCAACCAAAACGTATTTTGTGGGTACTCAAAAGAACCGTCTCGATGAGACGGTTCTTTTGAGCACCCAAAACATATATTAAAAGTGATGGGTAAGAAAATATGTACATTTTTACGCTGAAAATTTTTTGTTTATCTCTAAACATGTGATCTCATCTTCATTCGAGCAAAAGACATAAAATGTGACCAATGTCCAGCCATGTTTAACAGTCTACAGGGGTTAAAGGATCATCAAAGAAGACATGGTAAAGACTACAGCCATTTCTGTGAGTTATGGGCAAAAGGTTTTTATACCGTCTCAGCTCTTGATAATCATCGTAGAATGCATACTGGAGAGAAGCCTTATTCTTGCTCTTTATGTGAATACAGCTGTAGTATTAAGGGCAATCTTGCTAAACATATGAAGGTACATGGTAAACAAACTAGTGGCCTTCAGCAATGACTACAGACCTAATGTTAAGGATTAACTTGGAATATATTATGAGTTTGAAGATGAAAGAGAAAAATCCAACTTGAAAATCACTACTTGGAGGAATAACGTGGCTTTTGAGTGACGACAAGTTGTGATCAATAGGGATCCATTTTTCTTTTCACAGGATTTTAGTTATGAGTGCGTAACAAAAATTTTATTTTATTATTTCTCAACCAAAAGATATGTTGTGGGTACTCAAAAGAACAGTCTCAATGAGACGGTTCTTTTGAGCACACAAAACATGTTAAAACTGATGGGTAAGAAAACGTTTACATTTTTACGCTGATTATTTTTTGTTTATCTATAAACCTGTGATCTCATCTTCATTCGAGCAAAAGACATAAAATGTGACCAATGTCCAGCAATGTTTAACACTCAACAAGGGCTTAAGGACCATCAAATAAGACATCGTAAAGACTTTAGCCATTTCTGTGAGTTATGCGGGAAAGGTTTTTATACCGTCTCAGCTTTTGATAATCATCGTAGAATGCATACTGGAGAGAAGCCTTATTCTTGCTCTTTATGTGAATACAGCTGTAGTATTAAGGGCAATCTTGCTAAACATATGAAGGTACATGGTACACAAACTAGTGGACTTCAGCAATGACTACAAACCTAATGTTAAGGATTAACTTGGAATATATTATGAGTTTGAAGATGGAAGAGAAATATCCAACTTGAAAATCAGTACTTGGAATTATGTGGCTTGTTAAGTGATGACAAATTGTGATCTTGAGGGATCGATTTTTCTATCTCACAGGACTTTAGTTATAAGTGTGTAACGAAAATTTAATTTTCTTATTTCTAATCTAAAACATATGTTGTTGGTACTCAAAAGAACCGTCTCAATGAGACGGTTCTTTTGAGCACCCAAAACATTTATTTAAATTGATGGGTAATGAAATATTTACATTTTTAAACTGAAAATTTATGTTTATCTCTAAACCTGTGATCTCATCTTCATTCGAGCAAAAGACATAAAATGTGACCAATGTCTAGCCATGTTTAACACTTAACAAGGACTTAAAGACCATCAAAGAAGACATCGTAAAGACTACAGCCATTTCTGTGAGTTATGCGCGAAAGGTTTTTATACCGTCTCAGCTCTTGATAATCATCGTAGAATGCATACTGGAGAGAAGCCTTACTCTTGCTCTTTATGTGAATACAGCTGTAGTATTAAGGGCAATCTTGCTAAACATATGAAGGTACATGGTAAACAAACTAGTGGCCATCAGCAATGACTACAGACCTAATGTATTAAGGATTATGGAATATATTATGAGTTTGAAGATGGAAGAGAAAAATCCAACTTGAAAATCACTACTTGGAGGAAAAACGTGGCTTGTTGAGCGACAACAAATTGTGATCCCGAGGGATTGATTCTTCTACCGGACAGGACTTTAGTTATGAGTGTCTCATAAATGGAATACAATTAAACGGTGTGGATCTGCATCGGTATCCGCAAATGTTGAATCTCATCTGGACCTACACTCTTTACTTGCTGACTACATTATCTTCATTTAGGGATGTAATATAGAACAAATATAGAACCCCTAGTACCACAATTACCACAATTGTCATAGGTCCAGATAAGGTAAGGAACTTTTATTTGCATAAAAATTTAATTATTTTCTTCCCCATTAATTTAAACATGTGTTTTGGGTGCTCAAAAGAACCGTCTCATTGAGACGGTTCTTTTGAGTACCCACAACATATGTTTTGGATGAGAAATAAAAAAATAATTTTCCAATACGCAATCTTGTCTGGAGGCCTGAATTTGTATCTGTCCGAGTAAAGGAAAAAAAAGAAAGGTAGCTCATATGCATGTTGTTGGACATGCGAAACAATGCAGGCCATGACCAGAGGCCACATCATGTGGAGTCTGATCAGGATCTTCTCTGTTAATTTACAGCCTGTTTGTATTGATAAGTGTGTAAAATACTATTTACAAGGATAGGAAAGTCCATTTGACTTGAGTGGGTAAATGTTTTCACATTTCATCTTATGATAATAAATATGATCTACATTGTGTGGTATTGACATTATGAATGAGAAATAGTTATTCTTTATTCTTGTTGATCATGTTTGATTTTTGTATATTTACATGTGTGTGTTTTTCTTCTGTTATATTATGTCACACTTTCGGCTTACACTAGCTTTTTTCACTTTTATATTACATTGCTCCACGGGGAACTCATACTTTCACAGTCTCATTTACCATTGGTATCACTTTGGACAGGATTCGATCAAAACCGGTACTCGCATCGTCCAAGCTTACACGTGGTCTTATTGACTGCATTACATGACTTTTAACGTACAGATATCGTTTCTGAAGGGACGATGCTGCAGTCCATGTTTTCTAAGTCAAAGGGTATATCTAATCATGTACCACAACATTAATACCAGCATCTTACCACATCTAGCCTCATCCATTTTATTGAAAGTCAATTGACTGATTGATAAATGATTGATATACAATTGTATAGAATTTGGATAGTTTTACACTTTGCTCTTTATTGTAAAATTAAAGGTCTAAAGTACTGGAGTTCTTTTGAACTAATGATAATTCTGTCTTTCGTGTTAATACGATCTGGGGATATGGAACTCAACCCGGGTCCAAGTGAATCAGATTCAATAACCATGGATCACGTATCAATATCAAAATATTTCTCGATTGTCCATTACAACATCCAAAGTGTTACAAACAAAAAATTGATTTAATAGGATCTGAGCTAAGCAACTTTACAGTCGTCTGCGTAACTGAAACTTGGCTGAATGAACATACAGCCAATGATTCCATATCACTAGATGGGTATAAGCTGTACCGCTGAGACCGAGGTGGTGACAACCATAGAGGAATATGCGTTTTTACTAAGGACAATGTATTTTCATGTCACAGAAATGATCTTGAACTGACTAATATTGAGTGTGTTTGGATTAAAATCACTATTCATCATAGAAAATTCCTCCTTGGTACATTTTACAGACCTCCGAGTTCTCCTGCACAAACTTTGTCTTCTATCGAAGATTCAATCGGTCTTGCCTTTGATAGCAATATAAATGATGTATTTATTACAGGTCTCAACCGGCTGTCAATCAACAGTCAATGTTTTCTTTTATGATTATACTGATCTGACAGATGCTGAAAATGCAGAACCCTTTTCAGCGGTGCAAAATTATATATTAAAACAAAACGTTTCTGCTAAATCACATAGGAAAGTTCTAACAATAGTTGCACACACAATTAATCAAAAACAAACTATAACCTGATCTGATACCTATCCGTCCAATAGTATTTTATTCAGAAATCTAATTGTTTAGGATGAATCTAGTCCAACAGGAGACAAATGAAATTATGACTTTATATTCCATTCCCCGTGGAGCCCTCAACAGCCAGCTACTATCCCTATCGCTAAACAGCTATAAAGTACGACCCTTATTCTTCTACATAAATGACAATTAAGACATGATAGTACATATATTAGTAATATGAACTCTTGGGATACAGATTCAAATTAGTCATTTGACTTTCTTCTGAACCCCATTTGTATAGTGGTTGTATTGTAATCGTATTCTGTGTTGCTTTGTATACTTGTCATATATTATACAAATAAAGTTTAAACCAAATCCATCTGTGAGCTTTATATATGGAAACATACAAGTAAAAAAAAAAATCCAGATTTTCTGGTTTCTTTTTACAACAAGACAACCACCAATTTAGCATTTCATTCCAATGAAACATCTCAGATTAGCTGTAAATAATATTAAATCGGCTCTCTATTATTGCCATACAGGTGCACGCCAAACTACTGAAAAACTTGTTCATTTCTACATGCTCATTACACTGAAACATAAATCAGTTGTTGAGAAGTTTGTGAAAAACGCGTTTATGGTGAAAAACACTCATTTATTGAATGGACATATGTTGTTGGTGCATATTGGGATTGCCTCTTTGAGGCAATTCCAATGTGTACCAACAACATGTGTTACTGAAATTAAGGAAACATATTTTGAAATATACATTTATCAAGAATCATATCCATTAGCTTTGCCTCTTTAAAACATCCCAATCTGCCTATCAGTATTGAAATCCTGTCATAATATGTTTACATGACAGCTATACGACCAAATTTGATTTCATGATCTATGCTTTTGCTAAGCTGGCACTTGTGAGGTTGTATTACGATTGGACTATATTGGACACTAGCAATGAGTAGCCTTGCACATTGTCTATATGTGAATATAACTTTAGTTTTAAGGGAAATATTGACAAACATATGAAGATACACAGCAATGTTTCTAATTGATATCAACCAATAAAGAAGATACCTGGGAAACTATCTAGTGGACATTAGTAATGAGAAACCTTGCACATTGTCTATATGTGAATATATCAGTAGTTTTAAGGGAAATATTGACAAACATACCAGTAAAGGAAATATTATTTGCTTAAATTTTAATTATTTTCTTACCCATTAATTTAAACATGTGTTTTGGGTGCTCAAAAGAACCGTCTCCTTGAGACGATTCTTTTGAGTACCCACAACATACGTTTTTGATGAGAAATAAAGAAAATAATTTTCCAACATGCACTCTTATCTGGAGGCCTGACATATGAAGATACATGGCAAAGTTTCTAGTTGATATCAACCAATAAATAAAGATACCTGGGAAACTATCTAGTGAACATTAGTAATGATAAGCCTTAGTCATGCTCTATATGTCAATCAAGCTGTAATGTAAAGGGCAATCTTGATAAACCTACATGTATTAAAAGTCATGGCAACTTGTCTAGTAGGTATCAACCAATAATATATTCCTTTCAAATGTAATGTATTGTATATATAGAATGTGTGTATATAAAATGTAATGTATTGTGTATGTGAAATGTGTGTATATAAAATATTTGTATCTTGATGTACTTATATTTGAATACTAACCAATAAGTGAAGTTATCTGGCAATCTATCTTGTGGACATCAGCAATGAGAGGCCTTACTCATGCTTTTTATGTGAATGCATCTGTAATGTGAAGGGCAATCTTGATAAAAAATGAAAAGACGCTGCAAAATTGACTGTAGATATCAACCAATAAAAGCAGTATCTAGTGGACATCAGCAAATATTTATTCGAAGCAATCCTTTGAATGAATCTTTAGATTTTTGCAACCGTTCATTGCCTCATGAACTACACACATTTAATTGACAGCTGCCAAGCTCACTTGCGGGTGCGATGCAATTCGAACACCGAATTCATTCGCCAGAAGTGATATTGGTGTTGTGAATGACAGCGAGCCACACCCAAGGCGTACATGCAAAATAAGCCTCTTCTTCTTTGGCTGTCGGTGTTTAAGCTGGCTGTTCCGCTTTTCCATTTTACACTCCACTAAACAATTAATACGGTTATGTTTTAAATAAAAATCTGTTTTAATTCCTAAATTATTATTTTTTATCTTTTAGACATTTATGATAAAATGTAAGTATAAGCAATAAATTCATTTTTTGGAATGTTCATGGAATCATGAATACTTCGGATCTCTTGCAAAGTTACATAAATGAAGCTATCTAGCAATCTAACTGGCAGAATACATCTGTCAGTACATGTGGTATGTAAATGGCAGTCTTGACAAATATATAAAGAGATATGACAACCTACAAGTTCAAATGGGCATTGTCAATGAATACAGACCTATTATAAAGGATGATATTAACCAGATTATCCTTAACATTAGTCTGTATTCATGGCAAACTATCTAGGAAAATACACTTGTCAGTACAGCAAATAACCACACTAAAATATGAAATAAAAAAAACTAGAGCAGCAGTCGAGGGTACGCCATGACAAATACCCACTTTTTTACCTTAGTCTTTTACCTTCCGGTCATGTTGCCCATTACCTTTCACATAGTATGGCATATGCACCTGTGAAATTGACATGAAGTTGCTACATCCAACGGTTTAGGAGGATATGCAATACCCTCTACATCATGTGACATACATGTATGTACCTTCAAAGTTTGAAGTTGCTGCGTAAAACAGTTTATGAGATGCATTCACAAGCAAATACATCATTTGACATTGACCTAGGAGTCAATGTCATACAACATGCTACCCAGTGTGCTATACATCACGTGACCTATGCAGCTGCAAAGTTTGAAGTTGCTACATCTAACGGTTTAGGAGCAGATGCTTTACAAAAATGCAGTATTTGACCTTGACCTTATGACTCAAGGTCACATGAAATGTTGCCCAGTACCCTCTACATTGTGTGACCTATGCAGCTGCAAAGTGCGAAGTTGCTACCTCTAATGGCTTAGATGATACATTTACAAGAAAATATATTATTCGATCTTTGACCTTGTCATTTGGGCTAAGGTCACAAAAGATGGTGCCAAGTATCCACTGCATCATATGACCTATGCAGCTACAAAGTTTGAAGCTGTTACGTCAATTGGTTTAGGAGGAGAAACATTTACAAGCAAAGTGAAGGACAGACACACTGACGGATGCTCTTACGAATGGATTCTTGTTGTGTATTTTCTAGCTTAGAAAAAGTAGCAAATTAAACCTGTCATAATCAGCCAATCAAAAAGGAAACCAAATTTGGTTTTCATGACCAATTATCTCTTTATGCATGTTCAGGAAACAGATTTAAACAAGTCTAGGACTTATTTCTGCATCCCTTTCAAATGTGATGTATTGTGTAAATAAATTGTTTGAATCTTGATGTACTTATATTTGAATAAAATACTGTCTACACTTATTCATGTCAAAAGTATTGAAGAATACTCCAAGAGAGCTAACTTTGGGAGGCATATAGCAAGTGCACTGTCCGTCCGTCTGCTTCGTGTCCGATGCATATCTCTTACATTCTTTGAGATAGGAATCCCAAATTCTATTTGTGGATGCATCTTGGAAATTCCGAGTGCCCCATGCCATTTTCGGCTCACTGTGACATTGACCTTGACCTCTCACCTAGTTTTTATAATATTCCTGTCAGGAGCATATCTGCTAGTATTAGAGGAAGGTATCCAAAATTTGGTGTGTGCATTCATCTTGGGATGACAAGGTGTCGCATAACATTTTCGGATCACTTTGACCTTGACCTCTGACCTGGTTTTCAGAATAATCATGTCTGGAGCATATCTCTTGTATTATTTGAGATAGGAATCCCAAATGTGATGTGTGCATGCATCTTGGAATGATGAAGTGTCACATACCATCCTTTGGTCACTGTGACCTTGACCTCTGACCTATTTCCTGGAATCGGCATCAGTGCTGGTGCTTATCTCATGTTCTTTGAGGGAGGAGATCCAAATTTGTTGTGTGGATGCATCTTTGACGGCGGAGTGTTACATACCATTTTCAGGTCACTGTGACCTTGACCTCTGACTTCTTTTTTTAGAATAATTTTGTTGGGAGCATATCTCTTGAATGTATTATTTGAGATAAGAATCCCAAATTTGGTGTGTTGGTGCATCATGGGATAGCGGGGTGTCGGGTACCATTTTCGGGTCACTGTGACCTTGACCTCTGACCTAGTTTTAAGAATATTCTTGTCCGGAATATATCTCTTATATTATCCGAGGTAGGAATCCGAAATTTGGTGTGTGTATGCATCTTGGGATGGAGAAGTGATGCATACCATCATTGGATCATTTGTCCTTGACCTTTTACCAAGTTTCTAGAATCGGCATGTAGTCTGGCGCATCTCCTATATTCTTTGAGGTAGGAATTCCAAATTTAGTGTGTGGTTGAATCTTGGGATGGTTGAGTGTCGTGTACTCTTTACGGAACACTGTGACCTTAAAATTGACCTCTGACCTAGTTTTTATAATAATCTTGTCCGAATCATATCTCTTATACTATTTGAGGTAGGAATCCAAATTTTGGAGTGTGAATGCATCTTGGGATGGAGGAGTGTCCCATCCCATTTATGGGTGAATGTGACTGACCTCAAACCTAGTTTATAGAATTGGCATTGAGTCTGGTGGATATCTTCTATGTTTTTTAAAGATAGGAATCCCAAGTTTGCTGCATGTATGCGTCTTTGGATGGAGATATGTTGTGTACTATTTTGGGCCACTGGGACCTTCATCTCTGTCCTAGTTTTTTAGCATAATCGTGTCTGGAGCATATTTCCTATATTACTTGAGCTAGGAATACCAAATTTGGTGTGTGATTGCATCTTGATATAACAGAGTGTCATGTACCAGTTTTGGGCTCACTGTGACCATGGACTATTTCTAGAATTATTGTGTCGAGAGCATACCTCGTATATTACTTGAGGTAGGAATCCCAAATTTGGTGTATGTATGCATATTTGGATGATATGTTGCGGTCCATTTTAAGGTCACTGTGACTTTGACCTATGGCCTATATTATTTGACGTAGGAATCCCAAATTTTGTGTGTGGATTACCCTTGGAATGGGCGAGTGGTGCATACCAATTTTGGTCACTTTGACCGTGACATTGATTTCTGGCCTCATGTCTAGATTTTTCATATCAGGAGCACAGTATTTTTATTACAAATAAATTTCCTAAATGTGTTAATGCTAGACCAATTACTTTGGGGCATTCATCACGTTACTGTGACATTTCATGTTTTTGTCTATCTTTGAGTGGTGGCTTAAGACAACTTTTACTGTACATCTCACACACATCATGTACGCAAGCAGCTGAAGCGACTCACTGTTTGCTGAATCCCAGTGAACATTCAGTGTGGGGCCATTATGGGCCCGCCAGTGAAACGCCCTTTAAATGGTGTTTTGCTGGCGGGCCACAAGCAAATGATGACCGGCTTACTTGGCTGGGTTTAAGTTCTTTAAAGGCCAATACTTGTGTCAATGAGAGGTCTTTAAATGATAAACTGTAAAGGGATAGGTTAAATCAATTCAGTATCTCACTGAATTTATCTGTATAAAACAAAAGAGCTACCTGCATTAAAGACAGTGTTATTTCTGGTCCAGAATAAGAATGGGCAATGAAAATGGGCCGATGACCCATGTCACATTCATTTGCATGCAAAAATCAAGATTTTGATGGACAATTTGAAATTTTGATGGGTCATTTGGACAAAAAAGATCGGCCCAAGAAACCTGAATATCCACCGTACAGAAAATGAGCACCAGATTTGAATAGCTTATGATTTGGGGCCCAGCCAAAAACGAAATCAAAATTACTCTTTCACTCATAATTATCCCCCGACGTAGTCGGAGGGATATAGTTTTGGCGTCGTCCGTGCGTCCGTCCGTCCATTCCGTCCGTCCGTCCGCACTTTTTGTCTGTCCGGAACCATATCTCAGTACCTATTGGTCAGATTTAATTCATACTTGGTACAAATGATAAGTACCATGGACCCTCGATATCCTATAAGTTTGGTCAAAATCGACCCCTTAACACTTGAGTTATTGCCCTTGTTTAAGTATAGGCAATTATAAGGCAAAACCTTTTTTTTGCTTTTTTGTGTGTTGATCTTCACATTTCATCAAAGCTATTATATTTAACAACTTCTCCCTATAGACCATGATTGCCAAGTGCCTGTAGATAAGAATGGCAGTGTCAAAGCTTTACCCCACCCCCTTTGACCCCACCTAAGGGGTCAAAGGTCAAATATTTAAATTTCACAATAACTAAGGCAATAATATTGTTAATATTTTTTGCTGAAATTTTGCATGCAGGCAGAGCAGCAATAGATATGAAACATATCAAACGGGATTTCAGTTTGAAGGCCTGATTCCGAGCCCCTTGGGTGGACTTAGGGGGTGGGGCCGAGGCCAAAATTAAACTTTTTCAGAATATGGTCATGTTGCATATCAAATTAAAGCTGACGACGCTGGTAGCAACATGGTAGCAAATATTTTGCCAACAGACACACCCTCGACCCAGGGGGTGGGGTCAAAAGGTCAAACTATATATTTTTCTGAAAGTAGTCATGTTGCATATCAAGTTAAAGCTGACAACGCTGGCAGCAACATGGTAGCAAATATTTTGCCCACAGACACACCCTTGACCCAGGGGGTAGGGTCAAAAAGTCAAACTAACAAATTAAAGGGAATTGAGCACAGAGCACCGTGAAAGCAAGTATGCTGTCATTACACACACACCAACGACCCCTGGGGTGGGGTCAAAAGGTCATTTTTTGTTCTTTTCTAAAAGTGGTCATGTTGCATATCAAAGTAAAGTGGAAGAAGTGTAGACCTACATGCAAGGTAACACTTTGAATTTACACACATTGAGCAAGACACATTTATCCTAGCTTTGTACTGGTTCAACACAGGAAGACCCGTCCCTGTTTAACTGAGAGATTGTTGATGGGACGTTAAGAATCAAATCAAACAAACAAATTACACCCAATCTTGACCCCTGAGGTTGGGTTTAAAGGTCAAATATTGAAATTGTGCAGACGTAAGTATATTTTTATTGAACTAAGCACTAAAACATACTTGACAGGCGTTTGTTATGATCTGAAAAATCTACACTGTAGGTGAACTAAGGGTTAGATAAATGGGATTTATGTTTTGTGATTTACATGTTTCTCTCAAATAACCCTTCGTCGGGGGATATAAATTCGTCGAATTTGCCTTTTTTTCTCATAAAATAGTGGCTAGTTTGCCTCCCCCTCTCCCCCCGGAAGGCCAAAAAATAAAAACTGTTTTTCATCAAGTTATTCTTAATAGTTTATTTAAACATTCGCCTTAGTGTTAAAGTCTGGAATTGATTTGACTCTTACCGTTGCTATGGTAACAAAAACGGCTGTCAAAATAGGTTATTGAACATTTTTGCTACACATTTGAGACATTTAACGGAGAATTTAGCATACATCGCAAGCAAATACCAAAAATATATTTAACAGATGATGAAATTTATATTTGTTTGCACGGCGTTTTAAGGTAAAGGTGTGAATGGGCGCTCGTAAGCGGTTTTATGGTACATCAAGTCTAAGTTGAAAAAGCATTAAATAGTTAAGTTTCACGTGAGTTGTATTCATTTGAGAAATGAATTTCCACGTGAAACTTTAATTGCACGTGACGACAGGTGTATAAAGAGAAGATAGGTTAATATTGAATTATCGAAGCCTTAGCCAGCAGATCGTTCAAACGTGCTTTCATAGATGAGTGAATTTTTCGGTCACAAGTGGACATTTATCCGGATACAAGCATTGTTTCAACAAGAGGTACAACTGACAGGCGTTTTTCAATGTGGAAGTCCTGGACATTGGGGGTCCTTCCGTTAGCTTAAAGGGCCACTTGGACTAAGCGAGGACTCTAAATGATAAGTATTCTTTTTATAACCAGTGCAATACAGATCTAGAGGAATTCGTTTATCATGACAAAGAACTGATAAGTCAAGCTAGATATTTCACTTGATATTTTATAGTCTCAGCCTGGTCAAAATATTTTTATTCAAGGCCGCTCTTTTTTGTTTCAAGCTGTTTCAAAAGTAAAGTACTTGCTGTCCGATTCATAGAGGCTATGACAGGTTTGACAATATGGTACTTGTGTTTAATAACACGTTAAGTTTTACTTGCGCCGTTAGAGCATTTTAGGTCAGAAATTATTATTTTCGGTATAAGGGAGGCTACTCTTAATATTTTAAGCATACGAAGAAGAAAAAGGTTATCTCCCTCTTAGCGCAAGCTTTCGGAAAATGTTAAAAAATAAATAGATAAAATTTGCATGCTTCATAGATGGTGTGGCGCTTATTGTCCGGTGAGATATATTGTTTTGGGTTTGACTTCTATTATGACGAACATTATTCTCCAAAAAAGGGTGATATTCCTGGATACATTGAGCTCTCAAGTTATTCTAGAATAAGTAGCAATTTAGTTCCTAAAAGCAAATTATTATTGCGAGTATACGTGAAATGCACATGATGAACTAAGCATATGCATGTTTTAGTTTGATTACCATTGTGTAAAGCAGGAGTACAGATAAACCAAACGCTTTGAAGCGTGAATATATTTACAATATTGATATGTTGTTCTAGAACAAATGGTTTCAGGCATTTATTTACATTAAAATTTTACTATAAAAGCTTTGACATACACATATGTTCCAGCCAGACTGGCTCATTTTACGCATTCTGCATCAATCGTTTGAAATAGAAAGATCCAAAGGTCATTGGTCAGAGGTCGTGGTACATCTATAGTTATCATAAAAAACAACTTAACCATGTTAAGCGACGCAATAAGAGTATTTTGCACCTTTGTCGCTTAGGGGTATTCAAATATTTGCTAATATATGCAGGTTTAATATTATAGTAAGTAAGTAAGTAGTTTAATCACAACTTAAGCATGTACATCTCATTATACAGACACATGTAACGGCATATACTTAAGACTTGGTTTGTGTTGATCAACGGCTTGTTGAATTCTGCTATTTCCCAAGAATGGGCGATGAGTTTCTCAAATATCAAAAATAGTAAAGTTTTACTTCTGACATGAATGGGTTCGTCCACATATCGCTTGGATATGGATTATTTGCTCGTTTGCATAGTAAGCCGTCAATCTGGAGTGAGTGTTCCGCATCTCAAAAAAAAAAAAAAAAAAAAAAAAAAAAGCTAGCTTTAAAAAATTTCTTATTCAGTTGAAATACAACATTATGTGCTTGGCGCATTATGTTTGGAGAGACACCATTTATAAAGTCGATCTTTAGGGTGATTCCCTATAAGTTAACCTAAGAAAAGGTTGAGATGCCTTTTGGTTGCATCTACTATGGCGATTGATTTCAAATTTGATGAATTTATACTAAACAAGATTGAGCTTAGCGCTTCTTGCTTGAATTTAATTTGGTGTTTTTTTGTGAGATTCCCAATGTTATATACCAAGAAAGGGTGAGACGCTTCTTATTAGTTTGAGTATTCTCAGTTTGAGATTAATAAAATAAACTTATGAATAATGCGAAACAAGAATGGGCTTGGCGCTTCTTGTTTGGATAGTTGATGTCCATACATGGTCTTCGCGATTCAATCACAGAGTGAGAAGTTTCTTGCTTGTTTTAGCTAGCAATCTCGATTTTGAGATTATTAAAATAAAATTTACGAATTCACATGAAACAAAAATGGGCTCGGCGTTTCTTGTTTGGCGATACGTGGTTTATACAATGTAGATTGTCTTTGGTGTGACTCCCTAAGTGATTAAACAATAAATTTATGTGACGTTTCTTGGTTGTTTTAGCATCCTCAGATTTGAGATTCTTGTAATGAACTTTTTAGAACTAGCACGAAACAAGAACGGGCCGGGCGCTTCTTGTTTGGCGAGATGAGGTTTATACAATGTAGATTGTCTTTGGGCAGATTCCAAAAGTGATTAATCAAGAATGGGTGTGACGCTTCTTGGTAGTTTAGCATTCTAAGATTTGAGATTATTAAAATGAACTTTTAAGAACTCGTACGAAACAAGGATGGGCTTGGCGTTGCTTGTTTGGCGAGATGAGGTTTATCCAATGTAGATTGTCACTGGACAGACTCCAAAAGTGATTAACCAAGAATAGGTGTGACGCTTCTTGGTTGCTTTAGCACTCTCAGATTTGAGATTATAAAACTGAACTTTTAAGATCTCGTACGAAACAAAAAAATTTGGCGCTTCTTGTTTGGCGAGAAGACTTTGGTCAGACTCCAAAAGTGATTAACCAAAATTGGGTGTGACGCTTCTGGGTTGTTTTAGCATTCTAAGATTTGAGATTATTAAAATAAATCTTAAGAACTCGTACGAAATATGGATGGGCTTGGCGCTTCTTGTCCGGCAGAAGACTTTGGTCAGACTCCAAAGTGATTAACCAAGGATGGGTGTGACGTTTCTTGGTTGCTTTAGCATTCTATGATTTGAGATTATTAAACTGAATTTTTAAGAACTCGTTCGAAACAAGAATGGGCTTGGCGCTTCTTGTTTGGCGAGAAGACTTTGGTCAGACTCCAAAAGTGATTAACCAAGAATGGGTGTGACGCTTCTTGGTTGTTTTAGCATTATAAGAATTGAGTTTATTAAAATGAACTTTTAAGAACTCGTGCGAAACAAGGATGGGCTTGGCGCTTCTTGTTTGGCGAGAAGACTTTGGTCAGACTCTAAAAGTGATTAACCAAAAATGGGTGTGACGCTTCTTGGTTGTTTTAGCATTATAAGAATTGAGTTTATAAAAATGAACTTTTAAGAACTCGTGCGAAACAAGGATGGGCTTGGCGCTTCTTGTTTGGCGAGAACATTTGGTCAGACTCCAAAGTGATTTACCAAGAATAGGTGTGACGCTTCTTGGTTGTTTTAGCATTCAAAGAATTGAGTTTATTAAAATGAACTTTAAAGAACTCGTGCGAAACAAGGATGGGCTTGGCGCTTCTTGTTTGGCGAGAAGATTTGGTCAGACTCCAAAAGTGATTAACCAAGAATGGGTTTGACGCTTCTTGGTTGTTTTAGCATTCTATGATTTGAGATTATTAAATTGAACTTTTAAGAACTCGTACAAAACAAGGATGGGCTCGGCGCTTCTTGTTTGGCGAGAAGACTTTGGTCAGACTCCAAAAGTGATTAACCAAGAATGGGTGTGACGCTTCTTGGTTGTTTTAGCATTCTAAGAATTGAGTTTATCAAAATGAACTTTTAAGAACTCGTACGAAACAAGGATGGGCTTGGCACGTCTTGTTTGGCGAGAAGACTTTGGTCAGACTCTAAAAGTGATTAACCAAGAATGGGTGTGACGCTTCTTGGTTGATTTAGCATTCTCAGATTTGAGATTATTAAAATGAACGTTTAAGAATTAGTACAAAACATGGATGGGATTGGCGCTTCTTGCTTGGCAAGATGTGGTTTACGCAATTTAGAGTGTCTTTGGTCAGACTCAACGTGATTAACCAAGAATAGGTGTGAGGCTTCTTGGTTGTTTTAGCATTCAAAAATTTTAGATTACTAAAATAAACTTTTAAGAACTAATAAGAAACAAGAATGGATTTGGTGCTTCTTGTTTTGGTGAGATGAGGTTTATACAATATGGGTGTGACGCTTCTTGGTTGTTTTAGCATACTCAGACTTGAGGTTATTAAATTAAACTTTGAGAACTCATGCGAAACAAGAATGGGCTTGGTGCTTCTTGTACGACGAGATGAGGTTTATAGATTGTCTTTGGTCAGACTCCAAAGTGATTAACCAAAAATGGGTGTAACGCTTCTTAGTTGTTTTGTTATTCTCAGATTTGAGATTACTAAAATAATCTTTTAAAAACTTGTGCGAAACCATAATGGGCTTGGCGTTTCATGTTTGGCGAGACGTATTGGTCAGACTCCAAAAGTGATTAAACAAGATTGGATGTGACGCTTCTTGGTTGTTTTAGCATTCTAAGATTTGAAATTACTGACATAAACTTTTAAGAACTAATACGAAACCAGAATTGGCTTGGCGTTTCTTGTTTGGCAAGATATGGTTTTTACGATGTAGATTGTTTTTGGTCAGACTCCAAAAGTGATTAATCAAGAACGGACATGGTAGCGCTTCTTGGTTGTTGTAGAATTCAAAGATTTCAGATTACAAAAATAAACTTTTAAGAACTAATACGAGACAAGAATGGGGTTGGCGCTTTTTGTTTGGCGAGATGCGGTTTATAGTTAGTCTTTGTTGAGATTCCCAAGGTGATTGACTAAGAATGTGTGTGACGCTTCTTGGTTGTTTTAGTATTCTCAGTTTTGAGATCAATAAGATTAAATTTATAAATTCATACAAAACAAGAATGGGTTTAGAGCTTCTTAATTGTTGAGATGATGTTTATAGATTGTAATTGGTGTGAATTATATCGTGATAAACAAGAAAGGTCGTGACGCTTCTTGGTTGCACCTAGGTGTCTTTAAATGAACTTATTTAGCAAATTTCATGAGATCACGTGAACAAGAATGTGATTGGTGCATTTTGTTGGGAGATAATTTTCCATAGATTGTTATTAGTGTAATTCCTATTGAAAATTACATGAAATTAGATGACTAAGAGAAGGGGATTCGGTCAAAAATGATTTCCGTTAAAAAAAAAAAAAAAAAAAAAAAAAAAATGTCAAAGGTGCTTTATTCTTCTATGTCTAGCACTGTAAGGATGAATGAAGAGGCTGAAGGAATTTTGTCTAAGCCAGTTATTAAAAAAGAACCTTTTACTCCTCATATGTTGCTAAAAATTGTACAAATGTTTGGTAAAGATGGTAAAAATCTTATTAATTTGAGATTCGTCTTAATGTGCATGTTAGGATAGTTTGGATTCCTGAGATATTCTGATTTGGGAAATTTAATACGTTCAGATACCAGGATTTTTCAAGATAGACTAGAATTTTTTATCAAGCAAAGCAAAACTGATAAGATTAAGGAATGTACGTGGATAGTCATATCCCCTACGGGAATCACAGTGTGTCCCAAAACTCATCTTTTGGTTTATATGAAATTAACTAATATTAATGATAATTTAAGTAATTATATTTTTCAGGCAAGTGTTAAACTAAGTCTGGTTGTAAGTTCCGTAAAAGTAGGAAGCTGTCATACACTAGAGCAAGAGAGATTTTGCTGGGAAATTTGGTAAAAGTTGGTTTGCCTGAGGGCAGTTTCGGCTTACACAGCCTCAGATCAGGCGAAGCTACAGCAGCAGGGAACGTAGTTCCTGAGAGATTGATCCAAAAACATGGCAGATGGAAGGTAGAGAGCTCCAAAAACAGGTACATACACGAGCTTTACCTCAGAAAATGTTGCTAACAAATATGATAAAAGAATACATTTGTATTTTTCATTTATGGCTGCTAATAGCATTTTGGTTGCCCGTTCTTTATTGTCGATCAGCTGGCTGTTGGCACATACTATATTCTTGTTAGTTTTATTTGATTGCAAATAAGAAGGTTCTGAGCATACGCAGTAAGGATAGGCTAAATGGCCTGAAGAAACTGACAGGTGAATGATGCTTCTTTATATTTTAAGAGGAAATGTAAAACAACGCTGCAATAAAATATAAATGATTTATGTCCGTATGAGAAGAGTCGAATCAGAACATAATGAAATTTATATTTGTTTGCACGGCGTTTTAAGGTAAAGGTGTGAATGAGCGCTCGTAAGCGGTTTTATGGTACATCAAGTCTAAGTTGAAAAAGCATTAAATAGTTAAGTTTCACGTGAGTTGTATTCATTTGAGAAATGAATTTCCACGTGAAACTTTAATTGCACGTGACGACAGGTGTATAAAGAGAAGATAGGTTAATATTGAATTATCGAAGCCTTAGCCAGCAGATCGTTCAAACGTGCTTTCACCCCACCCACCCACCCGCAATTTTGATGTAGCATACACATCATATACTATTTTTAAGCACATATGTTTCTAGAATGATGTTGGAAACATTGGCCAACAGTATTAGAAGCATAATATATACATTAAGTGGTCAATTATTTTATGCAGCATGTTCAATTAATTTATGCCACATTGCATTACAAGTTATATATATATATATATATATATAAAAAATGATTTGCAAATATCATTGGAATATGAAAGAAAGATCTTTCGAGAAATGAGTATGTATTTTTTATGATTTGGAAATTTATTCCTTATATTTAAGCATATACTGACGAACAAATGAAATGCAGTATTTCAGTTTTATCGTGGCCATGTTCATCAAGGAATATATATTAGGGATATTTTACAATATTGGGGTTGTTTGAATAGATTAGAATTTGAGTCTAGAAGGGCTAATTAAGCACGAATGCTACCTAATTTCTGGTTTCGTCTATCCCATTGTTAAGTATGAATGTACTATATTTATCACAAGTATTTAGTTCTTTGAGGTGTTTGAAAAGACTGGACATCATAGTCAAATTGGTATGCATTAGAGGCAGGAAGAATTTCATGATAAAGGAATGGAAAGAAGTGGTAGAGATGGCAAGCAGATGGTGAAATTTGCGAATATCTGGAGAAATACAGATTGGCAAGTATAGATTTAAGGAAGATGTACTTAAAGGTAAATATATCTGCGCTTTTATCTTATAATAATAATAAAGTAAAAGCATATAATAAAACTTAAAACAAATGATTATTCTCATAGTTATGGTAAGCAGATGCTCACAAAGTATTTCATACAGATGTACCATGACCTTTGAGTAATGAACTTTGGGTATTTCTATTGCAGACCCCATGTAATAACCCACTTGGACATGAACACCTGTTCTTGTTAAATATTTTATGTTAAAAGAGAAAATACTTAAAACATTCATTTTAAGAGAACTATGTTTCATATTGTAAGCGTTGTCACGCTTCAAAGTGTTTTGTCTATCCATAGAAATATTATCACGCATAATTTTACATATATGCATTAGAGTCGGTTGCTTCTAATCGAATTAGATTACTGTGTTAACAGCTTACATATATATTCTGATTGAACCATCTGAGTTTATGAGTTTTATTGTAGCTTTTTTCGTAGTATTGCATAAATAAAATTAAAGCAGTTTATGCTTTATTCAACTAGAGCATCAAGGCATTCCTTTCAGAACTTAGCAGGTTTAAAGATTAATTGTAATGGCATCAGTGCATTTCAACCTTTAAGTTAAAAAGGATGTTAAAGTTCAATTGTAGTAGTTACTGTAACAATTTGTTCAAAATTATATATATAAAATAAGAATAAATAAGACTAGAAGACAATACTTGAAGATAATATCAAATCATTTCGTTTACGGGTTTTAACTCGTGACAATACTTGAAGATAATATTATATCAGTTCGTTTCAGGTTTAACTTGTAAAGTTCTTCCATTCTTTGGGGACGGCAAACCAAGACTACGACGGATGGACCTAGTATATGGCTGTAGCGGAGCTTCCGAATAATAATCACAAATATGCTATTCTTTTGTCATGAAATATACAAAATACACGCCGATCAGCTGGCTGTTGGCACATACTATATTCTTGTTAGTTTTATTTGATTGCAAATAAGAAGGTTCTGAGCATACGCAGTAAGGATAGGCTAAATGGCCTGAAGAAACTGACAGGTGAATGATGCTTCTTTATATTTTAAGAGGAAATGTAAAACAACGCTGCAATAAAATATAAATGATTTATGTTCGTATGAGAAAAGTCGAATCAGAACATAATTAGAATTATTTTTTTGATATCTACCTGTGCTGATATCTATTTTTTTAAAAATCGGTCTCCCAATGCCTTAAATTTGGTCCAAAATGGCAGTTTCTCTATTTAGGCCTATTTGAGCGGCCATTTTAATACTATGACAACCGTAAAAGTTGAATAAATACCATGCTTTTACACTTGGTTTATTCTTCTAAACAACCAATCAGAAGATATTGGTGAAGATCAACTCTCATTTTTTGGCTCCAGAGGGGGCCAAATTAGCCTCTTAATGCAAGTAGCTCTTTATATCGACAAAATGCTGCTTGACTAAGATAAAACTGTCAATCATGTATATATATATATATATATATATATATATATATATATATATATATATATATATATATATATATACGTAGAGATCCATTGTGTTCAAAAAGAAACTTAAGCTGTACATAATGCTTGATTGGTAGAGCCATTTTTAAGATACACATTTTAAACGTGCTTGACTTTTAGATTGGACTACCTCTGATCGGTAGTTTTCAGGCCCTGTAAAATCACGTTTTCGGCGGCTTGCAAGGGTATCCATTAAAGAAAAAGCCACACACACAACATCTTGTATCCTTTAATTTTCTAATAAAGTGTGCTAGTCACACTTTTTGATTTTTCAAAATTGCCAAAGATAGCCAACAAATGGTCAACCTAGCATACTGGCATGCAGAAATTGTACAATTTTGTCAGTTTGCCATGTTGAACATTTTTTGGCTATCTTCCATTAGATTTGTGAATATGATAAATGTAGATTATTACACGGGCACAGGCTGATACGGTCTACTCGGGCTGAGATCAGGGCTGGGATCAAAAACACCGTGTAATAATCTATATGTAAAATCGGTTGTGTGCTTGCTGGGACTCGTCTTCTCACAACAAAGCCAGAAAATGATTCTAATGTGGAAAATATAATGGCTCCATTACTAGTCCGAAAAGGTCACAATCCTCTATAACAATTTAGCTTTTTTACACCATGCCACAAGAAAACCTCATACATGAAAAAGTTTGAAATTTGCATGTACATTGATATGTAAAAAACATGCACGTTTTCTTTTTGTCCACATTGCTACTTGTATTTTGGCCTCGACGCGACAAAACCTGTGTTTGGGGTTTCCCAAACTAGAAAATTGAAACTTTGCTCGTAGCAAGTCTAGATAGGATACCTTCCAATAAGCGAAAAAACAAAGGCACTAATAAGACTGCGTGGATGCACAGGCTGGTCTGCTCCTTTGTTGTTCGCAACCCCCCGAAGACAGGTTTTCTCACGTTGAGGCCCAATTTTATCAAAATTAAACAATTTTTGGTAAAATACCGATCAGATTGCATGCTTGTCTCAATCTTTCCAGAAATTAAAAATGTCGGTTTTCAGGAAGATACTGTAGGTTATCTTTCCATATTTATGAATGATTCTGATTTGTGTTAATTCATGTTGGACAGCTATAATAAGTAGAAGATATATTTTTTTATTCTGGTGAGTTTGCTATATATTTTTCGTCTTTGGTAGCTTTTTTAAAGCTAGTCTGTTCCCAACATTTTAGGGTGGTGCAGTCGCTGCTGCAACTTTCAGAGAGATTATCCTGTCATATTTTGTTTCTTTCGCAGAATGAAATGTGCTTTACTCGCAAATTCGGATGGTGGTTGGCGCGTTTTAGTCCATCTCGCCCTCCCCACCCCCCCCCCCTCTCTCTCTCCCTCTCTCTCTCTCTCTCTCTCTCTCTCTCTCTCTGAGAAGAGTTTCGATATTACTGGACTATTATTGACTGGTACTTGAAAACTTAACTCGATCTATAGTGGAACTTGGTACTGGTATGTATTTGGGCGAATTACATTTGAGCGGAAATCATACCGTGACTGGCGGAGTATGAAAGGAGCGGAGAACCATACAGTCATAAGAGCGGATGGATAATTCATTCAAATGAGCTAATTTTTAAGGTAATGACCTTTTAAATAAGTATTCACTATTTGTATTACCTTTTATGACCAATATTGCTTAGTTTAATAAGTGATTGAGATGCGTTGCAGTGGCGGATCCAGAGGGGGCTCAGGGGGTTCTCCGCTTTTAAATAACCTATGAAAATGAAATAATTTGGTCTCAGTGAGACCAAATTATTTCATTTTCAAGGGATATTTAAGAAAAATTAGATAAAATGAGTAAAACGATCCCCCACTCACCCCCTTTCAAAGAATCCCTGATCTGTCCCTGCATCTGGCTGTTTATTTGGAAAATTCGCTCATTTGGATGATTTAAACATCCGCTCTTTTGTCTTATGGTTCTCCGCTCTTTCGTAAAATTAATCTGCTTTTTCGTATTATGGATCCACTCAAACGTAAATCTCCCATGTATTTGATGATATATCGATAATGCCCGATCTTGCCTGATAGAAAGCATTGTAGAATGGAAACAGAGCGGTGATTCGGTGATTATGCACCAGTCATTTGTAATGTGCACTAAGTTTGAAATCTGAAGACAGAGCATTTTGAAAGTTATTCAAGCTTTTCATACTGTACGCATAGCTCTGTATATCGGATGTTCTGGCCAAGTAGTCGAGTGTCTAAATAAAATCCATATGTTGCAGTCAACGACCCGACCACTAGGCCAGAACACCCGATATACCAAACTATGCGTACAGTATGAAAAGCTTGAACAACTTTCAAAATGCTCCAGCCTCAGATTTCGAACGTTTTCACATTGTTATTTTGCATTTTAGTTTAAGTTAGCATAACTTCCAGAACATAAGCAAAAATTCCTTTTACCCTCTGTTTTAGGAAAATAACACACACTTTTTTGGCATAACTCTGGCGCTGTAGCGACTAACACTCAAATCTCTTAACTTTATTAAGCAGATACACAGCTGGATTAATAAGTGACAATAATTCGCGTCGATGAATATGTTCAGAAGTAAAATATTGACCAAAATATTGCCCTTTTTAACAGCTAGGTACACTATTTTGTGCACTCGTCGACTGCAACCACCACGCGATGACTGCACTGTTCGATTACAGTGGTTCTCTAGCGTGGTATAGCACCGTTCATTTTTATGGAATGGATTAAACAACAATTGTCAGGCAGATCTAGTTAATGGTTTTATTAGATGGCATTTTTCACATAATTTGACAATGCCTTTCCATGAAAAATCGCATAGGCCTATTAGCTATTTTTGTACGTTATACCTGAACATTAATATCTACTTTTCAGATGAAAAAAGTAACAATGCAACTACTTGCTACAGTTTTCCTTGCTTGCTTTCTTACTTGCACGAAAGGAGACGAAAATGGTGACATTTGCTTTGATGGTTATATTGACTCTAGTGGCTATTGTTTCAAGGTCTTCCAAGGACAGAGCACTATTGCCCATTTTGCCCGACAGACATGTGAACATAACAACGGTCATCTTGCCTTCATAGACAACCAAGAAAAGAACAATGCTCTAGTCACATTCCTGAAAAACTATCCTACCACAGATCATGTTTATATCGACGGAAGAAGGCAGTACACTTTTGACGATATTAATTATGAAGGGATAGAGATGGGCTTTACCAACTGGGACCATGATTTTACAGAAATTACAGAAGAATGCGTTGTAATGGATGTGAAGACGGGCACTTGGTTTCTCAACTCGTGTTTTGATTACAACAGTTTTGTGTGTGAGATGTACAAATGAAACAAGTATCTAATAGACGTTTCCAAGACAGGCTCAGAATATTTCTCAAAAGTCACCTGATCAGGTGACTTTTGAAAAATATTCTGAGCCTGGTTCACCCAGGTGAACCGCATGTCTAGATCTCGGAGGGTGTTGGCTATCGGAGGTAAACATTGAGATCATGGATGGATAGGGTCTGTATTTAGCCATTTTTATTTCATATGGAAAGTTTCTTGGGGACGAGAGCAGCAAACATGTTGCTTCTATATTGAGTGATAAGGACTCGGAATCGGTTAAATACTTTTGATCCATGTCTGTATGATTCAGGGCAACTTTTCAAACGGCGAATGTGAATTTTTCAATGAAAAAGGGCTAGTTGTTTGATCATTGCTGGACTTCTATCAACCTTTGACACTAATTGCTTGTGCCGCTACCATTCTATATCATTCTCCTGCATGACCTGTAAGTGTCATGTCCAAAACTGCTATTAAAACTTCAAATTTTGAAAATCGCTTACGTTGCTATCGTTTTGATGGTTAGCAAAATGTTCAGAGGACTTACCTCCGAATGGAACGATATCCATAAACATGACACCATCGTCATAAAATTGCAAATAAATAAGTGTTGTACACGTCTGTTTGAATAATATTGGACTGATACATTCCAAAGAGAGGTTAAACATTGCAGCGGTCGTTATGAATCAAGAAAAAATACAACATAACATATAAATATTAACTGATGAATTCGAAATATTCGTTCAAATCACCGCATTTTGGAATTCAAATGCGATTTAAACTCAAACAGATTCAGTTCAAAAACATGCATTGCTTTCAGAATTCTTGTCATTCTATATACTTACGGCTTATATGTTGATTGTATTCCTTAAAGTGGTTCATTATGATATAAAACCATCTCAAAGCAGACCATGTGCAGCCCAAAACTCCTTTGTTTACCTCCGATAGCCAACACCCTCCGAGATTCGGACATGCGGTTTACCTGGGTGTGGTTTGGATCAGGTGACTTGAGAGATATTCTGAGCCTGGTGAAACGTCTAACAGATGATAGTGTATAACTGACCAATACAAGGGCGACTTGGCACGTGGCATAGTCCACAAACAAAATCGCACATGTTCAATCTCCCACATTTAATCGAGGTTAACCATACAGTTGGTGGATTTAACTCTTTGCATGCTGGATAATTTTTCATGCGTTTTGTTGTTTGTTGATTTTTAAAAGTCATCTTTCTCGGGAAAATATCAGGAATACAATCAGAGTGTTTGGAGCCAGATCAGGCCCTACATTTTGTCGAGCCTGACCTGGGTCCAAACTGTTTGCAAATTTTATCAGCAGACGACACAGGTAAAAAAACAGTTAAGTAGGCGTGTTTTTCGGAAAGGTGAATTGGATGCAGGAACTCGTAAAATGATAAAATATTTCTTAATTATCTTATTTTTCTTTTAACGTCCCATTTCTCAATAAAAGTATCTGCTGTGTCAATAATATAGGTTAAATGTCGTGGGAATACAGTAAAACCTGTGTAAAACGGCAGCTCTCAAAAAGACCGACAATTGGTTTTCAATACCAATTCTCCCTTAATGCAGGTCAAAAGTAATGCAGACCATTCTGCAATGGCCTTTGACCTTCATTAAGCTACCATTTGTCATTAAGACCTATGTTTTGTCTATTTTTGAGTGGCCGTTTTACACAGGTTTTATTTCAAAAAGACCGAAACTTGATTTTACAGTACCAATTCTAGCTTAATGCAGGTCAAAAGTATTGCAGAATGCTTTCTGCTATGCTTTTGACCTTCATCAAGATACCATTTGTCATTAAGACCAATGTTTTGTCTATCTTTGAGTGGCCGTTTTACACAGGTTTTACTTTCAAAAAGAACCAAAAAATAAAATAAAATTGGTTTTCAATATCAATTTTTGCTTAATGCAGGTCAAAAGTATTGCAGAATGCTCCAGGGGGAGCATTCTGCAATGACTTTTGACCTTCATTAAGCTACCATTTGTCATTAAGAGCTCTGTTTTGTCTATTTTTGGGTGGCCATTTTACACAGGTTTTACTTTCAAAAAGACCGAAAATTGGTTTTCAGTATCAATTCCCGCTTAATGCAGGTCAAAAGTATTGCAGAATGCATTCTGCTATGCTTTTGACCTTCATCAAGCTACCATTCGTCATTAAGACCTATGTCTTGTCTATCTTTGAGTGGCCGTTTTACGCAGGTTTTACTTTCAAAAAGACCGAAAATTGGGTCTCAATATCAATTCTCGCTTAATGCAGGTCAAAAGTATTGCAGAATGCTCCAGGGGGAGCATTCTGCAATGACTTTTGACCTTCATTAAGCTACCTTTTGTCATTAGGAGCTATGCTTTGTCTATTTTTGAGTGGCCATTTTACACAGGTTTTACTTTCAAAAAGACCAAAACTTGGTTTTCAGTACCAATTCTCGCTTAATGCAGGCCAAAAGTATTGCAGAATGCAATGCTTTTGACCTTCATTAAGCTACCATTTGTAATTAAGACCTACGTTTTGTCTATTTTTGAGTGGCCGTTTTACACAGGTTTAACTTTCAAAAACCGAAAGTTGATTGCAATGCCAATTCTCGCTTAATGCAGATCAAAAGTACTGCAGAATGCTCCGAGGGGAGCATTCTGCAATGGCTTTTGACCTATATTAAGCTACCATTTGTCATTAAGGCCTATAATTTGTCTATTTTGAGTGGCCGTTTTACACAGGTTTTACTGTAAATGTATACACCACATATAAGCCAGCTTTTATCACATAGGTGTGATACTTTCCTTTAAACCTCTGTAGTCTGATGGAATTTTCCCATATATATTGAAACAATAAGTACGGGACTGCCCATTGTGTTCTTTAAGAGAACACAGATAGAATTTCCTGAATAATTATGTATTTCTGTCTCTGAAGGTTGTTTTAAACTTACCAAACAGTGCAGACCCTGATAAAATACATAATTATATTGCCTTTAATCTTTTAAAGCCCTCGGGCCGATATGGCTACCCCAGTGCCAATATGACCTAGGGGCACACCTCGGTCATATTATAACTTTTTTATTACATCCGCGCAAATTCGTTTAACTTTTCTATAATACCTGTTGGGCCGGTGAGACAGTGAGACCAAAAAAAAAGCTGACGTGGTGAAAATTGCAGCAAGTTAGAGCGTGACGTAGATCAATGACGTCATAAGATAAATATTGAACATTGTCATTGACGACGAGATATTTCAACAGACTTTTGTCAATAATTCTAACACACCTGCCTATAAAGTCAATGCTAAAAAGTGTGATATATCAAACAATAATTCACAGTTTTGAAAGCGCGAGGAAAGTGCGTGCTAGCTGACGTCATTTGCTGCTCAAAAATGACGTCATTCATGGCGTTAGACGGTGTAACGTCGCTTTTACGCTTTAAAGACGTTACAAATACACGTAAACGAATGCGACGTAATCTAAGTATTGGCGGGAGTTCTTCAGTGCAATGGCGGAAAGTTGGAAGAAGCTGAAGACTTCAAAGTTCATTGTGTGTTAGAATCGAAATAGATCAGCTCTAGTGCGTGAATTGTCGAGTAATAATACACTGTTTGTCAGTCAGTTGTACAAAGATAAATTACTCGCGCTGCGCACTCGTGATTTGATCTTCTTTACAACTGACCTCCAAAGAGTGAATTATTACACAACAAGTCACTGCTATCTATTTCTTAAACAATCAGAGTCAGCCTTAAGATTAGCATTCATGCATATCTAGATTGTGGTATAGCTTTAATTTCTGACACCCATGTGCATGCACATATTTTTCGCTCAGATACTCGTCAAGCCTTTGTTTTAACATTTACACAAAGCAAGTTTTCTCATGACGAGGGTAATCACAGAGTATATGAAAAGGTACAGTAAATTAATTCAAAGGACAGTATATGAATGGGTCAACTTTCTGTGAAACAAAGTCTATGAATTTTCAAAGGCCAGGTATATTATTGGGGTTGGTTTCGCATGCCCGTACCAAAATTAACACAGAGTTACCCCCCCCCCCCCCCCGAGTGATCACCACTCTCCTTTGCACGAAGAAAGCACAAAAAGAATAGAAGTATATGCCCTTTTTGTGCTTTCTTCGTGCAAAGGAGAGTGGTGATCACTCGGGGGGGGGGGGGGGGGTGGGGGGTAACTCTGTGTTAATTTTGGTACGGGCATGCGAAACCAACCCCAATAATATACCTGGCCTTTGAAAATTCATAGACTTTGTTTCACAGAAAGTTGGGGAAGGGGATAATGACAACGGTCCCCGCATGGTGCGTTTCTGCGCATGCGTCATTTGTTTTTAGAATAGACAGCCAAAAAACCCAATGTCTATTAATAGCGCTTAACAAGATGCAGCTTTTAAAAAAGATAATACATTATGTAGAGGTCATATTTTAAGATGCCTGAAATGAGGATGGATGCCTCTATGGAGACTTGCACATCATTTCCCATGCGCGGATCCAGAAAGTTTTTTTCAGATGGGGGTCAAACTTTGACTACGTATTTCCTTTGTTGATGATGGGAGAGATGATTCAAATACCAATATAAGCGGGCCATCATCGGCCCAGCAGCGAAACGCCATTTAAATGGCGTTTCGCTGGCGGGCCGTTGGTGTTCACTCTCGGCATGTTATCAGATGTTTTCATTTGCATTATGCCGTGTTTTTTGTTTGGCTAACGTCAATATAAACGCCTTACGAGCGTACTTCTACAGTATTTGCAAAGTCAGCTTTTCCCAAGAAAGCATGTTCTGATGTCTCTAGGTTTATCTTAATCCGTATATTAACCAGCGACCCTAACCCGACGGCTCTAAGTGACGTTTATCGTTTATTCACTACCATTGTGTATCTTGCCATTCAAGTAGCGTGTTTTGACGCAATATTTGACTGCATTACGAATATGATTGGACGTTTGTTTGCTGTGTGATTTTACAGGGGATCCGGACCAGTATGGCTAAGAAACCCTATATTTTTGCGATTTTTCAGGGGGGGTCCGGACCCCCTGTCCCCCCCTCTGGATCCGCACATGTTTCCTACAATGTGCCCCCGACCTCAATCCTCCATTTAGACTCAGATCAGCCTGTGCGTATGTGCAGTTGTAAACGTATCAGCGTATTTGCTATTTCCTTTATGAAGATGACATTCACAAGCGCTAATTTCTTTAACTATGATCAGACGATGGCTATCGCCTGCACATATATCATATAAGGCTAGCCTGGAAACATGTCCTAATTCCTGTAATAGAATGAAGGTAAATGGATGGGCATGTTTGTCCTTTAATAAACGTACAACTATGTTCTGAAGTCGTTGTGAGGAGACGGTCAGAACTGGATGAGCGTATTTCTAAATCAGATATGGGTATTACCATATTCTAACTACGATCACAGCTGGCTGATCATGCTCCTCATCAGGTAGATGTATAAACATTATCTTACCATTGTAATGAGACGAGCAGGTTCCTTATGAAATAGGGGTATTACCATGCTCCGAACATGGTCATGAGATGATCATAATGGACGGAGCATCTTTCTTACCTGAATGAGGAATAACCATGCTCTGACCGTCGTCACGAAACGATCACAACTGACGGTGCATGTTTCTTACCTTCTCTGTCCATTGTCATGAGACTATCACAACTGTCGGAGCATGTTTCATACATAAATGATATATAACCATGCTCTGACCGTTGTCATGTCACGATGACAACTAACGGAGCATGTTTCATACCTTAGGGATGAATAACCATGCTCTGACCGTTGTCACGAGACGATGACAACTAACGGAGCATGTTTCATACCTTAGGGATGAATAACCATGCTTTGACCGTTGTCACGAGACGATGACAACTGACGGTACATGTTTCATACCTTAGGGATGAATACCATGCTCTGGCGATAACAACTGTCGGAGCATGTTTCATACCTTAGGGATGAAGAACCATGCTCTGACCGTTGTCATGAGGCGATGACAACTGACCGAGCATGTTTCATACCTTAGGGATAAATACCATGCTCTGACCGTTGTCATGAGACGATGACAACTGACAGAGCATGTTTCATACCTTAGGGATGAATAATCATGCTCTGACCGTTGTCATGTCACGATGACAACTCACGGAGCATGTTTCATACCTGAGGGATGAATAACCATGCTCTGACCGTTGTCATGAGACGATGACAACTGACGAGGCATGTTTCATACCTTAGGGATGAATAACCATGCTCTGACCGTTGTCATGTCACGATGACAACTGTCGGAGCATGTTTCATACCTTAGAGATGAATAACCATGCTCTGACCGTTGTCATGTCACGATGACAACTGTCGGAGCATGTTTCATACCTTAGGGATAAATAACCATTCTCTGACCGTTGTCATGTCACGATGACAAATAACGGAGCATGTTTCATATCTTAGAGATGAATAACCATGCTCTGATCGTTGTCATGTCACGATGACAACTGTCGGAGCATGTTTCATACCTAAGAGACGAATAACCATGCTCTGACCGTTGACATGAGACGATGACAACTGACGGAGCATGTTTCATACATGAATGATATATTACCATGCTCTGACCATTGTCATGAGACGATAACAACTGACGGAGCATGGTTCATACCTTAGGGATATATTACCATGCTCTGACCGTTGTCATGAGACGATAACAACTGACGGAGCATGGTTCATACCTTAGGGATATATTACCATGCTCTGACAATTGTCGCTAGACGATAACAACTGGAGGAGCATGGTTCATACCTAAGGGATATATTACCATGCTCTGACCGTTGTCACTAGACGATGACAACTGACGGAGTTTGGTTCATACCTTAGGTATATATCCATGTTCTGACTGTTGTCTTGAGATGATAACAAATGACTGAGCATGGTTCATACCTTAGGGATAATTTACTATGCTCTGACCGTTGTCATGAGACGATAACAACTGACGGAGCATGGTTCATACCTTAGGGATATATTACCATGCTATGACCGTTGTCACTAGACGATAACAACTGACGGAACATGGTTCATACCTTAGGGATATTACCATGCTCTGACTGTGTCATGAGATGATAACAACTGACGGAGCATGGTTCATACCTTAGGGATATATAACCATGCTCTGACCGTTGTTACTAGATGATAACAACTGATGGAGCATGGTTCATACCTTAGGGATGAATAATCATACTCTGACCGTTGACACTAGATGATAACAACTGACGGAGCATGGTTCATACCTTAGGGATATTTTACCATGCTCTGACCGTTGTCACTAGACGATAACAACTAACGAAGCATGGTTCATAACTTAGGGATATATTACCATGCTCTGACCGTTGTCACTAGACGATTACAACTGATGGAGCATGGTTCATACCTAAGGGATATATTACCATGCTCTGACCATTGTCACTAGACGATAACAACTGACGGAGCATGGTTCTTACCTGAATGAGGTATAACCATGCTCTGACCGTTGTCACGAAACGATCACAACTGACAGAGCGTGTTTCTTACCTGCTCTTTCCATTGTCATGGGACGATGACAACTGTCAGTGCATGTTTCATACATAAATGATATATAACCATGCTCTGACCGTTGTCATGAGACGATGACAACTGACAGAGCATGTTTCATACCTTAGGGATGAATAATCATGCTCTGACCGTTGACATGAGACGATGACAACTGACGGAGCATGTTTCATACATGAATGGTATATTACCATGCTCTGACCGTTGTCATGAGACGATAACAACTGTTGGAGCATGGTTCATATCTTAGGGATATATTACCATGCTCTGACCGTTGTCATGAGACGATAACAACTGACGGAGCATGGTATATACCTTAGGGATATATTACCATGCTCTGACCGTTGTCATGAGACGATAACAACTGACGGAGCATGGTTCATACCTTAGTGATATATTACCATGCTCTGACCGTTGTCATGAGACGATAACAACTGACGGAGCATGGTTCATACCTTAGGGATATACTACCATGCACTGACCGTTGTCACTAGACGATAACAACTGACGGAGCATGGTTCATACCTTAGGGATATATTACCATGCTCTGACCGTTGTCACTAGACGATAACAACTGACGGAGCATGATTCATACCTTAGGGATATATTACCATGCTCCCACCGCTGTCATGGGATGATAACAACCGACTGAGCATGGTTCATACCTTAGGATATATTACCATGCTCTGACCGTTGTCATGAGATGATAACAACTGACGGAGCATGGTTCATACCTTAGGGATATTTTACCATGCTCTGACCGTTGTCTTGAGACTATAAAAACTGTCAGAGCATGGTTCATACCTTAGGGATATATTACCATGCTCTGACCGTTGTCACTGGACGATAACAACTGACGGAGCATGGATAATACCTCAGGGATATATTACCATGCTCTGACCGTTGTCACTGGATGATAACAACTGACGGAGCATGGTTCATACCTTAGGGATGTATTACCATGCTCTGACCGTTGTCACTAGACGATAACAACTGACGGAGCATGGTTCATACCTTAGGGATATACTACCATGCTCTGACCGTTGTCACTAGACGATAACATCTGACGGAGCACGGTTCATACCTTAGGGATATATTACCATGCTCTGACCGTTGTCATGAGACGATAACAACTGACGGAGCATGGTTCATACCTTAGGGATATATTAGCATGCTCTGACCGTTGTCACTAGACGATAACAACTGGCAAAGCATAGTTCATACCTTAGGGATATATCACCATGCTCTGACCGTTGTCATGAGACGACTACAACTGACGGAGCATGGTTCATAACTTAGGGATATATAACCATGCTCTGACCGTTGTCACTAGACGATAACAAGTGACGGAGCATGGTTAATACCTTAGGGATATATCACCATGCTCTGACCGTTTTCATGAGACGATAACAACTGACTGACCATGGTTCATACCTTAGGGATATATAACCATGCTCTGACCGTTGTCACTAGACGATAACAACTGACGGAGCATGGTTCATACCTTAGGGATATATTACCATGCTCTGACCGTTGTCACTAGATGATGACAACTGACGGAGCATGGTTCATACCTTATGGGGTTTATATAACCATGCTCTGACCGTTGTCATTAGACGATTACAACTGACGAAGCATGGTTCATATCTCAGGGATATATTACCATGCTCTGACAGTTGTAAAGAGACGATAACAACTGACGGAGCATAGTTCATACCTTAGGGATATATTACCATGCTCTGACCGTTGTTATGAGACGATAACAACTGACGGAGCATGGTTCATATCTTAGGGATATATATAACCATGCTCTGACCGTTGTCACTAGACGATGACAACTGACGGAGTTTGGTTCATACCTTAGGTATATATCCATGTTCTGACTGTTGTCTTGAGATGATAACAAATGACTGAGCATGGTTCATACCTTAGGGATAATTTACTATGCTCTGACCGTTGTCATGAGACGATAACAACTGACGGAGCATGGTTCATACCTTAGGGATATATTACCATGCTATGACCGTTGTCACTAGACGATAACAACTGACGGAACATGGTTCATACCTTAGGGATATTACCATGCTCTGACTGTGTCATGAGATGATAACAACTGACGGAGCATGGTTCATACCTTAGGGATATATAACCATGCTCTGACCGTTGTTACTAGATGATAACAACTGATGGAGCATTGTTCATACCTTAGGGATGAATAATCATACTCTGACCGTTGACACTAGATGATAACAACTGACGGAGCATGGTTCATACCTTAGGGATATTTTACCATGCTCTGACCGTTGTCACTAGACGATAACAACTAACGGAGCATGGTTCATAACTAAGGCATATATTACCATGCTCTGACCGTTGTCACTAGACGATTACAACTGATGGAGCATGGTTCATACCAAAGGGATATATTACCATGCTCTGACCATTGTCACTAGACGATAACAACTGACGGAGCATGGTTCTTACCTGAATGAGGTATAACCATGCTCTGACCGTTGTCACGAAACGATCACAACTGACAGAGCGTGTTTCTTACCTGCTCTGTCCATTGTCATGAGACGATGACAACTGTCAGTGCATGTTTCATACATAAATGATATATAACCATGCTCTGACCGTTGTCATGAGACGATGATAACTGACAGAGCATGTTTCATACCTTAAGGATGAATAATCATGCTCTGACCGTTGACATGAGACGATGACAACTGACGGAGCATGTTTCATACATGAATGGTATATTACCATGCTCTGACCGTTGTCATGAGACGATAACAACTGTTGGAGCATGGTTCATATCTTAGGGATATATTACCATGCTCTGACCGTTGTCATGAGACGATAACAACTGACGGAGCATGGTATATACCTTAGGGATATATTACCATGCTCTGACCGTTGTCATGAGACGATAACAACTGACGGAGCATGGTTCATACCTTAGTGATATATTACCATGCTCTGACCGTTGTCATGAGACGATAACAACTGACGGAGCATGGTTCATACCTTAGGGATATACTACCATGCACTGACCGTTGTCACTAGACGATAACAACTGACGGAGCATGGTTCATACCTTAGGGATATATTACCATGCTCTGACCATTGTCACTAGACGATAACAACTGACGGAGCATGATTCATACCTTAGGGATATATAACCATGCTCTCACCGTTGTCATGGGATGATAACAACCGACTGAGCATGGTTCATACCTTAGGATATATTACCATGCTCTGACCGTTGTCATGAGATGATAACAACTGACGGAGCATGGTTCATACCTTAGGGATATTTTACCATGCTCTGACCGTTGTCTTGAGACTATAAAAACTGTCAGAGCATGGTTCATACCTTAGGGATATATTACCATGCTCTGACCGTTGTCACTGGACGATAACAACTGACGGAGCATGGATAATACCTCAGGGATATATTACCATGCTCTGACCGTTGTCACTGGATGATAACAACTGACGGAGCATGGTTCATACCTTAGGGATGTATTACCATGCTCTGACCGTTGTCACTAGACGATAACAACTGACGGAGCATGGTTCATACCTTAGGGATATACTACCATGCTCTGACCGTTGTCACTAGACGATAACATCTGACGGAGCACGGTTCATACCTTAGGGATATATTACCATGCTCTGACCGTTGTCACTAGACGATAACATCTGACGGAGCACGGTTCATACCTTAGGGATATATTAGCATGCTCTGACCGTTGTCACTAGACGATAACAACTGGCAGAGCATAGTTCATACCTTAGGGATATATCACCATGCTCTGACCGTTGTCATGAGACGACTACAACTGACGGAGCATGGTTCATAACTTAGGGATATATAACCATGCTCTGACCGTTGTCACTAGACGATTACAAGTGACGGAGCATGGTTAATACCTTAGGGATATATCACCATGCTCTGACCGTTTTCATGAGACGATAACAACTGACTGACCATGGTTCATACCTTAGGGATATATAACCATGCTCTGACCGTTGTCACTAGACGATAACAACTGACGGAGCATGGTTCATACCTTAGGGATATATTACCATGCTCTGACCGTTGTCACTAGATGATGACAACTGACGGAGCATGGTTCATACCTTATGGGGTTTATATTACCATGCTCTGACCGTTGTCATTAGACGATTACAACTGACGAAGCATGGTTCATATCTCAGGGATATATTACCATGCTCTGACAGTTGTAAAGAGACGATAACAACTGACGGAGCATGGTTCATACCTTAGGGATATATTACCATGCTCTGACCGTTGTCATGAGACGATAACTAGTGACGGAGCATGGTTCATACCTTAGAAATATATTACCATGCTCTGACCGTTGTCTCTAGATGATGACAACTGACGGAGCATGGTTCATACTCAAGGGATATATTACCATGCTCTGACCGTTGTTATGAGACGATAACAACTGACGGAGCATGGTTCATATCTTAGGGATATATTACCATGCTCTGACCGTTGTTATGAGACGATAACAACTGACGGAGCATGGTTCATATCTTAGGGATATATATAACCATGCTCTGACCGTTGTCACTAGACGATGACAACTGACGGAGTTTGGTTCATACCTTAGGTATATATCCTTGTTCTGACTGTTGATTTGAGATGATAACAAATGACTGAGCATGGTTCATACCTTAGGGATAATTTACTATGCTCTGACCGTTGTCATGAGACGATAACAACTGACGGAGCATGGTTCATACCTTAGGGATATATTACCATGCTATGACCGTTGTTACTAGACGATAACAACTGACGGAACATGGTTCATACCTTAGGGATATTACCATGCTCTGACTGTGTCATGAGATGATAACAACTGACGGAGAATGGTTCATACCTTAGGGATATATAACCATGCTCTGACCGTTGTTACTAGATGATAACAACTGATGGAGCATGGTTCATACCTTAGGGATGAATAATCATACTCTGACCGTTGTCACTAGACGATAACAACTAACGGAGCATGGTTCATAACTTAGGGATATATTACCATGCTCTGACCGTTGTCACTAGACGATTACAACTATTGGAGCATGGCTCATACATAAGGGATATATTACCATGCTCTGACCATTGTCACTAGACGATAACAACTGACGGAGCATGGTTCTTACCTGAATGAGGTATAACCATGCTCTGACCGTTGTCACGAAACGATCACAACTGACAGAGCGTGTTTCTTACCTGCTCTGTCCATTGTCATGAGACGATGACAACTGTCAGTGCATGTTTCATACATAAATGATATATAACCATGCTCTGACCGTTGTCATGAGACGATGACAACTGACAGAGCATGTTTCATACCTTAGGGATGAATAATCATGCTCTGACCGTTGACATGAGACGATGACAACTGACGGAGCATGTTTCATACATGAATGGTATATTACCATGCTCTGACCGTTGTCATGAGACGATAACAACTGTTGGAGCATGGTTCATATCTTAGGGATATATTACCATGCTCTGACCGTTGTCATGAGACGAAAACAACTGACGGAGCATGGTATATACCTTAGGGATATATAACCATGCTCTGACCGTTGTCATGAGACGATAACAACTGACTGAGCATGGTTCATACCTTAGGGATATACTACCATGCACTGACCGTTGTAACTAGACGATAACAACTGACGGAGCATGGTTCATACCTTAGGGATATATTACCATGCTCTGACCGTTGTCACTAGACGATAACAACTGAAGGAGCATGATTCATACCTTAGGGATATATTACCATGCTCTCACCGTTGTCATGGGATGATAACAACCGACTGAGCATGGTTCATACCTTAGGATATATTACCATGCTCTGACCGTTGTCATGAGATGATAACAACTGACGGATCATGGTTCATACCTTAGGGATATTTTACCATGCTTTGACCGTTGTCTTGAGACTATAAAAACTGTCAGAGCATGGTTCATACCTTAGGGATATATTACCATGCTCTGACCGTTGTCACTGGACGATAACAACTGACGGAGCATGGATAATACCTCAGGGTATATTACCATGCTCTGACCGTTGTCACTGGATGATAACAACTGACGGAGCATGGTTCATACCTTAGGGATGTATTACCATGCTCTGACCGTTGTCACTAGACGATAACAACTGACGGAGCATGGTTCATACCTTAGGGATATACTACCATGCTCTGACCGTTGTCACTAGACGATAACATCTGACGGAGCACGGTTCATACCTTAGGGATATATTACCATGCTCTGACCGTTGTCATGAGACGATAACAACTGACGGAGCATGGTTCATACCTTAGGGATATATTAGCATGCTCTGACCGTTGTCACAAGACGATAACAACTGGCAGAGCATAGTTCATACCTTAGGGATATATCACCATGCTCTGACCGTTGTCATGAGACGACTACAACTGACGGAGCATAGTTCATAACTTAGGGATATATAACCATGCTCTGACCGTTGTCACTAGACGATAACAAGTGACGGAGCATGGTTAATACCTTAGGGATATATCACCATGCTCTGACCGTTTTCATGAGACGATAACAACTGACTGACCATGGTTCATACCTTAGGGATATATAACCATGCTCTGACCGTTGTCACTAGACGATAACAACTGACGGAGCATGGTTCATACCTTAGGGATATATTACCATGCTCTGACCGTTGTCACTAGATGATGACAACTGACAGAGCCTGGTTCATACCTTATGGGGTTTATATTACCATGCTCTGACCGTTGTCATTAGACGATTACAACTGACGAAGCATGGTTCATATCTCAGGGATATATTACCATGCTCTGACAGTTGTAAAGAGACGATAACAACTGACGGAGCATGGTTCATACCTTAGGGATATATTACCATGCTCTGACCATTGTCATGAGACGATAACTAGTGACGGAGCATGGTTCATACCTTAGAAATATATTACCATGCTCTGACCGTTGTCTCTAGATGATGACAACTGACGGAGCATGGTTCATACCTTAGGGATATATTACCATGCTCTGACCGTTGTTATGAGACGATAACAACTGACGGAGCATGGTTCATATCTTAGGGATATATTACCATGCTCTGACCGTTGTTATGAGACGATAACAACTGACGGAGCATGGTTCATATATTAGGGATATATATAACCATGCTCTGACCGTTGTCACTAGATGATGACAACTGACGGAGCATGGTTCATACCTTAGGGATATATTACCATGCTCTGACCGTTGTCATGAGACGATAACAACTGACGGAGCATGGTTCATACCTTAGGTATATATTACATTGCTCTGACCATTGTCACTAGATGATAACAACTGACGGAGCATGGTTCATACCATAGGAATATATTACCATGCTCTGGCCGTTGTCATGAGACGATAACAACTGACGGACCATGGTTCATACCTTAGGGATATATAACCATGCTCTGACCGTTGTCACTAGATGATAACAACTGTTGGAGCATGGTTCATACCTTAGGGATGAATAATCATATTCTGACCGTTGACACTAGATGATAACAACTGCCGGAGCATGGTTCATACCTTCGGGATATTTTACCATGCTCTGACCGTTGTCACTAGACGATAACAACTAACGGAGCATGGTTCATAACTTAGGGATATATTACCATGCTCTGACCGTTTTCACTAGACGATAACAACTGATGGAGCATGGTTCATACCTAAGGGATATATTACCATGCTCTGACCATTGTCACTAGACGATAGCAACTGACGGAGCATGGTTCTTACCTGAATGAGGTATAACCATGCTCTGACCGTTATCGAGAAACGATCACAACTGACAGAGCATGTTTCTTACCTGCTCTGTCCATTGTCATGAGACGATGACAACTGTCAGAGCATGTTTCATACATAAATGATATATAACCATGCTCTGACCAGGGTCATGAGACGATGACAACTGACAGAGCATGTTTCATACCTTAGGGATGAATAATCATGCTCTGACCGTTGACATGAGACGATGACAACTGACGGAGCATGTTTCATACATGAATGATATATTACCATGCTCTGACCATTGTCATGAGACGATAACAACTGACGGAGCATGGTTCATACCTTAGGGATATATTACCATGCTCTGACCGTTGTCATGAGACGATAACAACTGACGGAGCATGGTTCATACCTTAGGGATATATTACCATGCTCTGACAATTGTCGCTAGACGATAACAACTGGAGGAGCATGGTTCATACCTAAGGGATATATTACCATGCTCTGACCGTTGTCACTAGACGATGACAACTGACGGAGTTTGGTTCATACCTTAGGTATATATCCATGTTCTGACTGTTGTCATGAGATGATAACAAATGACTGAGCATGGTTCATACCTTAAGGATAATTTACTATGCTCTGACCGTTGTCATGAGACGATAACAACTGACGGAGCATGGTTCTTATATTAGGGATATATTACCGTGCTCTGACCGTTGTCACTAGACGATAACAGCTGACGGAACATGGTTCATACCTTAGGGATATATTACCATGCTCTGACCGTTGTCATGAGACGATAACAGCTGACGGAGCATGGTTCATACCTTAGGGATATATTACCATGCTCTGACCGTTGTCATGAGACGATAACAACTGACGGAGCATGGTTCATACCTTAGGGATATATTACCATGCTCTGACAATTTTCACTAGACGATAACAACTGACGGAGCATGGTTCATACCTTAGGGATATATTTCCATGCTCTGACCGTTGTCACTAGACGATAACAACTGACGGAGTTTGGTTCATACCTTAGGTATATTACCATGTTCTGACTGTTGTCTTGAGATGATAACAAATGACTGAGCATGGTTCATACCTTAGGGATAATTTACTATGCTCTGACCGTTGTCATGAGACGATAACAACTGACGGAGCATGGTTCATACCTTAGGGATATATTACCATGCTCTGACCGTTGTCACTAGACGATAACAACTGACGGAACATGGTTCATACCTTAGGGATATTACCATGCTCTGACTGTGTCATGAGATGATAACAACTGACGGAGCATGGTTCATACCTTAGGGATATATTACCATGCTCTGACCGTTGTCACTAGACGATAACAACTGACGGAGCATGGTTCATATCTTAGGGATATATTACCGTGCTCTGACCGTTGTCACTAGACGATAACAGCTGACGGAACATGGTTCATACCTTAGGGATATATTACCATGCTCTGACCGTTGTCATGCGACGATAACAGCTGACGGAGCATGGTTCATACCTTAGGGATATATTACTATGCTCTGACCGTTGTCATGAGACGATAACAACTGACGGAGCATGGTTCATACCTTAGGGATATATTACCATGCTCTGACAATTTTCACTAGACGATAACAACTGACGGAGCATGGTTCATACCTTAGGGATATATTTCCATGATCTGACCGTTGTCACTAGACGATGACAACTGACGGAGTTTGGTTCATACCTTAGGTATATAACCATGTTCTGACCGTTGTCTTGAGATGATAACAAATGACTGAGCATGGTTCATACCTTAGGGATAATTTACTATGCTCTGACCGTTGTCATGAGACGATAACAACTGACGGAGCATGGTTCATACCTTAGGGATATATTACCATGCTCTGACCATTGTCACTAGACGATAGCAACTGACGGAGCATGGTTCATACCTTAGGGATATTACCATGCTCTGACTGTGTCATGAGATGATAACAACTGACGGAGCATGGTTCATACCTTAGGGATATATTACCATGCTCTGACCGTTGTCACTAGACGATAACAACTGACGGAGCATGGTTCATACCTTAGGGATATTACCATGCTCTGACTGTGTCATGAGATGATAACAACTGACGGAGCATGGTTCATACCTTAGGGATATATTACCATGCTCTGACCGTTGTCACTAGACGATAACAACTGACGGAGCATGGTTCATACCTTAGGGATGTATAACCGTGCTCTGTCAGTTGTCATGAAACGCTGATAACTGACGGAGTATGTGCACAACTTAGGGTTTCATTACTATGCTCTTCCCGTTTTCATGCGATTACAACTGTAAGAGCATGTTGCTTATCTGAGGGGGTGTGATACGCTTTGTCCTGACCATTGTAATGAGAAGGGGATCATTAACGGTGCATGGGTCTTACCTGGTATATATAATGGTGCTTTGACCATTGGTTTTAGGCTATCAAAACAGATTGAGCATACTCACATCCCTTATTTCTTAGAGAAGTTTTATATAGTAAAGCACCCTGAGTTAATTGTTGAATAAAACATTGGGTTAAAAACTCTTCTGCAACAAGGCTTATCAAAACCTGTATTTTATGGTGATTTAGTTTATAAAATGAACGAATTGTAGGAAAACATCACTATAGTGATCAATTCAAAAATATTATCAAACTTTATATAAAGGTTTGCTATAACTTGGATGTCATGCGACAGTCTGCATGCCTGGTTTTAAAGTAAGTAAGGGTGCAAAGATCAGGAATCGATACAATCAAGTACCACACCTGACCCATGATACCAATGGGAAAGTGACAAACTCACAGTTAGACACCACAAACGAGAGCCAAGAGGTTAGCCCTTTCCCAGCCGGTGACCACAAAGCACATATAAACAGAAGCACACAAAGACATAGCAAACACAAGACAAAACAAAAACATTGAAGGTCAACAAAAGAAGTACTGCCTTGGAACGTTCAGTAAAATATTTTACTGGAGGGCTTAAACCGGTTTAACGGCGCCAACCTCAGCCTTAATTCAGATGTGGATCAAGACACATAGATATGTGGTTTGCATGAAAGACCCCTAACTTATCAATGCATCATCTCCTAAAACATATAAATCAAGATATAACAAGGAGATAAAGCAAAGATAAGGACTCAACAGTAAATAAAACTGAATACCGGAGCAAAAGAAATCCAACAGGTAAACCCCGGTGGGCCCTACAAACAGCCAAAGCATCAGGCCCCTACCATCTCTTCAATAGATAAGTCTTTAAGTCGGAACCATCATAGAGTCTGAAGTCCGACCAACCGGCGTGCAATTAAAGAGGAAAGCAAAATTGCCAACCTTGATTGGGTTGACCACCAAGCATGCAGTCTGTGTACAGTACATTAATGTTATAGCCAATCTTTTTATAATGGGAAATTATTTTAATGAACTGCACAGAAAAATTATTGGAGCCAACAATCTTCTTCAATTTATACACCAAGTCACCATAGAAATCAGGTTCCGAAAGTCCTTGGCGCAAGAGAGATTTAAGTCCAACTTGGAATTTTGAAAACAAATCATAGTATGGTCTATAAAATTTTGAAAATGTTTTGCGAAGTTTATGATACCAATAGCCTTGTTTAAGTAGTTTCTGAGTTAACAATTTATTGCGAGTGTGAAGTCAGCAACATAGCTAGATGCTCTAGCAAAACGAATGAGTTGAGAGATATAGACTCCATAGGATGTAGAACGAGGAACATCACTATCTAAAAACGGGAAATCGACAATTTCAAAACCAAAGTCGTCACATTTATCAGAAATTTTGGAAGAAACAATATCATTAGAAATTGACAAATGCAAGTCTAAAAATGCGGCTTCGGTATCAGAGGTATTGGCTTTATTCAGTTGGAGCTCTAAAGGGTATATTTGACTAACCCTATTGTCAAGTAAACATTATTTATATTTAAAATATCGTCCAAATATCTGGATGTAGTGTTAACGCATCAATAACATCAGTCTGCTTATCACCAGAAAGAGACATCATAAAGTCCCTCTCATAACAAAACAGAAATAAATCTGCAACCAGGGGAGCACACTTAGTGCCCATACGAATCCCAACTGCTTGTCTTTACAACAGTATAAACCCTATTACAGTTTATAGCTCTGGATTCCTCTTTAATTGCACGAAGAAGTGGTAAGTAATAAAAAAAGTTTATATAAAACTTATGGTTACTTATACCTAACAAGAGAAAAAGATATTCGTAAATGTAAATAAATATTACCAGGAATTCCTCTATCACAGACCAACACATATATGATAATGACTACTTCTTTTAATAGAATTTTGGGCGTCAAAAATTAAGTGAGTATGATCAGGAAATAACACAATCAGACACTGAAGATCATCCAAGGGCACTGTGATGAAGATCAACAGAACAATAACAGAAACAAAACTTCAGACAAACAACATAAGTAAAGCAACCAGCCCTCCTCCCCCCATTAAGATTGGAAAGCTATAAAGGACACAAAACAACCTACACCATTACAAAGGCCACACAGAGCTCCTGCAAACAATGGAGCGTACATAAAACAATAAATCAACAACAACAGAACCACTGCCGTAGAACGGACAGCATTCTAAGCCACCAAGGGGAGGCTTAAATATATATTTCTGGTGCCAAATCCTCGCCCTAAATTATGTAGTTGATAAAACACAAAAAAGGTTTAGCTCCCATAGAATCTTCCCAACTAATGCAATGCTTCATCACAGAGAACAATCTAATCAACCTAACACAACTATGCTGAAACAAAGGAAAAGGTCAATAACTCACGGATAGTTAAACTAAAAGGACCTCAAGTTGAGCTACGGTGGGCCCAGCCAAAGACAAGCATAAGACACCAAACAAGCAAGAATTCAAACCTTTTCGCCAAGGTCGTAATTGATTCTGAGGCCTGACCCACTGTCTTCTAATTAGAGGATTCCTTTTTTACAACATTTTTTTTTTTTTTCAAATTTATCACTAAAACTTGGCTTTCTAACAATAATTTTAAAATTTAAAACCTAAATCGCCATATAATACAGGTTCTGATAAGGCCGGTTGCAGAGGAATTCTTAAATCAATTTAACAATCAACCAAGTATATGTCTGTGATAAATTTGAGAAAAAAAGGCTTTATGGAGTTTATGTCATGGATAGCCTTGTTTAATAATTTTGTAGTCAACATTTTGTTTTGAAGTCAACGTTAGAACATACTCTTGTAAAACGAATAAGTTGCAAAATGTAGGAAGCTAGGAACATCTTTATCACGAAATGAACATTTACTATCAAAATTAAAATAGCATAATTTATCTTAAATTTTAGATGGAACTATGTCATTTGTTATGGACAAGTCCTAGTTCAAAAAGAGGGCTTTAGTATCTGAGAAATCTGCCTTATAGACTGAAGTACAGTGGAACATATATAACAAACAATATTTTAAATTGAGAAAAAATATTTTTTTCCTGATTTCATCATTGACTTTTAAAAATATTTCGGGAATATATAACGATTTTTAGGGCCAGTATTCAAATTTAATGGGAACAATTCAATTTATTCATTTATAAAGAGACACTTCATCAAAAAAAATGATGCGTTTAATGGCTTTTTCTGTTATGTAAAGATGTTTACTCGGGATCAATCCCGAAATTACTTTAAATAAAATTTTAAAAATCACTTTGAGCATGATCTCAAAAGTTCTTTTTGGGCACGATCCCGAAACTTTTTTCAATCAATCGAAAAAATGTTTCGGGATCGTGCCCGAAAAAGAACTGTCGGGATCATGCCCAAAGTCATTTTTAAAATAAAAAATAAAAATTACTTTGGGTATGATCCTGAAAGTTCTATTCGGGCACAATCCCAAAACATTTTGATTGAAATTTTTTTTCGAGATCGTGCCCGAAAAAGAACTTTCGGGATCATGCCCAAAGCCATTTTTAAAATAAAATTTAAAAAATACTTTGGGCATGATGCCAAAAGTTCTTTTCGGGCACGATCCCGAAACATTTTGATTGAAAAAATGTTTCGGGATCGTGCCGGAAAAGAACTTTCGGGATCTTGCTCAAAGTAATTTTTAAAATTTTATTTTAAGCAGTTTATCATTTAAAATTACTTTCAGGATTGATCTCGATTTATCTTTTACTAACGTTGTAGAAATTTCGCTCCAGCACAATCCCGAAAGAATGTTAATAACCCTTCCTGGCTCAGTGGCAGAGAGAATAACCGTAGAAATAATTAATTATCAATCTCCACAAAAGTATGGGACCTGGCGGGAGATCTAATTTGTGACTCCAGTACCTTCAGTCAGACAGATATCTGCAGCCAGACACACATTACTGACTGTGCTACGTGGCTTCGTTACTTCAGCTTTTAGACTGGTAGTTTATGAATACAAACAGTGACATCCCAGTGAGCAAAAGTCAAAACAGTCATGTCCACTTCACAGGTAGGTGATATCATTTTCTTTAATAAATGATAAATTTATTTTTAAATAATGATTTCTTTTTTCTCCTCTTTCCATTTGTGATTACTGATTAGGTGAGGGTTACTAAGACAGAAGAGATGAGACTAGCTATATGAAATCAAATTATATTAAATGACTAGAATTCTGATAGTCAGATCCCAGGGGGCACGAGTTTGTTGATGTTGATTCAACGTTGACAATATATGTTGAAATAAAAATGAAAATATATTTGAATTTGAAACTTGAATAAACGCTGACATACAAACGTTGATTCAACGTTGACATACAAACGTTGATTCAACGTTGACATTCAATCATTGAATCAACATTAATATTTCAACACTGACTCAACGTTGAATCAAAACTGTATCAACTTTGATTCAACCTCAAATGCAACACTAATTCTTCCTTAAAAAGGTGCCAAATAAATGCTGAATTGCATATCATGAGGCTAAATCAATGCAGACTCACAATGTATTGCATCCATCCAACAATTGGGGTGCAGCAGGCATAAACCAGGGGTAAAAAAATAAATCTGCAACAAGAAAATGATAAACCCCAGCTAAAAAGTGAGGACTAAACACTTGAAAACGTATGACCCATTTTAAGAATTGAACCACATCATGAGAAAGCCTTCTTTAAAAAAGTTATTTTCAGTAGGGACTGGTCATCTACATACATGTAGTAACAATGTAGCTGATCAGAGTCAGTGTTCTCACTAGGATTTTGAAAGCAGAAGTTATAGAATCCATTCCTGGAAAAAAATTGGGAGTCAAAACTGAAAATGTGGAGTTTGATCCAGAAAACTTGGCAGCTTCAGCTGAAATATTATTTTTTATGAATTATTTCAAAATACTTGTGAGAACTCTGGCATTGCATTGGTGTGTCATACCGACTGTGAACCAAGATGTTTTGATTTTCATTAAAAAAATAAAATAGTTGTTTTTGTTTTTATTCATCAAGATAATCACTTCATACAAAAATATTTAACAAAGCAGTGCTGTCTGCTTATAATGTTTCTGTGCAATTTAAGTTTTTCTCTCGAAAAATTGTATCATGCAAACACTATGAACACTGATCAGACTGCTCCTAAGCATTCTGACCTGGGTCCATATTGTTTGCAATATAGATCACAAAATTACACCAAATTTACTCCAAAATAATTTCATCATGTAAGCAAACATTATAAACCGTGATCAGACTGCTCATTAGACTGATCTGGGTCCATACTGTTTGCAATATTATATAAGCGTTATATATAAGTTCATTTGGTCATTAGCAGATGGCAGTATTAAATAAAGAGTGTTGTCTGCTTATTACACCTGCTGCATATTTTCATTTTCCCCAAAACAAATCGTATCATGTAAGATAACACTATGAACCCTGATCAGACTGCTCCTACCGTTTGCAATATAGGTCACAAAATCTCATCTGATTTACACCAAAATAATTCAATCACATAAGCAAACATTATGAACCTTGACGAGACTGCTCAAAGGTCTGATCTGATCCATACTGTTTGCAATATAGGCCACAAAAATACATTAAGCAGAAGAGCATGTAAAATATTTAACAAAAAGTGCTGTCTTTATACGAGACCTGTATCATGTTTATTTGAACAAATGTGAATTTCATTTTTCGAGTTTGCATGTAAATAAAATAATTAAATTTTGCTTTCTCTTAAATAACGGACGTATCCCTTGTATGTCCAAATAGAAAAATAGGCAATTTTAAGCATAACTATAACACGTTGTCCCAAAATACACACCCACCCCCCTTTTACTGATTTTAAGAGCTAAAACGGGTGTATTTCTAATAAAAATGCGTATAAAAGTGTTCAAATTTATTTTAAGTTTAGAGGGGAATTCAGTCTATTATTCAAATGAAAAACAGCTTCTGTGCGCCTGCTTTTGCTTGACAACTGGGCTTTATAAGTTCTACCATACGAGTGCCCAAATGGGCATTCCACATATAAAATGTGCCCTGGAAGAATTGTAACAAACAAATTCTCAGAACTCACAGCCGACACAAGTTCTTAAATAGTTCAAGAATATATCGACGTAAAACTGATCACCAAATATTGCATTCATGTATTTTGCTTACAATTAAGTGTTGATTTTGAAACTGTAAACCCCAAAATTTGATGTTTAAGTTGCTTCAAAAAAGTAAATATCCAAAGGATAGGCTTTATTTCTTAGCAGAACACACTCTAATCATTTATGTACAATTTATGATAGGTTTCAAGAGAAAAAACTTCTACACTTTAAGAGAAATCGTTCGAGAACGATTTTGAACATTTCGTTTCAGACAGCAATTTTAAACGCTTAAATTTTGACTACTCCTCTTCAGAGACCGTTTTAATCTAGCGAACAAAATTCAGAGATATTTTCTTGGTAGCTGCGCATTCCTGGAGATCAGATTAACCAATGTAAATTAATTGTTACCAAATATTATAAGAAATAAATGAGATACGACAATTTCAAATTTGTTCAAATAAACATGAAACACCTCTTGTAATTTTAAAATTTACTCCAGAATAAATATATATCATGTAAGCAATCACTATGACCACTGATCAGACTGCTTCTAAGCAGTCTGACTTGGATCCGTACTGTTTGAAATATATAGTTCATATAAAAATATCAAATGAATGTAAAAATATTTTACAAAACTTATTTTGCCTGCTCCAGAATAAATGTATGATTTCCAAAAATGTGTAAGCAAACACTACAAGCTCTGATTAGACTGCTTCTAGCCGGGTCAATACTGTACATACTAAAAAAACTTCTCAATGGATCGGTTCTTTTGAGCACCCAAAATACAACAAAAACTTTTGGATAAAAAAATAATCACAAATTTAAGATTTAATAATTCGCTAATCTGGACCTATGCATGGAACCAAAGAAACCTTTATGCCATATGCCAAAAATGACGGGTAATCCTCATAGTCTGATTGACACCAGCCCAACCCCCCTGAAGATTGTTTTAATTTTAACAAACAGTGCAGACCCTGAGGAAATACCACCTTATGTAGTATTTCATTAGGGTCTTCACTGTTTGCCAAAGGTCCTGTTTACTGTATCCAGAATGAAGAGGGTTTATATAGTATATGCATCAAACAGACCTCCAGATAAGAGTGTGAATATTTTTTTTTATATTTATTTCTCATCCAAAACATATGTTGTGGGTACTCAAAAGAACCGTCACAATGAGACCAAAAACGGCTCTTAAAACTGATGGGCAAGAAAATACTAACATTTTTTTACTTAAAAGCATTGCTAATCTAATCACTAAGCTGGTGGCAGCTCTTCTGTTTCCTCAAATCTTAAGTGCACTTAGCTCTGAGTCAGTTTTCTTTGAGTCATAGAATTTGGAAGTAAACAGCGAGGAATATGGCGCAGTTATAGAAAATTTTAAAGGGTTTGCTGGCTGGAACTGACTGTTATTCAAATATTGTTGTGTCTCCCATGGAGCTAAACTGCTCAGACTTTCCGACGACCTTGATCTTTTAAATATGGTGTGCAGGGTATTCTGCTGTCACCTGGTAAACCTGTCCTTCCTGAATGACCTGAGCAGCCGCCGAAAACACACTTGTCCGCTTGCCATGGCGAGTGTCTTTAAGCCCTTATGCTGTAGGATGAATAGAAATGTTGAATGTTTCCAATGTCAATTATTGAATTTACCAAAACATATGGTGATGTAGAACAAGTAGAAATGCTGGATCCAATCTGTCCAAATGTAAAGGCTGGTACTTCAGTGCCTGTTGAATATCTGAAAGTAAAGGGAGCCTAATAGGTTTCGATAAACAAAATTTTTGAGCAAAAAATTGTAAATATTTTTAAACCCATCAATTTTAACAAATGTTTTGGGTGCTAAAAAGAATGGTCTCAATGAGACGGTTTCTTTGAGCACCCACAATATATGTTTTGTTTGAGAAATAAGAAAATTCTTTTTTTTTTTGGTATGATCTCTTAACTTAAGGCCTGAGCCTCTTAAACACATTACCAAAGTTTATACCACAGCTATTTAAAATTAGTGGTACATGCTAAAAATAAATTACAAACAAATAATGTGTACTATACAGGGTTTCAGCTGGACTGAAATTTACTTTGGACATTTTGTCCAAGCAGCCCCAATATTGTTCGGACTTTTAGAATATTTTTAGGACATTCATTAACATTCATTTTTACCACCATAAATGGAAATTGCCATCTCCTTCTCAAATTGAAACCAGGGGTAGTTTTGCTACCATTACGGATGGTAAGTGCGGCCTGATTGATTGTCTGGCTTTTTATTTCATGAGGAGACTGGAGCTTGTTGATTGGTGGAAGTGGGTGGGGTACTGTTTATTGCTGCTTTTTGTGGCCGCTGTACGACTCGTTAGACATGGAAAATGACTGTTCAGGTAATGATGGAGCGGACAAACTGTTTTGGGGCATAAAAAACTTGAGTTCCTGTTATGTCTTGGTGGCAATTAAGTTTTTTAGTCATTTTATCGGTAAATGCCAAGGCAAACATGCTTTCTGCTTCGTGATAAAATCAAGGGAAGTAAACGAAGGATGCAAAAGACCAATCAGGCACAACGTAACAAAACACTATGACTAGTTTGCTTTAGTGAATAAGTATTTGCTGGGTAAAATAAGTCAAACCAGTCTGAAGCATACAGAAATTTGGCCAATCATCGATCGTTTTTTAAAACAAAAATAATACTTCATCACTGTGAATTACTATACAGTGTGCGTTTCCGAAAATCATCTCGGACAAACTGTCCAAACTGGTCAGTAAACTCTCAGACATCTGGAACTATAGTACTGCCGCATTAATAACGCAAAAATTCGACTTAAATTGCATCTGTTCACGTTATTTTCTCTTGATATTTTCGTTATCCGGGTAGAAAAAGCTGCAGTATTTTTTGACAAAATTTTCAACCTGATGTTTTTGCTGCGTTTTTTCTGTAATTAGATAGAATTTCCGAATATTTTTCTTTCTTTTAGACGGGGGAGTATTACTGTTGGTAGAATGGACATAAACTGACCCAGTTTATTAATAATATGCAACGGTTGACTAAATAATTTGATGACGTTTCAGGTCAGTGATCGCCGTGTAGGTTATATACGGAACAAAATGAAAACGCTACACCTGAATTGTAACTATTTATAGGCTTTTGTTTGTTTGTTTGATTTGATTCTTTACGTCCCATCAACAATCTTTCAGTTAAACAGGGACGGGTCTTCCTGGGTTAAACCATAACTGAGCTAGGATCATGTGTCTTGCTCAAGGACCACAACGCAGTGACGCTGGTGAGGCTCGAATCCGCGGCCACTCGGTCACAAGTCAAGCACTCTACCACTAAGCCACTGTGCTCCCATCCGTTTATATGCGAAACGCTGCAAGACAGTAAAGTAAATTGTATCTTAATGTTCAAAGACAGGGTTGTGCATAAAGTGAAATGTTTACTGATGTGTCACGAGGAAACGCATGAAAGTCATTTAAATGTGACAGGGGTCCAATTTTTCAGGATACAAATTTGAACAGAAATCTCACACAGTTTAGGCCTTCAGACATCCACTGCCAACCAAATCCAACTGAACGAAATGGAAATCTTAGACATTTGACAATCAGAAATGTGTTTTGATCGTTTAGAAAAGCAACCTTAGAAAGCAGGTTTTTCATCAAATTGGCCAAGCTTGAAATAACAAGCTTGATCATATTGGATCAGTTGGATCTGTGTCAACGCTGATTAAATCAAAAATTTTAACTGAATGGCAGTGCTTAAATAATAAAACTGGAATGTAAAAAGCAATCACGCTGTTAAAATGTGTGAAGCTTATGACACTTACCTGTAGAAATTTAAGCAAAGCTATATAGGCCATCACATGGCTGTTACACTGTTTAAATCCCCTCCCCCCCCCGCTTTTCAGAAAGCCTAAAAATGTCGAAATTCCCAAGAGATTAGGGGTTAGTGCAGTGGTAGTAGAACCTTCAAACAATTTTTTCCTGACACTGCAGGATTTTCTAAATCCGGATATGTGCTTAATGTTCGGAAAAATGCAAGTAATAAAACATTTTCCAGATTTTTGCGTTTCTTATTATTGCGCAGGACTATATTTTCGGACTATGTCCGATGGTGACGCCAAACTGAATGACTGCTATAATAAGTGATATATCAAAGAGTCAATTATTTTACTCGTGCCAATATACATAAGAGAAAATAGTGATTTTCCCCAAAAAATTAAATATACATTGTGGCTCTCACAGGATCTAGGAGCAAAAATGAAATTCTAACACACCTCGCCTATAGAGTAAATTGTAAAAAATAACAGTGATGTATCAAACGATAATTCACAGTTTTGAAAGCAACAGGAAAACGCGTGCTAGTTGACGTCATTTGTGACGTAATTCATGGCGTTAGACTGTGTAACGTCATTTTTACGCTTAAAAGAAGTTACAAATACATGTACACGTATGCGACGTAGTCTAACTATCAGCGGGAATTCTTCAGTGCAATGGCGGAAAGTTGGATGAAGCTGAAGACTTCAAATGAGTTTTTGTCGTTTATTGTGTGTTAGAATCGAAATAGATCAGCTCTAGTGTGTGAGTTGTTGTGTAATAATTCAATATTTGTCGGTCAGTTGTACAGGATAAATCACTCACGCTGCATGCTCGTGGTTTGATCTTCTTGACAACTGACCTCCAAACAGTGAATTATTACACAACAATTCACTGCTAGAGCTGATCTATTTCTTAAATAAAATCTTTCTGAAATCCTCTTATATTTACAAAATTGAAAGGAAGACCCACAGGTTTAGATTAACAAAAATTGTCAGCGTAAAATTGTCAATATTTTATTACCCATCAATTTTAACAGATGTTTTGAGTACTTACAACATATGTTTTGGTTGAGAAATAAGAAAAATAAATTTTCGTTACACACTCTTAACTAAAGTCCTGCTGACCTACACTTTTCTAAGGCATTTTCTCATTTAACACCCAGATATTGTATCATTTGATCCCACTTGGAAGAATTTTGTATTTATTGCATTAGGTAACCATCAAATGCTTGAGTGAGTCTGAGCCGATGAGCTTGTGGACCTGATGTTCACACATATTGTGACATAATATAGATGTTCATGAAGGTTAAAACCCACAGCATTGACTAGCTACTCATGAATATAAAAGAATGACATTGCTGTGCAGATTTATCTCATTGACTGTCCATCTTAATGCGAGAAAACCAATGTTTAGGATTTGCGACCATGTAAGACTCAAGCCAGCCTGCTCAGCTACACAGACTAGCTAGAATCTTGATGTTTGGGCACAGAACATGTAGCCAATTTACTTTCCAGAAAGCTAATAACAAAGGTGCTGATCAAACTGTGCAGATGATCAGGCTAGTCTGCACCTTTGTTGTTTGCATACAACAATGTCAGGTTTTCTCACATCCAGGCCCAGATAATATATCATATGTGCTGCAATGTGTAATGAATTACAGTAAAACGGCCACTGAAATAGACAAAACAAAGATCTTAATGACAAATAGTAGCTTAATTTGCTCCCCATTCTGCATTACTTTTGACCTGCATGAAGCAATAATTGCTTTTGAAAACTAATTTTTGATCTTTTAGAGAGTGGCCATTTTAAATAGATTTTACTGCATATTCAGTGAGGATCGCCCATTATACTAACCTTTTTTTGCCTAGTTCTAGATTTCCTATTGACTTGGGATGACATTGACATGTAAAGGTCTTCGCTGTTAGCTTCTATACTGGCTGAAGTGGCTGGTAACTTTGTCTGATTTGAAAGGTACTTCAAGCTCATAACTGCCAGCAAACTGAGACAAATACCCATCTTTCTCTGAAAATATCAATTTTGACCCATTTTTACCATACTCAACATAATACAAAGGTCAAAACGATTTTTTAGCGTAAAAATGTGAATATTTGTAGGGTGCTCAAAAGAATTGTTTCATTGAGATGGTTCTTTTGAGTACCCACAACTTATGTTTTTAGTTGAGAAATAAGAAATTTGAATTACACTCTTATCTAGAACCCTGCAGGGCTTTAGATTAGCTTTATTTTCAAAAGAGTACAGTACTCGTCCACTTTGTAAAAAAAGGAGTAACGAGAGATTTTAAGGAGTACTGACTGTTTGTCTTAAAAACACACACAAAGAAATAACAAAGCTATCTCAACACGCTGATTAATTGAGCCTGTGCTTACTCCTTGTTTTCCTAGGCTATTCATTTACAAGAAAGCAAATAGTAAAGATAATAAATTTGAATTTCATTTTGTTTGTTTTGTTGCTTTACGTCCCAAGTCAACAGTTATGGTCATGGCAGGACGATCAGTTCACCTAACCACACTTTTTCCCTGGGCAAGAATGAACAAGTAGTTAACCAGTAGTTCGTGCACATACTTTCGATTGTAACCGACAACAATCCTTCTTGATTCAGCAGAAGGGATTAGAATGACAGTAATCAATCACCACAAAAGTATGGGACCAGGCAGGGATCAAACTCGCGACCTCTGGATCTGCAGTCAGACTCGCATCTGTTGCCAGACACGTAACCGTTACTGACTGGGCTAAGTGGCCTGTATGAATTTCTTTTTGGCATAGTAGGTTTTTAGTTTTTCAGGAATACAATAGATGCAGTTGGGAGATGGCGGTGTGGGTTTGGGAAATAAGGTGACAATTGCAGCATTCTGTGTTCCATTTTGGTGATTTTTGCACACTTTGGGAGGGGGTTAGTGAGTGAGGGGTTAAGTTGAAATCATCAAAATATATTATAGGATGTGAACAACACAGCTACTTAAAAGTTTAAGAAAACCTGATCTGAATGAGTTTATTCTCATAAACCATTAGACAGACCGAAACACAACAGTACCGTCTTTTGCATAAGCCAGTACTTGTTTGGATTTTGTGTATCAATTTCTAGCAACACCCATCACCTCTAATCACCTTTCTAAAAAGAAAAAGCAGCTGGATTTCAGAAATGTTAAAATAAATTACTGTGTTTTCTTGAAAGAAAGCAAACCAGCCTAAGTGGCTTGTATTTTTATAACTTTCTGTGCTGGCATTTTTTAGACAGCGTGTTGTGAAACGGAAAGTATAACAAAGTTGGTGGTTCATGAGCAGATCCAGGAATTTTCGTCAGGGGGGGGTCCAGGTCAGTCTGACAAAAAAAAGCTCTGACGTTTTTTTTTTTTGCTTTTTTTCTTAGTCCTCAGCTTATTTTACAAAAGTCAAATGGTCAATTTCAAAGCAATCTATCATTTTTCAAGGTTACAGAGGGTGTCTAACATTTTCCTGGGAGGTCCAACTTTTTCCAGGGGGAGGGTTCCAATTGCTTATTCCCTATAGAAACCCATATAACTTGTGATTTTCCAGGGCGGTCCGGAATCCCCCCCCCCGTCTGGATCCGCACTTGTGGTTTTCGATTGTTTCCGCAAGCAACAATATTGATCCACCGGAGACTAACATGTATTTCATTTCTAACTGGTCTATATTTAGAATGCCGTTACGAATGGTTTGTGATGTCTCCGTAATTAAAAGAACATGCCCGAAGGGAAACCAATTCGAATTTCCTCTACCTTTTCCCAAATGTGTAAAAAAGAAACGAAATATAACATTTCGCACATTACACTCTGAAAAAACATTAATTGCGCAATGCTCATTTTGATTTTCGTACATGATATATACGCACAAGAATTTAAATAAATGCATATCCTGCCAAATAATTTCGTATTTTACTGGTACGCAGGCTTATCTAAAGACCTGGGGCCTCTGATAATAGCAGCCTAGGGAGGAAATGGTATTGGGGTAAAACGACTAGGGTATGGGTGCGAAACCACCAAGGTTGAAAATAAATAGAGGTGAAACGACTAGGGGGGACGTCTTGGGGGCGAAACGTCTTATTATCAGGTTAGGCAAATAATAAAAATACCTGTGTTTCCGGTTCCCCGACCGACCCTAAAAGTTCAGGGCCGACTCTAAACTTTTTTTTTTTTTCAAAAAAAAATTCGATTTTTTTTGTATCACAAATTTGATAGAAAACTGACAAAAAATGGATAAATCAGAGTAAAATATGAAGAAATGTTGTTTACTGAACGTGCCTTCGGGCTAGATTAATAATTCAGAAGCATTTGCAGATTGAAAATTGCTCTTATTTATGTGAAATTTGCCGAATTATTTGTGAAAATTTCGGAAAAACCTACCCACGAAAACAAATGACATTTCATATTTCAGTACTTTAGAAATGAACAATGTGAAAAAAACTTTATCAGGCAACCTGAAAACCATTTATTATTTAAGCTCTGGCCTCAACTTCTCTTATTTTCACCTTTCCAGTGCGCTCTGTAATGGTGTTATTTTCATTGTCTGCTCAGGCGCGAGTATTTTGAAGAATCCTTCTGGGCTTAGACAATGTGTTATTTTGGTCACCTTCCTTTATAGGAACATCTCACACCTTCATCAGCCAAATCGTGATAATCAGTGATGATTTATGAAATAATTGTAAAACTTAAAGCAGAAAACAACAATTTAACCTTGATCAAATATTGAATATTAAAGTAACTGTACAAGCAATGGCTTTTGAGAAAAAAAACACTATGAAAACAAGAACTGGCTTTTATTTCAATTCTCAATAATAATAATAATAATAATAATAATAATAATAATAATAATAATAATAATAATAATAATAATAAAATAAAGTCACTTTACACATTATATATTCTGGTCTCCTCTGTCTTTGAAACAAAATAAATTTATTGCGATTGTTGTTACCAGACAGGACACGGCAGTCCAATGTTTGTAATGCCAGGGTGCACAAATTTAGAACAACAACATCTGCCATAGTATATATCACCAGGATCCACAGCCTGATGACATTGCCTGTACTTTTTTGGAGAAGAGGGACAATTCACTAAGCAGATTTCAAGAAAAGAGGGGTAGAAACAAACCAGAGACATGCATACTAGTGTCTCTTTACTCCATTGCCTGCAAGACGCTGGAACATATAGGGTTCAGTACATGTAGCATATACACAAACACCGTAGAGACTCATAGCATACTCACACTTTCAAAAGAGACGGTATTGTGAGACACAGCTGAAAGCCTTTGGCAAAATCCCCCACCACCACCTACTGCATAAACTCCAATTATGATGGGGTTACTTATTATCAGCACCCGATGCAGTTGAGTCAGGGGGTGCCCTTAGGAAGCACTCTGGGACCTCTGCTCTTCCCACTGTTTATAAAAGATCTGCCATAGTACATATCACCAGAATCAACAGCCTGATGACATTGCCTGTACTTTTTGGAGAAGAGGAAAAAGAGCTGTTTTGTACTGTTGACAAAAAAATAGTAAATCCTACCTACCGACCCTGTTATTTTAACTGGCAAGGAACCTGAAACACAACTATTTTTTTGGCCTAATCGCCAAAATGAACACTTCGATAAGCAATGGCTGATTTCTCACAGTTTACACTTTACAGTAAGATCAAGTTGACATTTATCTTGTGCATTTTGGTAATTCAACTACTTGCAATGAGGCTTAAAAGTGTGCTTCGGTAAATAACTCAAAATGCATTTCGGTAATTCAAATGGGTAATCTATATCTTCTTTCATAAGGCAGCTACTTCTTTAAACGAAGATTTATTTTATATACAAAATTAAATAATAAAAATATAAAAATAATGATAATAATAATATAGAAATAGCAATTTAATCATGTTTAGCATACAGTTCCGTTTCGGTAATTCAAATGCTTTCTGTTATGACATTTTGAACTTTCTCTGTTGACTTTTAATCTTTCTCTTTTTTATAATTTATTTTGAGATGAGTTAATTTCTGTGAATCATACAAACAAACCCGTCTCAAATCTCAAGAAAACGTAAATACGAAGTGCGTTTCTATAATTCAACTACTTTCAATGGATCTCAAAGTGCGTTTTGGTAATTTGCTCAAAGTGCATTTTGGTAATTCAACTGCTTTCAACTAATCACCCATATCCCCTTTCTTAAATTAGTACAGATATAAACAGCTTCTTCTTAATTCAAATATATCTAAACACAATTATCTTATATTTTTTTTTTTTTTTTTAAAGTTAAACAATCCATGCTAATTGACACTCATTTGCATTTCGGTAATTTAAAGCTTTCTGAAATAGTGATATATTTTCTTTCTGTCATTATTATTAACCTCTAAAAGGTGCGTATAAATTCAAAAATACTCATCATAAATACATTATTATGAAACAAAAGCATTTGCATTATCCATAAGTCATTTAGGCACCTGTATATGTTTCCCTATTATGTTAATGTTTAGTTCAGGTACAGTACAGATATCATTCACTTACCATTTGGAATGTACTGGGACCTAACGTTAACGAAACGTGAATGGCGTTGTCCCGCCCCGCTACCGCCTCGCTTTTATCGATCATATCGGTCCATTCCATGGAATGATAACTGAATTGGAACGCTTGGAACGGTTGCACGTAAAACGAATAAATGAACGATTTTTTTCATTATTATTATATAATTTTTTCTTACTTTCAGGCATTATTTTATGATCATATTCATAGTATGCGTCTTAAGTGTTTGAAGTAACATATGTTCAATTTCAGAGGATTAGACTGTAATGTCTTGGCAAATGGGCCCAGTGCCAAAATGGTCCCTGATCATGTAAGCATAAAACCAACCTGATCAGCTACAAAAGACTAGCTAGAATGATGTAATTTTGCATGCAACATGTTTAAAAGACACTTACAAGTGAGTAAATGATAAAGGCACTAGCCAGATTGCGTGTATGCACAGACTGGTCTTTAATCTGTTGTCCACATGTAACGAGGTCAGGTTTTCTTTTGAAATGGCTTTCAACGGTTATTATATTAATCAAACAGGTATTATCATCTAGTCCATGGCGGCTTGCTTTAACTTATTGCCCAAGGCACGCGCAAAATGTGTGACTGTGGATTCAATAATATCATGGATTAGCTCAAACAAAACCGGTCAAATAAAAATGGCTCTACTTTATTGTAGTTAGTTTAAACATATTGTATTTCCAAAATGTGCAGCGATGGGGATGGGTCACAAGTTCTTGCAACATTAGTTATGACCCCCCCCCCACCACCTATATAGTATAATATTAGCACATGTATTTAGATCCTTCAGCTATGGTTGCTCTTGCAGATATATATTGGGGTGATTTAAAATTGACAATTTTAATTCGATAACTGCCTGTTATTTTACTGTTAAAACACTGATCAGGCTGCCAAAGTTGATCAAGCCATCACTGAATATAATATATGCACATACTGTCCTGCCAGCCAAGAGTGACAGTGACGTCATGTTTTGTATAACATTTTCAGGAACTTATAATCGATAGATCGCTTGTGTATTAATCCTATCCTGTGGATAGGATTAATACACACATGATTTACTGATTCGTGCTAGATCAAGTATAGAGCATAAGTTACTTTTTACTTTGCAATTGTAAACACAATATTGCGCCACTGTCACTTTTGATTGACACGACAGTGAACGTAGCATTTAGTCGTTTATAACCTTAGAAAACAGTATGCTAGGTCAAGGCCAGGTTCAAAATTTTGTCTGGCTGATCTGGATCCAAACTGTTTGACTGTCTGATCTTGTTTTTGCTGGACATATCGTGTGGTTGCACATACATGTAGCATTTAGTCGTTTCTGTTTTACTCATTACCTGCTTATGTCGTCTGTTGATAACCTTTGTAAATGGTTTGGATGCTGATCAGGCTAGACATATTAACGTTTGATACTTTTGTTGGTCACATTCCTCTGTTGATAACATTAGTAAACAGTTTAGGTCCAGATCAGGTTCAAAATTTTGTTGCGCCTGATCTTGACATTCTGATTGAATTTGTGCTAATAATATAACTGTCATATCGACTTCTATACAAGCAATGTACTGCTGAATTATAGCTTAGTTTAGTTTGGGTACAATACCGGATGGACATTTTTAATAATATATGGGCCAGCACATTAGAATTAAGTACTTATCGCAGATGCGCAAACGCCCCTGTAAACGACCATGCCAACGTATCCTGTTGAACTAGAAGTATGAATGTTGGTCTGAGTCATCATGCACGTCAATACCATATCCATATTTGTAAATGAACAGCGAGGCTCTGGCTAGTCTTGGCATTTGCGCAGGCTGCCTGCCTGCCTGTGTATGTATGTATGTATGTATGTATGTATGTATGTATGTATGTATGTATGTATGTATGTATGTATGTATGTATGTATGTATGTATGTATGTATGTATGTATGTATGTACTAGAATAAAGCGAAGGCTCTGGCGAGTCTTGGCATATGCGCAGACTTAAATGAGCATTCGTTGCTCGAATATATGATAATAAACAAAATTTCGTGCGTTTCCTTATGCTCATTTTTTTGTTAGTTTTCCTGTTTTACGCCCTAGTGGCTGGCTGGCTAGCTGCTGGAGGGCACACGTGCGGGCTGGCTTTGATCAATATATCATTATTTTGAATACTTTAGAAAATCGAAATTTTCTCTCTTGGTGAATGATTTAAGCCTAGAATTCAGTCCGCTGTCATTTTCTCCTAGCAACGAATCTCGTAAATTCGAAGACCTAGGGACTAAAGGTTTAATTTTGAATGATCGAAAATTCGAATTATAGGGAGGTTGACATGAGTAAATATAACCCCCCAAATGACCATTATCAGTTTCCCCCTATCTAACATAAGTTTTATGTGCGTAAAAGAAACGTCTCAGGGAGACGTTTCTTTTACGCACACAAAAATATGTTTTTATAGATAGTGCTTAAAGTAGCTCATAATTAGGCCCTTTTCTCTGCATCCATTGTGTCCGTAATTTATTTCGAATTAGCGAGTATTTCAAAAAAGCGAAGTTTGAATTTTCGAGGTTTTACTGTATGGCTGGCTGGCTGGAATTGCTTAGAATACTTTAGAATTTCAGAATCTGTCATTTTCCCTTTACAGCATAAAGTTGTTTTTTAAGAATTATTAACAATTATTAACAAATCAGAACTATCCGTGTCTATAAGCACGAAAGACTTATCAATTTGCTAGTTATAATCATAACGTTAGTGGAAAGTCCTGTACATGCGCCACGCATATCCCAGTTTGGGTCCAAACTTATTCAGTAAGATCTCCAAAACTGATTTGGGCAACCTTTGCAATCAGATATCTAGCAAAAATAATTACATTTCATGCGAGATCTTAATCCAAAATACTGCAAATACGCCTTTGGATATATTAGTTTGGCTGCCTGCCTGTGTATGTATGTATGTATGTATGTATGTATGTATGTATGTATGTATGTATGTATGTATGTATGTATGTATGTATGTATGTATGTATGTACTAGAATAAAGCGAAGGCTCTGGCGAGTCTTGGCATATGCGCAGACTTAAATGAGCATTCGTTGCTCGAATATATGATAATAAACAAAATTTCGTGCGTTTCCTTATGCTCATTTTTTTGTTAGTTTTCCTGTTTTACGCCCTAGTGGCTGGCTGGCTAGCTGCTGGAGGGCACACGTGCGGGCTGGCTTTGATCAATATATCATTATTTTGAATACTTTAGAAAATCGAAATTTTCTCTCTTGGTGAATGATTTAAGCCTAGAATTCAGTCCGCTGTCATTTTCTCCTAGCAACGAATCTCGTAAATTCGAAGACCTAGGGACTAAAGGTTTAATTTTGAATGATCGAAAATTCGAATTATAGGGAGGTTGACATGAGTAAATATAACCCCCCAAATGACCATTATCAGTTTCCCCCTATCTAACATAAGTTTTATGTGCGTAAAAGAAACGTCTCAGGGAGACGTTTCTTTTACGCACACAAAAATATGTTTTTATAGATAGTGCTTAAAGTAGCTCATAATTAGGCCCTTTTCTCTGCATCCATTGTGTCCGTAATTTATTTCGAATTAGCGAGTATTTCAAAAAAGCGAAGTTTGAATTTTCGAGGTTTTACTGTATGGCTGGCTGGCTGGCATTGCTTAGAATACTTTAGAATTTCAGAATCTGTCATTTTCCCTTTACAGCATAAAGTTGTTTTTTAAGAATTATTAACAATTATTAACAAATCAGAACTATCCGTGTCTATAAGCACGAAAGACTTATCAATTTGCTAGTTATAATCATAACGTTAGTGGAAAGTCCTGTACATGCGCCACGCATATCCCAGTTTGGGTCCAAACTTATTCAGTAAGATCTCCAAAACTGATTTGGGCAACCTTTGCAATCAGATATCTAGCAAAAATAATTACATTTCATGCGAGATCTTAATCCAAAACACTGCAAATACGCCTTTGGATATATTAGTTTGGAGATTATCTAACTATGTTAAATTGAATGCAAACATGTCGTTTAATCCAAACGGTGACATCCTGTCATTTTGAATATTCATGTCATTTTCGAAATTATCGAACTCGTGTCTTTAGGAGTATCTCTTTTTGCTACTGATTACCGACGCGTGTCGCGATATCTGACCGGCTAATAAACACTTGCAGGAAGTCCTTCAACAGGTGGTAATAGAAAATTTTGCGAAGGATTTACCACTTACATACATACATACATACATACATACATACATACATACATACATACATACATACATACATACATACATACATACATACATACATACATACGCATGTATAGACAGACACATGAGGCAGACGGATGGACATACATGTACATGTATAGACGGCAAACTAAAAGACAATTTATTTAAAACATGCATAATCATGTACAGAGATAATGTCAGAAACAGACATGTGCGTGCATGTCGAGGCATACATGCGCGTCTCATTATCTTAAAATTTCCCATGAAAATGAATGATTTGGTCCCATCGAGCCCAGCTTATTTCATTTTCATAGGATATCTAAAAACGGGGGGCATGGAGGGGGTTCGAGCGAACCCCATGAAGCCAAACTGGATCCGCCACTGCTTATACATGCATGCTAATGCACAGACATTCTGGTTGCATTATGCATGAGCATGCAACTCGTATGTACTTCAAAAATATATGGGCCGAGTTGTCTTATGAATTTGGACCGAGTTGTCTTATAAACATGGGCCGAGTTGGCATGGGCCGAGTTTTCTGTGGGCCGAGTTGGCATGTGCCGAGTTGGTTTTTGGGCCGTGTTGTCCGTAATTCGATTGGTTTTGCCTTTCACCGCTACAATGAGATCTTTATTCTAGAAATGAGATAAATTTATGTTTTCATAATTATACATTATATAAGTCTTCAGTACTTTTTCACTTTAATAAGTGTAAAATATACTTTGATATCGAGCTAAAATCGGCTTCTTTTTCAGGCACGAATCGCTTCTTCTTTGGACACGAAGTCGCAAAAAACTATTTGAAACACATGCCAACTAATAAGACAAACGTGTCTGTTTATATGCGAGCATCGACAGCTCCGAAGAGCCTGGGCAAATGTACTGTCTCATCAGGGCATTCGCTGCTCGCACGCACATCGGATCCATTGTTGTGTCCGAGCACACATAAAGGCAGTGCATGTAGACGGAGGCTCGGACAAAAATAGATTATACCAGATAAGCATGCAGTAGCGCACGCATGCTACCAAATAGACACGCGTGTAGTTGCACATAATGACTAAGCATATGCGTTAAACACAACGCCCGCCTATGCGCAGGCTCGCGAGTATCATCGCTGTATGTACACACAAATGAAGACTCAGATCAATTTTTTAACACCAGTCCGCTGGTTAAGAATGATCGCCTTTAACGTACAGTACCAATTAAAGAAAGCGAAATACCACGTCATAAATCATTCGAATACCTTCGAATTACAAACGTGTGCCAGGCACGTGTGTTTTTATTGTTTTCAAAGAGCCCCAGGCATAGGATTAAAGGACCGGATGCACAGTAGTAGATACTAAAAAGGGCCATGACGCGAGAAAACCTGACTTTGGTGCATGCGAACAACAAAGGCGCAGGTGTATTCGTATCCACGTAGTCTGATCAGCGCCTTTATTGTTCGCTTATTGGAAAGTATAATATCTAAACTTGCCGCAAGCAAAATTTCATTTTAAGTAGTCTCTGTAGCTGAACAGACTGGTTTGAGTCTTACCTCGGTCCTAGAACACGAGGTCTTACTCAGAAACCCGCAAGACCCTGTCACACTATAACGTTTTAGCCAACGTATGCTGACGTATGAAATATATATCTAGTACACTGGAATACGCTTGAAATCTAATCAAAAATCAGAGGAAGCCTCTCTCTGAACTTATGCAAAGCGTACGCGAAACGAATATAGAACGTATGTCTGACTTATAAGTAACTTATTTATAACTTATTCCCAACGTAACATAACTTATACTTGTATCAGCGTATAAAAGCATATGCCCAGCGTATGACTAGCGTTCTTGACTTGTGGGAAACTTATACACAACGAACGTCTAACGTATGCTGAATTGTACATATAACGTACGTTAACGTATGCATAACTTACGTATAGTCCTTATGTCAACCGTATAAAGCAGAACAAAATTTTGGGACCATTTTGTCATATGACAACGTATACCAACGTACTGTAGCGTGTTCGTAACGTATTGAAAACGTATGTCTAACTTATTCAGCGTGCACCAACGTACTGCGTGAGTTTTCATACGTCCTCATACGTTGGTGCTAACGTACCTTAACATATGCATAACTTACTCGTTGCGTACATCTAACGTATGCCTAACGTATAAGCAATACGTCGGCGTACGCGCAAGTACAAAATTTTGAGATCTATTCACCGTATGGCAACGTATACCAACGTACAGTAGCGTGTTCGTAACGTGTTTAAAACTTATCTCTAACGTATTCAGCGTACACCAGCGTACTTGCTTAATTTCTCATAGGTCCGCATACGTTGGAGCTAACGTACCTTAACGTATGCATAACTTACCTGCTGCGTACATCTAGCGTATGCCTAACGTATAGAAGCAATACGTTCGCTTAAGCTGTTATTTTCTATGGATGCACAAAATGTTGGACGTCTTAGCCGTATGTCAACGTATACCACCGTACTATAGCGCATTCGGAACTTGTTTGAAACTTATTACTAACGTACTAAGCGTATACCAACGTACTTGCTGAATTTTTCATACGTCGGCATATGTTGGTGCTATACGTCGTAGTGTGGCAGGGCCTTAACGTCAATGCATAAATGCATAAATAGTTTGGTCTCGTCCAACCCAAACATTGTTGTGGGTACTAAACAGGACCGTCTCATCGAGACGGTTCTTTTGAGCACCCTACTCACTAAAGTTTTCTTCTCTTGACATATGCTGTATTGTTTTAGCGTTCTTTAATTTATAATCATAAGGGCTCATAGGCTAAGATCTGGGTAGCATGTAAAGAAAAATAAGCCTGTTCATGCGAGAAATGCGAAAAACAAAGGCGCATAACAGCCTCGCATCCGAATAGTCTTATCAGCGCCTTCGTTATTCGCTCGAGCTAAGCGAGTGAGACTCGAGATCTCACTACTTTTATTTGCCCCTGTTGCTGGGCATGCTGGTTTGAGATTGACACCACTGAGTCTCCCAGAGCTGAGTCTGCGCTGTGTGCAAGGTTCATATTCATTTAAAGTAAATAGCTTAGTTGAGACCGAGCCTTTATCTATAGAAACAAGTGAATAAATAGAAAATGCTAAGTTTTTCTTTCTATCTTTAACATGTTTAACATGTTTAATTTGCATAATTTTATTCAGTTTCCCACAGAATTGAAAATGGCGCAATCATGAACATACACTGTAGATCTAATTCGAACTCGATTCTATTTTCTCTTGGTACTGGCTCGCTCAAATTAGAACCTTGCGCCTTTTTATGCAGTCTTGCCAGAGCCATTGCAGCTTATATAGCTAAAGTTTGGATGTAGATGAAGACGATATATAAGCATGTAGTCCAACTTCATCGCTGTACATGCAAGTTTCAATAGTGACGTACTGATTTGTTTGATTTGATTCTTTACGCACCATCAACAATCTTTCAGTTATATAGGTACGGATCTTCCTTGGTTGAACCAGTACTAAGCTAGGATAAATGTGTCTTGCTCAAGGACCACAACGCAGTGACGCCGGTGAGGCTCGAACCCGTGGTCCTTCGGTCTCGAGTCAAACATTCTACCACTGAGCCACTGCGCTCCCGTGACGTACTGAAGTACCAAACATTATGATCATGCGCGCCTTTAAAATGCGTGGCGATTTTTGCCGTATGCAAACAGTTTAGACCCAGATAAGACACGATATAACTTCTTATATATACTAGGGGTGAATCGACTATGGGGCGAAAAGACTAGTGGGGGCAAAATGACAAGGGGGGAAAAGACCAGGGGGTAAACGCTTTTGGGGCGAAACAACTAGGGGGGGGATGGTTTGGGGCGAAACGTCCCGGATTATGCTATAATAAAATGCCGGTGTTCATGCTGGGGTCAACGGTCGACAAAGACGAATTAGAACTCAATAATGAACAAGAGTTTAGTATTGCCCACAAACCGGTGATTTTATCACAATATGTTATTGTTTAAAAACTTCTTTATAATAAAGAAATATGTCAGTCAGCTCAACCCATATAAGCCAACGTCCTTTTTGTGGAACAGATGCGAACATAGCAGGCCCAGATGAGGCGCCACAGAATGTGGCGGCGTCTCCTTTCGGTCTTCACTGTTTAAAACGTTTAATCTAAAGATGAATGTAAAATGAGAATAAATCGCAACAACCCTTTGAACGGAAATGGACTGGTCCAATCGATTAAGGTGAGGAATTTCATTAATTATCAACATTTTTGATACCCTGTGGCGATGTCAAGCATGGACGTGTTTTTATGCTTCTTTAAAGGCACCGAAGAAACTTAAAATTACAATGTCATGGGACCAGCAAACAAAAACGTGTAACTTATCGTAAAAAAGACAAAATGCGACATGTCTCATTAAAAGATTACTATCCAAAACAATAATGTTTTATAGGAAGTTGTTATTTCAGCCTCCTACAGCTATTATCATTTATTAGAAACATTTCTTGGAATAGTTCATAATACTCTTACCATTAAGGGATAAGTTGCCTGCTCAGCCAAACAAATTCCAATTTAAAATTAAAGAAGAGTAATACGATTAGAAAGCAGAAGGACTGAATTTGCAGTTCCAGAGATAATTCGGTTACACGTAAGCCTTTGCATCTGCACATCTTCGGTAACTAAGGGCCTGGTATTTCCTTAGCGGCCAATGAAGCGTCTGATCAGACTGTACAGATCGAGTAAATGCTAACTGCATGGAAGTTCTCCCCAAGCTAGTCTGTCCGTATGTTTGAGTGGTGCAGTATGCTTTGTTCTGTTTGATACGTATTTTTCGATTAAAACAAAGACTGACAACTACGCTGGACATGATGTGGTCTGCGTATTGAAGCCTTGAATGCGTTTACGTATCCGCACTGTATATTGATAATGTGTTTGGTGGCAGCAAAATGTGTGGCAGCTTAGCTACCCCCTTTTTTGGTGTATATTTACACTTAATTACCTTCTACAACAGGGAGCGCAGTGGCTCAGTGGTAGAGTGCTTTACTCGAGACCGAGGGGTCGCGGGTTCGAGTCTCACCGGCGTCACTGCGTTGTGGTCCTTGAAGACACATTTATCCAAGCTTAGTACTGGTTCAACCCAGGAAGACCCGTCCCAGTTTAACTGAAAGATTGTTGATGGGACGTAAAGAGTCAAATCAAACAAAAACCTTCTACAACTAAAGGTCAACCTTTCACCAGTGATTCGTGTTATTCTTGTATTATTATCCGGCTCATACAATCAAACAGAAAAAAAGGCTTTAAAATCAAAAGAAAGGTTACACCAAAAATAGTGGCAGTTCAGCTGCCGAACTTTTTGTGTAAGCTAACAACAAAAATAGTGGCAGCTGAGATGTCACATGTAATTGTGTAGATGAATACTAACTTTCCGACTAAAACAGTATTTGACCAACATTTCTCCAGTGATTCCAAGTGTCGAAACATTTTTACCTGTTATTATTGTAGTTATTCTCTGGATCCAAACAATCGAACAGAACATAGCTGTTAAAGCAGAACTAATTGATCCTCATGGTTTACCATAAGATTCTGATCCTTTTGTTTGAGTTGATCCTGTACGACCTATTACACAATTTTTTGTCATCTTGGACGAGTTTCTTGAGGTTGAACCAGTACTAAGCAACGGAAAACGTGTCTTGCTCAAGGACATAGGCGTTATTTGTCTTGTGTTTTCTACTTTTTGATAAAGTGTTAATGCGTTACTTCCCAGTCAACAATTTGTTACTGTTGTGCAACGAGACGCTTCTTTTGACTGCCCACAACATTATTGAGCCGCAGAATGTGCTTTTCAATAATGTGACATTTTGCTAAGTCATACGAGCCTGTACAGCACCTTCTAAGCTCATAAGCTTCAACTGGTGTTCATTTTGTTAAGTCATACGAACCTGTACTTATAACCCCAACTAGTGTTCAGTCAGAACAGGTAGCTTAACAGTCAAATAATAACTAGCAAATGCTCTGATCAGACTGAGCGTATGCACAGGCTGATCTGAGGCTTTGCTGATCGCACATACCACATTGTTGGAAATCTAATGTCGTGGCTCATATTGATGTATGCTCAAAAGAACTATCTTCTTTGAGACGGTTCCGTTGAGTACCAACAGTACATGAATATGCATTGGTTTGGAAACAGGGAAAATGTTTTTATTACGCATCTGGAGGTCTGATTAATATATTTAAATGTCTTATAAGTCGAACATGGCTAGATATTAATACAAATGTAGGTTTGGTCGTTATTCGTAGATGCGTAAGAGTACGATATGTATTTTTATGAATTTTGTCATCAATGAAAAAAAAAGAAGAAAATTCTAGTGAAAAGGAAAGATATCCAATAGTGGCCAAGCTAAATAAAGTTTTAAAATGTTTACAGAAGACAAAACAGTTGTATGACTAATCATAGGTCCAGATAAGCATTTTTTACATTGGCGGATCAGTGGAGAAGCCGCCGTGGTGTAATGGATAAGCCTCTTGCCATGTAAACCAGGGGTCCCAGGGCCAATCCCTGGCTTCACCAGTCTGTCTGATGAGACTTTTTAAAAGCTGTGGCCCCATCCCCATATGACCTCTGCTATTGGTGGGACGGTAAACACAAACACAACATCATCGGTGTACATCCATCAAGCACCCCAGCATTTACACCGATAGTGAATAATTACATACATTACTAACGCAAATAGTACACATATAGAACTGTGCCCCACAGACTTAATTGGTCTATATTGCTCACTTGAGCAGTTGACTTTATGGTTTCAGAGGCGAGTTTTTTTATTTACGAAAGCGTATTAACGCATGCAATGTTGCTCAGCGAAGGCTTGAATGAAATTTTGATGACCCAAACCAGAGTGCGCATCTGTGTATGTCAGCTCAACATGAATACTCCACCAAGAGTGCTAACAGGTTGTGAAAAGAGCAAAACTACGTCAAATTTTAGCGATGATTTCTTTTTTAAATGAGCCGCAACATGATATTTCCTACAATGTTGTGTGTGCAACCAGCAAAGGCACAGGCCAGCATGCGCATACGGGCAGTCTGATCAGAGCCTTAGATTATTGCTTGAATATTCTACGAGTATTAATCTACTGACCAGACATCATTTGGAGTTGATAAGCTTAAAAAAGGGTGCACCAGCTCGCCTGAGCCTGCTGCCGTCAAAATGCCACAAAGTTGTTGTGGCTCAAATGTGGTTGGCGAAAAGGCGTCTTGTTTATGACTTATTCTGCCGTCAGATTTTAAAACTATATCCTTTGGAAATTTTCACGAAAACCTGATTGTGCTGCTATTGAGCAACAAAGGCGCAGTTCAGACTGCAAACCATCGTGGTAAGCAAAATTCTACATTATATAGATACATGTACTCTGTAGCTGAGCTGGCTTGATTGACCCTTACCAAGTAGCAAAGTTAGTATTTATGTCGGCATGCATACATAAATGTATCAACTCTGCATGCTGAGTGATTTTTTCGCGGCCTTTTTTTTTTCGTCATGATAACTTTTTTAACAATATCTTTCCTTATAAAATTTCAGGTCTGATCTGAGTCCGAACTGTTTACTTATGTTATTAAGTGGTGATTGAACGGCCAATGAAAAAAAGAACCAAAAATAACAAAACAGACCATAGGTATTCTATAAGGTCGCGTGTGTCGTGTCAATGGCCATGACGTGTGAAAACATACATGATACATGATAAATTGTTAAAATCTAAAGACATGGACATTTTCTTCCCTTTGTTTTTGTTTTTCAATATTGGACAAAACCATAACGGATTATTTAAGGAAAGCATTTCGCCAGTCCGCAAGACTTGTTTTTAAAACAGTTTTGCACCATTATACTGTTTACAAAATTTACCAGACGTTAGAATTGAAGTTCCCTTTTTCACATTGGCATGTAGATAAGGCAGTCCAAATCTAGAGGCAACTGGTTGCCTAGCTACGTATTCGGTCAGCTGATTTTATAATTAGGTGTGAAAAACATCAGCCATTTTAATCTCTTGGACGCACAGAACACATAAAAAGGTACCAAGGTACACTGATAAGAAAAAAAGATGGGTTAAGATTTGTTTACAATGTGATCAGCTGGGGTTGCTGAAGCACCCACCTCTCCTCCTTGGATGTAAATTAGTTTCTAAGGTGCCTTATACGTCGAATTTAGCTTATTATCAATATTAATGCAGGTTTTATGGTTTGAATAGCATGTATAAATAACTGTTTTCTTTACCTACTACTGTCGTGCTAACCAAGAGTGACAGTGACGAATTGTTTTGTTTACAACTGCTGAGTAAAAATAGCATGTACACTCCACTTGATCTAACGCGAATCGATAGATCACTTGTGTATTAATCCTATCCTATGGATAGGATTAATACACAAGCGATCTATCGATTATAAGTTCCTGATAACTTTTTAAACAAAACATGACGTCACTGTCACTCTTGGCTGGTAGGACAGTACTTACTATTTATATAAGTTTATAATTGCGCCACACTAATACATGGGATACTACGCAGATAAATATGACTCTTGTTCTCTTATCACGCCATCTTCAAATACAATTTAAATGGCAGGAATGAAATGCATAGCCTTGTTCTCTGGAAACTGTAAGAAAATTCTCTAAATACGTCTGCTAATTATTATTTTAAATTGACTATAGGGTTTGTTAAGACTGATTTTGTATAATGAAAAAGTATTTATATGTTTATTTCAATATTGGTACTTGCTGAATTCATTATGAGGAAAAAATCCCCTGAGTTCAGACTTTTTTCTGGAGCTCTGCGATTGCCTGCATGGAGTGGAATGGTATGACCGATATCATTCCAATAATTCCAATTATCGATCCACTGAGTGATCGTACCGGTACCGCCACGGTACCTGAGTGCAAGTGAGTAGTGAGTGAGTGATGAATTGAGTGGTTGTATAAGTGATGGAAATCTGTACTGTATTTCGGTTTCGTTCCAGTATTTCGGTTTCGTTTCGGTAAGTCTAGGCACCCGTGGGAAACAGAGGGAAATAATCATTACCTGCATTATAGATGGGGAAAACAATTTAATGGGGTGTTTTTAATAGCACGTGAGACTTCTCTAATTTCAGGAAGTGGATTCATCCCGGCGTTTGTTGTTGTTGTTGTAATTGTTGTTGTTGTTGTTTGTCTATTTTGGCATTCTTCCGCTGCCTTAGTGCTCTTGTGCTTCTTTTCACTTGCTGCAATACTCATGTACCGTAGTAAGCAATAGCTTTTTAAGAAAAGTTCGTAGCGCTTTGAACTATCTTGCCAAACCCAATTTGCTACGGATGCAATATTTGGCCCAAAACTTTGATGTTCGCAGACGCAATAAAATGCCCCCCCCCCTCTGAAAAATCGTAAGTTATAAGGGTTTCTATAGAAATCAGCATTTGGGACCCCATGGAAATGTTGGACCCCCGGACCCCCTCTGTAACCTTGCAAAATTATAGTTTTGATAAACCATTGATAAACACCACTGTGAGACTGTAAAATAAGTTCAGGACTAAAAAAACGTTGTCAGAGCTGTTTTCTGGCGATCTGGCCTGGGCAAAAATTGTGATAATCGATCCAAAAGCAGTGGGGCGGATTTTTGTTGTGGGAAAATTCTCGAAACTTGGTCAGAGGTCAAGGTCACATTGACCCAAGGACGGTATACATCACTCTATCTTGCATCTGCACAACGAGATTGGGATATCTCCCTCAAATAATATAAGAGTTATGCTCCAGACAGGATTTTTTTAAATACTAGGTCAGAGGTCAAGTTCAGAGTGACCCTTAAAATGGTACAGAACACTCCACCATACCAATATACATCCACACACCAAATTTGGAATTCCTACCTTAAATAATGTAAGATATATGCTATGGATATCATTATTCTTAAACTAGGTCAGTTCAAGGTCACAGTGACAAGAAAATGGTATGTGACACTCCACCATCCTAAGACGCATTCACTGATCTGCACAACGAAATTGAGATTCCTCCCTCAAATAATAAAAGAGATATGCTCCAGGCAGGATTATTTTAAAAACTATGTCAGAGGTCAAGTTCAGAGTGACCCGTAAATGGTACACGACACTCTGTCATACCAATATACATCACCACACCAAATTTGGGATTCATACCTTAAATAATGTAAGCTATATGCTCGGGACAATATCATTCTTAAAACTTGGTCATAGATCAAGATCACGTTCACAGTGTCCTGAAAGGGTATATGACACTCACACCACAGTTGAAATTCCTACCTCAAAGAGAATAGAAGATATGCACCAAAATTCATGACAATTCTAGAAACTTGGTCAGAGGTCAAGGTCACATTGACCCAAGGACGGTATACATCACTCTATCCTGCATCTGCACAACGAAATTGGGATTCCTCCCTCATATAATATAAGAGATATGCTCCAGACAAGATTATTTAAAAAAAAAAATAGGTCAGAGGTCAAGTTCAGAGTAACCCGTAAATGGTACACGGCACTCCGCCATACCAATATACATCCACACACCAAATTTGGGATTCCTACCTTAGATAATGTAAGATATATGCTCCGGATATCATTATTCTTAAACTAGGTCAGTTCAAGGTCACAGTAACCTGAAAATGGTATGTGACACTCCACCATCTCCAGACGCATTCACACACCAAATTTTGAATTCCTAACTCAACGAATATAAGAGGTATGCACTAGACACAATTATTTAAAACACGAGGGCCCAAGGGCCCTGGTTCGCTCACCTGAGTCCATGCACATGAGTAGCTGATGTATTGGCCTGTGGCTAAGAAGATATTATATGATTTAAAGATATTTCTATTTTTAGCTCTGGAAGCCATGTTGTTCAGCCAAGCTGAACATTCTAATCGATTTTGGTAGAGGGCAACTTGAGACAATTTCTGTGAAATTATTTTGATTTTGGACCAGTGGTTCAGGAGATTTCATTTGAAGATATTTCTTATCTATAGCTCTGCCAACCCTTTTTCCACTGAGCAAAACTATTTCTGCAATTTTGGTAGAGGGCATTATGAGGAACATTTCTTTGACATTATTTTGAATTTGAACCAGTGGTTCAAGAGGAAATGTCATTAAAAGACATTTTATCTAGAGCTCTGGCAGCCCCATTGTTCAGTGGAGAGTAACCATTTGTGCAATTTTGGTAGAAGGCATCATAAGTAAGAATTCTGTGAAATAACTTTTAATTTGGACCAGTGGTTCAGGAGGAGGTGTCTTTTAAAGATATTTCTAATCTGGAGCTCTGGCAGCCCTTTTGTTCAGCAGAGCGGAACCATTTGTGCAATTTTGGTAGAGGGTATCAAGAGAAACCAATTTTGTGAAATTATTTTGAATTTGCACCAGTGGTTCAGGAGAAAATGTCATTTAAAAGATTTCTTATCTGGAGCTTTGGCAGCCCTCCTGTTCCATGGAGCAGAACCATTTGTGCAATTTTGAAAGAGGGTGTTATGGGAAACATTCATGTGAAGTTATATGAAGTTTGGACAAGTGGTTTAGGAGGAGATGTAGTTAAAAGATATTTCTTATCTGGAGCTCTGGCTGCCCCTCTGTTCAGAGGAGCGGAACCATTTGTGCAATTTTCTAGAGGGTATTATGAGGAACAATTCTGTGAAATTATTTTGAATTTGGACAAATGGTTCCGGAGGAGATGTCTTTTAAAGATATTTCTTATCTGGGGCTCTGGTGGTCCTTTTGTTCAGCGGAGCAGAACCATTTGTGCAAGTTTGGTAGAGGGTATCAAGAGGAATAATTCTGTGAAATTATTTTGAATTTGGACCAGTGGTTCAGGAGATATCATTTTAAAAAATCTTTTCTGGAGCTCTGGCAGCCTCACTGTTTGGTGGAGCGGAACCATTTGTGCAATTTAGAAAGAGGGCATCATGGGGAACATTCATATGAAAGTAAGTAAGGGTGCAAAATTCAGGAATCGATACAATCAAGTACCACACCTGACCCAGGATACCAATGGAAAAGTGACAAACTCACAGTTTGACACCACAAACGAGAGCCAAGAGGTCAGCACTTTCCCAGCAGGTGACCACAAGTCACATATAAACAGTTGCGCGCAAAGGCATAGCAAACACAAGACAGAAAAAAACATAAAAGATCCACAAATGAAGTACCGCCTTGAAGATATATGAAATTTGGACCAGTGGTTTAGGAGGAGATGTCGTTTAAATAGAAAGTTTACGGACAGACGGACGCACGACGGACGAAGACCAATCACAATAGCTCACCTAGAGCCTTCGGCTCAGGTGACCTAAAAACTAGGTCAGAGCTCAAGGTCACAGTGACCTGAAAATGGTACGAGACACTCCACCATCCCAGGATGTAACCACACACCAAATTTGGGATTCTTTAGGCCCTGTCACACTACGACGTATAGCACAAACGTATGCCGACGTATGAAATATTCAGGAAGTACGTTGGTATACGCTGAGTACGTTAGAAATAAGTTTTAAACACGTTACTAATACGCTATAAGTACGTTTGTATACGTTGACATACGACCAAGAGGTCCAACATTTTGTGCATCCATAAATAATTACAGCGTATGCGAACGTACTGTTTCTATACGCTAGGCATACGCTAGATGTACGCAGCAGGTAAGTTATGCATACGTTAAGGTACGTTAGCACCAACGTATGCGGACGTATGAGAAATTAAACAAGTACGTTGGTGTACGCTGAATACGTTAGAGATAAGTTTTAAACACGTTACGAACACGCTAGTGTACGTTGGTATACGTTGTCATACGGCGAATAGATCCCAAAGTTTTGTGCTTGCATAAAAAATCTTCAGCGTATGCCGACGTATTGCTTATACGTTAGGCATACGTTAGATGTACGCAACGGGTAGGTTATGCATACGTTAAGGTACGTCAGCACCAACGTATGAAAATTCACCAAGTACGTTGGTGTACGCTTAATAAGTTAGAGATACGTTATCAATACGTTACGAACACGCTACAGTACGTTGATATACGTTGCCATATGACAAAATGGTCCCAAAATTTTGTTCTGTTTTATACGTTTGACATAAGTTAGAAGTACGCTACATGTAAGTTATGCATACGTTAACGTACGTTATATGTACAATTCAGCATACGTTAGACGTTCGTTGTGCATAAGTTTCAAGAACGCTGGTGATACGCTTGGCATACGCTTTTATACGCTGATACAAGTATAAGTTATGTTACGTCGGGAATAAGTTATGAATAAGTTACTCATAAGTTAGACATACGTTCTATGCTCGTTTCGCATACGCTTTGCATAAGTTCAGAGAGAGGCTTCCTATGATTTTTTTATTAGATTTCAGCGTATGCCAGCGTACTAGATATATATTTCATACGTCGGCATACGTTGGCTAAAACGTTATAGTGTGACAGGGCCTTTTCCTCAAATAATATAGATGCACCGAACACGATGCGAGGCGGACGGATGGACCACGAGCCCTACCACCCGGCATGGACCCTGGGGTCTGATGTCGTTGAATGATAGCTTACCCTACAAGCGTATGAATGTTTTCTGACATGTGGTTGTCAAAATAAAGGACTTCCAGAAAACTTTAATGCAAAAATCCTATCTTTTGGATATGTACTAGATTTTGACCTCTAGCAGAAGATAAAATAAGTATTTGAGAGGAAGAAATAGATCAATAAGAGCGAAAATGTATTTGCAAAAGACCCACATCATCAGACTTTATAAGTCTACCTACAAGTTTAAAGTATCTATGGTGCAAGTATGAATGCATTTTTGACAAGCGGTTATCAACATATGGACTTTTAGAAAACTTTTAATTTACCCTGTAAGCAGCAATAGTTGTATTTAGCTGGGTGGAAGATTCTGTCTGTCAAGAAAGTGTTAATAAATAGTTAAATTTGATCATTCGATTTAGGCTACGTACACGTTTTGTACACATAAAATATCAAGAATCCATCAGAATTGTGATAGAATCTTCACCGATATGTTTTGTCCAAATGTGTATGCACATGCGTTATTGCCTATACGTAGCTACAAAGTATTTATCTGAAATAAACCGTTTTGACCCTGATCAGACGCAACCTATTCTTCAAATAAGCTGTTTGACAATCTGACGGTAGTTCCTGATTTTAGAAATAATTGGCAGACGACAAAAACTTCTGGTAAAATGAAAAGTTGCCCAGCAGGCAAAGAGTTGTTCGCCAATTATTACTGCAGCCGCCTATATTATTTTTTTTGCATTTTCTTTATGAAAAAAATGCTCGATATAGCATTTAATTGTCTCCAGGTGCTTCACATGAAACATTTTAAGTTCGTTTGGCTATTAAATACTGCAGCAGATGGAAAAAAATTGCGGCGGGAAATTAATGCTTGCTTGATATTTCATTTAAGAAAAATAAGGCATAATATTCCATATGAATCATTAGCAGACAATTCACAATAAATATCATACCTATTGTCCCCCAGATCAATCATCAGGGTAGCTTTTGAGAAACCAAACAAGGGTTTCTCGTTAAATGTCTTCAAACTTAGTCTGTTCCCAGTAAACATTGAAAAGCAGGCCACTATCGGCCCACCAGCGAAACGCTATTTGAATGGCGTTTCGCTGGAGGGCCGATGGTGTCCCGACACTGCATGCTGGCTGGGTTTTCCCATTTCATCTGTCCTTTAATATATATCAACTAATTTCAAATAGTTGAGAAATTGAAATAACAATTCATCTAAAAATGGCATGGTTAAATGTCTCTCGCCAATTAACAAGATTATTGAAGGCACGCCCTTGTCTGATGCCATGACAAGAATCTGCTCTCACTAAAGAACTAAAATGCGAGAAGTTTTGTCTTCGTTGACCAGTAAATGAGAGTGAGAATTTTTACAGAGGAAGTGCAGGTTTTTATATATGTATGTGCACATATATTACTATTGCTGTTGACATGTATGATGCCAGTCTAGCACTCCAGCTGTGATAATCCCATTTAAAAATGCTTAACCTGGTAATTTTGCGTTTTGTCATTTTTAAATCATTGTTTTACGAAAAACTGTGTCACGATTACCACCAGAGTGTCATACAGTTTGGAACCAGGTTAGGCTTGACTTTTTCTGGGACCTGATTTGGATCCGGACTGGATTCCCCGAAAGATTCAAGCAAGTCTGCAACATAGGCTAGCTAGAATATTGAAAGATTGGTTACATTAAAAGATACATTAAAGAGTGCGTATTGAATTTTTTATTTCTCAACCAAAACATATTTTGTGGGTACTCAAAAGAACCGTCTCTGTAGTGACCATAAACGTCACTGATTTCCGATCTCGCATATTTTATAGATCGATGTAATGTTATAAATATAAAATACTTGTGATCAAAATCGTTTTTGTCGTTGTTTTTTCGATTTGAAATGCAGCTTTGAGATAAATGAGTGTATTCTAAGTCGCCGCCTACGCGGTGTGGAAATTGTTGAATGAACTGAAAATGTTGCATATCCTAAAGAAGTATATTACAAATCACGCTGAATTTGATTATTTTTATGTTCCATCAACAATCTTTCAGTTATGTAGGTGCGGGTCTTCCTTGGTTGAACCAGTACTAAGCTAGGATTAATGTGTCTTGCTCAATGACACAACGCAGTGACGCCGGTGAGGCTCGAACCCCAGCCCTTCAGTCTCAAGCCAAGCACTCCACCATTGAGCCACTGCGCTCCCACTGCTGACTTTTACTGAGTTCTATTTTTCGAGTAGTACGTTTTGAGTACGAAAAGCGAGTTTTGAGTAAGAAAAGCGAGTTTCGGGTACGAAAAGTGAGTTTCGAGTAAGAAAAGTGAGTTTCGAGTAAGAAAAGTGAGTTTTGAGTGAGAAAAGTGAGTTTCGAGTTAGAAAAGAGAGTTTCAAGTAAGAAAAGCGAGTTTCGACTAAGCTTTCTTCTACAGACAGACGCTAGACTGATCTCTATATCCTACGAGCTTATATGATCTGAACGGTCTGAACCCAAACATAACCTTGATGGCTTTTTAACACTCTGGTGTTTCTGAAAGGAACAATGAATAAAAACACATGACGACGACAAAAAATGCGAAATAACCAGCATGCAAAGAAGAGTAAAAAAAGTTTACTTGCAACTTTTAGGCAGTGTACTAAATGGACGCCATTTCCTCTCAAATACTCCGCCATTAATTCTAATCTTTCACTCTGTGTACAAGAGGAATGTGTAAGGCAAGGCTGGATAGGTCATGCATAACATATCTCCTCCTGAGATGGCTTATCAGTAGAATAAAAACACACACACTCAGATAGATAAATATTGAGTGTGCACTGACCAAACCACTGCATTTACCTACTTCTTTCTTCTTGTTTGTCGATAGCTTATTTTATGTGGGCGGTTGAAATTTCGTGCTCGGTTGAGTCGGGCATGAACGAGGATTTGAAACCTCACTAGGTAGCTGCACATGTAAATTTTGGAGAAAGGTGTCTTATTATTCATCTCAGAAACTCTTTCTATAGTGTCTTCGAGATTTTGCCTACGACGTGGGAGGACCTAAGGGTTTGTGGCCGAGAGAGACTCATACCAGTCTGCTCGGTTACAGAAACTGGCTTAAATATAGAAATATTTCATGTAGCAGGCTGGCATAATATGGGTCTCGACGTGAGAAAACCTGTCTTCGGGGGTTTTCGAACAACAAAGGCATAGACCAGCCTGATCAGCGCCTTTGCTTTCAGTCGCTTCGTAGAAACTATGATATCTAAATTTGCTACGAGCGAAATTTCAATTTTTGTAGCTAGTCTCAGTAGCTGGGGAGACTGGTATAAGTCTCTTTTTACCGGAACCCCGAAGCAGGGTTTTGTTTCGACGAGGCCGATATGCTTTCGAGAAAGCGAACAACTGGGGTGCTGGTGCGGCTGCGCAGATGCGCAGACTGATCTACGTTTGTGTTGTTCGCATTCTCGTGTAGAGGCCAATAACTTCATAAACGGGTACGTATACAAGCAGCGAGGGCTCAGAAGAGCCTGCGCAAATGTACAGGATCTTCAGAGCCTAGACCGCTGGTAAGCAGACCATACAGACTTGCATTAACCAAAATAGAGGGATCTAGTCTTTCTGGATGACTCAGATGGTAGGCCTATTCTGGTACTTTGCGCATATGCGATACGTCGCATAGAATTATCAAAAACACATGAAAATACATATTATCATGCGGGTCGAGAGTGCGCAAATGTCCAATCTCGCCTGAGCTTTTTTTCTGCTTTTCCTGCTTATCAAATATCAAAGTAGGAATTTGACAAATACCTAGGTTCTTACACAATCAAACAAGCAACAAGACCCCGGGCTTGTAGGGATTTTTCATTCTCATTTCGCCTGAGCATGAGATTGAAATTACTCAAAAAAAGCAAAAATACTAAAAGATGAAAGCTTTTCTGTTGTTCAGGATTTCTCATGTTGTGTTTGTTATGCTGATTGATGATTGAATGCCAACAATTAGGGGCATTCGACATTCATGAGCATGATAGATATCATGCTAATTGGTTGTGCATGAAAATCTGTTAAAACCTATACATTGTTTTTGTTTCGCTTAGGATGAGAATGGATGGGATTGATACAAATGTAGCTTCGGACCATGGGTGAATACACAGGCCGAGATGCATAGGCGTCTTGCCCCACTAGAAAGCTGTAAATGAATGTTTTTACGATTTATCCCGTCGCGTATGCGATAAATACCATGACTTGGCTGAACTATCTTTCACAAGCATTAAACTGTAGCTACATAAAAGTGCTGTGTTTGTTATGCTGATGGATGTTAAATGCGAACTAGTTAGCTTTATTGTAAATTTTACGAGTGTATATACAAACGTTCCCTCTTGTAGGCGGGACGAGTTGAAGTCGAATTTCCAGCTACAAGAGGGAATATTTGTATATTCACGAGTATTGTACAATAAAATTATTCTTGTATCATGACCAATGAAAAATCACGATTTAATTTATTCATCAGATATTCAAGTCAATTATAAGCTCCACCCTTGACAGGGTCTTGTGGGGACATTATTGAACAGTTTTGCAAAGTCATGATACACTTTATTGTTTATATTTTAACATTTATGAGCATGATAAGTTTCATGCTAATGTATGTTGAGCATGAAAAAGGTTTCTAACTAAACATTAACTTTTACAAGTAATCTAATTAAGTAGCGTCATAAAAAGCGCCAAATGCTTTACAAGACAAAACATGTGCATGTCTTATTATCCATGGCGTTTAACATTTGTTTAACATTTATTTTCAGTGCTCAAGACAACCGTCTGATTCAGATCCACAATATAAGTTTTCGGTCGATCTTATTTGGATCCAACTGTTTGCAAGGATAATCAGCAGACGACAAAGGTCGCAAGCGTAAAGATTTATCCCATTTATTTCCACTTAGACAATGAAAATAAACTTTTAATCAAGACTCTATGCATGCTATGCTTTTTGTCGTCTACTGATTTAAAATATAACATTGAAGTGACAATCAGTCTAGATCTAGACCAAACCGGACTCATCTCTGCTTTCAGGGATATTTCCTGCTTTCCACCAAGTCGGTGGTTTTAAATGCTTGCAGAGAGTGTTTATATGCCAGGCCATAGTTCGTTACCATAGTAACTAGTTGGTGTGTTGAATTTTCCTCAGTCCCTGGATAAAGATACTTTCAATTACTCTACAGGGTCAAGCGCAGCTAAACAGGGCCATTAAAAAGCCATTAGTCTGCCATACAGGTGCGAGACCTCTCTGATTCCGATCAAATATTCTGAGTCTTAGATAGACTGGCCCCAGTCTCTAATGTCAATGTTTTTAGTAAAACTGATAATCTCTCTAAGATAGCATTTATAAACTTTACTTTGAAGTAGAAGTCCTCGGCTTGGACATCATTTGACTATCAGAGAGGATAGATTTTTTAGAAGATGATTTTTTTCATAGTTAAATATAATTATAAATGTAATTATATATATTTAGTGGACTGATACCAGTCTAAGTCTTAGACTGATTCCATGTGCATTAAACACTTTATGCTGTGTCTTTTGTGATTTTTGTTGTTTTTTCAAGAAATGAAGAATATGAAAGGAATCATTTGTTTATCATAGCCATCTCTCATTAACTGTCGCCTGCTGATAACCTTTGCAAACAGTTTGGACCCAGACCAGGCCTGGGCCTGATCTAGATCCAAACTGTTAGACATTCCGATTGTATTCTGGAAAGACTGTTTTTTAAAGTTGATTAAAGATAACAGCAGACAAAAACGAATGAAAACATACCTTGTAAGCAATGAGTTAACATACAGTTTTGGTACACTCAAGGTAGCGAAGACTCAGAGAAGCATACCCTAATGCTTAGTCTAGAAAGCCATAAACCCTATTTAACTGTCGTCAGTTTATAACCTTTGCAAACAGACTGGACCCAGATTAGGCCCGACAATATGTTGGATCCGGTCTGGATCCAAACTGTTTGACACTTGTATGGTATTCCCGAAACTATTTTAGGATTTATGGGACTGGACGGGATCGAACTCATGTCTCCTAGATCTGCAGTCCGACTAGCTACCAGCTGCGCTACAGGCCCATTTATAAGACTGTTTTAGGCCGGATAAGTTGATCTGGATCCAAATTGTTTGATAACGAAATTTCATTCTGATTAGGAATTAAATTTGTTTATTATAGTAGAAACCTTTATGCATTTGCGAGAATGAACTCTTGTTGCATTTTTTATGTTCACAAGTATGAGTTACCTCCCATACAACATAAATGAATCATTCCAGCCTCAACTGCGCATGCGTAGATTGTAGCCTTTTATTGCGCATGCGTAAAATTGGCCTTTTCTAAACCTCATGGTTGATGTCAGCTGCAGGAATTTGCGCTCAAAAAGAAATCAAGAGGAATCCGTTCTTATTTGCGGCAGATAAGTATTTAATTTGGTTTATAACAATGTATAATGAACAAGTCAGCGTCTTATGCTGCTCATTTTATTTATTTTTCATATTATATGAGTTTTACAAAGCATTATCGACAGGATCGGATGACGAGTGCATTGGTCTCAATTCCCTTTTTTCACCAGAGCTCATGGATGAATATCCACAGATCTCGCAATTTAACACACACACACAGGCTAGCCTCATTGTCTCAATGCATCCAGATCTGTTGATTGTGGGGCGGATGCACGCTACATAGTGTTTAGACGGTCATGGCGAAACCAGTAAAAACCTTTAAATGCTATCAGAGGCTATAATTGTCGCTGCCAGCAGAAGCCCCGTCTCACATCCATTACGCAAACCATTAGCCCTGCTGCACGTTCAAGTAATAACTGAGGCCAGTGGTTTTATTACAGAAAAATACATGTATGGGGTCACGCCAGCATTTATCACGTTTTGTTTCTCGCTCGTCTGAATAGGTACAATTGTATAACCCTCATTATGAAAACTGGGGATTCGGGATCATTGACGGCTGGTCCGGAATTTTGGATTTTCATGGGGGGGGGGGGGGGGAGTATGTATGATGTTCACTCCATTGCTTAGCGGCAAGTAGATCAACTACAACAGCATGTTTCCCAGTTAAAATGTCAGGACATACGTGAAATGTTATTGAGTATACATTCAATTTATGAGTTTTCAAGAGGATGCGAGATAATAATGTCAACCTTACAGTGGCGTCACAAGGATAGAAAAGTGCATTTCAATTGGTATTGTAAACTTTGCACGCATTTGGGTGAAATTGCGCCATTGGCCATTTATATGATACATTTAAACATAGTGGGTACAATTGCGTTGACACGCATTTGTACAATTTACGTGCATTTGAAGGAGACTCGGGCCACTGATCCATTTATATTACTCATCATTTTTTAGAGCTAGCATAGTGTACATATCCCTGCAGCCAAATATTATCGGTCCCTGGAAGAATTATTCACTATTCTCTATTTTATTTTAGGCAACATTGTAAAAATATTATTGGGATCAATGTATTACCATATTCAATCAAGTGGTCGCACAGTTGGTTTTAAAGTTATATACCTCTACATATAAATGAGTCATATAACAGTAAATGGTGCATTTGTGCACTTCATAAAAAATAAAAAGTGCAAGTACAGGTGCACACGATATACAGTCAACCCTCTTTACAACGACACTGTCTGTCCCCAAATAATTTGACGTTAAACTGAATTCTGTTGTATTGAATTCGCATTTAAGCTAAAGTGGTACATTTGTGCAAATACAATTGACGTTGTAAAGAGTTTTGCTGTTATAAAGTATGTCGCTGTAAAGAGTTTTCACTGCATATAGGATTTTAACACAGTTTTACGTTGCAGGAAAGATGCCTCCTCGTAAAAGGAAATCCGAAAGGTTACAAGAGTTACAGAAGGCGGTAGAGACAAAGCGTGGCAGGTCAGCCACTACCACATACGATGTTGACACACAGCCCAACCCCTCAACCAGTTCGGAAGCAGTCAGCATGGCACCTATAGCTACTCCTTCACAGGATACGGGCCATGAACCCAACGCTGCCACAAGTACGCCAGCCAATCACACCACTAGCCAGACGGTTCCACCAGCAATTATACAGGCACCAGTCAGGGACAGTGCGCCCCCCCCTGTCCTCAGGTGTGCAATCTGCCATTTCACACATGAATAACACAAAGGGTGAGTTAGACCCATTACCTATGTGTACCTACAATGACTTTGATATATTTATATCTGAGAATACAAGGCAAAAAATATGGAATTTAGAATATGTCGATCTGGCATTATTGCTAAAACAAAATTTCTGCCCTAGTTATGATACTCCAGGCACATTAACTGTTATTAATAACCAGTTATCTATAAAGGCAGGCACACCAAGAATCAAAGTGCCTGTCAATAGTATAGAGCTATGGACTGACGCATTTATTAATTTTACGATGGTTTTTGGATTAAAGCACAAAGAAAAAATAACTGAATTGTTAAAGTACATGACAATCATCAGAGGTGCAGCATCAAGTAATCCATTACACCGTTGGGCTAACTATGACATGCAGTTCAGGTTGCGCATGTCCAAAGACCCTAGCAGGTCATGGGATACAATTGACGGTCATTTATGGCTATCTTGTGGTTTATCTGGTGACCTTGCTGCTAGCACAATATCAACAGGTCCCTGTTACGAATACAATTTTAAAGGGTTTTGTACAAGAGTGAACTGTAATTACTCGCACACATGCATTAAATGCAAAGTTCAACACCCAGCAAGTACTTGTAACCTATTTAAAGAATCTAAATTTCAATCAACATATAAGAATGCTAGGTTTTCAAACAACCCGTATAATGCTACATTTAGGTCGGCTGCACCAGCCGTTAACCCTGTGCAACCAAATCATCAGCAAAATACACAAGTAGCTGCACCTGTGTTTTCTCCGGTTCAGCAAAACTTTCAGCCAAGGCATGTCAATCATTTTTCCAGGCCAGCCAATCCTAGGCAGCAGGGTGCACGTCCCTTTCGCCCCTCAAATTTTCGCTCCCAAGGAAGATATATGGGCCCTAGGTCGAACACCTATTAATGTTGAACGGCTCAAACAACTTTTGGTTGAATACCCAAATCGGTCAGACGCAGCCTTTTTATCTGACGGTTTTGAGTTTGGATTTAAGCTACATTTTGAAGGTCCACGCATCTCTTTTGAATGCAAGAATCTAAAATCGGTCACACAAAATGAACAGTTGGCAAAGCAAAAGCTTCAGAAAGAAGTTTCATTGGGTAGAATGGTTGGTCCTTTTTTGAAAAAGCCAATATCTAACCTGCGTTGTTCACCCATTGGTTTGGTCCCCAAGAAGACAGGAGGTTTTCGGTTGATTACACATTTGTCATATCCCTCTGGTACCAGTGTAAATGACTGTATAGATCAAACATTTGCATCTGTTAAATATTCCAACTTTGACAATGCAATAGCAATGATAAAAAAATTAGGCAAAGGAGCCCTTATGGGAAAATTTGATATAAAGGGTGCTTTTAGACTACTAAGAATTTTTCCTGGAGACTTCCCATTACTAGGAATCAAATTAAGCAACCATTATTACATTGATAAAATGGCTCCAATGGGGTTAAAAATTTCATGTGCTGCTTGGGAAGCTTTTGCAACTTTCCTGAATTGGCTTATTAAGCAAAGATCTGGTCCGAATAACGATTGTGTTGATCACTACTTAGATGACTATATTTTTGCTGGCCCTGGGCTTTCAAATAACTGTTTGTGTTTGATGCAGCAATTTTCGCTTCTTTGCAAGGAACTAAACATACCCATTGCTACGGAAAAAACGGTCTGGCCATGTACTTGCTTGACATATTTGGGTTATCAATTGAACTCCGTTACATTTGAAATAAAGATGCCAGAGGATAAAGTGCAGCATACTTTACGTCTCATTGAAAAGGTTTTGGCTGTTAAGAAAGTTACACTTAAGGAAATGCAATCCTTGACAGGATCCCTAGCTTTTTGTGCGAAGGCCATGCCTTCTGCTAGGGCCTTTATTCGACGAATGTACGCAGCAATGTCTGGTGTTAGGCAACCCTACCATCGGATTAGACTCTCTAAAGGCATAAAAGAAGACCTTAAAATGTGGCAACAGTTTTTGTCCAAATTTAATGGCATCTCATATATGTTAGATGATGAGTGGGTATCGTCTACCAGTTTGAAACTACAGACTGATAGTGCAGGTGGGGCAGAACTTGGCTGTGGAGTTTATTTTGATGGTCACTGGTGTCATTTGTCTTGGCCTGAACGTTGGTCTGAAACTGGTTTGCTTAAAGATATAACATTCTTAGAATTGGTCCCAATTGCGTTAGCAGTTTGCTTATGGAAAAATCAGTTTCAAGGTAAGCGGATACAATTTTATTGTGACAATATGGCGGTAGTACATATATTAAATTCTAAAACAGCTAAGGTAGAAAGGGTTATGGAGCTTGTTAGGGCAATCGTTAAATGGTCATTGCTGTATAATTTTCACGTCAATGCCCTGCATGTTAGTTCTTCGGATAATGGAATAGCTGATTCTGTTTCTCGAAAACAGTGGCAAAGATTCAAGAGCCTGGCCCCAGCAGCAGATGCACAGCCCACACCAATTCCTACAGAGTTTTGGAACCTCTTGGAAGCGAAGTTGACCGTTTGATTAGTGCATCCTTGGCTGACAATACGGTAAAGTCATATGCAACAGCAGTTTCCAAATTTGATACGTTTCGTTCTCAGTACAACCTTTCAAACTCATGGCCACCTATGATTGATGACTTGATAAATTTTATAGCATATCTATCAACACAGGGTTACAAGTCTTCTACTGCAAGATCATATGTGGCTGGTATTTCGTTTTATATAAGGATAAATAATTGGCCTGATCCCTCAGAATCATTTGTAGTAAGGAAAATGTTAAAAGGATTTCAGAGGATAAGCCCAGTTAAAGATACGAGGGCTCCTGTTACACTTAAGATGCTACTTTCTTTTCCATTATCTTTGAAAAATGTCACATCTTCATCATATGAGGCTCTTTTATTTTCTACAGCCTTTTCAGTGGCTTTCTTTGGTTTTTTAAGAGTTGGAGAAATGGTAGCAGATAGTAAAACCAGCGACACTTCACTTATCATACTTATCTCAGATGTAGCCATACTTAGCGGAAATATAAGTATTACATTACGCTTTTCAAAAACAGATCAGTTGGGTAAATCAGTGACACTTGTTTTCTACCCTTGCGAGCAAAAACAAATTTGTCCTGTTTCTTTAATTAAACGCTACATGCAAGTTAGACCTAAGATCCAAGGCCCACTTTTTTGCCATTATAGTGGTGAACCATTGACTCGGTACCAATTTGCTACAATACTGCAAAAAGTAATTAGATTCTCAGGTTTTGATACGCTGTCAACTGTTAAATGTCATTCATTTCGAATTGGCGCAGCAACTCTAGCAAGTTCTCAAAACGTCTCTGATGCACTGATTAAGGAAATGGGCCGATGGTCTGAACAAAGCTCGTCTTACAAAAGATACATTAGGTTAGATAAGATCAAAGCTTGAAGAGACTCATATAAGTTGCTCTTTAATTGTATACTAATCTTACCAAGCTTTTCAGATTCCACCATGATTTGGTTTATTGGTTCATCACTCATTAGCAAGGCATACCAGCATGTGAAATCCAGACCCTTGGGAGATAATCTTGGTTTACAGCACTACGGGTATAACGTCATTTGGGTTGGCCATCCTGGCTTGAAGTTTACACAAGTGTCCAATTTATGTTATAGTTTAATAAATGCTAATCCAAGGAGTCCTCCTGCATACCTTATAATTCATGCAGGAGGTAATGACATTGGTTGGATTGAAGGAGGTGTGTTAAGGCAATTTATAAAGGATACCATTTATTACTTGCAGGCACTGCTTCCATATACTTGTATAATTTGGTCTTGTATCTTGCCTAGAATAAAGTGGCGCTACTCAAGTAATACCAAAGCAATGGAAAAAATCCGCACTAGAATCAATAGGGAAATTATCAGAGCTATTGTAATGAATGGCGGTAAAGCCATTAAGCATCCAGATTTCGATGATAAATCCCCAGGGCTGTTTGAGGATTCTTGTCATCTGTCATTTATTGGAAGGGACTTGTTTCTGAACACATTCCAAGTTGCCTTGGATACTTTTATAAATTACCCAGATGTTAAAGTTTACCCATCAGATACCTAGGTTTCCTTATAAAGGCCATGGCGGTTGGTTTCAACTTAATAGTGGCGGTGGCCGAGTGGCTGCACTGGCAGTGCATCCACTCGTCCATTGGCGCAAGTTGAAAACTACTGTGTCAACCTCTGTTGAGAACTGGTATTCTTTGCTAGCTGTCTAGACCAAAGTATAATAAAGACAGTATTTCTTTGCTTGTCAACTGCTGTTCAGCAGTTTGATCGTCTGATTTCTTAAATTCATGATTTGGTTGCGTACCCCACCTAATCATGTAACATTAAGTGGTGAAATATTAAAATTTGGTTGATACATTTATCAGGTTGGTAATAGTTGATAAAATGACTTGTTGACAGTTGATATTTGATGGTGTTAAAACAAATGTCCTCGTTGTAAAATAACGAACTATCATAGTTGTTTGTGGAAAATTGTGAATTATGGAAGTTGATATATCCATAAACAAATGTTATTAAATAACCGTCATGGCCAATTTAAATGCCAACATTGAATAAATAATTATTTGTGAAGTTTTGCTTTTTTGTCATCTATAATAACGAAATTTCATTCTGATTAGGAATTAAATTTGTTTATTATAGTAGAAACCTTTATGCATTTGCGAGAATGAACTCTTGTTGCATTTTTTATGTTCACAAGTATGAGTTACCTCCCATACAACATAAATGAATCATTCCAGCCTCAACTGCGCATGCGTAGATTGTAGCCTTTTATTGCGCATGCGTAAAATTGGCCTTTTCTAAACCTCATGGTTGATGTCAGCTGCAGGAATTTGCGCTCAAAAACCCACCTCAACCCACCCAGTTACATCCAAATAAGGATTATACTAAGATATGCATATATATGTATGAATTTATATGTGTATGTTAGACATATAGATGGATACATATATGTATGTGAGTCTGTATGTCGGTAAAATAATTGTAACGGAAGTCCCCTTGCTGCTTGCTTTTCTTTCTTTTCCAGGTGTATTGCATATATACATTAATGAGTGTGGTGTCCACTTTACTTACACCTGAAACATGTCATGACGGTTATCAGCATCGAAACAGATTATCAACGCTATGTAGAAGATGTTAACCAATATTTCTGGGAATGCGTACACACCTTAAGGCGCAAGTTGAAAACTACTGTGTCAACCTCTGTTGAGAACTGGTATTCTTTGCTAGCTGTCTAGACCAAAGTATAATAAAGACAGTATTTCTTTGCTTGTCAACTGCTGTTCAGCAGTTTGATCGTCTGATTTCTTAAATTCATGATTTGGTTGCGTACCCCACCTAATCATGTAACATTAAGTGGTGAAATATTAAAATTTGGTTGATACATTTATCAGGTTGGTAATAGTTGATAAAATGACTTGTTGACAGTTGATATTTGATGGTGTTAAAACAAATGTCCTCGTTGTAAAATAACGAACTATCATAGTTGTTTGTGGAAAATTGTGAATTATGGAAGTTGATATATCCATAAACAAATGTTATTAAATAACCGTCATGGCCAATTTAAATGCCAACATTGAATAAATAATTATTTGTGAAGTTTTGCTTTTTTGTCATCTATAATAAACGTACAAAATTAACCAGGACCCCTAGAAGTGTGGGGGCACATTGGGATAGGCTTCTGCAGCGACTTTTGAAAGATGTTCTTTTTCTACCATCTTTAAACAATAACACACAGGCTAACCCGAGCAAGCCTTTTTGTGATGAAATCCGACTTGGTTGCATATGCAAGGAATATATAGATCAGTCTTCACATGTCCTCAGTTCGAATAAGCACATTTATTATTAGAACATAACTAAACTTCGCCAAACTCCTTGCGATAAAGTGCAATTTACAGCTACTGTATCATCCCAGCTCTCTCCCGTTGCATCAACGCTGAAAGGCCCTGCAACGTATATATTCAGATTCAGATTCAGAATTTACAATGCGTGTGTATTATATGAGCCTCATCGGGAGAAAACCTGCTCTATTACGTATGTTAAAAAAATCATTACAAGGATACGCCTATGAGTTTGCTCAGTCTGCCCAGCCTCTTGAATATTCATGCATATTTTAATAACCACTAATTTCAATTGCCAAAATTGCAAGATTCAGCCGGTACCAACTGATTTGTGCCTTGTCTGATTGAATGCTCTCGGTACGGGGATTATATTTAAACACATTTAAAACTTTTAATGCATCTTTGGATGACCATGTCTTCCTGAAAACAGTCGTGTACAAGCTGCCTCTTGGTTCATTACCTAACAGTGCCATCTGCTTATAATTTGCAAACAGTTTGGATCTAGATCAGGACCGACAAAACTATTTGCCACTGTGATGGTAATCCTTGGGAACATTTCGAAAAGGTTTACTTGGAAAAATATAATATATATCCAGCAAGCAAATAAAAAAAAATCATGAAAACTATCCCAGCATGCAGATGTCAGGGAGCGACCATTTGATTTTTGTGGGGGGGGATTACTTTGGTCTTGGAATTTGTTTCCTGGCTTTATTAGTTTTTGCGCGGTACTGTCCTGGATTTTTTCAGCCAGGATCATGCCTATAAAACAAAACAAATATTTATGGTGTACCGAATGGGTCAGAAATAAGATTGACCATCCGAATTAAATTATTTTAGTTCCACCAAAAGTTTATATTATATATATAAAAATACATCCTACCATAATTGATTTTCAATCTCATGTACTTATTTTATGTCGAACTAAAACTGATTTTAGTCCTACCAAAATTACTTTCAGTGCGACGTAAAATCAATTCTAGTCCGACGTAAAATAATTATGGCGCGACTCAAAAATTTGATTTCTAGTCGAACAATAATTATTGTTTTAAGTTGGACTGAAATTAATTTCGGTTGGACTTAAATTGATTATTGTTCGACGTAATCTAATTATGGTGAGACACATAAAATTTATGGTTCGTGTTATAATAAGTTTAGTCGGGTATTTTATTTACTTTTGACCCATTTCATACACCATATTTATGATATAAGCGTTGATAGTGACCTGGAGATGGACACGAGACAAATTAAAAGTCTTGATTTGTAAAATTGGGATACAAGAATTAATAAAAGTCTTGTTTTGAAAAAAATGCAATATTAATATTGAGTAACAATTCTCAATGTTCATCTGTTTGCATTTCAGACTGTCCAAATATATTCATAGATTGAGCATGACAAGTTCACTAAAAACGGAGCCTTAAGAAACGTTGATAATTTCAAGTGAAATATTGTCCCAAAGATTATTTATCAGCAGATGCCACTAGGAGATTTATAGCCATTCCTGTGCAATGTGCAAAGTAGTGTCAAATATGTGTATATTTGTAACAAGTTTGAATCATATACATGCATAAGTTTGTTTTCAATATTTCAGGGGTGTCCTACAACCACAATATCCAAATTCTGATACTTATTGTACCCTGTCAAAGCAGATCTAGAAAAAACGATTAAAACTTGTGTCTGGTGAGGTAGACATTGATAATCCTGACATTATTATTTTTCTTTTTCTTTTGATACTCTATGTCCAAATCAAACTTTTTACAGTCATGCCGAACAATTTACTGGGCCCGGAATTTCAATACCTCCTTAAAGTTAAGGACGACTTAAGTTAAGTATTGATTTCTCAGGATACGAAAAATAACGTTTAAAACTGATTAAAATCAAAATATTTTTAATTTTTCTGAAGATCACAACGATATCTTTGACCACAAATACCACATTGATCCAGGCAATTTATTTAGCGTTTAATATAGCATGTTGAAATATCAATACTTAACTTAAGTCTTGCTTAACTTTAAGGAGGCATTGTAATTTCGGGCCCTAGTCTGTTGATTTCGAAATAATTAACTTTTTCGAAGAATGCCAAACAGATTGAGTCCAAATTAGGTTCCCACGTTTTGTTGGGACCTGATCTGGGTCCAAACGGTTACAACTTTTGACAGCGCATGACAAAAGTCCCACTTGCAAAAACACTGGACATATTGGTTTCATGATTTGAACCGTACATGTATTGTTCTAAGTGCCAAGTGAAGACTGGTCAGCCAGAGCATTTGTAGTCTGATCCAGACTGGGACTATTCAGTATACAGTCTAGGAGAGGAACCTTCATCCAAAACACCACTAAAGTGGCATCATGATGGGCCTTGACGCGAGAAAAGCTGTTTGGAACCAGCCAGGCCAGCTTGCGCAGCTTCAGAGAATAGTTAAGTTGTCCAAATTTTGTGTGTAGCAGACTTTAAAATAAGCCTAAACTTTCCAGAGTATTTCCATAGTAGAAGTTCCAAGGTATGATCATACTGTATGGATGTGCAGGCTGGTCTGAGCTTTTTTGTTCCGACCTTTTCTCATGACATGACCCATATTGTATAACTGACCATAAATTGCCCATTTGGAAATAACTGTGGTCTGCAGCAAGCATGATAAATTGATTAAATATGCTATTTTGGTGAACTGTTAAGACACTCTCAGAGAATATTGGTAAAAGTAGGGCTTTGGAAATGACTGTCCTGTGCTATTTACTCCCATGAAAAGCCCTGACATGTTTGGTAAAAAAGTAAATGAATATGGTCAGGATATACCAAAATCAAACACAGCAGACCAACCCACTGCATCGTGAGGAAGAGCCACAGGACATTTAAAGTAGCAAGACATCCGAACGCAAAGCAAGCAGCTCTCTTTTCCTCGTCAAGATGATTGCAAACTTAGTAAGGACATAAAGTAATGCATAACAACACAAAACCCCACAAACAATGGGAGGAACGCAATAAATCAACAACAGAACCGCCACCTGATAAAGGACAGCACCCTAAGCTACCAGGGTATGGGGGGCTCATATGCATTTAATGTCCCTTAATCTTCGCCCTAGATTCTGTGGCTGTTAAAACACAAACGTGTTGGCTTCGATGGATAAAGGTCTGCTCAGACAATTTGAGAAACAAGCACAGGCATATCAAGTTAAAAATATGGCATTTGTGATCTGGATCCAAACTGTGTGACGCTATGATAGTTATTCCTGACATAATTTTTTTGAAAGATGATTTTGAAAGAATCACCAGAAAAGCATGCACACTTACCCAGGAGACAAAGTGATCATTATCTTCATTCTGAACTTAGTCAATGAATACGGGGTATTAGTGAACGAGTTTAGATTGTTTTCCCTCAATTATTAAGTGACTATAACCAGCAAATGCCACACCACTGTGTTGTTAGGAAGCGTCATGGAACGATAACAGGAACATGACATTAAGAAAACCACCAAAGTAACGCAACCATCTCTCTTTTCCCCAGCGAGACGATTGAAAAAAAAGAAGTAGCGCCCAACACAATGCCTGTCAACAAGTTTCATTGTATGACATTTGAAGATTTTCAAGCTGACTTTCATGGCAGCCGCCTTGGATAGCGGATGGAATTATTTTATAAATTTTGATCTTCCATGTTGCCCCTATGCCTTCCACCAAGTGATACTTTAACTCAATCTAACATATGGTGTGAAGGATACATTGTTTGAAGGAATTCAAAATTCACTGGACAAAGTAATTAACAATTAACTCTGAGTGTCTGAGGTAGAATTTAGAAAATGCTTTTCGAATTTAATGATATCTATAACCCAATTTTAATAACTTAGCAGTTGAAATGAGTTTCTGTTGTTGAAGTCATCAACATTAGAACACACTCTTGCAAAACGAATGAGCTGAGAAATATTATACACCATAGGAAGGGGAGTGAGGAACAACTCCATCAAGAAATGGGAAATTTACTATTTCAAAATTAAAATCATCCCGTTTATAATAAATTTTAGAAGAAACTATGCCATCTGTTGTTGACAAGGTCAAGTCCAAAAACGGAGCTTCAGTATCAGAAGAATTCGCCTTATTTAACTGAAGTTCAGTAGGATATATCTGACCTACCATTTGTTCAAAATAAGGATTATCAATATTAAGTAAGGCATCTAAATATCTTGATGTGGAGTTAAAAGCTTCAATAATATCAGTTTGATTATTATCTGACGAAGACAACATACAGTCTCTCTCATAACAAAACAAAAACAAATCTGCAACAAGAGGAGCGCAATTAGTACCCATTGGAATGCTTTGTCTATATAATTTCGAGCCAAATCTTATAAAGATAATGGAGAGCATCACATATTTTCTGACATAACCACAACTTATATCGTTTAGGTTTTTGCAGAAGTAAAACATGCATTTATATCATTACAAGCTAAATAAAGGGAACCCTCTCTGTTAAATGTTTGTTCAATTAATTATGCTAGTTTTTCTTTGATTAGATTATGAGGCAATGTAGTATAGGGAGAAGAGAAATCATATGTAGACAAACAAGATGCTAGAAAACATCTAGACTATAATTTATAAAGAATTTCGCCTGAATTTTTAATAGACCAAAATAATCTTTACCGTTCTTTTCATAAACTGCTGTGCAATATTTAATGACATGGTTTTTGATCGCAGTGAGGCAAGAAGTCAAAAGAATAGACAACTCGGTAGTTGTACATGAACTAGAATTAGCAATAAAACGTGACTTATAGGACCTTTAATGAAGTTTAGGTAACCATAATCACGTAGGAAGCTTGCTATGGTCGACATCAAGAAACACCCCAAACTTAGCTGCCAAAGACCTAAAAAAACGTTACCCCTGTATGTTTAATTCCTTAAAATGTGAAATACATAGTATTACGTACTTACTTTACAGGTTAATTGCATGAAACTTGGTTTTTGAGCTAAAAGGGTAATTGAGATTCATGTCTTTCTCATCTTTTCTGGAAAATCGTAAATTTCGTTACATTGATATAATTGAATGTATAGTTTGGTTCTTCTTTTGGCTTTTAGATAGGGCACTATTATGAAAGGTATATGTAATTCACTAAGTTATATTGTAATTCACGTAATGAGTTCACTTGTCTGGCTTAAACTGAAATGTCGAATGTAACAAAATATCACTGATTGTAGTTGTATTCTTGCTTAGTTATTATCATTTCTACTATTAATCATAGTTGACAAGTTTCATCTACAGTTAGAAATTTAATGACAAAAATAGTAGTGAGTATGATCAGGAAATACCACAATCACAAACCGCAGACAATCCCGTGGCAGCGCGAGGAAGCGCCGCTCAACCATCACAAGACACCAGGAAGACAAATTAAGCAAAGCAACCAGCTCTCTCTTCCCCATCAAGATGATTGCAATACTAGAATGGACATAAAGTAACATACAACAAAACATAGAACAATTACAGACTCCCACAATGGGAGTAACTATAAACAAAAAGTCACAACAGCAGAACCACCGCCTTAGAACGGACAGCAGCCTAAGTCATCGCTTTTTACAATTTTAATTATAGCGTCTCATTTGCTCACCTGTCCATTCCTGTTGATTATATAGTGAACTCAATTTTACTTTATACTTACTTTGCTGACAGCTCCTACAGTGTCTATGATTGATAAAATAAACACACTTCTGAGGCATTACTTTAATCGCAATTGGTTATATGTGTATTAAGTTACCTAGAATATGTTGGTACTCTTTCTGATAGATTTTTGTGTATATTTCAATCTTTACTTTTTGTAAGATAATAACTGAATATGTGTTTGGTGAATCAGGGTATTCGTTATTCATTGCTAAAGCGAATCACAGCAAGTTTTGGGTAATACGAAATTTAAACTAATTTGCTAGTTTTATTTTTTGATGCGTTTTGTATGCAAAATAAATAAAACCAAAACATTGGCCCATAACTAATGTGCAAATAGCAATGTAAATAGTGCAAAGCTTAAAATTTGGGCCTGATATTTGAAGAGAATATATATGTTTTACAGAGTACAGTCAAGGGTACCTATATGTGAATTGCGTAACTCGTAAATAACCAATTGTCATATTTCATGACGCCACTTTAAATATTCTTTGTAATCATAAAAAAAAAACATTTAAATCTTATTCATTCTGCTTCACATTAAACAAACTTTAACTACATGCATGCAAAAGACAAGTATTTTATTTGCTATTTATTTGATCATCGCGATATCTAAAAGTAAAATCTACAAATGCTGTTAAATTTCCCTTGTCATAGAAATATTGCGTAAAATTGTGATTTATCACAGTAAGGTTATTCATCTAAGTCAGTACTGTTTTCTAACAAGCCGAAAGGTATATCAGGTTTCACCTGCTTGGAAAGGGCTGACCTCTTGTCTCTCGTTTGTGATGTTTTATTGTGTTTTTGTTACTTTCCCATGTGGTATCCTGGGTCAGGTATGGTACTTGATAGTATCGACTCCTGATCTTTGCCACCTTTCTCACATTTAAACAAACCAATTGGACCAAATCCACTAAGTAGAAAATACACAGGAAATGATAATTTAAGCAAAACAATATATGGTTCAAAAAAGGCTCATATTTTGCAAAGTTAAACCGTTTGGCTGTTCTGCCAGTGCAGAACTTTAGGATTTGCTATAATATGATATTTAGCTGCTAAAAATGGTTTTGGCTGCCAGACTACACTACTGATGCTTCATTTGAAAATGAAGAGGAAATTGGACAATCATAGCTTTGTTTGAGACATAGTTATGTATTCATCCAATACCTTTTATAAATTAATTGTCTCCCCAAAGGTATTGGCATTGGTAAGGTGGCAGCCTAAGACCTCTATGACTAAGCATCTTCCTTGCTGCAAATCTACCTCTCACATAGGAAACAACTGGTAATGCTAGGACAAAGTAAAATTATTTTCCAAAAAATCCTAAACGGCGTTTCCCAGGGGTTCACCCTTGGACTACTACAATTTAGCATATTTTAAAGGACATTCCGTTACAAGGCGGTGTTTCTATTGTGGATCATTTTCGTGATTGTTTCGTGTTTGTTTTGCTTTCTAGCTTATTCATTGCAGCCTTGTTTCTCACGCTGGGAAGGGCTGGCCTCTTGGCTCACTTGAACGTGACATGATTTTTTTGTGTTTTTGTCACTTTCTCCATGTGGTGTCCTGAGTCAGGTGGTGTGCTTGATTGTACAGATTCCTGACTTTTGCCTCGTTACTTACTAATATTTTATTTTGTCCAAACAATAAGTATATATAATTATGCAGATGATAATTCTCTTTTTACAGTAGCCCTGAACGAACGTTAACATATCATTTTGTGTGGTTTGATTTAAACCAGATGCATGCTAATTTTGGAGAGTTTCAGAGAGGGAAAGGGAGGGAAAGATGACTTTTAGACCTTCAGAATACAGTACAATACTATAAAATGTGCAGCTTCTGTTTAACTTTTAGGTGTTTCATTTTTTATGAATATACATTTTAAATTTTGACTTGCATATCTTGTATTTCATATGTCTGTAAAAAACAGCCAAGTAGATCAATGTCTTGTGCCGACTCATTCGCAACTTAAGCAAGGAAGCGAAACTTCATATTTACAAGTCTTTTGATATAATTTTAGGTATTGTCCAGTAGTCTGTTCCAAGTCAAATATATGCAAATGAATAGGCTTCAATACAGATCTCTGAGACTGGTATTCAGTGTCAGTTTTAGCTCTTACAAGGATCTTCTTAAGACAGCACACATTAATGCACTACAAATAATCAATTTCATAAAAATTGCCAAAGTAACAATTCAGATTCTTATTAATTTGTCACCTAGTTATATTCTTGACTACTATTGTTTTAAAATCGAAACTCCTCTTTCAGATACCACAATCTTGCCAAGTTTCCCAATGTCTTAAAATATGAAAAGATGGGGTCTGGGTCTCATGAACCCCTTTTGTCCCCCCTTTCGACTTTTGTCCATTATGTCCTCCAAATAAACTCCAACGAAAGTCCTGATTTAACCATATGCTATGTGTATGTTTTGAATGGTAACTGGGCATAGCCACAAAATACCACATTCACAAGCTATAGACCAACCCACTGTTCAGAAGCAGGGCCATGATATTTGGAATACTGCAAAAAGGTAAGAAATCAACTCTCTTTTCCCAGGCGGTATGATTGCAAAGCTAGAATGGACACTAAGTACTGCATTACAAAACAAGGAGCCAACTTAAAACCCCAACAAACAGTGAGAGTAACAATAAACAATGAACCAAGTATTGCTAGAAACTGTCTGTTTTTACAATTTTATCTATATTATTTTTTTCTCACATAGGATCTATTCTTTTAAATAACTGTGCAATATAAATGTAAATTTCTGTGATACTAATCCTGATTCCTGTTATTTTTGTTACCATTCTGTCGGTAGACTAATGTTTGATATGAATGCCTGCATAAAATAAATGTTCTTGTATCTTGTAAAACCAAACATTAAACAAAAAGTAAAGACATAAATCACTGGCTTACAACTTTCAAGTCAAGCCACATGCTTCTGGCTAGAACCCTTACATGTATACGAGTGAAAACATTTCACAAATGTGGGTTTAATGGGAGTTCCTGACCCAAAACACTGGAAACGAAGAAGTCATGCCAGCATAACGGTCATGGTCTGTTTTACTGCATATTTTGAACACACCCACTATAGTACAGACCGATTTACTCTTCTGTTTCTTTTTTACTACTCGTTGTCCTATTAAATGGGTGGTTGGGTGGGTGAGTGGGTAGGTAGGACATGCGTGGATATTCAATTCTATTCTATTCTGTTCTGAAAGTTAACCCATCAAGGATTTACTTAGTGTATTTCAGCTTCAAAAACAAACATTTAACATGTTTAAGGTGTTGAAGCAGATTAACGGCACTGATTGAGAACAAATCTTTATAGAATGCTTTCAAGAGCTGGGTAAGTAAGATTTTTTTTACTTCAAGGAAATTGAAAAATTCTGGTTCTGACCAAATCGTTTAGACAAAATCGTATTTGCGCAATATCTGTGTAGGGTAAAGATAAAGAGATGGTACCAATGTCGTGACCCTTGAACAAAGTTTACAAGCATCAAAATTCTATTCAACATGCGAATATCAGCATGAAAATCGGATCACTTTATGACAGAAAGCGAATAACAAAGGCACTGAGCAGACCGCACATATGCGCAGGCTAGTGTGCCCTTTTGTTGCATGTGCGGATCCAGAAAGTTTTTTCAGAGGGGGACCATCTTTTTTTAAGGTTATGAGTGGATCCAAATACCACTAAAATCGGGCCATCATCGGCCCGCCAGCGAAACGCCATTTAAATGTCGTTTCGCTGGCATGCCGATGATGGCCCAACATTGAATGCTTTGTGATTTTTCAGGAGATACGGACCAGTTTTGCTAAGAAACCCTATATTTTTGTGATATTTCAGGGGGTCCGGACCTCCTGTCACCCCTCTGGATCCGCACATGTGTTGTTCGTATGCAAGTCAGCTTTGTCAGACCCGAAATAACCTCTATTATGGTCTGGATCTGAACTATTTGATTCTTGTCCAGGCCCCCAGATAAGAGGGGCAAACTGAAAAATTAGTTTTCTTATTTCTCAACCAAAACATACGTTGTGGGTACTCGATAAGACGGTTCTTTTGAGCACCCAAAACAGATGTTTAAACTGATAGAAAATAATCGCAAATTTACGCAAATTATTTTTGCTTATTATCCTATGTGGTCATACTCCGGAAAAAATATTTTGAAAACATATACCCCAAAAATATCAGCAGACCGTCGAGAAAATACATTAAAAACAGCACAATCTATTAAATGTGTGTAGTTAAATTCTGGAAGGCTATGAACTCTGATAAGAGGCTGGACCTCCCCTGAGATATCATTTATCTCATGATCTGACAGTAATCGAGAAACTGAGCACTGCAGTTGTTACCGTATTTATATTTATAATAAATCATGCTTCCCCTCACTTGGACGTCAAAAATGGCGATTTTTGGGAACATTTTTTTTCATGATCGGTAGGCCGAAATGACCCATGGAGCAAAAAATGGTGGGTCATTTTCTAAATGAAGGGCTCAAGCATATCAAACTGAACAGTCGACATTCGGGTAGTATACTTTACCTACACACTGACATAGACACTTGTATGCATATATGTATATTGACTGCTGATTATACAGTAAAACCTGTCTAAAGCCGCCACTCAAAAAGAAGACAAATTATTGCTTAATGCAGGTCAAAAGTATTGCAGAATGCTCCCCTTCTGCAACCCTTTCGGTCTTCATTAAGCTACTATTTGTTATTAAGATCTTTGTTTTGTCTTTTTGAGTGGCTGCTCAAGACAGCTTTTACTGTATTGACAACCTACATGTACTTTCTGTTTTGTGGAGTTCGTAGACTCGCTGTAAGATGAATATTCTTATAAAGTGGGATTTTTTCACAACTAAAAAGGATGGATCCACTAGGTCCACTACCTTGGAAAGTGATGGGTCATATTATGAAATCATGGGACCTAAGGGGTTGAAGAAATGGAAATTATGTTTTGTAATTTATAAGTTTCTCTAAAATAACCCTTCGCGGGGGATATAAATTCGACAAATTTGCCTTGTTTGACTTCTGTTTTGGCAGGCGACACATTAGATTCTCGGAAATCTAGTTGGACATATCAGGGGTGTAGCTAGTCTAAAATTCAAATTACGCACTTGTGGAGCAGGCTAAATACGTGCAAAAAGGGTCATATACAAACGGCTTAGCCCCAGATGAGACGCAAAAACGGGGCGTCTAATCAGGGTCTGCGCTGCTTGCCAAGATAAACACACTCTTGGTAATGGTAGAATATAAAAGCTATATATGATCAGGCCCTCGTTCATTTTGCGATAAAAAATCGGTAGGTGGTTATGGGGTGTAATGCATACAGTATTCAGTAACCTTTAGAATTAGCATACACCCACTGAAGCTGGCATCTATTTATAATAGGCGGAGCTTATATTCTATTGACTCAATGTACTTTAATAACAAGTCAGTTACCCACGTTTACACAATAAATATAGATGTGTTTAAATCGCTCTGGCTCTCTCTGTTGTCTTAATCCATTCGAACATTACATGGGGACATACATCATCACAAATTCTGTCATAATTGGAGATATTTAAATTAAGCAACACTCCTGAGTTTAAATCAACAAATTTTCAAAAAAGATAGAAATTGGTCCACTCTGGACATTTGCAATATGATATGGAGTATTAAATAACACTCAGACGGTATTCTTAGTCAAATCCATGATTTTTCAATAGTTTCAATCTTCTGTCTCACAAAAAATCATCGTGTATCTTCTTGGAATTTCCTATCTGTTCACGCGGGCATGCGCAGTAGTCTCAAGTTCTCAAAATAGATAACGGAGCCATATGCGCAAAAAGACATTACGTGGTGGGCAAAAACTTCATTGGCAAGGGACTAAATCAATTTATGGAAGGAATTAGAAACCCCAAGATGTAGGGTATTCATGGGAAAGCTCGAAGCAAGGTGGGTGTAGTTAATAAGCGAACCTGCACTAAGAAGCAAAAATGATAGCTGTTTTTTTCTGGGTTTACGAGAATCTGATCTGGCAATATGTACATGTAAACATTCGGAGGCGTCTGAAGGGAATTTCATGTTGTTTAAGTGGCGTAACATCGCTGTTCGAATAATATTGTGTCTGTTATTTACCAAATATTCATCGCTAAATTGGTGCCCAAATTCTTTTGAGTTGCAAACAACATAGAACATTTGCGTGTAGAAACGGTCATCATTCAGCTGCCCCTGTCACATTCTCGCGAGACCTGACGATACCTCATCTAGATCTCTCGCATTTCGCCCTTTGCATCATGGGTAACTAGCGATATTTCGCTAGTCCCGTTCAATTCTCGCACTCCTGTAGTGACAGAATTTAGTGTTAAAAATAGCAAAAGGTTAAATTTTTGACAGTTTATCATTTCTCTTTTAGTCAATATTTTCTGAATGTAAAGCCCTGAGTCATGCAAGCAGTAATCGCATAATATATTTTTAATGAAAATGGCAGTTCAATCCCGGTGTGCAGTGAGCGAAAGGCGACAGGTGAGTACGTGCTAGCGTGCTTCATGTTTGCGATAATGGCCCCTGTCATAAATACTTTACATGTACTGATTACACTTGCCCGTGGGGAACCTCAATTCCGTTTGTATAGTGGTCCGTCCCGCTTCGTGTCCAGTGCATATCATTTATATTCTTTGAGGAAGGAATCCCAAATTTGGTTTGTGGTTGCATCTTGGGATGGCTGAGTGTTGCGTACAATTTTCAGGTCACTATGGCCTTGACCTCTGACCTAATTTTTTGATAATTGTGTCCGGTCATTCTTTGAGGTAGGAATTCCAAATTTGGTGTTTGAATGCATCTTGGGATGGTGGAGTGTCATATACAATTTTCAGGTCATTGTGACCTTGAACTGACCTAGTTTTTAGAATAGTGATGTCCAGAGCATATCTCTTACATTATTTAAGGTAGGAAGTGTGGATGTATATTGGGATTACAGAGTGTCGTATACCATTTTCAGGTCACTGTGACCTTGACCTTGAGCTCTGACCTTGTTTTTTTAATAATTATATCCGGTGCATACCTCTTATATTCTTTGAGGTAGGAATTCCTAATTTGGTGTGTGAATGCGTCTTGTTATGATGGAGTGTCACATACCATTTTCAGGTCACTGTGACCTGGAACTGACCTAGTTTTAGAATGATGATGCCCGGAGCATATCTCTCACATTATTTTAGGTAGGAATCCCAAATAATGTGTGTGAATGCATATTGGGATGACGGAGTGTCTTGTACCATTTACCGGTCACTCTGAACTTGACCTTTGACCTAGTTTTTAAGATAATCCTGTCTGGAGCATATGAGAGAGGAATCGCAATTTCGTTGTGTAAATGCATCTTGTGATGATAGAGTGATGTATGTCTTCCTTGGGACAATGTGACCTTGACCTCAGTCCTCTGACTAGTTTCAAGAATTATCATAAATTTTGGTGCATATCTTCTATTTTCTTTGAGGTAAGAATTCCAAGTTTGGTGTGTGAATGCGTCTTGGAATGGTGGAGTGGCATGTACCATTTTCAGTCACTGTGAACGTGATCTTGATATGTGACCTAGTTTTTAGAATAATGTTGTCCGAGCATATCTCTTATATAATTTGAAGAGAAATCCCAAATGTGGTGTGCGGATGCATGTTTGGATGACGGAGTGTCATGTAACATTTAAGGGCCACTTTCAACTTGACATCTGACCTAGTTTTTAGAGTAATCATATTAGGAGCATATCTCTTGTATTATTTGAGGCATACATCCCAATTTTGTTGTGTAGATGCATCTTGAGATGATAGAGTGTCGCATACCATCCTTAGGTCAATGTGACCTTGACCTCTGACCTAGTTTCTAGAACCAGTATTAAGTCTGGTGCATATCATTTATATTCTTTGAAGCAGGAATTCCAAATTTTTGGTTCAGTTGGTAGAGTGTTCGACTGGGGATCAAAGGGTTGCTAGATTGAGACTTACTGCCGATGGAGTCACTGTTGTGTTGATGCATCTATGGATGGGGGAGTGTCACGTACAAATTTGGCGTGTGGATGGATCTTGGGATGACCGTGTCCTGTACCATCCTTAGGTCATTGTGACATTGACCTTAACCTCTGATCTAGTTTCTGGAAACTTGCATCGAGTCTGGTGCATATCTCCTATTTTCTGTGAGGTAGGAATCCCTAATTTAGTATTTGGTTGCATCTTGGGGTGGCGGAGTGTTGTCCTCCATTTTGGGTCACTGTGACCTTGACCTATGACCTCATTTCTAGAATAATCGTGTCCTGAGCATATCTCTATTTTTTTTTTTTTGAAGTAGGAATCCAAAATATTGTGTGGATTGATCTTGGGATGGTTGAGTGTCACATATCCTTGGGTCACTGTGACCTTGACCTCTGACCAAGTTTCTAGAATCCACTTCGGTGCATATCTCCTAATACTATATTATTTGAGGTAGGAATCCCAAATTTATGGCTGGATCTTGGGGTTGCGGATTGTCACAAATCATTTTTCGATCACTGTGACCTTGATTTCTGATCTATTTTCTAGAATAATCGTGTCCTTAGCATGTCTATAATTATAATCCAAAATTCAGTGTGTGATTGCATCTTGGGATGATGGAGTGTCATGTACCTGTTTTGGGGTCATTGTGACCTTGACCTCATTTTAAGAATACTCGTGGCAGAAGCGTTTCTCCTATATTATTTGGGGTAGGAATCCCAAATTTGGTGTATGGATGCATCTTTGGATGGGGATATGTTGCTTACCGTTATGGGGTCACTGTGACCTTGACCTATGACCTAGTTACCAGAATAGTCGTATCTCGAAAATATCTCCTATATTATTTGAGGTTGGGATCACAAATTTGGTGTGTGGACTCTTCTTGGGGTGGCGGATGGGTGCATACCATTTCGTGGTCACTTTTACCTTGACTTTGACTTCGGACCTATTTTTATCCCCACACTTTTTTAAAAAAGCGTCGGGGATATTGCAATCACAGCCATCTGTCCGTCCGTCTGTCCATCCATCACGCTATCTCCTCCTAAACCATTGGACGAAATCCAACCAAATTTGGTGTGTGAGTTACTCACATGAATCGGGCGCACAGCGGCACATTTTTTAGCCCCGCCCCCTGGGGCCCTGGGGAGGGGCCAAAAGTTCAAATATCATTAAATATCATAAAATTTCAATAACAAAGTCAATTTCAAAGTTTTTAAAATCAAACTTTGTATGTCTTCTCACAAATGAAAGATACAAAACATATCAGACGGGATTTTCATTTGGCTGCCTGGGCCATACCCCAGGGGTGGGACTTGAGGGTACCTTGGGGGGTTGGGGGTCATAAAAATTCCAAAATTCAACCAGATTTGGTGTGTGAGATACTTACAAGAATGCCACATACAACGGCACCATTGTTTGGGTCCCGGCCCCCTGGGGCCTTGGGGTGGGGCCAAAAGGTCAAATATCATTAAATCTATATTACAAAGTCAGTTTCAAAGATTTTTAAACCAAACTTTGTGCATCTTCTCACAAATGAAAGATATATAACATATCAGACGGGATTTTTATTCGGCTGCCTGGGTCATGCCCAGGGGTGGGACTTGGGGGTACCGTGGGGGGTTGGAGGGTAAAAAAAAAATCTTCCTAAATTTAACCAGATTTGGTGTGTGAGTTACTTACATGAATGGCACATGCACCAGGACAATTTTTTGGGTCCACACCCTTTGGGGCCTTGGGGAGGGGTCAAAAATTTTATTTTCTGAACATGGTCATGTGGCATATCAAATTTAAGGGGATGAGCAGTAGACCAGGATACACTGAAAATTTTTTACCTATGATCAAACTGGTGACCTTGGGATGGGGTCAAAGGGTCAATTACCATTAGATTTCTTTGAGAGCATGGGGATTTGCGATGGCACGCCATCGAATGTGTTCTAGTTTACCCTTTTTATGTGTCTGGAGCATATCTCTTATATTACAAATAAATTTCCTCAAATGTGTCTTATGCTAGACCAAATCCTTTTGGGGCATTCATCACGTTAATGTATTTTTTTCATTGGCCTAATCTTATAACAAGACGTTTCGCCCCCAAGACGTTCCCCCCTAATCGTTTCACCTCTATTTATTTTCAACCTTGGTGGTTTCGCACCCATACCCTAGTCGTTTCACCCCAATACCATTTCCTCCCTAGGCTGCTATTATCAGAGGCCCCAGGTCTTTAGATAAGCTTGCGCACCGGTAAAATACGTAAATATTTGGCAGGATATGCATTTATTTAAATTCTTGTGCGTATATATCATGTACGAAAATCAAAATGAGCATTGCGCAATTAATGTTTTTTCAGAGTGTAATGTCCGAAATGTTATATTTCGTTTCTTTTTTACACGTTTAGGAAAAGGTAGAGGAAATTCGAATTGGTTTCCCTTCGGGCATGTTCTTTTAATTACAGAGACATCGCAAATCTTCGTAACCACATGCTAAATATAGACCAGTTAGAAATGAAATGCATGTTAGTCTCCGGTGGATCAATATTGTAGCTTGCGGAAACAATCAGAAACCACAAGTGCGGATCCAGAGGGGGGGGGGGTGGTTGAAATTGACCATTTGACTTCTGTAAAAAAAGAAATTCATACAGGCCACTTAGCCCAGTCAGTAACGGTTATGTGTCTGGCAACAGATGTGAGTCTGACTGCAGATCCAGGGGTCGCGAGTTCGATCCCTGCCTGGTCCCATGCTTTTGTGGAGATTGATTACTGTCATTATAATCCCTTCTGCTGAATCAAGAAGGATTGTTGTCGGTTACAATCGTTAACTGGTTAACTACTTGTTCAAGCTTGCCCAGGAAAAAAGTGTGGTTAGGTGAACTGATCGTCCTGCCATGACCATAGCTGTTGACTTGGGACGTAAAGCAACAAAACAAACAAAATGAAATTCAAATTCATTATCTTTACTATTTGCTTTCTTGTAAATGAATAGCCTAGGAAAACAAGCAGTAAGCACAGGCTCAATTAATCAGCGTGTTGAGATAGCTTTGTTGTTTCTTTTGTGTGTTTTTAAGACAAACAGTCAGTACTCCTTAAAATGTCTCGTTACTCCTTTTTTTACAAAATGGACGAGTACTGTACTCTTTTGAAAATAAAGCTTATCTAAAGCCCTGCAGGGTTCTAGATAAGAGTGTAATTCAAATTTCTTATTTCTCAATTTAAAACATAAGTTGTGGGTACTCAAAAGATCGGTCTCAATGAAAAAATTCTTTTGAGCACTCTACAAATATTCACAATTTTACGCTAAAAAATTGTGTTGACCTATGTATTATGTTGAGTATGGAAAAATGGGTCAAAATTGATATTTTCAGAGAAAGATGGGTATTTGTCTCAGTTTGCTGGCAGTTATGAGCTTGAAGTACCTTTCAAATCAGACAAAGTCACCAGCCACTTCAGCCAGTAAAGAAGCTAACAGCGAAGACATTTACATGTCAATGTCATCCCATGTCAAGAGAAAATCTAGAACTAGGCAAAAAAAAGGTTAGTATAATATGCAGTAAAACCTATTTAAAATGGCCACTCTCAAAAAGATCAAAAATTGGTTTTCAAAAGCAATTATTGCTTCATGCAGGTCAAAAGTAATGCAGAATGGGGAGCACATTAAGCTACTATTTGTCATTAAGATCTTTGTTTTGTCTATTTCAGTGGCCGTTTTACTGTAATTCATTACACATTGCAGCACATATGATATATTATCTGGGCCTGGATGTGAGAAAACCTGACATTGTTGTATGCAAACAACAAAGGTGCAGACTAGCCTGATCATCTGCACAGTTTGATCAGCAACTTTGTTATTAGCTTTCTGGAAAGTAAATTGGCTACATTTTCTGTACCCAAACTTCAAGATTCTAGCTAGTCTGTGTAGCTGAGCAGGCTGGTTTGAGTCTTACATGGTTGCAAATCCTAACATTGGCTTTCTCGCATTTAGATGGACAGTCAATGAGATAAATCTGCACAGCAATGTCATTCTTAAAATATGCATGAGTAGCTATTCAATACTGTGGGTTTTAACCTTCATGAACATCCATATTATGTCACAATATGTGTGAACATCAGGTCCACAAGCTCATCGGCTCAGACTTATTCGAGCATTTGATGGTCACCTAATGCAATAAATACAAAATTCTTCCAAATGGGATCAAATGATAAAATATCTGGGTGTTAAATGAGCAAATGCCTTAGAAAAGTGTAGGCAGCAGGACTTTATTTAAGAGTGTGTAACGAACATATATTTTTCTTATTTCTCAACCAAAACATATGTTGCGAGTACTTAAAAGAACCGTCTCAATGAGACGGTTCTTTTGAGCACCCAAAACATCTGTTAAAATTGATGGGTAATAAAATATTGACAATTTCACGCTGACATTTTTTGTTTATCTAAACCTGTGGGTCTTCCTTTCAATTTTGTAAATATAAGAGGATATCAGAAAGATTTTATCTAAGAAATAGATCAGCTCTAGCAGTGAATTGTTGTGTAATAATTCACTGTTTGGAGGTCAGTTGTCAAGAAGATCAAACCACGAGCATGCAGCGCGAGTGATTTATCCTGTACAACTGACCAACAAATATTGAATTATTACACAACAACTTACACACTAGAAATGATCTATTTCAATTTTAACACTCAATAAACGACGAAAACTCATTTGAAGTCTTCAACTTCATCCAACTTTCTGCCATTGCACTGAAGAATTCCCGCCAATAGTTAGACTACCTCCCATACGTGTACATGTATTTGTAACTTCTTTTAATCGTAAAAATGATTTTACACCGTCTAACGCCATGAATTACGTCACAAATGACGTCAACTAGCACGCGTTTTCCTGGTGCTTTCAAAACTGTGAATTATCGTTTGATATATCACTGTTATTTTTTTACAATTTACTCTATAGGCGGGGTGTGTTAGAATTTCCTTTTTGCTCCTAGATCGTGTGAGAAGCCACAATGTATATTTAATTTTATGGGAAAATCACTATTTTCTCTTATGTATATTGGCACCAGTAAAAAAAATCACTCTTGGATATATCACTTATTATAGCAGTGATTCAGTTTGGCGTCGCCATCGAACATAGTCTGAAAATATAGTCCTGCCGCAATAATAAGAAACGCGAAAATCTGGGATATTTTTTTATTACTTGTATTTTTCCGAAACATTAAGCACATATCCGGATTTAGAAAATCCTGCAGTGTCAGGAAAAAAATGTTTGAAGATTCTACTACCACTGCACTGACCCCTAATCTTTTGGGAATTTCGACATTTTTAGGCTTTCTGAAAAGCGGGGAGGATTTAAACAGTGTAACAGCCATGTGACGGCCTATATAGCTTTACTTAAATTTCTACAGGTAAGTGTCATAAGCATCATACATTTTAACAGCGTGATTGCTTTGTACATGCCAGTTTTATTATTTAAACACTGCCATTCAGTTGAAAGTATTGATTCAATCAGTGTTGACACAGATCCAACTGATACAATATGATCAAGCTTGTAATTTCAAGCTTGGCCAATTTAATGAAAACCTGCTTTCTAAGGTTGCTTTTCTAAACGATCAAAACACATTTCTGATTGTCAAATGTCTAAGATTTCCATTTCGTTCAGTTGGATTTGGTTGGCAGTGGATGTCTGAAGGCCTAAACTGTGCGAGATTTCTGTTCAAATTTGTATCCTGAAAAATTGGACCCCTGTCACATTAAAATGACTTTCATGTGTTTCCTCGTGACACATCAGTATACATTTCGCTTTATGCATAACCCTGTCTTTGAACATTAAGATACAATTTACTTTACTGTCTTGCATCGTTTCGCATATAAATGGATGGGAGCGCAGTGGCTTAGTGGTAGAGTGCTTGACTTGTGACCGAGTGGCCGCGGGTGGCCGGCGTCACTGCGTTGTGGTCCTTGAGCAAGACACAAGATCCTAGCTCAGTAATGGTTTAACCCAGGAAGACCCGTCCCTGTTTAACTGAAAGATTGTTGATGGGACGTAAAGAATCAAATCAAACAAACAAACAAAAGCCTATAAATAGTAACAATCCAGGTGTAGCGTTTTCACTTTGTTCAGTATAAAACCTACACGGCGATCACTGACCTGAAACGCCATCAAATTATTTAGTCAACCGTTGCATATTATTAATAAACTGGGTCAGTTTATGTCCATTCTACCAACAGTAATACTCCCCCGTCAAAAAGAACGAAAAAAAATGCGAAAATTCCATCTAATTATAGAAAAAACCCAGCAAAAACATCAGGTTGAAAATTTTGTCAAAAAATACTGCAGCTTTTTCTACCCGCATAACGAAAATATCAAGAGAAAATAACGTGAAAAGATGCAATTTAAGTCGAATTTTCGCGTTATTAATGCGGCAGTACTATAGTTCCAGATGTCTGAGAGTTTACTGACCAGTTTGGACAGTTTGTCCGAGATGATTTTCGGAAACGCACACTGTATAGTAATGCACAGTGATGCAGTATTATTTTTGTTTTAAAGAACGATCGCTGATTGGGCAAATTTCTGTAAGCTTCAGACTGGTTTGACTTATTTTACCCCGCAAATACTTATTCACTAAAGCAAACTAGTCATAGTGTTTTGTTACGTTGTGCCTGATTGGTCTTTTGCATCCTTAGTTTACTTCCCTTGATTTTATCTCCAAGCAGAAAGCATGTTTGCCTTTGCGTTTACCGATAAAATGACTAAAAAACTTAACTGCCACAAAGACATAACAGAAGTTTTTTATGCCCCAAAACAGTTTGTCCGCTCCATCATTACATGAACAGTCATTTTCCATGACAACCGAGTCGTACAGCGGCCACAAAAAGCAGCAATAAACAGTACCCCACCCACTTCCACCGATCAACAAGCTCCAGTCTCCTCATGAAATAAAAAAGCCAGACAATCAATCAGGCCGCACTTACCATCCGTAATGGTAGCAAAACTACCCCTGGTTTCAATTTGTGAAGGGCAGATGGCAATTTCCGTTTATGGTGGTAAAAATGAATGTTAATGAATGTCCTAAAAAATTCTAAATGTCCGAACAATAATGGGGCTGCTTGGACAAAATGTCCAAAGTAAATTTCAGTCCAGCTGAAACCCTGTATAGTACACATTATTTGTTTATAATTTATTTTTTGCATGTGCCACAAATTTTAAATAGCTGTGGTATAAACTTTGGTAATGTGTTTAAGAGGCTCAGGCCTTAAGTTAAGAGTTCATAGCAAAAAAAAAGAATGTTCTTATTTCTCAAACAAAACATATATTGTGGGTGCTCAAAAGAACCGTCTTATTGAGGCTATTCTTTTAAGTACCCAAAACATTTGTTAAAATTGATTGGTTTAAAAATATTTACAATTTTATGCTCAAAAATTTTGTTTATCTAAACCTATTAGGCTCCCTTTACTTTCAGAAATTCAACAGGCACTGAAGTACCAGCCTTTACATTTGGACAGACTGGATCCAGCGTTTCTACTTGTCCTACTTCACCATATGTTTTGGTAAATTCAATAATTGACATTGGGAACAGTCAACATTTCTATGCATCCTACAGCATAAGGGCTAAAAGGCACTTGCCATGGCAAGCGGACAAGTGTGTTTTCGGCTGCTGCTCAGGTCATTCAGTAAGGACAGGTTTACCAGGTGACAGCAGAATACCCTGCACACCATATTTAAAAGATCAAGGTCGTCGGACAGTCTGAGCAGTTAAGCTCCATGGGAGACACTACAATATTTGAAAAACAGTCAGTTCCAGCCAGCAAACCCTTTAAAATTTTCTATAACTGCGCCAAATTCCTCGCTGTTTACTTCCAAATTCTATGACTCAAAGAAAACTGACTCAGAGCTTAGTGCACTTATGATTTGAGGAAACAGAAGAGCTGACACCAGCTTAGTGATTAGATTAGCAATGCTTTTAAGTAAAAAACTGTTAATATACTATGCACAATAAGTTTAGCAATTTCTTATGTTTTACCTCTTTATGTGCTCATCTTTGTGCAATGTCGAACAATGTCAAATGCAATGACGAGAACAGGATCTTAGGCAAATGAAACCACGAATTTACAGACGCCATCCTTTATATAGGCATATCGGGATAGCAAAAATTGCAGGAAGGGTCAGTAAGCAAAAATGACATCCATTGTAAATAATGCTAAAGGATAAGCATGTGATTTTTCGTTTGGTGGTCTAACATCTCCCTCATGCATCATACGCCTATAAAAACTATTGGTTGTGTGACAGATGTGATAGAGATTCCATGCTGAAAAAAATCAGCTGCCATCAATGACGTCAAAACGTAGTTATCATTTGATTACACTTCTTATGTTAATTGGCGTGCCAATTCAACAGAGACTCAGTTTACAAAGATGGCATAGGCTTACAATGTAATTGATCTTATGGTTGATTAAAACCTTAAGTTGCCGGAAAATGGCGCGACGCATTTGCGAGATAATGGTGACGTTAGATTTTATCTTTCGGCTCGTGCTCTATAGCCATGAAGATGTTCATTCAACATTCATTTTCTGTATATGTTGGAAGGCATAATACAGTTTCACTTGTCAATGTGGTTCAAGAAAAACCGACAAGAAACACCGTTTAAAGGCGATAACGTAAAAGCATTAATAAAAACGTCAAACTGTGAAAACTTGGTGCTTTATTTCTCTTAGACAGTTCAGAACATTGCAGCATTTGTTGTGCTTTTTTTGGTTTTAGTGACCAAACAATCGCTTGACAATGTTTTTGGCTTCCCCCAATGATCAGAAATACCCACGTAACCCGCTAGCCTTAAAACTTAACGTCACTTTAGCACGACCGCTGCGTTTGGTAATTCCATATTTTTTTAAACGGAAATTCTTGTCAGATGTTTGGCGCTTGTATCTTCATGACAGCGAATGAAGCTTGAGATCTGATGTGAATGGGCTCACCCATACAAAATAATTGCTAAACTTATTGTGCATAGTATATTTTCTTACCCATCAGTTTTAACAGCCGTTTTTGGTCTCATTGTGACGGTTCTTTTGAGTACCCACAACATATGTTTTGGATGAGAAATAAATATAAAACAATATATTCACACTTTTATCTGGAGGTTTTTTGATGCATATACTAACCCTCTTCATTCTGGATACAGTAAACAGGACCTTTGGCAAACAGTGAAGACCCTAATGAAATACTGCATAAGGTGGTATTTCCTCAGGGTCTGCACTGTTTGTTAAAATTAAAACAACCTTCAGGGGGATGGGGGCTGGTGTCAATCAGACTATGAGGATCACTCTATATTTTTGGCATATGGCATAAAGGTTTCTTTGGTTACATGCATAGGTCCAGATTAGCGAATTATTAAATCTTAAATTTGTGATTGTTTTTTTATCCAAAATTTTGTATTTTGGGTGCTCAAAAGAACCGATCCATTGAGGAGTTTTTTTAGTATGTACAGTATTGACCCGGCAAGAAGCAGTCTAATCAGAGCTTGTAGTGTTTGCTTACACATTTTTGGAAATCATACATTTATTCTGGAGCATGCAAAATAAGTTTTGTAAAATATTTTACATTCATTTGATATTTTTATATGAACTATATATTTCAAACAGTATGGACCCAGGTCAGACTGCTTAGAAGCAGTCTGATCAGTGGTCATAGTGATTGCTTACATGATATATATTTATTCTGGAGTAAATTTTAAAATTATAAAGACAGCACTTTTTGTTAAATATTTTACATGCTCTTCTGCTTAATGCATTTTTGTGGCCTATATTGCAAACAGTATGGATCAGATCAGACCTTTGAGCAGTCTCGTCAAGGTTCATAATGTTTGCTTATGTGATTGAATTATTTTGGTGTAAATCAGATGAGATTTTGTGACCTTTATTGAAAACGGTAGGAGCAGTCTGATCAGGGTTCATAGTGTTATCTTACATGATACGATTTGTTTTGGGGAAAATGAAAATATGCAGCAGGTGTAATAAGCAGACAACACTCTTTATTTAATACTGTTATCTGCTAATGACCAAATGAACTTATATATAACGCTTATATATTTTGCAAACAGTATGGACCCAGATCAGTCTAATGAGCAGTCTGATCACGGTTTATAATGTTTGCTTACATGATGAAATTATTTTGGAGTAAATTTGGTGTAATTTTGTGATCTATATTGCAAACAGTATGGACCCAGGTCAGATTGCTTAGGAGCATTCTGATCAGTGTTCATAGTGTTTGCATGATACAATTTTTCGAGAGAAAAACTTAAAATGCACAGAATACATTATAAGCAGACAGCACTGTTTTGTTAAATATCTTTGTATGAGGTGATTATCTTGATGAATAAAAACAAAAACAACTATTTAATTTTTTTAATGAAAATCGAAACATCTTGGTTCATAGTCGGTATGACACACCGATGCAATGTCAGAGTTCTCACAAGTATTTTGAAATAATTCATAAAAAAATAATATTTCAGCTGAAGCTGCCAAGTTTTCTGGATCGAACTCCACATTTTCAGTTTTGACTCCCAACTTTTTTCCAGGAATGGATTCTATAACTTTTGTTTTCAAAATCCTAGTGAGAACACTGACTCCGATCAGCTGCATTGTTACTACATGTATGTAGATGACCAGTCCCTACTGAAAAGAACTTTTTTAAAGAAGGCTTTCTCATGATGTGGTTCAATTCTTAAAATGGGTCATACGTTTTCAAGTGTTTAGTCCTCACATTTTAGCTGGGGTTTATCATTTTCTTGTTGCAGATTTATTTTCTTACCCCTGGTTTATGCCTGCTGCACCCCAATTGTGGGATGGATGCAATACATTGTGAGTCTGCATTGATTTAGCCTCATGATATGCTTGAAGAAACGTCAATTCAGCATTTATTTGGCTCCTTTTTTAAGGTTGAATTAGTGTTGTATTTGAGGTTGAATCAAAGTTGATACAGTTTTGATTCAACGTTGAGTCAGTGTTGAAATAGCAATGTTGATTCAATGATTGAAGGTCAACGTTGAATCAAAGTTTGTATGTCAGCGTCGAATCAACGTTTGTATGTCAGCATTTATTCAAGTTTCAAAGTTTCAAATTCAAATATATTTTCAACTTTATTTCAACATATATTGTCAACGTTGAATCAACATCAACAAACTCGTGCCCCCTGGGATCTGACTATCAGAATTCTAGTCATTCAGTATAATATGATTTCATATAGCTAGTCTCATCTATTCTGTCTTAGTAACCCTCACCTAATCAGTAATCACAAATGGAAAGAGGAGAAAAAAGAAATCATTATTTAAAAATAAATTTATCATTTATTAAAGAAAATGATATCACCTACCTGTGAGGAAGACATGACCGTTTTGACTTTTGCTCACTGGGCTGTCACTGTTTGTATTCATAAACTACCAGTCTAAAAGCTGAAGTCACTAAGCCACGTAGCACAGTCAGTAATGTGTGTCTGGCTGCAGATATCTGTCTGACTGAAGATACTGGAGTCACAAATTAGATCTCCCGCCAGGTCCCATACTTTTGTGGAGATTGATAATTATTTCTACGGTTATTCTCCCTGCCACTGAGCCAGGAAGGGTTATTATCATTCTTTCGGGATTGTGCTGGAGCGAAATTTCTACAACATTAGTAAAAGATAATTCGATATCAATCCTGAAAGTAATTTTAAATGATAAACTGCTAAAAATAAAATTTTAAAAATTACTTTGAGCAAGATCTCGAAAGTTCTTTTCGGGCACGATCCCGAAACATTTTTTCAATCAAAATGTTTCGGGATCGTGCCCGAAAAGAACTTTTTGGATCATGTCCAAAGTATTTTTTAAAATTTTATTTTTACATATGGGTTTGGGCATGATCCCGAAAGTTCTTTTTCGGGCACGATCCCGAAACATTTTTTCAATCAAAATGTTTTGGGATCGTGCCCGAACAGAACTTTCGGAATCATGCCCAAAGTAATTTTGAATTTTTTATTTTAAAAATGACTTTGGACATGATCTTGAAAGTTCTTTTTCGGGCACGATCCCGAAACATTTTTAATTGATTGAAAAAAGTTTCGGGATCGTGCCCAAAACGAACTTTTGAGATCATGCTCAAAGTGATTTTTAAAATTTTATTTTAATTAATTTCGGGATTGATCCCGAGTAAACATCTTTACATGACAGAAAAAGCCATTAAACGCATCGGTTTTTGGATGAAGTGTCTCTTTATAAATAAATAAATTGAATTGTTCTTTTTAAATTTGAATACTGGCCCTAAAAATCGTTATAAATTCCCGAAATATTTTTAAAAGTCAATGATGAAATCAGGAAAAAAATATTTTTTCTCAATTTAAAATATTGTTTGTTATATATGACTTACCGTTTTTTTTCTAATTAATGATTATCAATATTAAGCAAGTCATCTTGAAATCTTGAGGTAGATAATTGCTTTAACAGATTGATAGATTGTCAGAAATAATCAACATGAAGTCTCTCAAATGACGAGACAAAAACAAGTTGGAAACATTACCATTGGTTAATTGATATAGGGAGTACTGGATAAATTAACAGACGGAATTAAGTTGGCAACAAGAAGAACACAATAAGTACCCATGTGACTACAACGAATTGTCTGTAAAATTTGAACCAAATCTTTCTTAAAAAGTAATAGGGAGAGCATCACAAACTTTCTAAAAGGACCACAAATTAAATCATTTAGGTTGTTCAGAAGTAAAAAAATGCATTACACATTACAAGCCAAATCTAGTCAACCTCCTCTCTCAAACCTTTGATATATTTAAAAAAAATGTTGTTATAGACAAGTCATTTTATATGATTCAAGATAATGTGATTCACTATGAGTGCATTGATCTTAATATTTGATGTTATAATACTCCTAGACGTTAAGACATATTGTAAATCAATGTATTTGCAATATATTTAAAAACTAACAATGATTCTGGTTTTAGGCTATTTTAAAGTGTACGAAATGCATTATTGTTCTTGAATGTAAATGAACTAATACATGCATACTTATTTATATTTAACTGTTCATTATGGCTTATATTACAGATGTACTGTGGCATGTGCGAGAAGAAATTCCACAAAAAAGCATATTGTGTGGGGCAATATGTGGTTGACTCTGAGTCAGATGCATGGATGTGCAGAAAGATGCCATTTTAATGTATCAGAAAATTATTTTTCTTGACTGCAAGCTAAAAAAGTCTCGCTCCCCCTACACCAACCCCATTTGCAGTCAAAAAACTGTATGATGGTTATACTGGTTGATCGATGAGATGGAAAATTATTATAAAAAAGAAGCAGAGACAATTACAAACATTTATACAAGTAGGACGAAGATGAGGTTTTGATAAGAATTTGCATTTAACAGGAGTATTTACTATATTGTCTCTGCATGAGGGTGAACCTATTAATATCATTGTATCTATATTATATGTTATTATTATACATGTCAGGAAATATGTGAAAAAAATAATGTATGATATGTCTAACAAAGGTAAGCGAACTTAATAATTAACAACGAATATACTTTCTAAGATAAAGGCACCAAAGACTGCAAAATTAGAATCAAACAAGAAAATTTACTAATATTGTCTGAGATATCATTTGTACACACTGTGCTTGTTCATTTATTATGTCAAGTAACGTATGTTACATCCATAAAAAGTGCTTGGATCTTGTTGTTGAACCTGCAAATCTATGATTCTTCATTTATAAGCAAAACAAATCCAAATATGTAAGATATCCAGCAACAGCATATATATCCATATATTTTTCTTATATAATACAAACTTAAATGGGGTGGTTGAAAATGGTTTTGGGTTGTTCAATTGCTCATTTAAAACAGTCTATTTAGAAGAGAAACGCATATTTTGTTTTTTTAAAGAATGAGTATACTTATTAGAACACAAGTATCAAGAAGATTTTGCAAAAGGCAAAGATAAGTTGAAAAAGAAATGATATAAGTCACAGTGGGTAACTTAAGTAATACACATACCACCCTAGGATGTTTAAGTTGGGTTCCATAAGCTTTCATGTATACCTAAGGCATACAGCATGTAGACAAAATTAGTAAATAACATTATTAACTACATTGATGCACAAGCAGCTCTGTCCCTTTGTTGTGCGCATTCCAAAACCAGAGTTTCTCGCAACTAGGTCAATGTGTTAACATATTTATCAAGCGCAAAATTTCTACCACTGTGGACAGATGTTTTTTTCATAAATCAGAGTACTAATCAGTTCAAGACTTATTGAGCACTTTGGATCCAGATCAGGCTTTGTACAGTCTCATCAGGGTCTAAACCATTTGAATAGGTCATCATGATACGACACTTGTATGCAACAATATTATGCTTTCTCGTTTCTAGGAACATTCATTTAAAACATATTTACCTATTAAGCATATTGGATCCGGACCAGGCCCATTGTTTTGTCAACCTGATCAGGGTCCAAACTATTTGAAAAAAAATATTACCATAGGACATAGGTCAATTTATCAGACACATATTAACTATATTGAACAGGTTGGATCCAGATAAAGCCATGCATTTTATCAAATTTCGTAATGGTTGAAATAATTTGGAATGGTTATCACCATTAAACATACTCATGGAACAGAATAGGATTTTCTTGTGACTAGGCCCATTTTAGTAGAGGAGCCAGGGTTCAAAAATGTCAAAAATAAGCATTTTGGTATGTCCCCTTTTTAGCAGAATTTTCACTTGTTTTATCCTTTAGTACATAGTATAGGCAGTATGAAACCAGATATTGCATTCAATTTAAGTCTTGCAAACATACCTGTAACAGTGTGTTTAATACGTTACCCCTCATTTTCTTAAAAACAAAAATATGTAATTAAGTCTATTTAGGTAGAAGTTGAAATGTTTAAATGAACAAAACATTTATGGAATCTGTAAGAACATGCTATTCTCTACACATATTGATGTTTTTAAAAGTTGTTTGTGTCCATTATAATGTCATTTACGTTACATTTTCAACTATACCCTTAAAATTATTGATATTTTGTTAAAAAAGTTTCATTTGACAAAATTTTCAATATATGTTTAACCTCAGGATAACATTTATTCAAAAGAGCGTTAACTGACCATTTCAAAACTGCAAACAGATACATTCTAACATAAATACTTTGTCTGTTATAAGCTGTTTAATTAGATGACCACAGATAAAACTTTATATAAGTTTAGAGCCTCTTAAGTTTGAAAATAAGCATGCAATTTTTTGTGTTAGCTTTTGAACACCTTATGATAATTGTTTTGATATCACCGACTTTAGAGTAATACTTAACAACATTTCTGAGGTAAAATATCATTTTGGTGTTTGATTTTCAATATGTAACGTATAAAACAAAGTTTTAGACAAACAAATATTGCTTAATAGCTTAAATTATACATCACTGGAAAGCCAATTTTATTAAAAAGCGGAGAAGGCTGTGTTTGATAGGCATAAAAAGAGCATTTGTTCCAAAAGAAGAAGTTATCAGTACTAATTTGGAGACTGTGTATGTGGTTGTAAATATTTCTTTTAAGAAATGGTATACTTCTTGACTTAAAAACAAAACGCATTGTTTGCTAATTTTCTATGTTATGTTATGCAATTTATAAACTTATAAAATGATAACTCTGATGCAACATCACAACAAGGATGCATTCCCTTGAGCTTGTTCAGTCAAATTTGCTAAAGTAACATATATAACTATAAATAAACGAAATATATATCATGATTATATATTTGTCTCAACCGTTTTTCATATACAACTGAGCCTGAAACCCCAAAACAAATTAAGATATTTGCACAGATTTTTCTTTTAATTGAACAAAACAATCTAATAAGCTATTCAGAAGCAGCCAACGCTTTGTGTCAAACCTGTTCACACTCATCACAATATATAAAATAGTAAATAACATATCTTTTCTATCAAATCAGATTCATTTATGATAAAATATCTAAGAATTTCTGAAATGATGTGTGGATGTTGGAAACTTTGTTGTTTTTCCTATTGGTTATGGGAGTTTTGTATCGGGCCTTTGTTTTCTAATTTGTTTCTAGTTCAGCAATCATCTTGACAAGGAAGAGAGCTTGTTGCTTAACTTTAATTATATTGTAGATATCTGTGTTCCGTGTCCCTTCCTGAAGGTACAGTCGGTCAATTAGGAGTCTGTGATTGTGACATTTCCTAGTCATGTTCACTAATAGAAAGAAGACGTTTGCTGGCAATCTAGACAGCATCACTCCTTTATGAATATATAAAATAAAATGTTGTTTACGTAACATTAAATTGAAGGAAACATAAGTGTTTGTTATCATTTATTTTTTAAGGGAGTGGCTCTGTTATGCAAATTGTTTAAGCCGCATCTATTTATGCATATATCAAAACTCAGAAGGTGACTTTTGAATTTATTCTAGCTATGAACTTTAATTTCAGCTCATTTTTAACATGGCTTTCATTGTTTGATTAATGAAACTGATAGTCCTTTTAAATTAACACAATTAATCATTTGTCAAAGCAATGCAAATGTTAAAACTGATTGGGTTATTCAAAATGAGTTATTGCCGCTGAAATTGGGGAAATCATCCATAAGGAAGGGTTTACATGGCAAGGCAGTGATCATATCCAAGAAATCTAGATATCTTCAGTTGTAATTTACGATACCAAATTCACTTTATAAAATTTCAACAGAAAGAAAATGTTTAAGCCAAATTTAACTGGGACTCATTAAAATCACCGTTTAAAAGATTATTTACGTTAATCAGAATGTTGATAGGAATAGCAATATCTTAGAGTTAAAAAAGCAGTCATAAGATCAAACTTAGTGTTAGCAATTAGTGCTAACATAGCTGATGTTAAGTTCTATCATAATACCATAGCAGTCATTGGACCCCATTTTTAACAAACTGTTGCAGGAATCCTGTCAGTTGATTCCTTTTATGTGCGTTAAATAATAGATGAGTTGTAAATACATCAGGGTATAGAGACAAAAACATATACATTAAATTATCTACTGTGCTAATAAAATAATAATTATATGGACAATAGAGAAGGCACAATAATAAGTATCATTACTTACACAAATAATAGATTTACATGTTCTGCTAAGAAAGTATGCATCAATTTAACAAATAGTATGTACGCATGTTTAATTTGTTTGTTGCTCTTTTTTATCAATCGTCTGCATAAGAAATTGTATTTCTTTCGATTTGTAAAAGTATTATGATACATCTCAGAAAGTGATAACATTGTCTCTATTGCCAATTGTACTATATGTAAGTATGATACAGCATAGCATTTGTTAAGCATACTATCTGAAAGTATTCTTTGAAAGTAGCATAAATATGGATTTTGTAACTATTACATGAACTTATCCTTTACATGAACTATCAATATACCATAAATATAGCATCGTTTAACAAGTTTGTACATGTTTTATGGGTATCAATTAGTTAGTTTTAAGGACTGAATGACGGTTGTTGTGATTACTTATTGTGAGTGTAAAAAATAAATAGTGTCCTGCTGAATAAAACAAACATTAAAGTAGATTCTATCACGTATTCTGATATGCTATATTGCTAAAAAGCAAACGTCTGCAAACATTCTGGAATATATGATCAATTAAGCCCTATTCTGGAAAGTTGTTCGCTCAAGGTCCTGATTCACGAAGTCTAATAATTTAGAAATGTCTTTAATTCTAACTATGCAGGGGAGATTTTCCAACTTATTAACAGACCGTTTCTAAAGTATTGAAATGGTAATATAGAATAAATGCTGTCCTGTTTCATTCCTTCACAAACGTGTAGAACCAGGCAACACAATGATTAAAGTAATGATCTTTATATTTTTGTTATAAACGTTACCAACATAAATAATGCTCTTTTTCCAAAGCGGACCTGCTGTAGATACTAAAATATTATAACATCAAGGATAGCTAAGGCGGATGCTAAAACAGAGACAGAAATCATAACGATTTCCACAAACTTCAGTTTTGTTTCATATGACACCGATGAAGGTATCTTTAATGTTTCACTTCTTGATTTGGACTTCTGCTTGAAATATCTTACATTTTTAGAGTTTTAAGGTATATTTTGTGCTGTATTGTTTTAAATATAGCTGCTGTAACGAATAACTGTTTATAAATGCATATATTTGATGGCTTTTACAATGTGTAATGGAACTGACTATGTTACTGCATGCTTTTTGTTTATTCATTGAGCTGTTGACGGTGAAAGAAAATGTCTTGTATATGTCATTTAACGCCATTTAATGTATAAGAAGAAGCAATTACGTAGTAGTGGCACAGATTTTAAAGAATTATTTAAGCTTTTGGAAACAATTTAGTTATGAATAATAAATAGGTATCAATTATCCTATTTATATGATTCCTAAAAACATATACTTAACGGCAATTATGTGCTATATTAAGTTTTTCCCTTTAAACCAAATATGATTTTGTTGATGTTGCATCTCATTCATATTAAATGTTTAAAAATACAATATTTCCAATCTAATTTTTAGCACTAAGATGGTAGTCATTTCATTTTCACCTACTAGCTGTTTGAACGCATATACACATAACATTGCACGAAAATATTGTTTTAAAAGAAAGTAACGTATATAACAGAACTTCAAGGTGCCTAAACTAATATTATTATTCTGCTGTTAAGCTGCATCTAATTAAAATACCAATCATAACGATATGTAAGAAAACGATGCAAATGATAATAACACTATACTAGGAGTTTCCTTATTATCTAATGGTAACGTATTAGACTTGGTTATTACATGGTAAATGCACATGTTCATCAAAAGCTAACAGACATTTTATAATATTTAAAGCAGCTAAGCAAATCTTAATGTACAAAAATCTCCCTCCACAAGTCTTTTGGCAGCCCATGACCAAGTAAACAATTGTAATATATTTGAATGTAAGTAACGTATATAACAATTACGTAAGCGTTAGTCATTTAAACTTATTGTCAGTTTGGTGCTTTTAATTAAGTTACTGTAAAGCCATATGCAGAAAGTAGGAAATGTGACCTATCTGGTCTAAATATATTTTCTGTTCAGTAATATAGCGAATAGCCTACTACATGAAGCCTGTATGAGGGTAGCTATGGTTACCCCATAAATAAGCATCTTTTGCAAGACTTAAAATTTGTGCAATATCTGTTTTCACTCTTCTGAAACACCATATTAACTGAGGATATAGTCTAAAATTCTGCTACTTTCCGGCCACTTTTTTCCAATTTTTGAATCTCTGGCTCCCCTACTATTTATTTGACACCCATTTACTTATTGAACAATTTGGACTCATATCATGCCTGGCTTTTGTCGAGCCTGAACAGTGTCCAGACTAAGTGAAAAAGTTATCTTATTCGTATGGAACAAAATCATAAGTTTTTTTATGGCTAGGTCCAATTGATAGACAAATATTTACTTATTGAACAGTTAAGATAAAGATTAGGCAAATCATTTGTCTAGCCTGATCAGGGTCCAATACTTTGAAAAGGTGGTAGCCATATTTTTTAATGCGTTGTTGTGCGATCTGGTGGAAAGTTTTGATCTTCATATTTTCCCCGCATCTAAGCAAAACAATCTGATCCAACAAGATGTTGTTTCAACTTTGACTATCAAAAGTGCACAGTTACTTTCAGTAGTAGGGAGCTTTGGAGCCAATATGAAAATTATCTGTAATGAACACAGAGTAAATTTGGGGTTAGCTTTCATCAGAGCACACTTTTACTGTCTATATGTGGGAAAATAAAACATGATATATGAATGACTGTCTCTTTCCTTATTGACGACTCTTTTCATGCCTTTTTCTCGTCTGCTTTAAATTTTCGTTCAGAAATACCATCTGAGAGTCAAATAGATTTGAACCAGTTCAGGGCCAAACTTTTGTCAGGCCTGGTCTGGGTCCTAACTGTTTGCAAATGTTATCAGCAGGCGACACAAGGAGGTTGTGAATTAAACAACTAGTTTAAACCAAACGTTATAAGAAATAGAAAGTGAGTATGATCAGCAAATACCACAATCATAAACTGCAGACAAACCCATGGCATCTTGAGAAGAGGCACACAACAATCACGAGACGTTCAGAAGATAAACCAAGCAAAGCAACCAGCTCTCTCGTCCTCAAGATGATTGTAAAACTAAAAATGGACATACAGTAACACGCAACCAAACATAGAACAATTAGAGTCCCAGAAAGAGAGTAACAGTCAACGAGCAATCAACAACAACAGAACCCCCATTTTAGCACAGACAGCAGCCTGAGCCACGGAGATGCATAAATGGATTTTACTGGTACAAATTCTTCGCCCTACATTCTGCTGTTGGTGAAGTACAGAAAATATTCAGCTCGCATGGAGGCACTCTATCTATTGCAATGTATCATCATGGAAACACACTCTAATCAAATTAACAGACCATGATGAAACAAAGAAAAGAGCTCATGACCCACAGATAGTCAGAGCTAAAGAAAACCTCAAGTTGAGCCACCGTGTGCCAGGCAACAGATAAGCATCCGGCACCAACCCACCGATTAAAGCCTTACGTCAGAGCCATCATAGTGTCTGAGGCCTGACCCATAGTCGTGCAATTAAAGAGGAATCCATAGCTATAAACTGTGATAGGGTTTATACTGTTGTATAGACAAGCAGTTGGGATTCGTTAGGCACTAATTGTGCTCCCCTGGTTGCAGATTTATTCCTGTTTTGTTATGAGAGGGACTTTATGATGTCTCTTTCTGGTGATAAGCAGGCTGATGTTATTGATGCGTTAACACTACATCCAGATATTTGGACGATATTTTAAATATTAATAATGTTTATTTGACAATAGGGTTAGTCAAATATACCCTTTAGAGCTCCAACTGAATAAAGCCAATACCTCTGATACTGAAGCCGCATTTTTAGACTTGCATTTGTCAATTTCTGATATTGTTTCTTCCAAAATTTCTGATAAATGTGACGACTTTGGTTTTGAAATTGTCGATTTCCCGTTTTTAGATAGTGATGTTCCTCGTTCTACATCCTATGGAGTCTATATCTCTCAACTCATTCGTTTTGCTAGAGCATCTAGCTATGTTGCTGACTTCACACTCGCAATAAATTGTTAACTCAGAAACTACTTAAACAAGGCTATTGGTATCATAAACTTCGCAAAACATTTTCAAAATTTTATAGACCATACTATGATTTGTTTTCAAAATTCCAAGTTGGACTTAAATCTCTCTTGCGCCAAGGACTTTCGGAACCTGATTTCTATGGTGGTGACTTGGTGTATAAATTGAAGAAGATATTTGGCTCCGATAATTTTTCTGTGCAGTTCATTAAAATAATTTCCCATTATAAAAAAGATTGGCTATAACATTAATGTACTGTACACAGACTGCATGCTTGGTGGTCAACCCAATCAAGGTTGGCAATTTTGCTTTCCTCTTTAATTGCACGCCGGTTGGTCGGACTTCAGACTCTATGATGGTTCCGACTTAAAGACTTATCTATTAAAGAGATGGTAGGAGCCTGATGCTTTGGCTGTTTGTAGGGCCCACCGGGGTTTACCTGTTGGATTTCTTTTGCTTCGGTATTCAGTTTTATTTACTGTTGAGTCCTTATCTTTGCTTTATCTCCTTGTTATATCTTGATTTATATGTTTTAGGAGATGATGCATTGATAAGTTAGGGGTCTTTCATGCAAACCACATATCTATGTGTCTTGATCCACATCTGAATTAAGGCTGAGGTTGGCGCCGTTTAACCGGTTTAAGCCCTCCAGTAAAATATTTTACTGAACGTTCCAAGGCGGTACTTCTTTTGTTGACCTTCAATGTTTTTGTTCTGTCTTGTGTTTGCTATGTCTTTGTGTGCGTCTGTTTATATGTGCTTTGTTGTCACCTGCTGGGAAAGGGCTAACCTCTTGGCTCTCGTTTGTGGTGTCTAACTGTGAGTTTGTCACTTTCCCATTGGTATCATGGGTCAGGTGTGGTACTTGATTGTATCGATTCCTGATCTTTGCACCCTTACTTTAAAACCAGGCATGCAGACTGTCGCATGACATCCAAGTTATAGCAAACTTTATATAAAGTTTGATAATATTTTTGAATTGATCACTATAGTGATGTTTTCCTACAATTCGTTCATTTTATAAACAAAATCACCATAAAATACAGGTTTTGATAAGCCTTGTTGCAGAAGAGTTTTTAACCCAATGTTTATTCAACAATTAACTCAGGGTGCTTTATCATATAAAACTTCTCTAAGAAATAAGGGATGTGAGTATGCTCCATCTGTTTTGATAGCCTAAAACCAACGGTCAAAGCATCATTATATATACCAGGTAAGACCCATGCACCGTTAATGATCCCCGTCTCATTACAATGGTCAGGACAAAGCGTACCACACCCCCTCTTCCAGTTGTAATCGCATGAAAACGGGTAGAGCATAGTTATAAAACCCTAAGTTGTGCACATACTCCGGCAGTTGTCATCGTCTCATGACAACTGACAGAGCACGGTTATACATCCCTAAGGTATGAACCATGCTCCGTCAGTTGTTATCGTCTAGTGACAACGGTCAGAGCATGGTAATATATCCCTAAGGTATGAGCCATGCTCCGTCAGTTGTTATCATCTCATGACACAGTCAGAGCATGGTAATATATCCCTAAGGTATGAACCATGTTCCGTAAGTTGTAATCGTCTAGTGACAACGGTCAGAGCATGGTAATATATCCCTAAGGTATGAACCATGCTCCGTCAGTTGTTATCGTCTCATGACAACGGTCAGAGCATAGTAAATTATCCCTAAGGTATGAACCATGCTCAGTTAGTTATAATCTCATGACAACAGTCAGAACATGGTAATATACCTAAGGTATGAACCATGCTCCTTCAAGTGTCATCGTTTAGTGACAACGGTCAGAGCATGGAAATATATCCCTAAGGTATGAACCATGCTCCGTCAGTTGTTATCGTCTAGTGAAAATTGTCAGAGCATGGTAATATATCCCTAAGGTATGAATAATGCTCCGTCAGTTGTTATCGTCTCATGACAACGGTCAGAGCATGGTAATATATCCCTAAGATATGAACCATGCTCCGTCAGTTGTTATCGTCTCATGACAACGGTCAGAGCATGGTAATATATCCCTTAGGTATGAACCATGCTCCGTCAGTTGTTATCGCCTAATGACAACGGTCAGAGCATGGTAATATATCCCTAAGGTATGAACCATGCTCAATCAGTTGTTATCGTCTAGTGACAAAGGTCAGAACATGGTAATATATCCCTAAGGTATTAACCATGCTCCGTCAGTTGTTATCGTCTAGTGACAACGGTCAGAGCATGGTAATATATCCCTAAGGTATGAACCATGCTCCGTCGTTTGTTATCGTCTCATGACAACGGTCAGAGCATGGTTATTCATCTCTAAGGTATGAACCATGCTCCGTCAGTTGCTATCGTCTATTGACAACGGTCAGAGCATGGCAATATATCCCTAAGGTATGAACCATGCTCCGACAGTTGTTATCATTTCATGACAACGGTCAGAGCATGGTAATATACCCATAAGGTATGAACCATGCTCCGTCAGTTGTTATCGTCTCATGATAACGGTCAGAGCATGGTAATATATCCCTAAGGTATGAAACATGCTCCGTCAGTTGTTATCGTCTAGTGACAACGGTCAGAGCATGGTAATATATCCCTAAGATATGAACCATGCTCCGTCAGTTGTTATCGTCTCATGATAACGGTCAGAGCATGGTAATATATCCCTAAGGTATGAAACATGCTCCGTCAGTTGTTATCGTCTAGTGACAACGGTCAGAGCATGGTAATATATCCCTAAGATATGAACCATGCTCCGTCAGTTGTTATCGTCTCATGACAACGGTCAGAGCATGGTAATATATCCCTAAGGTATGAACCATGCTCAATCAGTTGTTATCGTCTAGTGACAACGGTCAGAGCATGGTAATATATCCCTAAGGTATGAACCATGCTCCGTCAGTTGTTATCGTCTCATGACAACGGTCAGAGCATAGTAAATTATCCCTAAGGTATGAACCATGCTCAGTTAGTTATAATCTCATGACAACAGTCAGAACATGGTAATATACCTAAGGTATGAACCATGCTCCTTCAGTTGTCATCGTCTAGTGACAACGGTCAGAGCATGGAAATATATCCCTAAGGTATGAACCATGCTCCGTCAGTTGTTATCGTCTAGTGAAAATTGTCAGAGCATGGTAATATATCCCTAAGGTATGAACAATGCTCCGTCAGTTGTTATCGTCTCATGACAACGGTCAGAGCATGGTAATATATCCCTAAGGTATGAACCATGCTCTGTCAGTTGTTATTATCTCATGACAACCATCAGAGCATGGTAACATAGCCCTAAGGTATGAACCATGCTCCGTCAGTTGTTATCGTCTCATGATAACGGTCAGAGCATGGTAATATATCCCTAAGTTATGAAACATGCTCCGTCAGTTGTTATCGTCTAGTGACAACGGTCAGAGCATGGTAATATATCCCTAAGATATGAACCATGCTCCGTCAGTTGTTATCGTCTCATGACAACGGTCAGAGCATGGTAATATATCCCTTAGGTATGAACCATGCTCCGTCAGTTGTTATCGCCTAATGACAACGGTCAGAGCATGGTAATATATCCCTAAGGTATGAACCATGCTCAATCAGTTGTTATCGTCTAGTGACAAAGGTCAGAACATGGTAATATATCCCTAAGGTATTAACCATGCTCCGTCAGTTGTTATCGTCTAGTGACAACGGTCAGAGCATGGTAATATATCCCTAAGGTATGAACCATGCTCCGTCGTTTGTTATCGTCTCATGACAACGGTCAGAGCATGGTTATTCATCTCTAAGGTATGAACCATGCTCCGTCAGTTGCTATCGTCTAGTGACAACGGTCAGAGCATGGCAATATATCCCTAAGGTATGAACCATGCTCCGACAGTTATCATTTCATGACAACGGTCAGAGCATGGTAATATACCCATAAGGTATGAACCATGCTCCGTCAGTTGTTATCGTCTAGTGACAAAGTTCAGAACATGGTAATATATCCCTAAGGTATGAACCATGCTCCGTCAGTTGTTATCATCTCATGACAACGGTCAGAGCATGGTAATATATCCTTAGGTATGAACCATGCTCCGACAGTTGTTATCATTTCATGACAACGGTCAGAGCATGGTAATATACCCATAAGGTATGAACCATGCTCCGTCAGTTGTTATCGTCTCATGATAACGGTCAGAGCATGGTAATATATCCCTAAGGTATGAAACATGCTCCGTCAGTTGTTATCGTCTAGTGACAACGGTCAGAGCATGGTAATATATCCCTAAGATATGAACCATGCTCCGTCAGTTGTTATCGTCTCATGATAACGGTCAGAGCATGGTAATATATCCCTAAGGTATGAAACATGCTCCGTCAGTTGTTATCGTCTAGTGACAACGGTCAGAGCATGGTAATATATCCCTAAGATATGAACCATGCTCCGTCAGTTGTTATCGTCTCATGACAACGGTCAGAGCATGGTAATATATCCCTAAGGTATGAACCATGCTCAATCAGTTGTTATCGTCTAGTGACAACGGTCAGAGCATGGTAATATATCCCTAAGGTATGAACCATGCTCCGTCAGTTGTTATCGTCTCATGACAACGGTCAGAGCATAGTAAATTATCCCTAAGGTATGAACCATGCTCAGTTAGTTATAATCTCATGACAACAGTCAGAACATGGTAATATACCTAAGGTATGAACCATGCTCCTTCAGTTGTCATCGTATAGTGACAACGGTCAGAGCATGGAAATATATCCCTAAGGTATGAACCATGCTCCGTCAGTTGTTATCGTCTAGTGAAAATTGTCAGAGCATGGTAATATATCCCTAAGGTATGAACAATGCTCCGTCAGTTGTTATCGTCTCATGACAACGGTCAGAGCATGGTAATATATCCCTAAGGTATGAACCATGCTCTGTCAGTTGTTATTATCTCATGACAACCATCAGAGCATGGTAACATAGCCCTAAGGTATGAACCATGCTCCGTCAGTTGTTATCGTCTCATGATAACGGTCAGAGCATGGTAATATATCCCTAAGTTATGAAACATGCTCCGTCAGTTGTTATCGTCTAGTGACAACGGTCAGAGCATGGTAATATATCCCTAAGATATGAACCATGCTCCGTCAGTTGTTATCGTCTCATGACAACGGTCAGAGCATGGTAATATATCCCTTAGGTATGAACCATGCTCCGTCAGTTGTTATCGCCTAATGACAACGGTCAGAGCATGGTAATATATCCCTAAGGTATGAACCATGCTCAATCAGTTGTTATCGTCTAGAGACAAAGGTCAGAACATGGTAATATATCCCTAAGGTATTAACCATGCTCCGTCAGTTGTTATCGTCTAGTGACAACGGTCAGAGCATGGTAATATATCCCTAAGGTATGAACCATGCTCCGTCGTTTGTTATCGTCTCATGACAACGGTCAGAGCATGGTTATTCATCTCTAAGGTATGAACCATGCTCCGTCAGTTGCTATCGTCTAGTGACAACGGTCAGAGCATGGCAATATATCCCTAAGGTATGAACCATGCTCCGACAGTTATCATTTCATGACAACGGTCAGAGCATGGTAATATACCCATAAGGTATGAACCATGCTCCGTCAGTTGTTATCGTCTAGTGACAAAGTTCAGAACATGGTAATATATCCCTAAGGTATGAACCATGCTCCGTCAGTTGTTATCATCTCATGACAACGGTCAGAGCATGGTAATATATCCTTAGGTATGAACCATGCTCAGTCAGTTGTTATCATCCCATGACAACGGTTAGAGCATGGTATTATATCCCTAAGGTATGAATCATGCTCCGTCAGTTGTTATCGTCTAGTGACAACGGTCAGAGCATGGTAATATATCCCTAAGGTATGAACCATGCTCCGTCACTTGTTATCATCTCATGACAACGGTCAGAGCATGGTAATATATCCCTAAGGTATGAACCATGCTCCATCAGTTGTTATCGTCTACTGACAACGGTAAGAGCATGGTAGTATATCCCTTAGGTATGAACCATGCTCCATCAGTTGTTATCGTCTACTGACAACGGTAAGAGCATGGTAGTATATCCCTTAGGTATGAACCATGCTCCGTCAGTTGTTATCGTCTCATGACAACGGTCAGAGCACGGTAATATATCCCTAAGGTATGAACCATGCTCCGTCAGTTGTTATCGTCTTATGACAACGGTCAGAGCATGGTAGTATATCCCTAAGGTATGAACCATGCTCCGTCAGTTGTTATCGTCTCATGACAACGGTCAGAGCATGGTAGTATATCCCTAAGGTATGAACCATGCTCTGGCAGTTGTTATCGTCTCATGACAACGGACAGAGCATTGTAATATATCCCTAAGGTATGAACGATGCTACGTCAGTTGTTATCGTCTAGTGACAACGGTCAGAGCATGGTAATATATCCCTAAGGTATGAACCATGCTTCGTCAGTTGTTATCGTCTCATGACAACGGTCAGAACATAATAATATATCCCTAAGATATGAACCATGCTTCGTCAGTTATTATCGTCACATGACAACGGTCAGAGCATGGTAATATATTCCTAAGGTATGAACCATGCTCCGTCAGTTGTAATCGTCTCATGACAACGGTCAGAGCATGGTGATATATCCCTAAGGTATGAACTATGCTCCGTCAGTTGTTATCGTCTAGTGACAACGGTCAGAGCATGGTAATATATCCCTAAGGTATGAACCATGCTCTGTCATTATTTAGTCTCATGACAACGGTCAGAGCATGGTAATATATCCCTAAGGTATGAACCAAGCTCCGTCAGTTGTTATCATCTCATGACAACGGTCAGAGCATGGTAATATAAACCCCATAAGGTATGAACCATGCTCCGTCAGTTGTCATCATCTAGTGACAACGGTCAGAACATAGTAATATATCCCTAAGATATGAACCATGCTTCGTCAGTTGTTATCGTCACATGACAACGGTCAGAGCATGGTAATATATTCCTAAGGTATGAACCATGCTCCGTCAGTTGTAGTCGTCTCATGACAACGGTCAGAGCATGGTGATATATCCCTAAGGTATGAACTATGCTCTGTCAGTTGTTATCGTCTTGTGATATCGGTCACAGCATATTAATATATCCCTAAGGTATGAACCATGCTCTGTCAGTTGTTATCGTCTAGTGACATCGGTCAGAGCATGTAAATATATCCCTAAGGTATGAACCATGCTCCGTCAGTTGTTATCGTCTAGTGACAACGGTCGGAGCATGGTAGTATATCCCTAAGGTATGAACCATGCTCCGTCAGTTGTAATCGTCTAGTGACAACGGTCAGAACATGGTAATATACCTAAGGTTTGAACCATGCTCCGTCATTTGTTATCGTCTCATGACAACGGTCAGAGCATGGTAATATATCCCTAAGGTATGAACCATGCTCCGTCAGTTGTTATCATCTAGTGACAACGGTCAGAGCATGGTAATATATCCCTAAGGTATGAACAATGCTCTGTCATTATTTAGTCTCATGACAACGGTCAGAGCATGGTAATATATCCCTAAGGTATGAACCATGCTCCGTCAGTTGTAATCATCTCATGACAACGGTCAGAGCATGGTAATATAAACCCCATAAGGTATAAACCATGCTCCGTCAGTTGTCATCATCTAGTGACAACGGTCAGAGCATGGTAATATATCCCTAAGGTATGAACCATGCTCCGTCAGTTGTTATCGTCTAGTGACAACGGTCAGAGAATGGTTATATATCCCTAAGGTATGAACCATGGTCCGTCAGTTGTTATCGTCTCATGACAACGGTCAGAGCATGGTAATATATCCCTAAGGTATGAACCATGCTCCGCCAGTTGTTATCATCTAGTGACAACGGTCAGAGCATGGTAATATATCCCTAAGATATGAACCATTCTCCGTCAGTTGTTATCATCTAGTGACATCGGTCAGAGCATGGTAATATATCCCTAAGGTATGAACGATGCTCCGTCACTTGTTATCGTCTAGTGACAACGGTCAGAGCATGGTTATATATCCCTAAGGTATGAACCATGCTCCGTCAGTTGTTATCGTCTCATGACAATGGTCAGAGCATGGTAATATATCCCTAAGGTATGAACCATGCTCCGTCAGTTTTTATCGTCTCATGACAACGGTCAGAGCATGGTAATATATCCCTAAGGTATGAACCTTGCTCCGTCAGTTGTTATCGTCTCATATCAACGGTCAGAGCATGGTAATATATCCCTAAGGTATGAACCATGCTCCGTCAGTTGTTATCATCTAGTGACAACGGTCAGAGCATTGTAATATATCCCTTAGGTATGAACCATGCTCCGTCAGTTGTTATCGTCTCATGACAACGGTCAGAGCATGGTAATATATCACTAAGATATGAACCATGCTCCGTCAGTTGTTATCGTCTCATAACAACGGTCAGAGCATGGTAATATATCCCTAAGGTATGAACCATGCTCCGTCAGTTGTCATCATCTAGTGACAACGGTCAGAGCATAGTTATATATTTCTAAGGTATGAACCATGCTCCGTCACTAGTGATCTTCTCATGACAACGGTCAGAGCATGGTAATATATCCCTAAGGTATGAACCATGCTCCGTCAGTTGTTATCGTCTAGTGATAACAGTCAGAGCATGGTAATATAAACCCCATAAGGTATGAACCATAATCCGTCAGTTGTCATCATCTAGTGACAACGGTCAGAGCATGGTAATATATCCCTAAGGTATGAACCATGCTCCGTCAGTTGTTATCGTCTAGTGACAACGGTCAGAGCATGGTTATATATCCCTAAGGTATTCACCATGGTCAGTCAGTTGTTATCGTCTCATGACAACGGTCAGAGCATGGTGATATATCCCTAAGGTATGAACCATGCTCCGTCACTTGTTATCGCCTAGTGACAACGGTCAGAGAATGGTTATATATCCCTAAGGTATTCACCATGGTCAGTCAGTTGTTTTCGTCTCATGACAACGGTCAGAGCATGGTGATATATCCCTAAGGTATGAACCATGCTCCGTCACTTGTTATCGCCTAGTGACAACGGTCAGAGCATGGTTATATATCCCTAAGGTATGAACCATGCTCCGTCAGTTGTAGTCGTCTCATGACGACGGTCAGAGCATGGTGATATATCCCTAAGGTATGAACTATGCTCTGTCAGTTGTTATCGTCTAGTGACAACGGTCAGAGCATGTTAATATATCCCTAAGGTATGAACCATGCTCCGTCAGTTGTTATCGTCTTATGACAACGGTCAGAGCATGGTAATATATCCATAAGGTATGAACCGTGCTCCGTCAGATGTTATCGTCTAGTGACAACGGTCAGAGCATGGTAGTATATCCCTAAGGTATGAACCATGCTCCGTCAGTTGTTATCGTCTAGTGACAACGGTCAGAGCATGGTAATACATCCCTAAGGTATGAACCATGCTCCGTCAGTTGTGATCATCTCATGACAACGGTCAGAGCATGGTAATATATCCCTAAAGGATGAACCATGCTCCGTCAGTTGTTATCGTCTCATGACAACGGTCAGAGCATGGTAATATATACCAAAGGTATGAACCATGCTCCGTCAGTTGTTATCGTCTCATGAGAACGGTCAGAGCATGGTAATATATCCCTAAGGTATGAACCATGCTCCGTCAGTTGTTATCGTCTCATGACAACGGTCAGAGCATGGTAATATATCCCTAAGGTATGAACCATGCTCCGTCAGTTGTTATCGTCTCATGACAACGGTCAGAGCATGGTTATTCATCCCTAAGGTATGAACCATGCTCCGTCAGTTGTTATCGTCTCATGACTACGGTCAGAGCATGGTAATATATCCCTAAGGTATGAACCATGCTCCGTCAGTTGTTATCGTCTCATGAAAACGGTAAGAGCATGGTTATTCATCCGGAAGGTATGAATCTTGCTCCGACAATTGACATCGTCACATGACAACGGTCAGAGCAAGGTTATTCATCTCTAAAATATGAAAAATGCTCCGACAGTTGTCATCGTTACATGACAACGGTCAGAGCATGGTTATTCATCTCTAAGGTATGAAATATGCTCCGAAAGTTGACATCGTCTCATGCAACGGTCAGAGCATGGTTATTCATCTCTAAGGTATTAAACATGCTCAGTCAGTTGTCATCGTGACATGACAACGGTCAGGGCATGGTTATTCATCTCTAAGGTATGAAACATGCTCCGTCAGTTGTCATCGTCTCATGACAACTGTCAGAGCATGGTAATTATCTCTAAAATATGAAACATGCTCCGACAGTTGTAATCGTGACATGATAACGGTCAGAGCATGGTTATTCATCTCTAAGGTATGAAACATGCTACGAAAGTTGACATCGTCTCATGACAACGGTCAGAGCGTGGTTATTCATCTCTGAGGTATTAAACATGCTCCGACAGTTGTCATCGTGACATGACAACGGTCAGAGCATGGTTATTCATCTCTAAGGTATGAAACATGCTCCGTCAGTTGTTATCGTCTCATGACAACGGTCAGAGCATGGTAATATATCCCTAAGGTATGAAACGTGCTCCGTCAGATGTTATCGTCTAGTGACAACGGTCAGAGCATGGTAGTATATACCCAAGGTATGAACCATGCTCCGTCAGTTGTTATCGTCTAGTGACAACGGTCAGAGCATGGTAATACATCCCTAAGATATGAACCATGCTCCGTCAGTTGTTATCATCTAGTGACAACGGTCAGAGCATGGTAATATATCCCTGAGGTATTATCCATGCTCCGTCAGCTGTTATCGTCTAGTGACAACGGTCAGAGCATGGTATTATATATCTCTAAGGTATGAACCATGCTCTGTCAGTATTTATAGTCTCATGACAACAGTCAGAGCATGGAAAAATATCCCTAAGGTATGAACCATGCTCCGTCAGTTGTTATCATCTCACGACAACGGTCAGAGCATGGTAATAAATCCTAAGGTATGAACCATGCTCTGTCAGGTGTTATCATCCCATGACAACGGTGAGAGCATGGTCATATATCCCTAAGGTATGAATCATGCTCCGTCAGTTGTTATCGTCTAGTGAAAACGGTCAGAACATGGTAATATATCCCTAAGGTATGAACCATGCTCCGTCAGTTGTTATCATCTCATGACAACGGTCAGAGCATTGTAATATATCCCTAAGGTATGAACCATGCTCCGTCAGTTGTTATCGTCTCATGACAACGGTCAGAGCATGGTTATATATCCCTAAGGTATGAACCATGCTCCGTCAGTTGTTATCGTCTCATGACAACGGTCAGAGCATGGTAATATATCCCTTAGGTATGAACCATGTTCCGTCAGTTGTTATCGTCTCATGACAACGGTCAGAGCATGGTAATATATCCCTAAGGTATGAACCATGCTCCGTCAGTTGTTATCGTCTCATGACAACGGTCAGAGCATAGTAATATATCCCTAAGGTATGAACCATGCTCTGTCAGTTGTTATCGTCTCATGACAACGGTTGGAGCATGGTAATATATCCCTCAGGTATGAACCACGCTCCGTCAGTTGTTATCGTCTCATGACAACGGTCAGAGCATGGTAATTCATCCCGAAGGTATGAATCATGCTCCGACAATTGACATCGTCACATGACAACGGCTAGGGCATGGTTATTTATCTCTAAAATATGAAACATGCTCCGAAAGTTGTCATCGTGACATGACAACGGTCAGAGCATGGTTGTTCATCTCTAAGGTATGAAACATGCTCCGAAAGTTGACATTGTCTCATGAAAACGGTCAGAGCATGGTTATTCATCTCTAAGATATTAAACGTGCTCCGACAGTTGTCATCGTGACATGACAACGGTCAGAGCATGGTTATTCATCTCTAAGGTATGAAACATGCTCCGTCAGTTGTCATCGTCTCATGACAACTGTCAGAGCATGGTTATTCGTCTCTTAGATATGAAACATGCTCCGTTAATTGTCATCGTGACATGACAACGGTCAGAGCATGGTTATTTATCCCAGTGGTATGAAACATGCTCCGACCGTTGTCATCGTGACATGACAACGGTCAGAGCATGGTTATTCATCTCTAAGGTATTAAACATGCTGTGACAGTTGTCATCGTGACTTGACAACGGTCAGAGCATGGTTATTCATCCCTAAGGTATAAAACATGCCTCGTCAGTTGTCACCGTCTCATGACAACGGTCAGAGCATGGTTATTCATCCCTAAGGTATGAAACATGCTCTGTCAGTTGTCATCGTCTCATGACAACGGTCAGAGCATGGTTATTCATCCCTAAGGTATGAAACATGCTCCGTCAGTTGTCATCGCCTCACGACAACGGTCAGAGCATGGTTATTCATCTCTAAGGTATGAAACATGCTCCGACAGTTGTCATCGTGACATGACAACGGTCAGAGCATGGTTATTCATCTCTAAGGTATGAAACATGCTCCGACAGTTGTTATCGTGACATGACAACGGTCAGAGAAAGGTTATTCATCCCTAAGGTATGAAACATGCTCCGTTAGTTGTCATCGTGACATACAACGGTCAGAGCATGGTTATTTATCCCTAAGGTATGAAACATGCTCTGTCAGTTGTCATCGTCTCATGACAACGTTCAGAGCATGGTTATTCATCCCTAAGGTATAAAACATGCTCGGTCAGTTGTCATCGGCTCATGACAACGGTCAGAGCATGGTTATTCATCCCTAAGGTATGAACATGCTCCGTCAGTTGTTATCGCCTCATGACAACGGTCAGAGCATGGTTATTCATCCCTAATGTATGAAACATGCTCCGTCAGTTGTCATCGTCTCATGACAAGGGTCAGAGCATGGTTATTCATCCCTTAGGTACGAAACAAGCTCCGTTAGTTGCCATCGTCTCATGACAACGGTCAGAGCATGGTTATATATCATTTAAGTATGAAACATGCACTGACAGTTGTCATCGTCTCATGACAATGGACAGAGCAGGTAAGAAACATGCTCTGTCAGTTGTGGTCGTTTCGTGACAACGGTCAGAGCATGGCTATACCTCATTCAGGTAAGAACCATGCTCCGTCAGTTGTTATCGTCTAATGACAATGGTCAGAGCATGGTAATATATCCCTTAGGTATGAACCATGATCCATCAGTTGTTATCGTCTAGTGACAACGGTCAGTGCATGGTGATATATCCCTAAGTTATGAACCATGCTCCGTTAGTTGTTATCGTCTAGTGACAACGGTCAGAGTATGGTAATATACCCCTAAGGTATGAACCATGCCCCGTCAGTTGTTATCGTCTCATGACAACGGTCAGAGCATGGTAATATATCCCTAAGGTATGAACCATGCTCCGTCAGTTGTTATCGTCTCATGACAACTGTCAGAGCATGGTAATACATCCCTAAGGTATGAACCATGCTCGGTCAGTTGTTATCATCTAGTGACAACGGTCAGAGCATGGTAATATATCCCTGAGGTATTACCCATGCTCCGTCAGTTGTTATCGTCTAGTGACAACGGTCAGAGCATGGTAATATATTCCTAAGGTATGAACCATGCTCCGTCAGTTGTTAGCTTCTCATGACAACTGTCAGAGCATGGTAATACATCCCTAAGGTATGAACCATGCTCCGTCAGTTGTTATCATCTAGTGACAACGGTCAGAGCATGGTAATATATCCCTGAGGTATTACCCATGCTCCGTCAGTTGTTATCGTCTAGTGACAACGGTCAGAGCATGGTAATATATCCCTAAGGCATGAAACATGCTCCGACAGTTGTCATCGTGACATGACAACGGTCAGAACATGGTTATCCATCCCTAAGGTATGAAACATGCTCCGTTAGTTGTCTTCGCCTCATGACAACGGTCAGAGCATGGTTATTCATTTCTAAGGTATAAAACATGCTCAGACAGTTGTCATCGTCTCATGACAACGGTCAGAGCATGGTTATTCATCCCGAAGGTATGAAACATGCTCCGACAGTTGACATCGTCTCATGACAACTTTCAGAGCATGGTTATTCATCTCTAAAATATGAAACATGCTCCGACAGTTGTCATTGTGACATGACAAAGGTCAAACCATGGTTATTCATCTCTCAGGTATGAAAAATGCTCCGACAGTTGACATCGTCTCATGACAACGGTCAGAGCATGTTTTTTTCATCTTTAAGGTATGAAACATGCTCCGACAGTTGTCATCGTCTCATGACAACGGTCAGAGCATGGTTATTCATCCCGAAGGTATGAAACATGCTCCGACAGTTGACATCATGACATGACAACGGTCAGAGCATGGTTATTCATCTCTAAGGTATTAAACATGCTCCGACAGTTGTCATCGCGACATGACAACGGTCAGAGCATGGTTATTCATCTCTAAGGTATGAAACATGCTCCGTCAGTTGTCATCGTCTCATGACAACGGGCATAGCATGGTTATTTATCCCTAAGGTATGAAACATGCTCCGACAGTTGTCATCGTGACATGACAATGGTCAGAGCATGGTTATTCATCTCTAAAATATGAAACATGCTCCGTTAGTTGTCATCGTGACATGACAACGGTAAGAGCATGGTTATTTAACCCTAAGGTATGAAACATGCTCCGACAGTTGTCATCGTGACATGACAACGGTCAGAGCATGGTTATTCATCTCTCAGGTATGAAACATGCTCCGACAGTTGTCATCGTGACATGACAACGGTCAGAGCATGGTTATTCATCCCTAAGGTATGAAACATGCCTCGTCTGTTGTCATCGTCTCATGACAATGGTCAGAGCATGGTTATTCATCCCTAAGGTATGAAACATGCTCCGTGAGTTGTCATCGTGACATGACAACGGTCAGAGCATGGTTATTCATCCCTAAGGTATGAAACATGCTCTGTCAGTTGTCATCGTCTCATGACAACGGTCAGAGCATGGTTATTCATCCCTAAGGTATGAAACATGCTCGGTCAGTTGTCATTGCCTCATGACAACGGTCAGAGCATGGTTATTCATCCCTAAGGTATGAAACATGCTCCGTCAGTTGTTATCGCCAGAGCATGGTTATTCATCCCTAAGGTATGAAACATGCTCCGTCAGTTGTCATCGTCTCGTGACAACGGTCAGAGCATGGTTATTCATCCCTAAGGTATGAAACATGCTCCGTTAGTTGTCATCGTGACATGACAACGGTCAGAGCATGGTTATTCATCCCTAAGGTATGAAACATGCTCCGTTAGTTGTCATCTTGACATGACAACGGTCAGAGCATGGTTATATATCATTTATGTATGAAACATGCTCCGACAGTTGTGATCGTCTCATGACAATGGACAGAGAAGGTAAGAAACATGCACCGTCAGTTGTGATCGTTTCGTGACGACGGTCAGAGCATGGTTATTCCTCATTCAGGTAAGAAACATGCTCCGTCCATTATGATCATCTCATGACCATGTTCGGAGCATGGTAATACCCCTATTTCATAAGGAACCTGCTCGTCTCATTTCAATGGTAAGATAATGTTTATACATCTACCTGATGAGGAGCATGATCAGCCAGCTGTGATCGTAGTTAGAATATGGTAATACCCATATCTGATATAGAAATACGCTCATCCAGTTCTGACTGTCTCATCACAACGACTTCAGAACATAGTTGTACGTTTATTAAAGGACAAACTTGCCCATCCATTTGCCTTCATTCTATTACAGGAATTAGGACATGTTTCCAGGCTAGCCTTATATGATATATGTGCAGGCGATAGCCATCGTCTGATCATAGTTAAAGAAATTAGCGCTTGTGAATGTCATCTTCATAAAGAAAATAGTAAATACGCTGATACGTTTACAACTGCACATACGCACAGGCTGATCTGAGTCTAAATGGAGGATTGAGGTCGGGGGCACATTGTAGGAAAAATGTGCGGATCCAGAGGGGGGGCAGGGGGTCCGCACCCCCCCCCCCCTGAAAAATCACAAAAAATATAGGGTTTCTTAGTCATACTGGTCCGGATCCCCTGTAAAATCACACAGCTACCAAGCAAAATTTCAATGTTTGGCCACCAACGGCCCGCCAGCGAAACGCTATTTAAATGGCGTTCCGCTGCTGGGCCGATGATGGCCCGCTTATATTGGTATTTGAATCATCTCTCCCATCATCAACAAAAGAAATACGTAGTCAAAGTTGGACCCCATTCTGAAAAAAAACTTTCTGGATCCGCGCATGGGAAATGATGTGCAAGCCTCCATTGAGGCATCCATCCTCATTTCAGGCATCTTAAAATATGACCTCTACATAAAGTATTAGCTTTTTAAAAAGCTGCGTCTTGTTAAGCGCTATTAATAGACATTGGGTTTTTTGGCTGTCTATTTTAAAAACAAATGACGCATGCGCAGAAACGCACCATGCGGGGACCGTTGTCGTTATCCCCTTCCCGACTTTTACATGTAGTTAAACTATGAATTTCAAATTACATGCTTCTTCTTGTGTGTCGATTCCGTGTTTTATCGTTATCCATATTTGCTTGTCTGTGTCGGTCTGCTTGTCTTATTGCACGTTCGCACATCATACATATAGGTGGACAGACGGAATATATCATGTGCGGACCCGTAGGGGGATAGGGGGTGGGTCCGGACATCTACCAAACGACCCAATGCTCAACATCTGGTTGACTATTGAAAATAATTGAACTGTTGAACCGCAAATTTCACACTTATGCAAATTTCACACCGTGTGAAGAATTGGTACCAAAACGTCACATTCGGCAAATGTGAAACTTGCGTATGGTCAATTTCGATAATTTTGGGGGGTCTAAAATCTGTGCTCAAATTTCACATTTTTGTATTTTTAACGCGTGAAGAATCGGTACGTATTCGTCTTATATGCGAAGAACTGGTTCGATTTTTCTCAGTTGTGAAGATTTGGTACTCAATTTTCACAAATGTGAAGAATAGCTACCAATTCCTTACGCATGTGAAGAAATGGTACTCAATTTTCACAAAATTAATGAGAAGAATCAGTACCAAATCCTCACAATGTGAAAAAGTGGTGTCAAATGCTCACACATGTGAAAAATTGGTACCAAATACTTGACACTTGTGAAAAATTGGTACCAAAATTTGAAAGGAGTTCTAGCGATAAGGCGTATATTTTCCCTAGTTGACATGATTACAAAACCTAAATTTTCAAATTTCCCTAATATTTTTAAAATTGGACTGTTTCGGTAGTAAAATATGCATAGAAAGCATCAAAATAGGTTTCAAAGCGATCCATCATTTACAAAGCCGTGAAAATTTGCGCCTTCTACTCCCACCCCTCATTTTATGTCTTTAGACTGGGTGCCGTTTATACGATAGTTTTAGTAAATCCTTTGCAGGTTTTCAAAAAGTAAAAGTGCTAAAATATTAATCATATAAGTGCCCTTCATTTCCAAAACTTTGCGGTATTCCTTCTGCGCATGCGTACGAAATATACTTAAAATTGTGACGTTTGTCATTGAAAAGATGAAACTGGCGTCTTTCAGTTTATTTTTAGATGCTTTCCCCCCCCCCCCTAGACCCAAGATGCCTTTTGGACAATTAAATGTTGCTATACAAATATATAACATATGTAAATGGCGTCTTGGGTCTAGGGGGGGGAAAGGGGTTGTATAAGCGAAAGAAGACATTAAATATCTGGCAAAAATAGACCTCTTTGCAAGATGGTCGCTTTTATTGTACATCAACTGTATATGGGTCATTATCAAAAAATGGAGGAATCGTTGTCCTTTATAATTTTCTCGCATATGTGCCGTCCATTTTTTTGTTTTTGTGTCTACAACACTTAGCGACACTGTGGGTCAATAAAACAGAATACTATGTCATGTGTCCGATGACGTTGTTTGAAAATTCAACCTGACAGAAACGCCTTTTCTCACAATTTCACCATGTCCCAACAGCAGGGTAAGTAGTTTTATTATCTCCAATTTTACCAAGAACATATAAATAGTCATCTTTTTCTTAAGTAAATCATTACATAGGACTTTATAGAAACGATCCCAATAGAAATTACGAATCATTAAAGCACTTGTTGAGGAAGCCATAATGTATACAAGGTGTCCCTAGAATACCTGTCAATGCAGTTACAGATATAGAAAATCAATCTCAGCTAGAGTTGCTCACAATGATCTGAGTCAAAATAACATTTTTTGCAGACGACAACTTATGGGAACAAAAACACAAGAAAGTTTGTTGGCTAAGCTGGATCATACAGGTTAAATATTAAAAAGATTCGATAAAATCCATGTGATATTTCCACATCCGTCAGTGCAATCACGAGAAATGTGACGCTTCCTCAGATATTGAATACATTTTTACTGCTATGTTTCTGTTTCAGTTGAGGATCTGTCGAAACAGATAGGCGAAATTTTCAGCCTGAGCTAAATCCTTAGTTTCAAGAATCACATTAAGGTGTGAAAGTCAGTGCAGTCACGGTCAGTGCAATCACGCTCCTTATCGTGACTGCACTGACGAGTTTTGTGACTGCACTGACTTTCAACTCTAAAGTGTAGGCTATTTAGGAAGAAGTGATGATCTATTGAGGCGATATCGTACTTGTTCCTAAAACGATAATCTTTTCCTCACCCCAAAACCCTAGGGATAAGGGGGTGGGGGTACTTTAATTGTTTAATATAGGCCTAGACGTATATATGCTTGGCCCAGTTGGGGGCGTCATTTTTTTTTTATTTCAATGCATTTAGTATTTTATCAAATAATATATAGATTTTTTTTGGTATCAAGAAATTTAACGATATTTTTTTCTATTTATTTAAATGTTTTTCTTTGGGGACGGCAGGGTGGGGGAGGGGTAATCACAAAACTGGACTATTTTTGGGTTGATTTCTATAAATTTTAGGGGTTTTCATATTTAGTCAAGATACAAAATGGAACATATTTTTGGGGTTGCTAAAAATTCAATTATTTTTTGGCTATGCCTTGTATTCCTGAAATGTATTTGGGAAAACAAAGTAGATGCTGGGCCAACCCCCCCCCCCCCACACACACACACACACACAAACACAAACACACACTGGGCCCAAAAGGTAAGTGAGGATGGCCAGGGAAAACAACAACAAAGCAATGAGCCCTCTCTTCTTACATTAACAACCAAAGCAACGAGCCCTCTCTTCATACAAAACATAAGGTGACTTATTATTTTTCAGTTCAAACTTTAAAGCTCGTCGTTTCAATTAAAATTTGTCAAATACATAGATTAGTCTATTGTTTAACAATTACGTAAGTTTGCATGTGGAAACTTGATTCGAGCACTCAAAACTATCTGTGAAGTTTTTTAGGAATTCTCGCGTCTGTGATAAATTGGTATGATTTTTTCGCATGCTTTGCAGATTTAAAGAATTTTTACATTCATAACATTGCTCCCATTCCAACTAAAGTAAGAAATAGGGCAAAGATCAGGAATCGATACAATCAAGCACCACACCTGACCCAGGATACCAATGGGAAAGTGACAACTTCACAATTTAACATCATAAACGAGAGCCAAGGGGTCAACCCTTTCCCAGCAGGTGACCACAAGGCATCAATAAACAGACGCGAACAAAAGTACAGAAATATATGACCCTCAAAAGAAGCACCGCCTTGGAACGGTCAGTAAAATTATTTTACTGGTTGGCTTAACTGGTTTCACGGCGCACCAACCTCACCCTTAGTTCAGATGTGGATTAAGTCACATAGATGTTTGGTTTGCATGAAAGACCCCTAACGTATCAATACATCAGCTCCTAGGACATATAAATCAAGGTATAAAAAGGGGATAAAGCAAAGATAAGACCCAACAGTAAATACCTTTGAATACCGGAGCAAAAGAAATCATATCTAAGTCCTATCTGTTAGGGCTTTGTGCGTATTTTTCACAACTGCTAAATATCGATAAATATTCATCGCATGTATACCTGTGTGAAGAATCCTTACTTAAGCAGCCCTTCCCCAAAAATAATCGATATTGCTTGCATGTATGTCTTTTTTTTGAGTGGTAAGATTGGTTGGTTTGTCCCTTTACCTATTTAATTAGCTATGGACATGTCAGGTGGTCAGCTCACCTAACCACACACACACACACACACACACACACACACACACACACACACACACACACACACTCCTCCTACACACACACACACACACACTCACACTCCTTCTACACCCACCCACCCACACACGTACCCACCCACACACCTACCCACAGACACCTACACCTACCTACACACCTACACACACGCCTACACACACACACACACCTACACACACCCACCCACACACATACCCACCCACACACACACACCTACACACACAACTACACACACATACACCTTCACACAAACCTACACACACCTACACCTACACACAAACCTACACACACCAACACACACACACACCTACACCCACCCACACACCTACACCCACACACACCCACACAGTCACACACACCCACACACACCCACACCCACACACTCCTACACACACCTACACCCACACCTATACCCACACCTACACACACACACCTACACACACCTACACCCACACACACACCTACACACACACACACACACCTACACACACACACACACATATACACACTCCCCCCCACACACTCCGCACACTGAAAATTCAATTAATAAAATTAAGAAAGAGGGCAAAGATCAGGAATCAGTGTAATCAAGCGCCACACCTGACCTCTGTATTCAATGAAGGTCCATTTCAAAGACTTCTATTCATGCTAAATATGGTATCTTTCGAATCTTGGTGGTCCATAGCGTAGAGGGTACTGGGTACACATTTTAGGTGACTTTGACGTCAAGGTAAATGATCTATTATATAATGCATTTTCTTGTTTATGTATCTCCAAAACCACTTAGCCACTTAAAGCTTTGCCAGTGCATAGGTCCGATGATGTAAAGAGTACTCGGCCCAGAATAACAATGTCTCCTTAAAGTTAAGGAAGGCTTAAGTTAAGTATTGATTATTCAGGATGCGAAAAATAACGTTTTAAACTGATTAAAATCAAAATAGTTTCATTTTTCTGTAGATCACAATACTATCTTTGACCACAAGTACTGCATCGTTCCAGGCAATTTATTTAGCATCTACTATATCAATACTTAACTTAAGTCTTCCTTAACTTTAAGGAGGCATTGTAATTCCGGGTCCTGTGCAATATTTTGTATGACGATAGGTCGAGGTCGAAGGTGAAAAAGTACTCTTGTAATTTTTCTCCTAAACCGCTGGATACAACAACAACAAACTTTATTAGGTGCATGAGACAAATGATTTAGAAGGTACTGGACAGCGTTTTGTGTGGTCTTGGCACCAGGGTTAAGGTCAAAAGTATAAAACGGGTGTTGGTGTACTATCGTCAGCCGTCTGGTTGGTTATTTATTTGCTGCTTTCGTTTTTTATTGATCAGCCAGTGGTAAGGTATGAACTCAGTCATGCCAGCAGTCATAACTTTTATACTGTACAGAATTTATACAAATAACGGCAGTGTATCAGTTCACCTTGCACATGAAAAAAAATCACTGTTTTGATTTTTCAGTGATCTGCCCTTTTCAAATTGTCCATCAGTAGTCATTTAAGCAAAGAAGGCCATTATAAACGCTTACATCTTCTGGAATATTGCATGACCCAGTGGTAAAGGCTGAGATTCCATATGTCCACTATATCTGATTGTTAGTTTTTCCAACAGTTAGTGGTCAGTTGACGAAACAGGCATTCCAATCCGTTTTTGTTTTCCTATCTTGAGTCGGAATACTTTTGAAAGCACAATTATCAATAAAAAGTTCGAATAAAATACTTTTTTATATTATAGGTTGAAGAAAATGGCTATGACAGCTGCTGAACGTGCCAGGAAGTACAGAAAAAGCAGGGATCAAGATCCTGATAGGAGAAGAGAGTTCCTGCTGAGACAGCGACTGCGGTATCAGCATGATAAGTCTGTTGGTAAAAGAAAGCTAGTATCAGAAATGTCAAACAGAGAACAAAGACGCCAACGGAGATACTGGCGTAGACAACAAGAGGTGCGTCGCCGAAAAGTGAGGATAATGAAAAGTCTTATTACAGTGACCCCTTCTGTACCCCCAAAAGATCAATCATGTTCTAGTCTAGTACCAGGTCAACAAATCAATTCCCGATCCACAAAGGCAAGAAGAAGGCGAAACAACAGAGTTTATCGAGAAAATATATCTCTAAAAGAGGAATTAAAAGCTGCCAAGAGAAGATCAGAATTGTACAAGAAGCGTTGGATTCGTGAAATAGAAAAGAGTCGTTTCAAACAACATGTTGACACTCCTAAAACAAAATCAAGAAAACTTCTTAGGGTTTTTTCTGGTGGCAAGTCGACAAAAACAGCGCGGAAGACTTTGGAATTTCATAACTCGTTAGTGACAGAACTTTCAGATCAATACAAAAATGGCAACAACAGGGAGAAACAAAGGGTGTCCAAAATTGTTACAGGACATACAATGAAGAAATATAACCTTATTTGTCATGCGAGAAGGGAACTAGGATTATCAAAGGACCATGGACATAGAGTTAAGAAGCGTTCTTTAACATGCAGACTCGAAGATAGGATCAGGAAGTTTTCCGAAAGGGATGACATTAGCAGAATTGTACCTGGCATTAAAAGAACGATCACACAAAACAAGCAGAAAAAGCAAAAGCGATTTTTAACTGATGACCTTATCAATATTCACAAAAAGTTTCAAAATGAAAACAATGATATCAGTATAAGCTATACATCATTCTGTAGACAGAGACCATTTTGGGTCGTGCGACCCCGTGATAGTGATAGAGAAACCTGCGCTTGCAGAATTCATGAAAATATGGCACTTGTAGTGGACGCTTTGGATAAAAAACAGCTTTTATCCACAGACAAACCCTCACTTTTAGCAAACCTTTCTGTTTGTGACATGAAAAACAAGGACTGTATGTACGGTGACTGCATCAATTGTAAGTCTCGAAAGTTGATACAACAAACATATGACAAAACTGAAAATATCATTTATCGGCAGTGGGAGACTAAAGTTGAAGACAGGGAAATTAGGAAAGAAATTAAACAAGTGACAATAACGTCAATAGTAGAAATTAAGTCCACGCTAGGTGAATTAGTTGCTAAGTTTGAAAGCCAGCTGAAAAGGTTCAAAGTACTTTTGTTTAATATTGAGAACCAAACTGAATATTACAGAAACCTTCAAAGTACCATGAAAGATGACGAACTTCTCATTCACATTGATTTCTCAGAAAATTATGTATGTAAATCCCTGAAAGAAATACAGGAAAGTAGGTATGGTGCTTCCAAACGTCAACTTACTATACATACTGGTGTTTATTACACATCTTCAACTGAAAAACCTGTTTCGTTTGCCACAGTCTCTGATTCTCTTCAACATGGACCAGCTGGTGTTTGGGCATTTCTGAATCCAGTACTTGACGATATTAAAAACCTATATCCAAGTATTCAACACATTCATTTTTTCAGTGATGGACCTTTTAGCCAGTATAGACAGAAGAACAATTTTTACTACTTTTCAACTGAGCTAGCAGCCAAAGGCTTCTCTGTGGCATCTTGGAATTTCCATGAGGCTGGGCACGGCAAAGGGGCACCTGACGGAGTTGGTGGTTCATTAAAGAGGGCTGCTGATATGAGAATTTTACATGGCGGCACTATTGAAAATGCCAGTTCATTTATAAGAGAACTTAGAGAAACAGATTCTTCTGTCATTCTATATGAAGTGTCCCAAGAAGAAGTTGACAAAAAAGAAAAAGAATTGCCTGCTCTAAAAACTGTACCAGGGACCAGTAAATTACATCAAGTAATTACTCAGACACCTGGCCAATTACTCTATAGAGACATTAGCTGTTATTGCACCAAAGATAATCCCCATGTAGGCCATGATTTTAAACAATTTCATTTTAATATCAGTTGTGGTAAAGACCAAGATGGATTGTCTAAAAAACGGACAAACATTGAAACCACTGATAGAGCGCCTCAAAAGGTCAATATGAGAAATATTGTTAATGTAGATTGTGAAATGCCACAAACTGCGGACAGAGTTCAACATGAAATATTAAAGGATAGAAAGGAGTTTTATAAGAAACATTTAAGCCAAATTGCAACATGCAAGACATTTAATTCTTTGTTTAAACTCTGTGAAAAAATCGATGTTTTACAAAAAGCAAGTTACATTATAGATACAGACTAACGAAATCCAAAGCCAGTAGAGCTAGATGAAAATGCCTTAAAACACCTTCCTCATGATTTTATCAACAGTGAAGATCTATATCCAGTAGCAGTATTAGGAGATGGGAACTGCCTTCCATATAGTGGAAGTATCATTGCTTTTGGAAATCCAGACCATGGGGATGAAATGAGAGTTAGAATTGTTGTAGAACAAGTGCTTTATAAAAAGTTATATCTGTCAGAGTCCCATCTACAAAGGGGACTGGTTAGTCCATCAAGACATAGCATTGCTAAAATATTTGCTATGTATTCAGAAGAATACATCCCTGGTGTGCATATTTTAAATAAGCCCACCATTGAAAAAATATATCAAATGGAGGCACTTAAAATCACAAGGCTTGGTTCTTTTATGGGCATGTGGCAGCTTTGTGCTTTGGCAAGTGTTCTTGGGAAAAAGCTAGTGTCTGTACACCCTAAAAAAGGAAACCTGAACATACGCAAGGACTTACACCGGACTATTGAACCACGCATTTCTTCAAGCAACCCAAACGATTGTGCGTATATAATGTGGACAAGTGCGCGGCGTGATATGAGCAAAGGTCATTGGCAAGCCAATCATTTTGTCCCCCTTCTCGCTTTTCAAAGAGCTAAAAGTGAAAAAAGTATAAGGAAAGCAGAGAAATCATTTTATGAAACTACAGATAAACAATCAGTTAACACCAATGGTACGAAATACAAAGGACTCAAACGCAAAGTAAATTTGGAAGTACAGAAGATAATTGAGCAGCGGTCAGCATTAATTAGTTTACGTAGAAGTAAGAAAGAGAGAAATAGTGAAGTACATAATAAGTGATCAATCAATCATTAAAATATTGAGCTTCACCATGCCAACACCAACACTATAGCATATGCGCTGAAGGAAGACTAAGATGAGCCTGACCATTTTCGCAGTATGATCAGAATATTTTATATGAGCTCACTGCGTAGCTTAAACTCTTTTAATTCATAATATGAGCAATAAAGACTATTATCAGACTTGTTGGATGGCCAGACTGATTTTAGTCTTCGCTGCAATCAAATGAGCCGCGAAATGAGATTTCCAACAATGTGGTATGTGGGACCAGCAAAGCCTCAGATCAGCCTGCGCATACGCGAAGTTTGATCAGAGCCATCGCTAGTCGCTTGAATATTCTATGGCTGTTAAGCTACTGACTGAACACCATTTGGAGTTTCTAAGCTTAAAAGGCTGCATAGGCTCACCTGAATCTACCCTTGTCAAAATACCACAGTGTTGGAAATCATGTGTCACGGCTCAAATGTGACAGTGTTGGTTTTGTCATAGTGTGTCTCAAATGATTCACTTTATTGTCAAACACTTTAATCGAACAACAAGGTGTAGAACAACGTCTGCTAAGTGGGCAGGCGGTTAGTTGCCAATTTAATTTATCTTATTTGCTGTTTATGATTCGTGTGAATTCGCTTCTTTGCGTACTAGATAAAAACAGGAAAGAAAGTATTAGTAAAATGCACTATTAGTGACCAATGCGTCGCCACACAGTAACTAAATCAACAAGGTGGCATATGCGCCAACCCAAGACTCAGATCAGCCTGAACATTTGCTCAGTCTGATCAGAGTCTTTGGTATGAACTAACAGGATAGGAGAAACTGAGTTTTCTTTGTGTGCTTAGTCGAGACTTTGATCAGACTGGGTGGATGCCCAGCCTTTTGAGTCTTTGCTACCAAAAATAACACATTGTTGATTTTGTTGTGGTGTTGCTCATCACTTTATGGTCAAATCCCATAAAACAGCAATGGTGTAGAACAACATGTGAATAAGGGCCTATGTATTCATAGATTAACTTAAATATCTTAAATCGCTGTCTATTGCTCTCTTGTGCAGTCGCTTCTATGGATTATTGACAGCGATAGTTTATTCTACATATGTCTGATACATAGGGGAGTTTATTTGTGCTTGTCTATATTTTGCAGATGGCATATTAGACGAGCACACGGCAAGTTTCTGCAGAATAAAGACGAATCCAAATAAATTCGAGAAGAGGCATAAACACCTGTTAATTGTTTGGAATTTTATTCTTAATGTTATTGGTTTCCAACTCTAGCTCCCCTGGAAATATTTTAGAGTTTGTTCGTTTCTCAGTCATTTGTGTCCATTTTGAAGGTTTGATTAATTAGTACTTAGATTAATATGAAAATAGCGTGTTAGACACTGCTGAGCAAATCACACCCCATCAACAATTTCAAACTACTGCGTTACTGCGTATCCACATTCACTTCACATCCTACCCAATCTTTAACATAGTATGTTAATGGTCCGTATTTCTAACCAACTGCCATCCAGGAGAGCTACAGTTGCACACAGAACTTATTATTTGTTACTTGTTGTATTTAAAAGAAGAAGATGATATATATATGCCACTCATACACTCCACGAGTGTTCCTGATGAGGTATTGAATATGCTTTTATGACGGACACTCGTTGATATCATATGTACCAAATCAAAAAGCCTAGGGACAATAAATGTATGCTCCAACGATGATTTGGGTTCAACTTTATATTTCTAAATTTCCAATAGAAAATCGCTCAATGTTGTCACTGAGACAATGCTTATGTGACGGTTGATCCAAGTTCTCGATGTATGACATGTAATTTCTGCGTTTCATGGTGCTATGTCTCAAAGATCTTTTTTTGAAAGGTCGAATCCATAATGTGTCAGTGCAGTCACGACTGTGTCAGTGCAGTCACAGCAATGTCAGTGCAGTCACGTTTAGTAAAATTTTAAGCTAATCGAAATGTGTTGTTATAATGCACTTGCTTTTCATACCTGATCATGCCATGCAGAAATGCCAAACTTTTAGGTGAAATTATTTTGATCGTCAATTTATAAAATTCTTAGCACAAAAAACAACACACTTCGAAAATATATTTTTTTACTGTACATCTATTTTTAAAGTATTTCTCTTACAAGTGCCACATCCGAATAACCCAAGATTCATGCCCATTAAGGTTTTTAGTAAGATCTCTAAAGGGACCCCTTTAAATTTTGAAAATTCTTTAAACTGTCTGCTTTTGATCAAAAAGTTTGTTTGTGACTGCACTGACATTTTAGCAAGAGTTCCATCCATGTAATTTACAATTGACACATTATACATATTTTTGAACTGTACATATTTTCCATATATCTTCTCCATGTTGTTGTTAATAAAAATGTTTGAGAAAAAATGAAATTTTGGACAATATTTTTTTATGATTTTGCCTTTCTGAATTCCTCCTTTTTTTGATAATGACCCATAAATAGTTTTACTGTACATAGCGTGGTTCCCTGTTTAACGGTCTAGTTCCCATATATATTACTGAATAACAAGCACAGTTGATGATCGAAATAAATTATCATTCAATAAGAAGTAGAGTTATCACATGCATGAAGGAAACCCCGTTTTAAATATACAAATTGGGGGCAATGGTGCATCGACGGCTCGTCTAAATATATTTGTTGAATGTGCCTAGTTTCTCCAGTCGTTATTTCAACAAAATAAAACGAGCGTCTCGTTTAGGGAGATTGCTCGCCTTATCGCTAGAAATTCTTATCACAGATGTGAAGAATTGGTACTCAATCTTCACAGAAGAGAAGTCAATGACAGAGTTTGTACTATCTAGTCACATGTGAAAGATTCTATTTATCACATGACTTGCGATTGCAAGCGACTCTCTCTCTCTCTCTCACGCGCGCGCGCACACACACACACACACACACACACACACACACACAGACTAAGAGAGAGAGAGAGAGAGAGAGAGAGAGAGAGAGAGAGAGAGAGAGAGAGAGAGAGAGTTCTGAAATATTATTAAAGCGAATGTATATTCGTCTTAGAAACAGCTTCATACAGTGATAAAAAGGACACAACTCAAAAGTGATTGATACTAGACTTCTTTAAGTGAAAGGGTGATTGTTGATGGGCATGGTTGTCATACAGCCCTACATTTTGGTGTCAAAGCTAAAGAAAATCAAGACAAAGTTCCTACGTTGTACTGGTTACCTAAACTCCATAAAAAACCCTATAAAGCAAGATTTATTGCTAATTCTAGTTCTTGTACGACAACAGAACTTTCTAAATTGTTAACCTCCTGTCTTACAGCTGTTAAAAAACATGTTATCAAATATTGTGAAAAGGTATATGAGAGATCCGGTAAAAACCTATTTTGGTCTATTAAAAATTCAGGTGAAATTTTAGATAAACTTAAAGCTAGAGATTTCAATGCGACCAGTTTGTCTACTTATGATTTTTCTACTCTTTACACTACTTTACCTCATAATTTAATTAAAGATAAACTTATTGATCTTATTGAAAGAACCTTCCAGAGAGAAGGCTCTCCTTACCTTGCATGTAATGACAGAAATGCATTTTTTACTTCAGAAAAACCTAAAAAATATCATGCATGGTCGTGTCAAAATGTATGTGATGCGCTGACCTTTTTGTTGGATAACATTTTTATTCGATTTGGCACCAAGCTCTATAGACAAGTAGTTGGGATTCCTATGGGCACTAATTGTACTCTCCTGGTTGCAGATTTATTCCTGTTTTGTTATGAGAGGGACTTTATGATGTCTCTTTCTGATGATAAGCAGGCTGATGTTATTGATGCGTTTAACACTACTTCCAGATATTTGGACGATATTTTAAATATTAATAATGTTTATTTTGACAATATGGTTAGTCAAATATACCCTTCAGAGTTCCAACTGAATAAAGCCAATGCCTCTAATACCGAAGCCGCGTTTTTGGACTTGCATTTGTAAATTTCTAATGATATTGTTTCTACCAAAATTTATGATAAACGTGACGACTTTGATTTTGAAATTGTCAATTTCCCATTTTTAGATGGTGATGTTCCTCGTTCTACATCCTATGGAGTCTATATATCTCAACTCATTCGTTTTGCTAGAGCATCTAGCTATGTTGCTGACTTCAACACTCGCAATAAATTGTTAACTCAGAAACTTCTTAAACAAGGTTATCGGTATCATAAACTTCGCAAAACATTTTCTAAATTTTATAGACGATACTATGATTTGATTTCTAAATTCCAAGTTGGACTTAAATCTCTCTTGCGCCAAGGACTTTCGGAACCCGATTTCTATGGTGACTTGGTGTATAAATTGAAGAAGATTGTTGGCTCTAATAATTTTTCAGCGCAGTTCATTAAAATAATTTCCCATTATAAAAAGATTTGCTATAACATTAATGTATTGCAACAGACTGCATGCTTGGTAGTCAACCCAATCACGGTTGGCAACTTTGCTTTCCTCTTTAATTGCACGCCGGTGGGTCGGACTTCAGACTCTATGATGGTTCCGACTTAAAGACTTATCTATTGATGAGATGGTAGGGGCCTGATGCTTTGGCTGTTTGTCGGGCCCACCGGGGTTTACCTGTTGGATTTCTTTTGCTCCGGTATTCAGTTTAATTTACTGTTGAGTCCTTATCCTTGCTTTATCTCCTTGTTATATCTTGATTTATATGTTTAGGAGATGAT